>JALAZF010000218.1:7090576-7734038 GCA_022829125.1 Lathyrus tuberosus | reverse complement strand
AACGAGGTCGGCTAGTGTTTTTTATGAGCGACGTTAGATTCGCGTCCGGCAGTTAGGGTCGATGCCTGTTTGCGACGAGACGGAAATAACGTGCCCTTTTCTGAAAATGATTTGAACTTGAACGATCCCGAAGGATGAAAAAGGTTTGAGTTTGTTTTTGTGTTTTTTAGACAGAAGTGGATTGAAGTTAGTTCGTAACTTACATTGCACTAAAGTCTACCATGCGGGAACGAGTGAATCGCATGGTCGCCCCAAATGGGACGTATGCTAAACACTCTAGAAGAGGAGGGGAGACCCCTCGTTCTTCATTTCCTACACTTAAGGCTCGAGCGCAATATTTGTTATATTTATTAAGTGTTTTAGAAGTGTTATGAGATGAGAAGAGAAGACTCAAAGGAAAATAAAACACTAAAGGGAAACTAATTGTTCCTAATGTTGTCATGCAAAGGTGGCCCTATAGTTGAGGTTGAAGGGGAAACGTCTACCTAAGTTAGCATGCAAAGGGAAGCCTAATGCTAATCCTACTCCAAGCTTAATCGAAAATTAAGTTGGACTAGGTAGCTCTAAGGGAGTGAGTCCAAGACTTAAACAAGTCTTGAGATTCAAGGGAAGAGAAAGAGTGAAATGGGAGAAGAAGAAAAGGCGAGTAAAACAAACAAGCAGCAACTACAATAGAGCCTCTGCACTTGCACAGCGGTTAAAAACCAGCAAACACACCAAACAGCATTCAACAGCCCATGTTCAGCACACAAAACAGGTGTAAAAGGTCAAATAGCAGCACATACAACATCACATATGCACTAAGACAGCAGTGGAAAACAGGACAGCACACCATGCATTTGAAAACAAATACTCATGCAGGCAATGATTGCAAATCGACACACAAAGCACGGCAAACCAATCATAAAGGTTGCAAGCGTCAAGAATGAATAACATGATCATGCTAACAATTCAAGGACAATTACTCAACAAAGTTGCACAAATCAAACATCGACCAAAACATCACGCATAAGCAACCACGGAAGCAAACAACAATCATGCATCATATGTCCAGCAAGTTGAGCATTAACCAAGAATTAACATGATTCAAATGTGTGTGCATCGTGTTTGCCGCATTAATTAGTCAACAACGCAAACATAAACATTTATCGATGAAAATCAAGAATCGCGTGTCGGAAAATTGTGTTCATGCAATAGTGTGAGGTGCAACAGCTCAAGAATGATCCACAAATCATCATCATATCAATCCATAAAGTTTAGACATGAAAAGGATCTCAAACAACCAAGAAAATGCAAGAAAATCAAGTTCTGCTTCAGTGGTAACCGGTTACAGCATAACTGCTAACCGATTACACAGTTCAAAATAGCCTGAAAATACGCAAAAAAACAACAGGGTAACCGGTTAGCAGATACGCTGTAACCGGTTACACAGCAGCAGAATTCAAAAATAAGTGTTCAGAATCACTTTTCAGCAGCTTATCACTTCTCCAATCACCTGCATGTTAGGGCATCTCAATATGCACGAAAATTACATCTCAAAACCAGCAAACACGCATCAATCAAACAACAACAACAATCAAATCCACAATCCAAAGGATCAAACACAACAAATTCAAGATCTACATTGAATAAGTTGTAAATAAGCTAAAACAAGTAAAGATCTGAAATTTACCAACCTACAAAGCTGAGAATTGCTTTGGTGAGTGTTGATAG
This sequence comes from Lathyrus tuberosus, assembly GCA_022829125.1. Lineage (NCBI taxonomy): Eukaryota > Viridiplantae > Streptophyta > Magnoliopsida > Fabales > Fabaceae > Lathyrus > Lathyrus tuberosus. The sequence continues at coordinate 7,732,325 of JALAZF010000218.1, read as the reverse complement.
GTTGCAATTGATGAATCTAAGCAAGAAATTCAGAGATACAATGCAATCTTCAAGAGAAAATGCAAAATAAATGCAATGTGATGAACTTGCTTCAAGCTTCTCCAAAATCACTTCCAAGAACTTAGATCCAAAAGCAAAACAGTAGCAAAATCAGAATTCCTTCAAGGATTAATGGATGGATGAAGGTTTAGTCCCAAGATCAACAAATTTCAATGCAAAATTTGTTGAACTTTGATGGTGGAACTTTGAGTGAGGGTTTTGGAATGAGAGAGAAGTTGAGAGAAAATTGGAGTGAAATGTGTAGAAAATTCAGAAAATGGATCAAAGTTATGTGAGGTTTGGAATGAATTGATTTAAATAGAAGCTAGGTTAGGAATTCAAATGTGGTTTGGAGTGAGGTTTAGTGGGTGGAAATTGGGGTGAAAAGTGGATTAGGAAATGAAATGAGGAATTAGAGTGGAAAATGTTGGAAGGAATTTGAATTTTGGGTGGAAAATGATGAAAATATCAATTCTAGATCCTTCCCCCATGTGCACATGCCAAGTACATGATCACAAATGATGCAAACAGAATTTCCCAAATTTTACCCAGAGTAACCGGTTACAGCACATCTGCTAACCGGTTACTCAGTTCAAAAACTGAAGAAATGCGCAGAAAAACCAAAGGGTAACCGGTTATCAGATACGCTGTAATCGGTTACACAGTGCAAATTTTGAATTTGGCGCCTTTTGGAGGGAAACTTGGAAAAGTGACTTCTGATAGCTGTTTTGAAACCATTAAGCCTCTGAACCCCAAAACTTGGCATTGCTACTGAGTAACACTGAAACACACTTGAAATATGCTGTGAAATGTTTTTTCGCACTCAGATTAAACTGCTGATAACAACTGTCTGGTGCTGAATAACTGATCAAAAATTGACTGCCGGAGTTTCTGATCATCAAGTCATTTAATGAGCAAAATAAATGCTCAAAAAGACTTGAAAAGCTATCTTCTTGGCCTTGAACACTATTAAAAATCATACTGGAACTGATGACGCCGTGAGCTGTTGAAAGATACCTCGATCCCATGCTCAAAAGAACTATGCAAATGCAGAAATGACGATGCAAATGAAATGAAGCATAAGCCAAAAAGGTTAGAAACACTAGGGCAAACTTTGAGGTGTTACAAGTACCAGGAACACATCCTTGTACCACAACCAACAAACTCTTAGATTAAGACCAAAACACAATTGATCCCTCTCCTCTAGAAACCATCCATACACCACACGAATTCCTCCTGAATTCTCATGTATAGATCTCCTTGTTCCCTGAGATACAACCCAATTGATTCTGAATGCTTCACATTCCTCAAAGAGACATACAAAGCCCCTTAGTTTGCTAGCTAGCCCAAACATTCTTCACACTTGAAGGACATCAACCACATGCTCCAGAAATCCTCAGCTCATTTGCTCCACAAGCACCAAACTGATCCACTTCTAGCATGCCACATTCACACCAGACTTCCAAGACAGTCCTTTACCCATCATTCTCCCGTATGACAAGATAAATACCTCTTAGAGAAGATGTAAGTGTCAAGTTCCACACTTAGAACTTAGAATCCTACTCCAAGGATAACCAACCCAGAAGATGTTCTAACATCAGTTAGGACATCCTTCACATATCACTGACACCAACCAACATGGTTCTTGATATGCTCCACCACTGGACTTACTATCTACATTGTACTCCAACTGAAGATCTTCAAACAATACTGCGCCACCAGCTTGATTAACAAGAACTCCAGATAACCGAAAAGAGAAATAAACTCTCATCCACCAAGATGGTAATCTTCTATAATCAACTTAGAACTTCTACCACAAGCTTTAAGATATAACTGAATTAGAACCTCCTTACGTCTCAAACCAACTACCCTTCTGCCCAAGAGTAATTGGTTCCAAGCACCCTGCTTGAATGCACAATAAAGATCAACCCAATGCCACTGTTTGGTTCATCTTAACTTTTCTTCAGAGTTTCAGACAATCTTCTGATCCACCAATGAAACCTAATCTTAAGTTACATGATCTACTTACTCCATAGCAAGCCATCTTGGATCCACCAAGCCTTAGACATGTAACATATCCTCCTTCCACAGCTCCTGCAAACTGCATGAGATAGACCTTTTTGAAGCGTTAATTCCATTTATTTCTGAGAAGATCAACTTATCTTACGATGATGCGCCACAACATCAACTAAGACCCTGGAGTTTCTGCTTGATGTCATGACATCTGATCAAACATCCAACTGAGGAATTCATCCCTTCCTTCTGCCACTTAGAAGAACCTTCTCCCTATAACAGAACAAGAGTTCCATGTTCTTATAGACTTGATTCAATAACAAAGTTTGAGTAGACAACCTTCATCCTGCTTAATCATATCACATGTATTCAATTCAAGCTCACACCTTGATGAATATCCGCTTCACAACACCAAAGACCTTAAACGTGCCAAGTCCGATTCTTCAGAAGAGAAGTAGTCATAGATTACACCACAACTATACCAAAGAATGCCACTTTCTTTAAGTAAAGTAGTCCATAGAAAATCAGAGATAACTGTCACTTAACCTTGACTTTCAAGATGAGCAAGATCACATACTCCTATGTACCTAGATCAAAAATAAACTGACCCAAGATGTGCCATCACCAGCACCATATTTTGGATAAGTCTCTTGCTATGACACTTTCCAGATAGACGTTAGATGCAACTGGAACACACCTGTTGCACTCCACTACTCCCAGATTAGAAATAAATTGATCCAAGAAATATTCATCAAGATTATGATGCCTTCATCTTCATCTTCAACATCACCATTGTCTAGACCAGTTTCTTGCCAGGAAACTCTCCAGAGATCAGATGCTTCTGCCCCACCAAACTGAAGCAGATTCTTAGGTCAACACCCAAGAGAAATAGATCCAAAAGCGTATGCAGTACCCCTCCCATGATTCTGCACAAACCCAGACGAAGAGATGTTTCAGCATCTTTTTGAACATCAGTAATCTTGAACTTCACATACAAGGATAATCAATTAAACACTTGTGAGTATCACAAATAGAAATTGATCTTAAATCCTTGTTCAATAAACCTGTGTCTCTGTTGAAGCCATACTCCAACAGATCCCTCCATGAACACTTATCACGTATTCAATCTTTGCAAGTATCTTCCTTGACAAACAAAGTGTTGAGATACCAAGGCTGCCAACCTTGACTCAAGTAACTAAGATTCTCTCTGAATGAACCCTATTTACCTCAACAGTTCTGAAATCTCCATTCAGATTGGACCCATCCTTAGGATTAAGAATGATGAATCCTTCCTTGCACTTTTGGACCGTGAAAATAAATCACCTCCACTTTTTTCAGGTTTATGTTTCACAGAAACACCCTCTAGTCAGAAGAATAACTAGAAGACTCCAGATGCATGACTGATATGCCTTTATGAGTGGACTTGAGAGAATTCTCAAGTATATTTGACAACTTAGCCGATCAATAATTTATCAAATTCCTATAGCAAGAACTTGATAAACCTAATCTCAACCCCTTTCTCTTCAACTGACTTCAAACTGCACAATGGAACCAAGCTTCCAAGTACCAAGTCACCATAACAGACATCTACCAACAACTCTCTCCATTCCATCGCTCCCGACTTTGGAATAAAAAGAATGCAAATATCTTCAATTATAGAGGCCGACGATTGAGATCTTCCATCATCTGTATTCAGTAATAACTCCAGAATCCCATAAATTCTAGAGCTCTTCCATCAGAAACATATGCAGCGGAACCACCAAGGAACAAATTCAACATGCCCTAATAAGATGTCAGAACATCTTATAAGACACCCCAATAAGAGAACTAGGCACTTCTCCTGCAGTTGTTGTAGAACCTCCTCAGAAACATGAACAATCACGTTACCTTCAATCCAGAACATCCACACATTCATTAATACCCTTGAGTATGTTTGAGTTGATGACCTGATCTCCAAAACTCCTCCTTATTTAAAACGCCAGAAAATATCTCCCAAAGATCTCATCCAAAAACAGACAGGATGCCTGCTCAGATACCAATTGATATTCTGGCATAACAGATAACAGATGTCCTCACACATGTTAAGACATTGTTCTGCATAATTATTAAACAAGGGACAAAATAGCAAACTGATATTCAGAATATCAGGAACTACAGAAACACGGATGTTTCGACATCTGTTCCAACATGTTAATAAAAAATGAACTGTAAATTGCAGAATGATAAACAACACAAAATATGATGATCCAATTCGGTGCAAATCACCTACATCTGGGGGATACCAATCCAGGAAGAAGAATCCACTATCAGTAGTATAGTTTTATGTAAACAACCTCAGGTTTACAGTAAACACCCACGTTTACCTATCACTACCCAATGAAAACTTTATCTAAGAACTCCATCCTAGATAAGAGAAACCCATCTCACTCCCTAAATCACAACATGTGATTATCTAATAGTTACTACATCATAACTGCATCATCCTATTGAAAGACACATATTTCAATACAAAATTCAGTCAAGCATCCTTGACTAACAAGTTAACTTGGATTTGCTTAAAAGCTTCATCCAAGAACAATACACGATTCATTACCTACGGGTTTCTGAATCTGTACAAGTACCTATGTCTACCACAATGTATCAAATCGATACAGATGGAGACTTACAAGAGAAACCTACGACTCTCAAAACCTAAACCCTACTTTACAAAATAGGATTCCTAAATCTATGTCGTTCTCTCTCCCTTTTCTGCATTAGGTTTTGGTCTTCTTTTATAAGCCTTTTGCTGCGTTGGGCTTTCAACTTTCTTTTGGCTGATTCCTTGATCCACGTTCTGATTACTCCTTAAATCTTACAACTGATCTGCAAACATCCTGCTGTTAGTAACAGACACGGTGTCCTAACATCGTGTTGGAACATCTTATCTGACATGTCTTCTTTTAGCAGGATTTTTCTTTGTTGTTGGAACATCTTGTGCAGCAACATGTTTTACTAAAATTTGTTCAAATATTTAGAGTCTCCAGCTTATATCCTAAGTTAGTTTAGTAATCTACAAATAGACTAGTTCTCTCAGATTGTTGAGAGAGGTTAATTATTGGTATTCACTTGTAATATTTGAACCCTTATCGAGAAAGTGAATAAAAAAACAAATTTAACTAATTCTTAATCGTTTTCTTCCTTTTTCTCTCCCTTTTGTAAATCCTAATATGGTTTCTTGTGTTTGTTCAAGAAACTCAGTATTTTTCTCATATTTTGGTTTGTTCTTGACGACATCAATTCACAACAGAATAAGATCCAGTTCTCTCGGTAATCACTTGACACCAAAGGTATTTACAAGCATACTAACCCTAGTGAGATTACATACCCAAGTTTCCCTTTCAAACACCACTCCAACTATGCTTTGTACTTAAGTCTCTGTTTTCTGAATTTTCCTTCTCTTTTCAGTTTGACAATCAAATTAAAGCATTTTGGAACACTAACCGTGTGAGCAGAAGGAAAAAAAATTCCACATCTGCTGCCCATTGATAAGTACAAATTGTAGCTATTTTTGTATATAAGTTTTGTTGCACTTATCGATACTTTTTGTTACAAACATTCGAATAAACCCCGCTTTGTTTGTAAACACGTTTACTTTACGTTATAGTGTATATATTGCGTTATCGTGTAAATATCATTGAGTTTAATTGATTTACATTTATTTTTTCAGGTATTCAATCAAGGATATCTTACCATTGTTGTATAGAGCATTGAATAAGCTTTCCAGCGCTTTAAACCGGACGAAAAACGGAGTTACGGTTCAAAAATTATGGCCAAAACAATGTTGTTTTGTTGCTGTCTACTGCGCCTTAGCAGCGCCAGGCGGTCAAAGCAGCGTCGGGCGCTCCAGAACAATACAAGAACTTACAAAATAAGCCGCCTTTCGCAGCCGGGCGCCCCAGAATACCGTCGGGCGAAACTGGACGGCCAGAAACACCATTAAAGGGCCAAAAACTCAATTTTTAGAGTATGGTTTTGGGGTTTTGTGATCCCAACTCCATCAAACTTTATTTTTCAGTAGATTAGCTTTGGAAACATCATGGAAGCTTGCATGTGGATGATCCGAGGTGGATTTCTCATCAATCGGCTCTGACAATCCGTGAAATGTTTGGTTCATTTCTGATTTTCTTCATGTCTTTCTTCTTTGTTGGGTTTGTATATGTTTGTACTTTGATCTTATGTACATTTGTCGCCCATGGCGTTATATTTAATTTGCTTTACAAATCTCTATTGGTGATTGTTCTTGATTTTTTCTTAAATGCGCAGGGTTTTGGTCGTGTTAGAGATAAACTTCACAAACTTCGATTAAGAATAATTATCTGTTAGTTTCTGAACTCTAGAGATAGATTTAGGGCTAACAATCCGTATGGGTGTCGAAACTTAATGCCTCCGTGTCTTGAGTCGGGTGCGAGAGTGCCGATGAGGGTAGCATGGTTGAGTGTGCCAGAGATGGACATGTGTTGTGAACGATACCGGGTGATATTGAGGAGTATTGTAAGTTGAGTGTAACTGGTCGATAGGTTTAAGTTTGTGATGAGTGGAATATATACATGCTTGATAAGTCTTTTTTCTCTGATGAATGAATTCTTTTTATGTTGATATTTACGTTTCTGTTTCTATGTTTAAACCATTTTAATCCAAACTCATTAACGCGAGAGATTGTCGAATGACATTCTTTCCCTCGAACCGATCTCTGTGGACACGACATAAATCCCAGAGGGAATTCTTCCGAAACTAATATTTTTGCTTGCCGCTTCAACAAAATGGCGCCGTTGCCGGGGATCAATTTTGATATTGAATCGCATTGCGATAGTTTCTTTGTTTTTGAGTTTTGTAGATATCGTATATATTGTATATTTTCACTTGTTATACTGATACTTGTATATTAACGTTTGTTTAAGTGTTTGGTTAGGACACTTGCTTTTGGTTTGCGCGGTGAGGCACCGCCAAGGCATGAAGGAAGGAAGTTACTAGCTAAGCATTGTAAAGGCGTCGAGCTTACGACGTAAAACAAGCATGTTTTAGTTTGTTTATATTAATAAGTCATGTTCTTGTCTAAGAGCTTGTTTTGAGTTGCTTGAGGAAATTTGGTGATGTTCCAAGGTTGATCGTTTCAACTTGCGAATGCGTGGTAATGATATTGTTAAGTTTTGTACACGTCCAAGGTATGTTTTTATCGCTTGCTTGACTTTAGCATGTTCAAGATACTTAGGCATTTTACAAACTTCCATGCCATTCATTCTTTTGTATACTTGTTCATGTTGTGAATCACTTTAGTTCCCAACCTTTTTGTGAGGAAGCCTTCTATTGTTCATATATGCACGGAGTACCAACATTCTTGTTTTAACTGGATTTTATTATGCTTAATCTTTTGTTTATATTGATTATGTGAAAGCATGAAAATGATCAAGGCATTTTGTTTCATTTTGAGCACAACTACCTAACCAAATAGCCATTCACCTTGTGAGTGTGTAATCATTTGTAACCCCTTTGAGCTTTTTTTATCCATGTTTTATCTGAACTTAATGTTTGTCTATGAGTACTTAGTTCACTTATTTTTGAATGGATTTTGTTTTTACTTGAACCCTCAACTTTGTGTTGTTGTATGAATTTTTACCTTGCCTTAGAAAGTAGGGAGTATTCACATGATGATGTGGTTGAATTCAAGTTGGGGAGAGAATGATTGTTCACTCATTGGTTGAATTCTATGAGGATTTAAAAAGAAAAGAAAAAAAAGAGAAAAATATGACAAAGAAAAGAAAAGAAAAAAGTGAAAAAGAAAGAAAAAAGAAAATCCTTGAGAAAGGAAACAAAAAGAGTTCAAATAATTGTGCTAAATAAGTATTGTGTGTTGTGTAAACTTGGAATTTTGGAAGAAGTTGATTGGAATTTTTGTGTTTGAGTCTTTGTGAGTTGATCACTCCCTTAGGTTTAGGTAAGTTTTTGTTTTCAATTACCTTTAGAAATTGCCCCTTGTTTGTTTACCCGACCACGCTACAACCTTGAAAGTCCTTGTGATTCTTGCCTTTATATGTTCAATATGATTTTTGGATGATTGCATAATTTAGTCTTTTTCTTGCATGATTGTTGTGTGAGTGATAAGTACCTCATTTTGTGTTTTTCATCTACCGATGATTGTTTTTGCTAGGTGTGATTCACATTTGAACTTGTGTTGTTTAGGATATTTGGCATGATTTTTGTATTTTGCATTTGTTTCGTGACTGTGTTATCGTCATAGTTTAGTGGTAAGTATTTACTTTGTGTGTACCGTTTTCATTTGAACCATTCATTTGTCCGATTTTCACAACCTGTTGATTCGTGATTCTTTGGTTTTCACTCTGTTTCTTTGAGTTGTTTGATTTTTGTTTGAGGACAAACAATTATGTAAGTTGGGGAGAGTTTGATAAGTGCAAATTGTAGCTATTTTTGTATATAATTTTTGTTGCACTTATCGATACTTTTTGTTACAAAAGTTCGAATAAACCCCGCTTTGTTTGTAAATACGTTTACTTTACGTTATAGTGTATATATTGCGTCATCGTGTAAATATCATTTAGTTTAATTGATTTCCATTTATTTTTGTAGGTATTCAATCAAGGATATCTTGCCATTGTTGTATAGAGCATTGAATAATCTTTCCAGCGCTTCAAACTGGCTGAAAAACGGAGTTACGATTCAAAAGTTATGGCCAAAACAGTGCTGTTTTGTTGCTGTCTACTGTCAGCTGCGCCTTAGCAGCGCTGGGCACTCCAGAACAATACTGGAACTTACAAAATAAGCCGTCTTTCACCGCCGAGCGCCCCAGAATACCGCCAGGCGAAATTGGACGGCCAGAAACACCATTAAAGGGCCAACAACTCAATTTTTAGAGTATGGTTTTGGGGTTTTGTGATCCCCACTCCATCAAACTTCATTTTTCAGTAGATTAGCTTAGAAAATATCATGGAAGCTTGCATGTGGATGATCCGAGGTGGATTTCTCATCGATCGGCTCGGACAATCCGCGAAGTGTTTGGTTCATTTCTGATTTTCTTCATGTCTTTCTTCTTTGTTGGGTTTGTATATGTTTGTACTTTGATCTTATGTACATTTGTCGCCCATGGCGTTATATTTAATTTGCTTTACAAATCTCTTTTGGTAATTGTTCTTGAATTTTTCTTAAATGCGCGGGGTTTTGATCGTGTTAGAGATAAACTTCACAAACTTCGATTAAGGATAATTACCTGTTAGTTTCTGAACTCTAGAGATAGATTTAAGGCTAACAATCCGTATGGGTGTCGAAACTTAATGCCTCCGTGTCTTGAGTCGGGTGCAAGAGCGCCTATGAGGGTAACATGGTTGAGTGTGCCAGAGATGAACATATGTTGTGAACGATATCGGGTGATATTGAGGAGTATTGTAAGTTGAGTGTAACTGGTCGATAGGATTAAGTTTGTGATGAATGGAATATATACATGCTTGACAAGTCTTTTCTCTCTGATTAATGAATTATTTTTATGTTGATATTTAATTTTCTGTTTCTATGTTTAAACCATTTTAATCCAAACTCATTAACGCGAGAGATTGTCGAACGACATTCTTTCCCTTGAACCGATCTCTGTGGACACGACATAAATCCCGGAGGGAATTCTTCCGAAAATAATATTTTTGCTTGCCCCTTTACCGCTTCAACACCCATACACGTATGAAGGAGCTCATATGCGTATGGCCACCCACCCTTACCATGTACCATACGTGTAACGACGAAGAAGGGTAAAAAAATCAAGCTTTTTCCCATACGCGTATGAGGTAGTCCATACACGTATGGAGCTCCCAACTCTGACAACCATGTCCAGGCCAAACCATTGCGCGTATGGCCCCAGGTAGGCCATACGCCTTACCCTAGGCCATTCACGTATGATGTAGTGTAAAAAGGGTCATACGTGTATTAGAGAGGTAAATACACGCATGCCATGACCCAGATCATAAAAAGCCCAAAATTGCCATGTTTAGCCAAAGAACATGAATTTTCAAGGGTTGGACGATTTTTCATTGCAATAACACACTTTGAAGGCTGGAGAACTCAGATTTTCATGGTAAATCAAGATTTTCATGAACCCCAAGTGATTGAAGACTTAATTTCATCTCATTATCTATAATGTCTACACTTTGTATTATGTTTTTCTTTACTATTATGAGTAGCTAAACCCCAAATGTTAGGGCATGTCCCTGATTTAGATTTGTTATTGATTTCTATTTGAACTTTGTGATAGCAACAATTTTATTATATTTGATTTACTTTTAATTTGTTCTTAATATTTTCTCTTTCAAAAAAATTGAGTTTCATTTACGGTTAATCTTTTGCCTGAAATGCCATTGTTAATGCTAAATTGAGAGTATCTTGTAGTATATATCACATAGGACTAGAGATACCTTATGGAAACTATATTATTCTTGATAAAGTAATGCTTAAATTCATGTGTAATTCACCATGGACATAGGAGTTAATTTGAATGTTTAAAGGTTTTCTCAGCAAGGATTTAGTAGTAAACACTCTTAAGAACTGATAATCAATATTTTGAAATAAGTTGTTGCAATGTCCGGTCAGAATTGTTAAAGAATCCAATCATACATCTTCCTTAGCTTGTTCACTCAAATTACTCTAAACCGTTCAACTGCTCTATTTACTTTCACTTGCTATTTTATTTTCTATTTCTAAAACAATAGTTCAAAACCCCAAGTCTTTTGTTTAACTGATTTAGAACACGAACTCTGTATCGTCAAGCAGTGAGATCGATATTTGGGATTTCTCATTATTACTACATTGGCAGATTAGTACACTTGCTAAGTTACTGATCAACAGACGACACAAATTTATGGGAATCAAAGTTGATCAGAAAGTATGAATTCAAAATTTGTTGCGGTGGTTCAGAATCTTCGATGCGGTGGAGAAAGGAATAACTTACAAGGTTAACACTCTAATACTTCAGTTAGTATAAAAGTGAAAAATGGTGTGAATGTGAACATATTTGATACTAATGAATTAACAAACTCTCATCTTTAAATAAGGGAATAATTGGTAGATGCATGCGTGTAGAACTGCATAGGATGCAATTAACCATTAGTTAATCTGGACGATAGAAGAAAATTATCTATCTAATCTATACCAGATACTTCATTGCATCGTTATCAGACCTTCGTCTCTTTGAACCTTTGTGGGTGGCTCAAAACATTTTAAAACTTAAAAATAATAACTCCATTGTTTTACAAAAACAACTTTTTCTTTAAAGAAACCCCACACATTTTAATTGGGTTGCTATAAATTATAAAACAATAATTATAATTTTATTCTTTAATTTTTATTTATTTATAAATGTTAGATCTATTCATAACCTTATTATTTCTATCGATATAGAAATCAAGAACAAAACTATAAAATAATCTCTATGAGTCAATATACCATCAACTTATATCCCTTAAATCCATATCAGAATTAAATCAAAAAATAAAAGCAGAAGCGTACCTGAATTTGTCATTAAAATTGTTGAAGGTTGCGAGTATGTGATCTTCCGATTTGTAGAATTTTCTTATGATTCCTTGAATATCCTTTGATGGAGTGAAGAGATATTTTTTTCTGAGCCGTATTTTTTTAATCTTTCTACAAATGGGGACCATAGTCCCTATAAATAACCCTAAAGTCTTCAATATTCTAATTTGTCCCCTCATCAAATTAGATATTGACTTATGGTATCTACCCATTGATATTACATTTCATGATTTTTATACTTTTAAACACAAGTTTATTATCAATTAGACCGCTATAACTTTGACAAATTACATAATGACCCTAACATATATAAAATTACAATTGTGACCCAAAAAATTCTAACAATAAAAAGTTAATCAAAATCATATAATTATTTGAAATTGATTTATTATAAATAAACTAAAAAAATAATATTGACATTTAGCAATTCGGATATTCATATTAAAGTTTTAATGATAATAAAAATTATATATTTTTATGAAAAAAGTTTAAATGATTTCTAACAAGAATTTGAATAAAATAATTTTAATTTTAAATATTTTTTTTGAAAATTTGTCCTTTAAAAATATTATAGAAAAAATAAATGTTTAAATTAATTTAAAAAAAAAACTTTTTCTATAAATTTTCATTTAATAGTCTATATTATAAAATTCATTTAAAAAAACAATAAAATCATGTATCTACAAGAAACACTAGTTAAAAATTCCCACGGATTGCAGAAAATTTCTCCCTTTTCCGTGGAGACAAATAAGTAAACTAGCCAGAGTAACGAAAGTGTAAATGTCGTTGAGAGTACTGCCACGTCATCTCCTTGAACCCAAAACTCTGTCAAAGTCAATATCTTCAAAACGCCATATTCGCGCGCAGAAAACAAATCACACCCAGAAAACTCTAACTTCACCATCCACGTGTCTCACTTCAAAACCGTTCAACGAAAAAAACGTTTCGTTTTTGAGCAATGTAGCTTCTCATTTTACATATAGTAACTAACTTTCACTTCTTCACTCCACAAACCTCTCTCTAACGATGGCTTCACGGAGAATCGTTTCGTCTTTGATACGATCTTCCCTCCGTCCATCTCCATCCAAATCCTCCATCACCGCCTCGACATCGAGACTCTCTTCTCAATCACGTCCTTCTCCGTCCCCTTCCGCTTACTTTCTCAACCGTGTAACGGAATACGCCACCGCCGCTGCCGCTGCTGCTCCCGCTCCTCCTCCGGCTAGGAAAGTTAGCGGCGGTGATGGAAAGATTACTGATGAACATACAGGGAAAGGTGCCATTGGACATATTTGTGCAATCATTGGTGCTGTAGTGGATGTGAGATTCGAAGATGGAGTGCCTCCGATCCTTACCGCGCTTGAGGTTCTCGAAGGCTCTCAACGGATTGTGTTGGAGGTTGCTCAACATTTAGGGCAGGGTGTTGTTAGAACTATTGCTATGGAGGCTACTGAAGGTGTTGTTAGAGGATGGCGCGTGCTCAATACCGGCTCTCCCATCAGTGTAAATTCCCAATCACTTGCTTCCATTTATTGCTATTTCAGAGATTTCAGAGATTGAAGAAGTGTATTATTTGTCACTAACATTTTTTTATTCTTGTTTTCTGTTTAGATTCCCGTTGGCAGGGCCACCCTTGGACGCATCATGAATGTTATCGGAGAACCTATCGACCAAAAAGGCGAATTCAGTAAGCAACCTCTAAATCTTTCATAAGTCCAAAGTTTTCTATGTCGTAGTTTCTTTGGAAAATTTTCAACTGATGATAACCTTTTGTGAATTACATTAGAAACCGAGCATTATTTGCCCATTCATAGAGAGGCTCCTGCTTTTGTTGAACAAGCAACTGAACAGCAGATCCTTGTTACTGGTATCAAGGTATTTTTCTTTTGCTAGTGATTTCCTTTTTCTTTCTTTTTTATTTGTCGTGAATGCATCAACCTCATATCCTTAAATGTTCAATTACGCAAATATTACCGGCTTTATACGAAATTTGTGTAAATTTTTTCATATAGGTTGTTGATTTGCTTGCACCATACCAAAGAGGAGGAAAGATCGGGTTGTTTGGTGGTGCTGGTGTAGGAAAAACTGTGCTTATTATGGAACTCATCAACAATGTTGCTAAGGCTCATGGTATATAGCTTAATGTTTTTACATCTAATTTATGCTTATTGAGAGGCTATTTTTCTATAATGTATGCTTACTATTTCCATTTATTAGGTGGTTTCTCTGTTTTTGCCGGTGTCGGAGAAAGAACCCGAGAGGGGAATGATTTGTACAAAGAAATGATTGAGAGTGGTGTCATTAAGTTGGATGATAAGCAGGTTAACACAATGCTGTTCATCATACACAATAAACAATATTCCTAATATTTTCCTTTTGCAAACTTGTCAACTCTGGTTTGTTTCATGAATTTAGAGTGAAAGCAAATGTGCTCTTGTGTATGGTCAAATGAACGAACCACCTGGTTCTCGTGCTCGCGTTGGACTTACTGGACTCACTGTCGCTGAACACTTCCGTGATGCTGAAGGACAAGATGTGCTTCTTTTCATTGACAACATTTTCCGCTTTACCCAAGTATGGACAAGTTATCTAGTCTAAGGTATCTTCTATATCTCAATTGATATTCATAACATGACATATAATGCATGATGCATTTGCAGGCAAACTCAGAGGTGTCTGCTTTGCTTGGTCGTATCCCATCCGCTGTTGGTTACCAACCAACATTGTCTACTGATCTTGGAGATCTTCAAGAGCGTATTACAACCACCAAAAAGGGTTCAATTACCTCTGTCCAAGCTATCTATGTGCCTGCTGACGATTTGACAGATCCTGCTCCTGCTACCACATTTGCTCATTTGGATGCTACAACAGTGTTGTCAAGACAGGTTTGATTATTAACTAAACCGGCAATTTTAGTGATATCTTTTGGTTGTTACCACTACCTAAATAATGTGATTTGGATGACTATTGAATGCAGATCTCTGAACTTGGTATCTATCCTGCTGTCGACCCATTGGATTCCACATCTCGTATGCTTTCCCCACTTATTTTGGGCGAGTCACACTATGAAACCGCCCGTGGTGTACAGGAAGTACTTCAAAACTACAAGAATCTCCAAGATATCATTGCAATTTTGGGAATGGACGAGCTCAGTGAAGACGATAAAATGACTGTTGCCCGTGCTCGTAAAATTCAACGATTCTTGAGCCAGCCTTTCCATGTGGCAGAAGTTTTCACTGGTGCCCCTGGCAAATATGTTGACTTGAAGGAGAACATTGCTAGTTTCCAGGTATTTATTTTTCTCATTTAGTCTAATTTTACACAACCAAGTTAACAAAACAAAGCTTTGATTGTTATTGTGCAACTTACAGGGTGTGTTGGATGGAAAATACGACTCCCTTTCAGAGCAGGCATTTTACATGGTTGGTGGTATTGAAGAGGTCATTGCAAAGGCAGAGAAGATTGCTAAAGAAAATGCTGGATCTTAATCACACAATTCACACACAATTTTGTTTCAATTATTATAAATGCCAAGTTTAATAATTTAGGATGTCTTATTTTTTTAAAAATTTTGTTAGGTAATTCCTTTCATTTTAATGTTGTTTCGGACTGTAACACGAATCATGGCCTATTACTCCTTTTTTTTTTTTTTTCTGTTATGTTATTTAATAAAGGGGACGGATGCCACTGTCACAAGACTCACCACAAGAATTGGTCGGTGTGATGTGAAGCATAATTTTGGAGAGTGAAAATACATGGAACTAAATGATTTGGTTTTTTTATTCTGGTAATTTAGTATAATTGTTACATAAGTCAAAATATGCTATTTTTTAAAATTATATACTATATTCTGATTTTATTCATAATTAATTATTAATCATGATTTAATTTAATGGTCTAATGAAAAAATAATTAGTGGTCAAAATTGAAAAATAGAAAAAGAACCGAGGCGAAAATATAAGAATGTAATTTTTGGTTTTGTAAGTGCTATATAGTGTGTCATTGCCTCACTCCACAAACCCTAGACATCTTCCTTCTCTCTCTCCTTTCTCTGTCCGAAGATGGCTTCACGCAGACTCGTATCGTCTCTGATTCGATCTTCTCTTCGTCGATCCTCATCGAAACCCTCAATTTCCGCCTCAACTTCGAGGCTCACTTCTCAATCCCGTGGGTCTCCTTGCGGCTACCTGCTTAACCGCGTAGCCGATTACGCTACTTCGGCCGCAGCCGCTGCCGCTCCTCCATCCCCGCCTCCAGCGAAGAAGGAGGTTCCCGGCGGTGGTAAAATTACCGATGAGTTCACTGGTAAGGGTGCGATCGGGCATGTTTGTCAGGTCATTGGTGCCGTCGTCGATGTCAGATTCGAAGAGGGTTTGCCTCCGATCTTGACTGCTCTTGAGCTTTTGGATCATGAAACACGGTTGGTGTTGGAAGTTGCGCAGCATTTGGGTGAGGGAGTTGTCAGAACTATTGCTATGGATGCTACTGAAGGTGTCGTTAGAGGGTGGCGTGTGCTCAACACTGGATCCCCTATCAGTGTAAATATCCAATTATTTACATTTGAATTGTTTCAATTTTCATTTATTGGTTGCAATTTCTGATTATTTTGACTTTATCTGGGATTTACTGATTTCTAGATCTGATTTTTGGATGATTTATATCTGACTATATGTTGCATTTTGTGGATCCAAACGTGTTTTTTGCCTTTATCGAATGGATGAAGTTTTATCGTTTTTTTAAATGATGATTTTGTTTTTATTCTGTTGAGAGTTTGCTGCTTTTGATTGTTGGAAGAGATTGATTTAGTGTTCTCAATTATTGACAGTCTGCGTCATGCTATTAAATTGCATAGTGCTGGTATTAGTTTTCTGAAATTGTGCTGATTTTAGTTTTCTGAAATTGCTGATATTAAATTGCATTGTGTCTTGTTTGTCTGTGCTAGTTTGTGTCATTGTGTATTGGAGTATGCATCCGGCTATTAATTGGATTAATAGTTATTGATCCATTGAATTTGGGATCTCCGGGTTTCATTTTTATGCTCGTTTTGTTGTAAACATACATTGAAAGTGACAGTGTGTTTGCATAGCCTGCATATGGTGTGTTTGCATAGCCTAAAAGCTGTATTTTTTTAATCTCAATTTCCATTGATATTATGGTCTCATTTGTTTATATAATGTTTTTATTAATTTATTAACCATGTAAATAGTTCTTATGATCCTTTCCTATTGCTTGAGTACAACACCTTCATTTAACCTTATTTTTTGCATCAGGGATTTATCTTTCATGGTTAAATTGTGTTTTAGTGTTTTGGTCTGTCTGTTACTAGCAATTAGCTGCTTTAATATGTTGCAATTAACATGTGTGTTCCATTCAGGTTCCTGTTGGTAGGGCAACCCTTGGCCGTATCATGAATGTTATTGGAGAGCCTATTGATGAGAAGGGCGAATTGAGTAAGTAATCTATGAATTGTTTTAATGTCTTTGAGTAGATTAATGTTATTTTTGTATCAATTCTTCTGGATCCTATTTACTAATGATATTTATTGTCAATTGCCTCAGAAACCGAGCATTTTTTGCCCATCCATAGAGAAGCCCCTTCTTTTGTCGAGCAAGCAACTGAACAGGAAATTCTTGTAACTGGTATCAAGGTATTGTTATTTATTGTTTCTTACTGCCTATTGTTTATTTATGAATGCATTCTTTTTCAGTTCCATCAGTATTTACATGCTTGGATATCTAATGGCTTGTTGTCTAAATTTGCTTAAAATTTTCCTTGTAGGTTGTTGACCTGCTTGCACCATACCAAAGAGGAGGAAAGATTGGGTTGTTTGGTGGTGCTGGTGTTGGAAAGACTGTGCTTATTATGGAACTTATCAACAATGTTGCTAAGGCTCATGGTATATGCTTGCTTAATGAACTCAATTTATTCTTGTTGAGATGCTATTCTTCTGAGATGTATGCTGACTCTTTTCATTTATTAGGTGGTTTCTCTGTGTTTGCTGGTGTTGGAGAACGAACTAGAGAGGGTAATGACCTGTACAGAGAAATGATTGAGAGTGGTGTCATTAAGCTGGGTGATAAGCAGGTGAACACAATGCTGTTCATGATACATGTTCAAATTATTCACATAGTAGTTAATTTTTCGAAGTTGTTAACTATGGTTGTTTCATGAATTCAGAGCGAAAGCAAATGTGCTCTTGTGTATGGTCAAATGAACGAACCCCCTGGTGCCCGTGCCCGTGTTGGTCTTACTGGACTTACTGTTGCTGAGCACTTCCGTGACGCCGAAGGGCAAGATGTGCTTCTTTTTGTTGACAACATTTTCCGTTTTACTCAAGTATGTTCATCTTATCTAGGATAAGTCATGTTGTTTTATATCCATTGATATTGTACTTGTAGTTTTTCATTTTTTCATAATTAATGATATATCATGATGCATTTGCAGGCTAACTCAGAGGTGTCTGCTTTACTTGGTCGTATCCCATCTGCTGTTGGTTACCAACCAACATTGTCTACTGATCTTGGAGGTCTTCAAGAGCGTATTACAACCACCAAAAAGGGTTCAATTACATCTGTCCAAGCTATCTATGTGCCTGCTGACGATTTGACAGATCCTGCTCCTGCCACTACCTTTGCTCACTTGGATGCCACAACAGTGTTGTCACGACAGGTTTGATTATGTTTTTTTTTTTTAAAATTTTCTATTGCTTTGGTATTTTTGTTTATCACCAGCTAAATTTGATTTTTGATAATTATTGAATAGATCTCTGAGCTTGGTATCTATCCTGCTGTCGACCCATTGGATTCTACATCTCGTATGCTTTCCCCACTTATTTTGGGTGAGGCCCACTATGAAACCGCCCGTGGTGTACAGAAAGTACTTCAAAACTACAAGAATCTTCAAGATATCATTGCAATTTTGGGAATGGATGAGCTCAGTGAAGACGATAAATTGACTGTTGCCCGTGCTCGTAAGATTCAGCGATTCTTGAGCCAGCCTTTCCATGTTGCAGAAGTCTTCACTGGTGCCCCCGGCAAATATGTTGACTTGAAGGAGAACATTACTAGTTTCCAGGTATTTATTTTCTTCATATAGTCTAATTTTACCCAACCAAGTGGAACACAGCGTTGATGGTTAGTGGTTGTAACTGTAATGCCATCTTGTTGGAACAAACCATATGCATGTCTTTATATTAGAAAAGTTTTTTAGATTTTATTTAAATTGCCAATAAGCTGCATTCAAATTGTTTTTCATCTCTATCTTTTTATTATGACTTTTAAAAACTTAGAAAAATTAATTTGATAATGCTTGTGTACATAATCCAAGCGCAATCCAATCTGCAATTCTCGTTTTCCTTGATGCATCCCAACTTTTTTTTTCATATTTTACACGTATAGATCTTTTTATTTTAAATGTTTCTTTTGACTATTCTTGAACAACCAACTGCTATGTTGAAAATGTTTAGTGATTATCTTTCATATTGCTACCGGAACCTGTTTCTATTATTTACAAGGATGGTTGCAAACCATAACTTGTTATTGTTTTTCTTTGTGGATTAATGCATGGTTGTTGTGCAACTTGCAGGGTGTGTTGGATGGCAAGTACGATGACCTTTCAGAGCAGTCATTTTACATGGTTGGTGGTATTGAAGAGGTCATTGCAAAGGCAGAGAAGATTGCCAAGGAATCAGCAGCATCTTCATCTTAATCTCACAAATCCTCCATCATTTTGTCATTTCCTTATAATTGCGAAAATTTAATAATTTAGGAACTCTTTCTTGGCAATGCCAAACAACAAAATTTTCCATTTTATAAATTTTATATTTGAATGGTCATTCCTTTCATTTTGAGAGTGTTGTTGCTGACGGTGAGATCAACCAAATTCTGTCGCCCCTATTTCTTTTTCCGCTGTGTTATTTAATAAGTGGATGATGCAACATATTGTACATTTTTATTTGTTCAGAACTACTTGGATGCATCTATTGTTAAAGTTTAGAGCTGGTTCATGTGTTGTGAAGCATACTTTTACGTCATTGATGAATTTTCGAACAGTGCGATAGTATTGTCAATATATTTTATTCTCCAGCTAATTAATATTTATTGATACTATTGAATATGCTTTTACTATGTAGATATAATAACATGTACCCGGCCGGCGTGCAACTTTTTTAATATTACGAATTAAAATAAATATCAAACGGCGATTTCTTCATTCATCTATTAAAACAAGAGTTATAATAACTGAAAATATAGTCTAGTATAACTTCACTCTAGATTCACCCATGTTAGGAGAAATATGGGTTTGGCGAATGATGAGATAAAAGTGGTTTTATCTAAATTCAACGAACTATTGATTATCTTTGTTTATGAAGTAAACTTCAGTTGATAAGAACCTGACGTCTTTTTATGAGTTAAATTGCAATCTAATGCATCACTATACCTCATAGATGTTACTAGCACTTTGTACTGTCTCCATTAAGTAGTACACGTGTAATGGGCATGCACAATCACTATAAAATATAAGTATATATGTTTATATATTTTTATTTTTATTATTATGTACACAAATTAATCTAACATTTGTATTAAATACTTCGCTATTAAATTTCTATGTATTTTAATATAAACGTTTGTTTATCTCTTAACTCAACAATAACATTTTAATTTTTTTTTAAATGCTAAAAAATTAAGGATTAAATATGTAATAGGTCCCTTAAAATATCCTAAATTTTAAGTTTGGTCCCTCAAAAAATTTCCTTCAAACTTTGGTCCTTTGAAAGTTTTCCGTCCCAAACTCTAGTCCATTCTTTTAGTTTCCACTAACGGAGGATGATGTGTCGTGCCACATGTGTAAAAATCACTTGTCAACCGTGTATTATTATTATGCCAAGTCATAAATGTTTTTCCCCTTCTATTTCTCCTCCACATTCCTCTTCCACGATAAATGCCCTAATCCTCTTCTTCACATTGCACGTTGTAGCTTCTTCATCTCTGCTCTGCTCTCCTTCCTAATCCTTCTTCTTTTTCGTCATGTCCACACCATCTAGGTTCAACAAGGTCGTCTCACATCATTTCAAGAGTGTTACCAATAATGAAGGGAAAAAGTGTGGATGCAAGGGTACTGTGATTTCCTACATGTGCAAGAAGGGAAAAAAAATCAAGGTAGATTGTTTTGGAGATGTCCTTTTTAGAAGAATGAGGGTACTTGCAATATGTTTCTTTGGGATGATGAAATTGCAGAAGGGAAGGAAGATGTTCAAGGGGTGGATGTTGAATGGAGCAAGGATGAGAGGGATATGTAAATTGTGGAAACCTTTAAGGAGCTTTATGAATCATCAATGAAGAAG
The DNA here is from genome assembly GCA_022829125.1 of Lathyrus tuberosus. Taxonomy (NCBI): domain Eukaryota; kingdom Viridiplantae; phylum Streptophyta; class Magnoliopsida; order Fabales; family Fabaceae; genus Lathyrus; species Lathyrus tuberosus. The sequence continues at coordinate 7,711,366 of JALAZF010000218.1, read as the reverse complement.
AACAATAGGTTGAAGATGAAGCTCAAGGTAGATGAATTTTATGGAAATTTGAAGACTGTTTGTGTTATAATTTCAGTATTGGTCAACATGTATTTTGTTATTAGGTGTAATTGTTGAATTGACATAATGATATGTAATGTTGTTTTGTTATGAACATGTAATGTTGTCATAATGATATGCAGTTGTTTTGTTATGAACAATTGTTCAATATGTAATGTTGTTTTGTTATGAACAATTTGATAAAATTTAGTTAAGTTTGATAAAATTATTCAACATGTAATGTTGTCTTAATGATATGTAATGTTGTTTTGTTATGAACAATTGTTCAATATGTAATGTTGTTTTGTAATGATATGATTGGTTTTGTCTTAAAACATTGTATTGTGTTGCAATGCCATAACAGTGACAATAAACCAAAAGAGTTGTATACCAAAATGACCTATAATAAAGTGACCATAAAATGACATAACAGTGACAATATACCAAAATACTTGTTATAATTGCATACCAAAATAGTATGTTGGTCCAAAAGACCTCACCAGTACATTACATCAGAATAAGAAATAGTATTTTGGTCTTAAAGACCTCATCAATACATTACATCACAATTGTAAATTCATAAATTCAGCAAAACATCATATCAGTTGATCATAAACATCAGTTACACAAAAATGAAATGCCCTTCATTGTGTTTGACCCTTGCCAATGCTGCAGTCATCTTCAGGTATAACCACTAGATTATCAGGTTTTTTGCCTGGGCCTGGTATGTTCTTAGTCTTCAGTGTCTTCAACCTCTCACTATGTTTTTTTTCCAGCCAAGCCATTATCTTGTGTTTTGTACCTGGTTTGTGTCCTAAATTTTAGTGGTTCACTGCTGCTTGGCCTAGACAAATTTGTTCTTATTCCAGGTGGTTTGAAAGGAGTGTTCCTACACATTTTAGGTTGCTTCCCAAATAAAACTTTAGGACAACCTTGCCTTGGCTGAGATGTCTTGAGAGGCGACTTGTCAACTCTCAGTGGTCGAATGTCCAAGACATCAGTACCTGTTAGTACAACAACAATAGTCTCATCCAATGTTGTTGAGTTTTCCATGACAGTACCCTTAGGTTCATCTGTATCCTTTGGCTCACTTGCATCCTTGACAGTAGGGGCATCATCCAAATTGACAGACTTTTGCCCACTTGCTACATTTTGATCAGTTGCTTCCTTCACACTATTTACAGTTGCCTCATTTTGATGACTTGCCACATCCACATTCTTCACATTTGCTTCATTTTGATCACTTGCCACATCCACATTCTTCACATTTGCTTCATTTTCAGCACTTGCCACATCCACATTCTTCACAGTTGCTTCCTTCTTAGTATGATCATTTGCTTCATTTTGATCACATGCCACATGCTCATTCCTCACACTTGATTCCTCCACAACGAGACTTGTTTTCTTTAAAGTTGATTCCTCCACATTAACACTTTTTCTCTTCACAGTTGTTGTTCCTTTGACAGTAGCCTTTGAGGTATTTCCATCCTTGACAGTTCTTGCTTTACCTGTTCTCACCTTTTGACCTGTCTCATTGGTCTTTGCTTTCTTTGGTTCTTTGTTTGTTGAACCCTTAGGCATCCCCTGCAATATACAAGTATGGAAAACATATTAACCACAATATGACACATTGAAAACATGTACAAAATTAACATATTTATCATAGTGGAACCCTTACCCTTTTTTTGATGCATCATTAGTTTGACTTGCTTGTGTAGGTATTTGATGAGTAGAATAACCTTTGTTTTAGCTTCTATTTCTTGCATGTCCTTTTGTTATGGCCTAGTTGAAAATAGAATCTGCACCTATGGTTTGTGTTGGTTCTTTGCCATTTATTTTGGCTCTCTTCATCAGGTTCCCTCCTTCTCAGCTTCTTAGGCCTACCTGGGCCACGTTTAAACCTAGGTGGTAGCATTGCCTCATTCTCAGTTCTAGGCCACTTGTTTTGTCCATTTAGTGGGGTAATTACCTCACTGTAGCATGCTTGATAAGTGCTCTTGTGATAGAATTTGTGAACATATTTTACAGGGTCATCTACCTTTCTATAGATGGCAGCCACAACATGTCTACAGGGAATACCTACAAGTTCCCAAAAGTTGCAAGAACAAGTTTGTTTTTCTAGATCTACCACAAAACTGTCAGTAAACAACACATGAGTCACTTGAAATGTTAACCTACCAGTATATGTAGCTGTCTAACTAGCACTCTTCTCTATTTCCCTATCCAATTTCCTTAAGGGTTTTGTCATTATGCTTCCCTTATAACCCTCCACCTTTTCCCTAAGAGTAACAAACCTCCCTATTAAGTAATCCTAATCCACTCAAACATTGTAATGGTGGGTTTGTCTCTTTTTAACAATATGGTTGCATTAAAGGACTCACTCAAATTGTTCATTAAGACATCACATTTTGAAAATATTGGAAAAGCATGCTTACACCATTTTTTTTTGGAATTGCCTCTATCCACTCATAGGCCTCCAAGCTGGCATCCTTAATCATGAGCATCTTTGCTTCACGAGCTTCATAGTAGGTAGCTTTGGCAGCAGCCATCGCAAGGTCTCTGAACAAGGTCCCTCCTCCAAATTTCTTCTTGAAATTTGCATATAGATGCCTTAGACAGAACCTATGTTCATCTGCTGGATACTCTTCTTGAAAAACCTGTACTAGGCCCCAATCAAGAAAAACAATAACTTCATTAACACAATGTAATGTATGCAAAAAAAAAAAGATCCATCAATACAATAGGGTTACCTTTTTTTTGGTCAGATATAAAACACCATCTTCCATCTCCTATATCTTCAATTAACAACTTCATAAACCAGCTCCAACATACCTTTGTCTCCATCTCAACCACAACAAAGGCAATAGGTAGGTATTGGTCATTGGGGTCTCTCCCAACAACAATCAAAAGAATACCACCATATTTATGCTTCAAATGGCATCCATCCAAGCCAATGAAAGGTCTACATGTTCTTGTTAAGGCTTTCTTAGTGCCATCAAAGGACATATAACATCTCTCAAATCTTGGTTTCAACCCTTCACCTGGACAACTAGTATTGATTTTAAATGTATTACCAGCTGAAGCCCTTTTCAATTCAGCACCATAGGACCATAGGATGCTATACTGTGTGTTTGAGTCACCTTCAACAATGGCTCTTGCTATCTGTCTAGCCTTAAATGCCCTACATCCTGGGATTTCTGTAGCATACCTTCTCCATCATCCTTAAATACTAAGTCTTTTTCAAGTAATCCTTCCTCGTGCTTCCACCACATCGTAACAGAAGTGTGATCAAACTCAGGTTCCATCTCCTTAACCAAGTCACAAGCCTCAAAGAAGCTCCAATAATCAGGATTCTGACCTTTAAACGCATACACTTCCCCACCCTCGTATTTTAGGTTAGTGTCTTTTACAAAAGAGCCCTTTATGTAAAAAACAACCATGAACTTATCCATTACCCTATAGACAAAAGTTAACCAAACTTTAATTTTTACCATTTCTGGACAAAACAAACTAAACCTAATATTTACTAACCGCAACGTTTACTAACACTAACAATCAAAAACAAAAATTAAAGTCATGGGACCACTATTGCAAACATCTATTAAAGAATAGAACATGAGACTACAATTGCAATCAACAACAAGAACATAAGTCATGAGACCACTATTGCATACATCTCATTAAAGAATAGAAAAAAGGTAACAATGGCAGACAAAGTCACTTACCTGGGACCAATGATGCGAAACGAACGATGACTCTTTGGGACCACTTCACACGGTTGCTTTCTTCCTTGAACACAGTGACACCAAGTTGACAAATGAGAGATTTCTTCTGCTAGGGCACAACGACTTTAACATTGAAATGAAACACAAGTCTCTATTTCCACGTTTTCTATTTTACACAACATGACTCTTGAGCTACCTTTGAAACATTTTCTTTTTTACAGAATTTACAGCGTGGCAAAAATAAAACACGTAAACAAACAAAACGTTACACATGGCACACCACATCATCCTCCGTTAGTGGAAACTAACGGGAGAGACTAGAGTTAGAGACGGGAAACTTTCAGAGGACCAAAGTTTGAAGGAAATTTTTTAAGGGACCAAACTTGAAAGTTGGGATATTTGTAGGGACTAAAAACTTATTTAACCCAAAAATTAAAATGACATGATAAATTATAATTAATCGATTATTTTTTATTAGAAACACGGGTAAACAAGTATGGATATGGGTACTTAGATACCCATAAAGTACGAGTAGGAATACAAACGTTAGTGTTCATACGGGTATGACTTCGGGTACGAGGATTTTTTTAAATTACGGGTTTGGGGTGAGTACTATAGTACCCATTACCATCCCTATTTGGAGGTGCTCACGCGTTCTACTGAAAAATTAATAATGCTTTTAAAATTTGAAAAATGCATTTTCGAACGTATCACACAAAATTTCGTAAGTGAACCACACTTTTGTTTTGCCAAAAATTAGTCCAAAAATATACTTTCGAACTAAATCGTGAACTCTACTTTCGTATGAGACAACAATACCTGTTTAAATTGCTACAAATTTTTACAAGTTTTTTATAGATATAATATGTATGAAAATGCTAGAAGAACGCAAAATTATTATGATACTAATATATTATGAAATTTCTAGAAGAACTAAAATAATTAGAAACATTTATTACTATTGAGAGGTCGGTGACTTAAGCCTATAAATAAACAATTGATAAAAAAAATCAATGTCATTTTTTCCTCTAAGGCTTTAAACCACAACCCCTATATTTAAACTAGAGTCCCTATTCCAATATAACCATTTCCTATAACCACATGGTTCCTAAAGCCTTCTTTTTAAATAGTCTTCTAAAAACTATCTTATATTAACTATCAACTATTCAAATACCAATAGTGGTTTCAGAGCTGCGTTGTAGTTATCTTACCTACCTAATATTCAGAAATCTTCCGAACTAATTCTAAAACAATTATGTTGTACAATAATTTTTCTATGTTATGGATAACACCACTAAATCATCATCTATTCATGTCCCTATTTTCAATGATAAAAATTATGATTTCTGACATGTTAAAATGAAGACATTTTTTTCATCACAAAATTAATGGGACATAGTAAAAAAATATATAGAGGTCTCCATCACACGAGAACAACATCTACTTCATACTTTTAATTGATGACATCTCTAGAATTACATAGGTTTATTTCCTAAAAGAAAAATCATAAGTCTTTAAAGTATTAAAAAATTTCAAGGTCCTTGTTGAAAATCAAAGTGGAAAACAAATAAAAGTACTAAGAAGTGATTGCGACAAAGAGTACACCTCCCGCAAGTTTGACAGATTTTTCAAGGATGAAGGCATAGAGCGACAACTTACAGTCTCACATTCTCCTCAACAAAATGGTTTCTCATAGAAAAAGAATCACACTGATATGGAGATGGCTAGATTGATACTCAAGGAGAAGAGATTACTTAACACATTCTGGATTGAAGTAGACTACACTGCTGTTTACATACTTAATTGATGTCTAACTAAGGAAGTACAAGATAAGAATCCAATTAAAGCTTGGAATGGGAAGAAATCATCAAAAAATCACCTAAGGGTCTTTGGATCTATCTACTACATTCACATTATAGACGTGAAGAGGCACAAGTTTGAAGATAAGACTATATGAGGTATCTTCATAGGGTATAACAAAATCTCTAAAGGTTACCATGTCTACAACTTGCAAACTAAGAAAATCATCATCAATCGAGATGTTGAAATAGATGAGAATGCTTCATGGAATTGGGATGAAGAAAAAGTGGAAAAAAATCCTTATACTGGCTCAACTACCTTAAGAAGAAGCCGAGGAAGAAGACCCAAATGAACCTCCTTCACCTCCACTACAAGAACAACGACTATCATCACCAAAGTCTACTCCAAGACGAGTAAGATCTTTGGCAGACATATATGCAACATGTAATTTTTCCATACTTAAACTTGGAAACTTTGAAGAGTGTCAAAGCAGGAAGTATGGTCATTGCAATGGAGGAAGATATAATGTTGACCAAGAAAAACAACACACGGGAGTTAGTAAACCGTCCCCATGGAAAATATATCATTGGGGTTAAGTGGGTCTATAAGACAAAGCTCAACCATTATGGCACCATACAGAAACACAAGGCGAAGAAAGAAAAGTGTTAAGACTAAGAAAAACACTATATGGTCTAAAGCAATCACAACGAGTATGGTATAACATAATCGATCAATACTTCATGGATCGAGGATTCAAGAAAAGCAAAAATGAGCCTACAATATACTTAAAGTCTCAAGGCCAGTAGACTCTCTTACTATCTTTGTATGTATATGATCTTATCTACATGGAAAACAATACTAAAATGATGATGAAGTTCAAAGAAAACATGACGGAGACCTTTGAGATGATCGGAGGTGATCAGACTGGATCGTCGTGGCCTTCGTGTAGGGAAGACGAGGATGCTTGTAGTAGAGAAAGGGGGGTTGTACCTGCAAGGTACTCCGATGCCAAAGTAAGTAATTTGACAAAAGGGGAGAAAGCAAGTACAGAGGTAAGATTTCAAGTATTGAATATTGAATACCTGCCCCTCTCAAGTGAGAGGGTATTTATAGGAAAACCCCCAGCGTGGGGCCAAGGTCTCCTATATGGCCGAAATATTTGGTCGACCAGTGGGAGACTTCCAGGTGGAGGGTCAGGCGCGTGACCCTTTGACATGGTCCAACTGTTTCCGCGAGACCCGGGGAGATAGTTCGTCATTGAACTGCCAAGCGAGTGAGGGGGACATGCCCAACGGCTAGTTCCTGCCCAACGGCTAGTTTCTGCCCAACGACTAGTTTCTGGCTATTGGGCTTGGCCAAGAGCAGGACTGGGTTAGGCCTTGCCCTACTGTGGCCCAAGCGCCTGCCCAGTCCAGAACAGGAGCCCCCCAAGTCTTTGCTCTGAGGAAGAGTGATGACTTGAGATAGTTTAGTGGACGATTGACCTCGAATGACAGTGTTCAGGGATATGCCCCTTGCCTGTTCCAACATTGAGGTGGTCGACATTGGTTCTCAACCAGTCCGACCAGCCTTTCATACGCGAGGACATGCTCGCGGAAATGGCATTTTTACGTCGATCAGGTTTAGGAACTGTGCCCGCTGAAGTGGCGTTTTTACGTCGAGGAGCCTTGGTGAGGAGGCGAGTTGCGCGCATTGTCGAGGAAGACGTGCTCGCGGGGTAGCAGAAGACTTGGTGGAAGTAACGCTAGCCTTGGGAATGCCAAACGAAGATTCCCTTTCTGACATGTGGTGGAGCATTCAAGTTTTGTTAGGCCTAGAGACGCCTACGCTATGATGGCCTTTGCGCTTCCCAAGCGTGGAAGTGCTTATAAAAGGGGGAAAGAGGATTCATTTGACACTTTTCACAAACTCTTGTCCCCAAATTTCTACGCTCTGTAACTTGTAGTCTCGCCAGAGTTTTTTCGCCGCCGTCGACTTTCAACGCTCAGTTTGTGATCTTCATTTTCTACCTTCGATTTAGCAAGTAAGTTCTTCATCCCTTTCGGCAATTTCCCCGATGTTCTTCATTTTTGGAAAATTGCATGAATTTTCTGGCGACACATGAATTTTCCGGTTGAATGTTCATGTGTTTTTCGATGAACACTTGAATTTTTGGAAAATTCATGAAGAACACGAAGAACATGGGATGAATGTTCATGATTATTGCGTAGGCCTGTATAGATCTTTCTAGATTCTGGTTAGAGTTAGTTTTAGGTCTGTAGCCGGGCATTAGGCCTGTTCGACATGAGACTTTAGCTTTCGTGCGACAAGCTTATTTTGTTGAGTAAGCTCCTCTTTAATCTTCGTAAAGTCGCGGATGTCACGGCCGGCAAAAATTATCGAGTCGCCATCATACTTTATTCGTCCTAAGGAGAGGGAAATAATGATAAAACCTAAATCCTAAGGGAGAGATTCTAAGTTCGGGAGTCGATTAAGCGAGGGGAAGGTGTTAGGCACCCCTCACTTCCATTGTACTCAATGGGATCCTCCTTAAGTTCTAGGGTATGTTAGTTTGCTAAAAGGATGTTTGGCCGTTTATTTTATTTACAAAATTACTAAGTTTTTTATTATTATACTCGCTAGGGTTTGTACCCTATGCCTACGTACCTTCAATTTTGAAGGATCAGAGTAACCGTAGTTCACCTCCCCTATCCCCTATTCCTATCCCATTCCTATTCTCATTCCTAATCCTTTATTTATACTCTTGGAATAAGAGCTCTATCCCTTGATATCCTATCCATTATTTATACTCTCGGAAGAAGAGTTCTATCCCTTAAGTCCTAATCCCTTGACCTTTTATTTATACTCTCGGAACCTAAGAGTTTTATCCCAAGATCCTTATCCATTATTTATACTCTCGGATGAAGAGTTCTATCCCTTAAATCCTAATCCCTTGGCCTTTATTTATACTCTTGGAACCTAAGAGTTTTATCCCCAAATCCCATCCCATATTTATACTCTCGGACGAAGAGTTTTATCCCTTGTTTTAATTCCTTAAGTATCCCTTTTAATCCCTTATAATAATCCCTTAATGTTTAAATTACTATAATTTTGTTATAAATCCCTTATTCCAAAAGGTTAAAAAAACTCCTTTAAATATGCAATTTTAACCCCAAAAATAATTTAATTTATTTAATAAAAATTATTATAATCCCCCTTAACCCATGAACCCATAATCAAACCCACCTTTTAAAATTAAATACATATTAATAATCCCTTTTTTACATAATAGTAACTGATCGTGAGTGTTGGATCAGATCCTGTAGAATCAGGCCGCCAAGTGCGTCAGGGATGCTGGTCGTAAGGAGAGGAGGAGGGGGTGTACCTGCAAGGTACTCCGACGCTCAAGTAAGAAAGGGTCGGAGAAAAGGAGCAAGTACAAAGTATGAATTCTTAGGGTGAATGTTGGATGCCTGACCCTCTCAAGCGAGAGGGTTTATATAGAGCCCCTAACGCGTGGCCAACGATCCTATTTTCGGGGTGAAATAACCGTTTCCCCCAAAGAATAGGTAACTACCCAAACTAGCCGTTAAGTCGCCCCCCTCTGTGGATTGGACTTAGGCAACTTGGGCCGCTCTGGGGCAGAGGCGGATTGAGCCAATTCTAGCCATTGGTCCAGTCCAGAACAGGAGCCCCCCAAGTCGTTGCTCCCGAGCATGGGAGTGATGACTTAAGGACTGCTCGTTGCTCCGGGGAGCCAGTATGGAGTCGTCGTGTGAAGACGAAGAGGATCGTCTCAAAGTGCTCGTGACCCCAGATGTTCGTGAGATTCGTGGTCGTGACATTATTGCCCAGAGTTCGGGGAGACTAATGGTCAGACAGAATCAGAAACGCTGGGTTGCCACGTGTGCCTCGAGCTCCGTATGTCAGTTAATAGGCAATGATGGCTAGTGGGCAGTCATTATGGCCTATTAACGCGTGTTTGCACGTGCCCCTTTGTATAAAAGGGGGAAAATCGTTCCATTTGGAACTTTTAAGTCTGATTTCTCTTCGCTTCCTTCAAGCTTTTGCCCGACACCGTTTTCTGTTTCTCCGACCACCGTTACAAGCTTCCGAGCAGCACTTTCTTCTACTCAAAACAAGTAAGTGTTCCGATCCTTCGCTTGTTCTACTTCTGTTAGTTGTTAATGGTAGATTGCATGCGGTTAGGGTTAGCTTTAGAGGACAAAACGAGTGAGTCTCCGGTGATTGTTGGTGGTGGACGGTGGCTGTGCCATTTTTCTACCTCTAACATGTCATCGGAGTTGGTAGTATGTTCTGGTTAGGAGGGCGGTTGACGGCGTCGTCGCGATGGTGACACTTGTGTAACCTTCGTGACTTTTGTCTTCTGGGCGGATGATGAAATTTCAGGTAGAACGCTCCCAGATTCCGGTGAAGCTTTGCGATTTCCGGCGAAGCTTCAAATGGAAACTGGGTATGAGTGCGGGGAAGCTCCTCGTTGGGGGATGATTTGTTTCGAGCGTCTCCTCGCAGGGAGGTTTCAACTCCATATTTGATGTTAGGGCTTATGCCAGGACCTTGTCCTCAGCCCTTTGCGCGCCCTTTCACTTGACTTAGCGGTGGAAGGGTGGATTTGATTTGTTGTCGAATTCACTTTCTTCTCTGCTTTTCAGGTGATCGACATGGTGACGGGGCCAGAAAGAGAAGTTATTTTAGACACCTCTGAGGAGGAAACAGGATCCTCGGACGACAGTAGCTCGACGGCTTCGAGCTCGGCAGCTTCGAGCTCTCCAAGTGATGTCGGGGGAGAAGAGGTTCGGGACGATATGGACGAGGATGTTGCTGATGATTCCACGGAGGAATGGGAGGTGTCCGAGCCTGCTGAGCACGTGTCCAAGCTTGTGGGTGACGTTTTTATTGAAGTTGGGCCAGAGGGGGAGTGAAAGGTGCACTTCCCTTCCGAGGACGAGCGGGTCTGCACAAACTTTGGGGACCGCTTTACGATGTACGAATATGCCTTCAAGGAGCTGGGCTTGAGGCTGCCGTTCACGGATTTCCAGCAGTCAGTGTTCGAGCATTTGAGGTTGGCCCCCACGCAGCTACATCCGAACTCTCTGGCCTTTATCCGGGCGTTTGAGTTGGTGTGCGAGCATCTTGCTATAGGGACTACTCTCCCTCTGTTCTTCACTGTCTTCCATCTTCAGCGGCAGCTGTCGGGGAGGAAGTACGACTGGGTTTCGTTGAAGCAGCCCCACAAGCTGTTTAAGCCTTTTTCGGAGTCAATAAGGACGTTCAAGGAACGTTACTATGTCGTTGAACCCTTATCCGAAGCTGCCCAGGACAGAACATACGTCTGGGAGATAGAGGTTGACGAGGACGGGAACGAGCTGCATGACGAGGAAGGGAGGTATATTGGGCGGAGACGTTACAATTTCTCCATCCACTGGTCACCTGACCACTTCACCAAGGAGCCAAGCGATTATGTCTTTCAACCGAGCGAGCTGCTCGGGCAGGACGCCGCGGCGTATGAGGCGCTGGTGAACTGGGTCAACTCCTTCCGGCTTGCTGAGTGCTGGACGAGCAGGGGCAGTCCGATCTTCGAGGAGGACGGGAGCCAGAGAGTTGAGCATAGATTCATCAATGTTAAGGCACTGCTGGAGTGCAAAACTCCCGCGGACGCTGAGAAGCTGCTCGATAGTTTTAGTTATTTAGATTTTGTTCATGTCATTTCTTTTCCTCGTATCTAACGCGTTCGTGTTTTGTTTGTGCAGGTGAGATGCCTCAGGCTCATGATCGGGTTGTGAGGAATGCTCTAGCGAGGAAAAAAGTTGGAGCGGCTCCTCCGAAATCTCGGTTTGCTGGTGCCCGTGTTCCTCCTCCGGCACAATCTACTGCGGGGACCTCCACTTCTCCCACTCCTGCTTCTCGGGGATCTCCCCTTCCTTTGGCTGGTCGACCCAAGCGGCAAAGGTTTAATGATGCTGTGGACCTTACCCGGGCGTCGGGGAAGGGGAAGTTCGAGCTTCCTCCTTGCATTCATGACCAGAAGTTCTTCGAGGGGAACTCTCTGATTGTGCCTCGGGAAGAGTCTCTTCGTTTGGAAAGCATGGATCGCCCGAGCAAGAGGGCGTTGGTGGCCTAGGACGCTTCTGCCTTGGTCAGGATGTTGGAGATGGCAGCTGTGTACGCCGAAGGGGATTCGACGACTGAGGCCGAACTTACTGCTGCCCGTGCTGCCATGGCGTCCCTCAAGGAAGAAGCTAAGGGTACCGACGAGGCTTGGAAGAAAGCTGAGGAGGAGGCAGCTCGTTTGAAGGAGGAGAACTTGACGCTGGCGGCGGAGAAGAAGTCTGCCGATGAGTTGATCCAGCGGCTGAAGGCGGCCAATGCCCTGGGTGACGATGAGCCAGAGGATGTTAAGGCCTTGAAGACGATATCTGAGCTGGTTGCTCGTATCCTGCTGGCCGAAGATGATGGCATCGCCGTAGCGGAGGAGTCCTTCAGAAACGCCGTGGCTCAGCTGCAGGTGGTGAACCCTGGGCTAGAAATCTCTGCCGAGGGTACTCACTACCTGGCGCATGTGGAGGATGGCCGTATCGTCGTGCCCGACGGTCTCCTTGGAAGTACTCCCGAGGATCAGCCCGCAGAGGATCAGGGACCCGAGCCAGAGCCTGCCGAGCATGCTGATGAGTGAGGAGGTTGTTATTTTGATGTTGTTGTATTTTGTCCGGCCTGCGTGCCGTGGAACTATTGTAATTTATTTTATTTGGGGGGGGGGGGGGGGGGGGGCTTAGCCCCTGTTTGATGTAATTAAGCACAATTGTGGCCCTTGTGGTCACCCATTATGTTAACCTATTATATTTCTGGCTTTGTCCTCTGCATGATTTTACTTGCGTTTGTTTTTGCTAAGTGTTGTATGCATGCTCGCTGTGAATGTATGTCCGCCCATGATGGGGGTACTTGGCTTGTGCGAATATTCTGGGGGGATTGCTCGTAATAGATGTGTTCGGCAGTGTGGGGAACTGGTCGAACGACCGGGGAATATCCTGGCCGGGGAGCAGAGCTCAGGTCGCGTTTGAGGCCTGAGTTCGCGGCGTGAACGTCCCATCGCGAGCTGGGGTTCTGCCTATCATGGTACTTTGACGACGGCGATGCTCGATCGAGGACCGCTGTCGAGCAGTTATCCGGCTCATTACTGAGCGGGGTTCTGCTTTAATCGTATGTGGCGCTTGTACCTAGACGCGCATAGTGGTCGGTAGTTGACGTCCTTCGTTGCGACGGGTCGAACCGAGGATTTAGCTGTAATATTGTTTTAGCTTTTCAGCGTTCCATGGTCGAGCAAGTTCTTCCCCAGTGAGATGTTCTAGGTAATAGGCCCCATTTTCCGTCTTTGCCCGGACGCGATATGGTCCTTTCCAATTGGCTGCTAGTTTGCCTCGCGAGAGTCTTTGGGGTCATCTAACAGTTGTTGTCTCCGATCACTTGCACGTCGAGTGTCGGGGAGGCCTTCTCGATACTGGGTCGAGGAAGTACTTCCTGTATGACGGACTTGTTTCCGCCTTTCTTCTTCGTGCTGCCTAGTTTGGATAGCACGTCTGCTCGCACGTTATGTTCGCGGGGAACATGTTTCACTTCCACTGTTGTGAATTTCGCCATTTCCTTCTTCACCAGGGCCAAGTATTCGGCCAGGTTGTCGTTTTTGGCTTGGTATTCACCCCGGAGCTGGAGGGCCACGAGTTGCGAATCTGTGCAAATGACGACTTCTTGTGCGCCCAGGTCCTCGGCAAGGCGTAGCCCAGCGAGGAAGGCTCCGTATTCTGCCTGGTTGTTGGAGGTTGGGAAAGACAGCGTGAGTGATACCTCGACGATAATTCCTTCGTCGCTCTCCAGTATGATGCCCGCACCGCTTCCTGCCGAGCTTGAGGCACCGTCGACGAAGATGGTCCATTTACGTGCTTCGCTCGTGGGGGAGTCTGCGAACGTCATCTCCGCGATGAAGTCGGCCAGAGCTTGGGCCTTGAGGGCTTTTCTGCCTTCGTATTGGATGTCAAATTCGGACAGCTCCATCGACCATTTGAGCATTCGGCCGGCCATATCTGGTCGACCGAGCAGCTGCTTTATGGGCTGATCTGTTCGAACCACGATCGTGTGAGCCAGGAAGTAATGTCTTAACCTTCTGGCTGCGTTGATGAGAGCCAGTGCCACCTTCTCTATCTATTGGTATCTTAACTCCGGTCCTTGCAATGTTTTGCTCGTGAAATAGATGGACTTCTACCCGTCAGGCGTCTCGCGGATGAGAGCGGCACTCACTGCTTCGGTCGCAACGGCCAGGTATAGGTATAAAGTTTCGCCGTTGTCCGGTCGAGAGAGGATCGGTGGCTCTGAGAGTGCCCGTTTCAGGTGGAGAAGGGCCTTGTCGCACTCCTCGGTCCATTCGAATGCTGCCTCTTTGCGGAGGAGTTTGAAGAACGACAGGGCGTGCTGGGCGGACTTGGCCACGAAACAAGATAGTGACGCGAGCATCCCGTTGAGGGACTGGATGGATTTTTTGGACTTGGGCGTAGGAAACTCGGAGAACGCTCGACATTTGTCGAGATTGGCCACGATTCCTCGTTCCGTTAAGTAGAAGCCGAGGAATTTGCCTGCCCGGACACCGAACGTGCATTTCTCCGGATTAAAACGCATTTTGTATTTCCTGGCCTGCTCGAAGACCTTTCTCAAGTGGGCGGTATGATCGGTTTCCTCGTGGGATTTTACGATCATGTCGTCCATGTAGACTTCGAGCATGTCGCCTATTTCTCCCCGAAACACTTTGTTCATCATTCGTTGGTACGTTGCTCCGACGTTCTTCAGGCCGAAGGGCATTACGTTGTAGTAATAGTTGCCCGATTCGGTCATGAAGGCCGTATATTTTTTGTCGGACATTGCCATTGGGATTTGATTGTAGCCAGAGTAGGCGTCCATGAACGATAAAAGTTTAAAACCAGCAGAATTATCAACAAGTTTATCAATATTGGGGAGGGGGTAGGCATCCTTCGGGCATGCCTTATTGAGATCGGTATAATCAATGCACATGCGCCATTTTCCATTAGATTTTTTAACTAATACAACGTTGGACAACCAAGTGGTGTACTTGGTTTCCGAAATAAATTTGGCCTCGAGGAGGTCCTTTACAGCTTTTTCAGCAGCCTCCGTTTTCTCCGGAGACTGCTTCCTCCTACGTTGTGCTACGACCTTGATGGCCGGGTCGATGGTCAGCTGGTGACAAGCGACGGATGGATCCAAGCCGGGCATCTCCGCGGTGCTCCATGCGAAGAGGCCGGCATTCTCTCGGAGGCATGCTTTGAGCTGATTCCTCGCGATGTTAGGCAGGTCTGCTCCGATCTTCACTCCTTGTTGGGGGTCTTCGCCGAACAGGACTATCTCGAAGTTGCCATCCGGGATTGGGCGCATCGGATGGGAGCTGCTGCTGGACGACGTGGACGGGTCTGCTGAAGCTGCTCGTTCCTCCTGTTGGTCCTCGGGGAAGCGACTGTCGAGGTCGATAGAGTCGACCTGGGGCAGGGGCTTGGCCTCCTCGGAGCTGCTTGGCAGTGCTGACTTGCTCGACGCTTTTGGCCTGGGCGCAATGGTGTTGAGCCCCTTTGTAGCTGCTTCGAAACACCGTCGGGCAGCTTCGATATCGCCATGGAGGGTGGCGACCATCCCTTTCGAAGTGTAATACTTCATCTTCAGGTGGACGGTTGAGGGAACTGCTACCAACTCGGCTAGAGTCGGCCTTCCGAAAATGCATTGGTAGAGCGACGGGCAGTCAATTACCAGAAATTGCACCTTGATGGATCTGGATGTTTCAGCTGAACCGAAGGTCACGATCAGCTCGACGTATCCCCACGACTCGGTTACAGATCCGTTGAATCCCTGTAAATCGGACCCTACGTAGGGGATAAGGTGCGATTTGTCCAACTGAAGTGTTGAAAATAGCTGGGAGTACATGATGTCGACCGAGCTGCCCTGGCCGACGAGTATCCTGCAAACGTCGAAGTTCGCCATCTGGGCTCTGACGAGCAATGGTATACTTGAGTTCGGGGAGCCGCCGAGGAGTTCCTCCCAGTAGAAGGAGATGGGGACGGAGCCCTTCTGTGCCCGATCAAGCGTGGTCACTTTGCTGGAGCTTGTGTTGATCAGGTGTTCGAACTTCCGTTTCACGGAGCCCACGGTGACTTTGTTAAAACCCCCGCCAGAGATGACCATGGCGGAGGAAAATGTCTCCCACGGGCTGTGGGCCACGAAATATACAGGGGCGCTGAGCCCGTCAGGGACGTTGAAGTCCTCGGGTCGCGATATGGACATAGCGACCTGTATGTTGGCGTCTTCCGAGGAGGGTACCTCCTCCTCGACCTTCTAGGACTCCTGGGCGTCCTGCCGAGGAGTGTCCTTCTTCTTTGCGAACTGCTTCAGGTGGCCGCCCCTGATCAGTATTTTAATGGCATCCTTCAGATGGATGCAGTCCTCCGTGGTATGGCCGTGACTTTTGTGGAAACGGCGGTATTTTGATTTGTCCATGTTTGGTCTGTTCGGAAGTTATTTGGGGAAGCGGACCCCAGCCTGTTTGAACTCCGAATTGGCACATTCGGACAAGATCTTTTCCCTGGAAACGGTCAGGGGAGTGTAGTCATGGAACCACCTGGAGGGACCTTTGCTGTCACGGGAATCACGAGGACGGTCCTCGCGCCTCCGGTCACCTCGACCAGATGTCGAAGCTTCTTCTCCCTTGGATGCCCGAGCGTTCTCCTGATGGCGCGATGCTCGGACGTGGCTGGCCGCAACCTTCTCTTCATACTCAATGTGTGATTGGGCTTTGAGGAGGAGGGCGTCTAAGTTCCTCGGTGGCGCGAGGCCAATGGCTTTAGAAAACTCGGAGCCTGGGCGGAGCCCCTGCTTGGGAAAAAACTTCTTCATTTCGTCCGTCGTTGGGACCTGCACTGCTTCTTTGTTGAACCTCTCGATATATGCGCGGAGAGGTTCGTCTTTACCCTGGATTATGGCTCCCAGAGAGGCTTCAGTTTTTGGATGGCGGCGAGATGCTGTAAAGTGCCGTGAGAACATCCTGCCCAGCTGTTTCCACGAGGTAATGGACTCCTCGGTGTCATACCCCAAATTTGTCCTACCTGTTTATATTTTTCAGTTGTACATCCACCCACTAACCATATTCAGAAAAATCCAAAAAAAATATGTTCATCCCTCTTTTGTTTTTATCCTTTTTATTTTTAAGTCATATCTAGTTTTTAACCATTTTTTTACCATTATCCATCCATATCCATTTTTTATCCATAATCTAAATATCCATTTATAACCAGTTTCAATTATCTTTCCTATTTTCTAACCAATTTCCATATTTCAAATTCAATTAAAAAATCCATTTTCTTTCCATAAAAATCCATTTGATTCACTACACATTATCCAATTTTATTAATCCATTCCATTTTTCTTTACCAATATATCCATAACTCATTAACCATTTTTATTCCAATTCAATTCAATTTCCATCACAAAAATTCCAAAAAATCTAAAAAACCAAAAGCCTTACAAAAAAAGCCCACCACCAAATGTTACAACATTTTTCTAAAAAGAAGTCTGTATGTACAATCTAAATCCATATTACAAAAAGTCCATGATATTTTGCTCACAATCCAAGGCCCATTATGCATTATTATTCACAAGAACCAAACTCCAAACGCTCCATGCCAAAACCTCACAGCAAAATCTCCCTGCGACCAAACAACAACCTGTCTCTTCAACTTACACAAAAAATGACACTACTCCAGCTCTGCACAATTTCTCCTACCAAGCATCAGCTAACAAACCCACAACAATACAAACTCTGCACCAAGCTTGCTCCCTGCACGTACCTGCGACACCAAGCAGAGTGAAAATGACTACTCAGTAAATATCAATTCAAAAAGGAACAAAAACTTTCTTCTGAAATCAACAACCAAAATCAAACACACAAAACCACTCTTCACCAACAACAACAACCCGGATCTCTATTTATCTAACTTTCACCGTATCAACCTCTCGGCGATAACCCAATAAACCAAAAATCATCTCCACTTTCCCCCTCAAGATTTTTCTCCTGCGTACCTATAGCGTGTGAGCACACGAAAATCCCCCTCCAGTAAAACTTCACTGAGTCACTCTCATCAAACCGCAACAACAACGTTGCAGCGCCTCATCACCGACAACTCATAACTGCATTGAGATGGCTAGGAAGTGTTTCAACATGTTATTTCAGACACACTTTCATCTTACCTTTTCTGCCATACTGAACATAACAAAACCTTCCCTCAATTTGCAAGTAGCAAATGAGAAGCACCACCAAACCGTGTAAACACACCTTACTCTTTCATTACAACGTTCATCCATCACCATCAAACTTTCTCTACAACAACAATTGTTCCTCGATACAACCACATGCAAACCTCCACAGCAACCTCTTTGAAACCACAAAACCTAAAACAACAAACTTCAAATCAACCACCACCTTCAATCAAACCTAAACCCCTTCAAATAACTCATAAAACCATAAATCGAAAACCAGATCGAAAATGAGTAGAAGAGAGATGGAGATGAAAGAGTGAAATGAAACAAAATCGTGAGCGGAAACCGAACCAGATTGAGCGAGAGATCCAGAGAAGTGAGAATCGAGAGAAGATAAGGTTGAATCAGGCGATATTGTTGTCGTTTTTGCCTTCCTTGTTCATGATTTTCGTTGTTTTTTTTAGAGAAAAAGATTTAACAAATCTGATGCTGGTGGTGTTGTTATTTTGACCATGGAGTTTCCTTTTTTTATTTGTTTTGACTGAATGTGTGACCTTCTTTCATAACGTTATGATTTTGGTTTTGAAAGGCTGATGAAAGCTCGCTAATGTCTTGTGCTAGCGTGTTGATTTTATTTTCAGAAATGTGGAGTTGACCTTAGGCTTTTGTGCCTTTTCCGGTTGCTAGATGGGCTTCGTGGCCCGTTTGTATTTTTTGACCACCCTTAGCGTTTTCTTCTCTGGCTGTGAGGAGGTGATGGGCTTTCAAAGCCCAAATGATACTCATTTGAATTTCATTTTGTTTTGTTATAATTTTGATTAAATTTGTTAATTAAATTTTAGTTTTAATCTTTGTTGAATTGTGGAGCTGAATTTTTCTCTTGGTCTTTAATTTCAGTTCAATCTCGATTTTAATGGATATTGTTATTTCTAACCTAATATTACCTTCGGTTAAGTTTTAATTTTAATTTAGGTCTTGATTTAGATTTAGACTTTTGTTCTTAGTGCATTTCAACTTTGTTATTAATTTTTGATTTAGCTTTTGAGTTCATTTTTGTTTGTAACTTTGATGGAATTTTGATTGGTTATCATTTTGATAACTGTCCTTAGTTGATTTTGATTAGAATTGACTCTCTTTTATTAGGTTCTTACTAACTTTTTGACTCTCTTGTTAGTACTTTTGATTTTGGCTCAGTTGATCTTGGATGTTGATTTGTGATGATGGACTTGAGGATTAACCGGGTTGATCATGTGTAGCTTCTACAAGTCTCCTTGAGCTTTTAGCACGTGTTGAAGAGGCAACGGACCTTCTCCGTTAGGTACCCCTAGAATCTCGATTTTATCTTTTATGCCTCATTCTAGGATTGTATCCATGTTAGAGGCATGTTTCTTTCCCCCACTTTGGTTGATTTTTTATCTTTATGTGAGGTGTATATTTTTCTCTTGTGGATTTATTTCATGCCTTAATTATGTTTATGCTATTCATATTATACTTGTCCAAACCAAAAAATCTTTTTCAAATTAATACCTTGACTTAATGTCAAGCCATTTTCATACCTTGTAAGTCGACCGTTTCCACGATCGCAATCGACCTCACAATGCCTCCTCTTGGGCTTTATACAACGATAATTGTTGCACATTTCACTTTGGTTTGTATGCGTGTATGTGATTGGCTCATTTTAATCATGGCTCGATTATTCCCACTTGATTAATTACACTCCTCTCCCATAAGATAAAAATCAACCCCTTTTTTTTTATAGCAACAAATAAGCCTGATCCAATGTCAAGTATTTTTTCAAATCAAATTAATACATTTAAACCAGACTTAAGTACTATTTCCTAAAAGAAGAAAAGGGAATAGAATGGAATCTTCGATTCTTCTCCTCAATTGTTTGGGCCCGAGGAATCTTTCTTAAGTTCAAGCAATTGTCTTCTTTAAAAGACTCATAACACGATTACACATCAAACCCTTTTTTACAATAAATCAAATCAAATCTTCTTTTCCTAAACACTTGGATGAAAAAGAGAGAGAGTCGGTTCTTCGACTAGCTTTCCCGATTACTTGGGCCCGAGGAATCTTTCTTAAGTTCAAGTAATTGTCATCTATTTAACATACTATAATCATATCAAAACCTTTTCATAATTAAGGGTGAAAAAGAGAGAGAGTCGGTTCTTCGACTCGCTTTCCCGATTACTTGGGCCCGAGGAATCTTTCTTAAGTCAAAGTAATAGTCACCCAATCAAAATACGAACACATTAATCCAACTCCTCGCCGCCGTGCGATTAAAACTCTTTTCAAAAAGAACATTGTTTAAGCCATTCTTTCGCGCATATGAACTCGTGCTTCAGCCTCCCATGACGAGCAGACAAGCCAATGTTTAGCAGTTAGAATGCAACCTAAACTCTCGTTCACCTAAAACACACACAAATCAAAACCTTTTTCTCAATCAAATCCTTAACACACTTAATCCAATTCAAACAACTTTTCACAAAAAGAACATTGTTTAATCCATTCTTCCGCGCATATGAACTAGTGCTTCAGCCTCCCATGACGAGCCGACAAGCCAACGTTTAGCAGTTAGAATGCGAATTAAACACTCGCTCGCTTAAAAAACACAAACCAAACCGTAGTCCCACGAACTACGAATGCTCTGACTTTCCCATTGCACGAGGGAATACGTAGGCCCGAGGATCTTAATCTTCGCCGAGCATAATAATAAAAAACCACCCCATTTCCCCCTTAAAAATAAATCCTTTTACCTTAGAAGATAAACAAACAAACCAAGCTATCATTTCTCACGAATCGAATCAAGAGGTTCCCGTTGAGTACAACGGACGTAGAGGGTGCTAATACCTTCCCTTTGCGTAACCGACTCCCGAACCCGAATTTGGTTGCGATGACCATGTTTTTATTTTCCTTTAAAGGTTTTATCGATATTTTCCTTTCCCTCGTTTGGGATAAATAAAGTTCGGTGGCAACTCTGTTTCGGATAGTTTTTTCCGCGTCCATCGCGAGGATCGTATTTTTCGAGGTACGATAGATGGCGACTCTGCTGGGGATTTTGATTGCCCTATGCTAGAGAGAGTCAAGGCTAACTTGACTCGATTCGTGAGTGTTAGATCCGCTTGTTTGTTTATCTTCCCTTGCCTGTTTGCTTGCCTGTCTGATTATCTATTATCTACTTGCTTGCTTATTTTTATATCTTATTATTATCTCTTATGACACTGTGGGAGTTCTCTGATCATTGGTGCTCTGTGAGATGGCTCTACACCCGAGTCTGAGTATAACCCTAGGATTAGGATGGTGGTTGTGTAGTGTAGGCTCGCGTGGTCTCTTCCGCGTGAGTTGAAGCGAAAACCACCGCTTGGAGTAGATTCCCTTGAAGATATTATTGTTGTGGTGAATCTTTGCCATGGTGGTAATATTTTCGAGGTGGGTCGTTGATCCCAAGGACCATTAACCCAATTTACCCATGGTGGTTGGTAGTGTTAATTCTATGTGAGTTAATGCGAACGCCCCAATCAGATGAGATCCCTCGAACGTATTACTTCCTAACAGTAATATTTTCGACCTCGATCTAGGATTCTGAGAACCCTATTTAGAACCCGTGTGTCGATGGTTGTGTAGTGGGTGCCTCCGAGGAATCTTTCTCGTGGGGAAGAAACGAAGACCTCACCTAGACGAGATTATTTCAAGGATATTATAGTCGGACAAATCTTTGTCATAGCTATAATGTTTTTGAAATATATCCGTAACTCTAGGCACTTACCCGTTTAGAGCCTACATATGGGGGGGGTCTTGTGATTAGAGATATCCTGTGTCTAACTCCTTCCTCATAATCAGATGTTGTTTTGATCCTGGATCTGCCTGCATTGCATTTGTTTACATATCATTGCATTTGCATCTCGTTTGCATGGCATACCCTTCCAACAAATTCATCCGATCCTCTGTCCATTTCCTGCCATCTGATTTCTTGACGCTCATACTGAACCTATGGTAGCCACAAAAAATTTAAAGCAAGTGCAAGCGGAGATAGGAGGAGCATAGACAATTTGAAAGTTGCGACGGCTATGTCAGAGGATAGCTTTCAACATATTGGGATGAAGGATTCTGACCCCCCATCAAGTTTTGCTGTGTCAATTAATCCATTGTTTGATCATTTACCTGGTGATCATACTCCACGAGTGAACATCCCTGCTCAGTCTCAGATGATGTCGCTGACTGATTCCATGGAGAAAAGGTTTTGTGCCCTCGAAGAGAAAGTTCAAGCTATGAAAGCACTCGATGTTTCTGGGCTCGATGCTGTTGATATGTGCCTAGTGCCAGACTTAGTAATTCCTCCAAAATTCAATGTACCCAACTTCGAGAAGTATGCCGATATCAGTTGTCCAAAGCGTCATTTGGTGATGTTCTGCCGAAAGATGACTGCTCATGTCCACGACGACAACTTGATGATTTACTACTTTCAAGACAGTTTAAGTGGTGCATCTTTGAATTGGTACATGGATTTAGAAAGAAGTTGTATCCAATCATGGAAAGACTTATCCAATGCTTTCCTAAAGCAATATGAGTACAATTTGGACATGGCTCCCAGTCCCACGCAGTTGCAAAGCCTATCTCAGAAAAGTGGTGAATCCATTAGGAATTATGCACAGCGGTGGAGAGAGTCGGCAGCTAGGGTGCAACCACCACTCCTGGATAAAGAAGTGATTGACATGTTCTTGGACAGTCTGCATGCCACCTATCTTGAAAGAATGGCTGGCAGTTCATTCTCAAGCTTCTCTGACCTTATAATAATAGGAGAACGCATCGAGAATTACCTCAAAGCTAAACAAGTCCAAGACGTCTCGAGTAATCAAGATGGTGAAACCGAATCCTTCAACAATCCCCAAGAGGAAGAGGATAATGAAATCGATGCAGTCATAGCAGATGTTGAGTATTCTCAGGATACACCAACAAGACTTTGTGGCCCTTCAGCTTCTCGGCAGTTATCATTGTCAGCGCCATATCATCCTTATGGGCGACCTGTCAATCCTAGGGCATCATACCAAAAACCTTGGGCTGTTCCCAATGCAAATCAACAAGCTTATGGCCGAGGAAGTCAGAATTCACGCCAGAATCATCATAGGCCTCAAAACAACTTGGAAAGAAGGACTGCTCCTCTTCACCTAGTTCCTATGTCGTACAGTCAGCTTTTGCCGCATCTGGTCCAAAACTCACTGGTAGAGCCTAAAGCTATCAAGCCTTTGCCAAAACCATATCCGCCTGGGTACGATGCCAATGCGCATTGTGGATATCATGCTGGATCAATGGGGCATTCAACTGAAGATTGCAAAGCTTTTCAAGCCAAGGTGCAACAGTTGATTGACAAGAAATACATTTCATTTCCAGAAGGGAACTTGGTTGTGCACGTCAGCTTCTCGCCCAAATAAGTTCCAAGACTTCAAGAGGCATTCCCCAAAAGCTAGTGGTTCAGACAGGAAGACTTCCTCAGATACTGGCAATCATTGGGCATTTATCATTTGCATTTGTAATTTTGTTATGTTAAATGCTACTTGTTTTCGAATATTGTTGTTTTGAATGATAATATTAATGAAGTGATCATGCATTTTTTGAATTAATCATATCGCATTCGCTCATTTTTTCTTTACTTATATCCAAAAAAAAATACAAAACAAAAACGACAACATTCTTCCATATACTTCTTGTCCACTCACTTTATTAAACTTTTGTTTAGCAAAGATTGGAGGGAGGATGATGAAAACAAGATACCCATAATTGCTGACGGTATGCTTTCGGATGGAATCCTGCCATGGATATACAGGCATTGTTTCAAATCCCCAAACACTGGAGAGATAAGGAGTTAGTCCCTAGTCAACCCCTTCGAGCCTAGAAGTAGGAGTTTCCTTCGGATTTCTAAACCCTTACGCTTAACCTGGGGTATGGGTAGTGTTCAGTTAACCTAATTACACGCTCAAAATCATGCAAAAGCTATGACCAATAACTTGGCAGTCACAAGCCTTACTCAAAAGAAAAAAAGTCAAAAGCCTGCTAAGTCAAATACCTCAAAAGGAGACTTAGGCAAAAATCAAGGCAATCCCGATGGATTCAAAAAGAGAAATCAGTCCATGCAAAAATAAGGGATAAAAAATTCAAAAAAACAAAAGAGGTCCTTCAATCCTCAAGCAATAAGATGCAGTGACCACCGTATCAAAAAAATAAAGAGTTACTGACATCCTTAACAAAAGAAAAATAAGGTGACTGCCATTTCAAGAAGACCTTGAATCCTCATCTTCACTATTATACCGTCAAGCCCTCTTAGGAGAGAAATGTGTGTGTCAATTTAACTGAACGTAGGACTGGAGAACATCACGAAGAAGGGGTGGGTACAAAACACACTTTGAGCCTTATAACCTTTGTTTCTATAACCGTGAACCAGACCACGTTATAACCCTTAAAAGACCTAATTGAGGCGGGGTTTATTCTGAGAGCATACTACAGCAAGGTTGCGCAAACTGACTCCTAGAGATTTGCTAATCTTATGAATTAGTGTCATCTTCTTGCTATATCTTTCACACCAGCTAAATCAGCACCAAGTTTGGACTAATGGTTCATCCGTCACACACTATCACATCATTCTAATGATGATTGGTTTTCAAAACTTTCATGAGCATCACATTAAATTTACCATTCGTGAATGAACAATTTTGACTGCAAGTTAGTGTTTGACATTAAGGAATTTCCAACAAGGAGCAATCAAAGGGGGCTAGGTCATTCAACAATGTTGGCTGGAATTGACAACACCTCGTAACCCTATGGAACATGGGCATTGACATCCAATGATTATGGAATCAATCAGTTTAAAGTAAGTCCCCGAAGCGTTAGTTGATTATGGGGAAAATCATTCAGGAATCAGGTTGAACATGGTGAATCATCTCAAGACTCTACCAACCAGGGGCAGGCCACTCAGAGGTTCTTTTGGTTAAAGGAAAACCCCTCCAATGTTCAATCAACACAAGTTAAGTCGCTCCAACGCTCATTCGGGGGCAAGCTACCTCAAGGGTACTTCGCAGCCAAATACTTCAAGAGTCATTCAATGAAGGACGAAGCCTTTCATGACTTGGAGTTCTGGGGCAAGCCATCTCGAGTTTATCTCATGGTACGACTGCTTTCAACTTCCTTTCAAGGACAAATCCTTTCACGTGGTACGGCTGCTTCTAATTCCTGTCAAGGACAAATTCTTCATAGACCCAGACTGGGGCAAGATGAACCACACATGGGAAAATCTCTCTGTTACTTTCAATATGCTCAAGCAAACACCGTCAAGTGACCTTTGAGTTCAAGATGAGTGTCGGGGAATCATGCTATCACCCCACTAAATAACCTTTTGCCTTCCTTTTGACAAGAAACCTTGCTGCAAAGGAACCTATCCATACCTTATCCTCTACTGGGGCATCTTTGGAAACCTTCATATCATTGTATTAGTCACTCATATGCATTAGTCATGTCGCTTCGCTCATTGCATAGACATGTGCATCATACCTCAAGCCTAACCTTCCAACAAGATTTGACGTCTCAAAGCCTGACACCGCAAGACTTGACACAAAAGTCCAACTCAGCTTGGCAATCCAAAGTCCAACTTAGACTTGGCAATCCAAAAGTCCAGTTCCCGTCTGGCAAAGCTTTGCAAGGTCCAGTTCTCGTCTGGCAAATTATTTTTAAGGCCCAGTTCTCGTCTGGCAAATCATTTTAAGGTCCAGTTCTCGTCTGGCAAATCTTTTCAAGGCCCAGTTCCCGTCTGGAAAATCGATTCAAGGTCCAGTTCCCGTCTGACAAATCCTTTAAGGCCCAGTTCCCGTCTGGCAAACCAATTCAAGGTCCAGTTCCCGCCTGGCAAATCTTTTAAGGTCCAGTTCCCGCCTGGCAAACCATTAAAAGGTCCAGTTCCCGTCTGGCAAATCACTTTAAGGTCCAGTTCTCGACTGGCAAATCACTTTAAGGTCCAGTTCTCGACTGGCAAACATTTCAAAGTCCTGTTCTCGACTGGCAAACCTTTTAAGGCCCAGTTCTCGTCTGGCAAACCTTTTAAGGCCCAGTTCTCGTCTGGCGAATACCCTTTTCTCACCAATTCTCGTTTGGTAGGCAATCCAAAAGTTAGTTCTCGTCTGGCAAACAAAGTTTAAACACCAGTTCTCGTCTGGTAATCTATCCTTCAATCCGATTTTAGTCTGGAAGCTTAACCCAAAGTCCAGTTTTCATTGGCAACCACTAGAAGTCCACCGTTGTCGGCATCCTCTTAACACCAAAATAACCAAAGTCCAATTCCACTTGGCAACCACCAAATCCAATCCCTGGTGATACCCTCGACAAGGAAACCTATCCCCAGCGCGCCCGAGCATTTGCATCGTCATCTGCATAACATGCTAGCATAGCATTACATAATCATATCAAGCACTATCATATCATACGTGCATTAGATTCCCTAGCAGTGGCATCTTAGTATGTGTTTTAGTGCATCATGTAGTGCATGGCATATCCATCCCCAGCATAGCATAACGGGATCCAGGATCAGTTCGCAAGCATCTTGGCCAGTCCTCCATCAAAGTCGGTAGTATTCTTCAAAAGAGAAGATACCCCGCACGCGCTCAAGGAATTCTATTCCCCAGCAAGTCATTCTTCAGCCATACAGTTGACAATGACAACCCCAAGCAGCTGTTGTTATTCTTACTCCCCAAGCAGAGGATACCATAGAAAGTTTCTTGTGAGCTTTCCCCTGCAAAGCCAGCACATTTCCTCCGACAGGAATCTTGCTCAACTATTATTCAGCAAATTTATCGCAGAGATACTGCTTTGGTATCATCGAGGAACCTTAAAAGACAAGGGACTGCTTCGACGACCCATAGAATCGTCTGCCTTTCAGAGATACTGCTTTGGTATCATCGAGGAACCTTAATAGACAAGGGACTGCTTCGACGACCCAGAGAATCGTCTTCCTTCAGAGATACTGCTTTGGTACCATCGAGGAACCTTAATGGATAAGGGACTACTTCGACGACCCAGAGAATCGTCTGCCTCCAGAGATACTGCTTTGGTATCATCGAGGAACCTTAATGGATAAGGGAGTGCTTCGACGACCCAGAGAATCGTCTGCTTTCCAAGATACTGCTTTGGTATCGTTGAGGAGCCTTAACAGATAAGGTACTGCTTCAATGCTCCAGAGAATCTTCTCCTTTCCAAGATACTACTTTGGTATCATCGAGGAACCTTAACGGATAAGGGGCTGCTTCGACAACCCAGAGAATCGTCTGCCTTCAGAGATACTATTTTGGTATCATCGAGGAACCTTAATGGATAAGGGACTGCTTCGACGACCCAGAGAATCGTCTGCCTTCAGAGATACTGCTTTGGTATCATCGAGGAACCTTAATGGACAAGGGACTACTTTGACGACCCAGAGAATCGTCTGCTCTTCAGAGATACTGCTTTGGTATCATCGAGGAACCTTAACGGATAAGGGGCTGCTTCGACAACCCAGAGAATCGTCTGCCTTCAGAGATACTGCTTTGGTATCATCGAGGAACCTTAACGGATAAGGGACTGCTTTGACGACCCAGAGAATCGTCTGCCTTCAGGGATACTGCTTTGGTATCATCGAGGAACCTTAATGGATAAGGGGCTGCTTCGACAACCCAGAGAATCTCAAGTTATTTTGTTCAATTTGGAACCTCGCTACCTTATTCTGTTAGCTCTTACACTTTACCTTTTGTCAGACAAATTTTGGGGTCTTCTTATATCTAATTGACTTCCACCCTAAAAATGAACGTCATACAGCAGTTCATTCTCTAGGTTCAAGCCAATTAGATAGGGGCATCTGTCATACCCCAAATTTGTCCTACCTGTTTATATTTTTCAGTTGTACATCCACCCACTAACCATATTCAGAAAAATCCAAAAAAAATATGTTAATCCCTCTTTTGTTTTTATCCTTTTTATTTTTAAGTCATATCTAGTTTTTAACCATTTTTTTTACCATTATCCATCCATATCCATTTTTTATCCATAATCTAAATATCCATTTATAACCAGTTTCAATTATCTTTCCTATTTTCTAACCAATTTCCATATTTCAAATTCAATTAAAAAATCCATTTTCTTTCCATAAAAATCCATTTGATTCACTACACATTATCCAATTTTATTAATCCATTCCATTTTTCTTTACCAATATATCCATAACTCATTAACCATTTTTATTCCAATTCAATTCAATTTCCATCACAAAAATTCCAAAAAATCTAAAAAACCAAAAGCCTTACAAAAAAAGCCCACCACCAAATGTTACAACATTTTTCTAAAAAGAAGTCTGTATGTACAATCTAAATCCATATTACAAAAAGTCCATGATATTTTGCTCACAATCCAAGGCCCATTATGCATTATTATTCACAAGAACCAAACTCCAAACGCTCCATGCCAAAACCTCACAGCAAAATCTCCCTGCGACCAAACAGCAACCTGCCTCTTCAACTTACACAAAAAATGACACTACTTCAGCTCTGCACAATTTCTGCTACCAAGCATCAGCCAACAAACCCACAACAATACAAACTCTGCACCAAGCTTGCTCCCTGCACGTACCTGCGACACCAAGCAGAGTGAAAATGACTACTCAGTAAATATCAATTCAAAAAGGAACAAAAACTTTCTTCTGAAATCAACAACCAAAATCAAACACACAAAACCACTCTTCACCAACAACAACAACCCGGATCTCTATTTATCTAACTTTCACCGTATCAACCTCTCGGCGATAACCCAATAA
This sequence comes from Lathyrus tuberosus, assembly GCA_022829125.1. Taxonomy (NCBI): domain Eukaryota; kingdom Viridiplantae; phylum Streptophyta; class Magnoliopsida; order Fabales; family Fabaceae; genus Lathyrus; species Lathyrus tuberosus. The sequence goes on along the minus strand of JALAZF010000218.1, from coordinate 7,682,683 downwards.
ACCAAAAATCATCTCCACTTTCCCCCTCAAGATTTTTCTCCTGCATACCTATAGCGTGTGAGCACATGAAAATCCCCCTCCAGTAAAACTTCACTGAGTCACTCTCATCAAACCGCAACAACAACGTTGCAGCGCCTCATCACCGACAACTCATAACTGCATTGAGATGGCTAGAAAGTGTTTCAACATGTTATTTCAGACACACTTTCATCTTACCTTTTCTCCCATACTGAACATAACAGAACCTTCCCTCAATTTGCAAGTAGCAAATGAGAAGCACCACCAAACCGTGTAAACACACTTTACTCTTTCATTACAACGTTCATCCATCACCATCAAACTTTCTCTACAACAACAATTGTTCCTCGCTACAACCACATGCAAACCTCCACAACAACCTCTTTGAAACCACAAAACCTAAAACAACAAACTTCAAATCAACCACCACCTTCAATCAAACCCAAACCCCTTCAAATAACTCATAAAACCATAAATCGAAAACCAGATCGAAAATGAGTAGAAGAGAGATGGAGATGAAAGAGTGAAATGAAACAAAATCGTGAGCGGAAACCGAACCAGATTGAGCGAGAGATCCAGAGAAGTGAAAATCGAGAGAAGATAAGGTTGAATCAGGCGATATTGTTGTCGTTTTTTCCTTCCTTGTTCATGACTTTCGTTGTTTTTTTAGAGAAAAAGATTTAACAAATATGATGCTGGTGGTGTTGTTATTTTGACCATGGAGTTTCCTTTTTTTATTTATTTTGACTGAATGTGTGACCTTCTTTCATAACATTCTGATTTTGGTTTTGAAAGGCTGATGAAAGCTCGCTAATGTCTTGTGCTAGCGTGTTGATTTTATTTTCAGAAATGTGGAGTTGACCTTAGGCTTTTGTGCCTTTTCCGGTTGCTAGATGGGCTTCGTGGCCCGTTTGTTTTTTTTGACCACCCTTAGCGTTTTCTTCTCTGGCTGTGAGGAGGTGATGGGCTTTCAAAGCCCAAATGATCCTCATTTGAATTTCATTTTGTTTTGTTATAATTTTGATTAAATTTGTTAATTAAATTTTAGTTTTAATCTTTGTTGAATTGTGGAGCTGAATTTTTCTCTTGGTCTTTAATTTCAGTTCAATCTCGATTTTAATGGATATTGTTATTTCTAACCTAATATTACCTTCGGTTAAGTTTTAATTTTAATTTAGGTCTTGATTTAGATTTAGACTTTTGTTCTTAGTGCATTTCAACTTTGTTATTAATTTTTGATTTAGCTTTTGAGTTCATTTTTGTTTGTAACTTTGATGGAATTTTGATTGGTTATCATTTTGATAACTATCCTTAGTTGATTTTGATTAGAATTGACTCTCTTTTATTAGATTCTTACTAACTTTTTGACTCTCTTGTTAGGACTTTTGATTTTGGCTCAGTTGATCTTGGATGTTGATTTGTGATGATGGACTTGAGGATTAACCGGGTTGATCACGTGTAGCTTCTATAAGTCTCCTTGAGCTTTTAACACGTGTTGAAGAGGCAACGGACCTTCTCTGTTAGGTACCCCTAGAATCTCGATTTTATCTTTTATGCCTCATTCTAGGATTGTATCCATGTTAGAGGCATGTTTCTTTCCCCCACTTTGGTTGATTTTTTATCTTTATGTGAGGTGTATATTTTTCTCTTGTGGATTTATTTCATGCCTTAATTATGTTTATGCTATTCATATTATACTTGTCCAAACCAAAAAATCTTTTTCAAACTAATACCTTGACTTAATGTCAAGCCATTTTCATACCTTGTAAGTCGACCATTTCCACGATCGCAATCGACCTCACAATGCCTCCTCTTGGGCTTTATACAACGATAATTGTTGCACATTTCACTTTGGTTTGTATGCGTGTATGTGATTGGCTCATTTTAATCATGGCTCGATTATTCCCACTTGATTAATTACACTCCTCTCCCATAAGATTAAAATCAACCCCTTTTTTTTTATAGCAACAAATAAGCTTGATCCAACGTCAAGTATTTTTTCAAATCAAATTAATACATTTAAACCACACTTAAGTACTATTTCCTAAAAGAAGAAAAGGGAGTAGAATGGAATCTTCGATTCTTCTCCTCAATTGTTTGGGCCCGAGGAATCTTTCTTAAGTTCAAGTAATTGTCTTCTTTAAAAGACTCATAACACGATTACACATCAAACCCTTTTTTACAATAAATCAAATCAAATCTTCTTTTCCTAAACACTTGGATGAAAAAGAGAGAGAGTCGGTTCTTCGACTAGCTTTCCCGATTACTTGGGCCCGAGGAATCTTTCTTAAGTTCAAGTAATTGTCATCTATTTAACATACTCTAATCATATCAAAACCTTTTCATAATTAAGGGTGAAAAAGAGAGAGAGTCGGTTCTTCGACTCGCTTTCCCGATTACTTGGACCCGAGGAATCTTTCTTAAGTCCAAGTAATCGTCACCCAATCAAAATACGAACACATTAATCCAACTCCTCGCCGCCGTGCGATTAAAACTCTTTTCAAAAAGAACATTGTTTAAGCCATTCTTTCGCGCATATGAACTCGTGCTTCAGCCTCCCATGACGAGCAGACAAGCCAATGTTTAGCAGTTAGAATGCAACCTAAACTTTCGTTCACCTAAAACACACACAAATCAAAACCTTTTTCTCAATCAAATCCTTAACACACTTAATCCAATTCAAACAACTTTTCACAAAAAGAACATTGTTTAATCCATTCTTCCGCGCATATGAACTAGTGCTTCAGCCTCCCATGACGAGCCGACAAGCCAACGTTTAGCAGTTAGAATGCGAATTAAACACTCGCTCGCTTAAAAAACACAAACCAAACCGTAGTCCCACGAACTACGAATGCTCTGACTTTCCCATTGCACGAGGGAATACGTAGGCCCGAGGATCTTAATCTTCGCCGAGCATAATAATAAAAAACCACCCCATTTCCCCCTTAAAAATAAATCCTTTTACCTTAGAAGATAAACAAACAAACCAAGCTAACATTTCTCACAAATCGAATCAAGAGGTTCTCGTTGAGTACAACCGACGTAGAGGGTGCTAATACCTTCCCTTTGCGTAACCGACCCCCGAACCCGAATTTGGTTGCGATGACCATGTTCTTATTTTCCTTTAAAGGTTTTATCGATATTTTCCTTTCCCTCGTTTGGGATAAATAAAGTTCGGTGACGACTCTGTTTCGGACAGTTTTTTCCGCGCCCATCGCGAGGATCGTATTTTTTGAGGTACGACAGATGGCGACTCTGCTGGGGATTTTGCACTGCCCTATGCTAGAGAGAGTCAAGCCTAACTTGACTCGATTCGTGAGTGTTAGATCCGCTTGTTTGTTTATATTCCCTTGCCTGTTTGCTTGCTTGTCTAATTATCTATTATCTACTTGCTTGCTTATTTTTATATCTTATTATTATCTCTTATGACACTGTGGGAGTTCTCTGATCATTGGTGCTCTGTGAGATGGCTCTACACCCGAGTCTGAGTATAACCCTAGGATTAGGATGGTGGTTGTGTAGTGTAGGCTCGCGTGCTCTCTTCCGCGTGAGTTGAAGCTAAAACCACCGCTTGGAGTAGATTCCCTTGAAGATATTATTGTTGTGGTGAATCTTTGCCATGGCGGTAATATTTTCGAGGTGGGTCGTTGATCCCAAGGACCATTAACCCAATTTACCCATGGTGGTTGGTAGTGTTAATTCTATGTGAGTTAATGCGAACGCCCCAATCAGATGAGATCCCTCGAATGTATTACTTCCTAACAGTAATATTTTCGACCTCGATCTAGGATTATGAGAACCCTATTTAGAACCCGTGTGTCGATGGTTGTGTAGTGGGCGCCTCCGAGGAAACTTTCTCGTGGGGAAGAAACGAAGACCTCACCTAGACGAGATTATTTCAAGGATATTATAGTCGGACAAATCTTTGTCATAGCTATAATGTTTTCGAAATATATCCGTAACTCTAGGCACCTACCCGTTTAGAGCCTACATATGGGGGGGGGGGGTCTTGTGATTAGAGATATCCTGTGTCTAACTCCTTCCTCATAATCAGATGTTGTTTTGATCCTGGATCTGCCTGCATTGCATTTGTTTACATATCATTGCATTTGCATCTCGTTTGCATGGCATACCCTTCCAACCAATTCATCCGATCCTCTGTCCATTTCCTGCCATCTAATTTCCCGACGCTCATACTGAACCTGTGGTAGCCGCAAAAAATTTAAAGCAAGTGCAAGCGGAGATAGGAGGAGCATAGACAATTTGAAAGTTGCGACGGCTATGTCAGAGGATAGCTTTCAACATATTGGGATGAAGGATTCTGACCCCCCATCAGGTTTTGCTATGTCAATTAATCCATTGTTTGATCATTTACCTGGTGATCATACTCCACGAGTGAACATCCCTGCTCAGTCTCAGATGATGTCGCTGACTGATTCCATGGAGAAAAGGTTTTGTGCCCTTGAAGAGAAAGTTCAAGCTATGAAAGCACGCGATGTTTCTGGGCTCGATGCTGTTGATATGTGCCTAGTGCCAGACTTAGTAATTCCTCCAAAATTCAATGTACCCAACTTCGAGAAGTATGCCGATATCAGTTGTCCAAAGCGTCATTTGGTGATGTTCTGCCGAAAGATGACTGCTCATGTCCGCGACGACAACTTAATGATTTACTGCTTTCAAGACAGTTTAAGTGGTGCATCTTTGAATTGGTACATGGATTTAGAAAGAAGCTGTATCCAATCATGGAAAGACTTATCCAATGCTTTCCTAAAGCAATATGAGTACAATTTGGACATGGCTCCCAGTCGCACGCAGTTGCAAAGCCTATCTCAGAAAAGCGGTGAATCCATTAGTGATTATGCACAGCGGTGGAGAGAGTCGGCAGCTAGGGTGCAACCACCACTCCTGGATAAAGAAGTGATTGACATGTTCTTGGACAGTCTGCATGCCACCTATCTTAAAAGAATGGCTGGCAGTTCATTCTCAAGCTTCTCTGACCTTATAATAGTAGGAGAACGCATCGAGAATTACCTCAAAGCTAAACAAGTCCAAGACGTCTCGAGTAATCAAGATGGTGAAATTGAATCCTTCAATAATCCCCAAGAGGAAGAGGATAATGAAATCGATGCAGTCATAGCAGATGTTGAGTATTCTCAGGATACACCAAGAAGACTTTGTGGCCCTTCAGCTTCTCGGCAGTTATCATTGTTAGCGCCATATCATCCTTATGGGCGACCTGTCAATCCTAGGGCATCATACCAAAAACCTTGGGCTGTTCCCAATGCAAATCAACGAGCTTATGGCCGAGGAAGTCAGAATTCACACCAGAATCATCATAGGCCTCGAAACAACTTGGAAAGAAGGACTGCTCCTCTTCACCTAGTTCCTATGTCGTACAGTCAGCTTTTGCCGCATCTGGTCCAAAACTCACTGGTAGAGCCTAAAGCTATCAAGCCTTTGCCAAAACCATATCCGCCTGGGTACGATGCCAATGCGCATTGTGGATATCATGCTGGATCAATGGGGCATTCAACTGAAGATTACAAAGCTTTTCAAGCCAAGGTACAACAGTTGATTGACAAGAAATACATTTCATTTCCAGAAGGGAACTTGGTTGTGCACGTCAGCTTCTCGCCCAAATAAGTTCCAAGACTTCAAGAGGCATTCCCCAAAAGCTAGTGGTTCAGACAGGAAGACTTCCTCAGATACTGGCAATCATTGGGCATTTATCATTTGCATTTGTAATTTTTTTATGTTAAATGCTACTTGTTTTCGAATATTGTTGTTTTGAATGATAATATTAATGAAGTGATCATGCATTTTTTGAATTAATCATATCGCATTCGCTCATTTTTTCTTTAGTTATATCTAAAAAAAAATACAAAACAAAAACGACAACATTCTTCCATATACTTCTTGTCCACTCACTTTATTAAACTTTTGTTTAGCAAAGATTGGAGGGAGGATGATGAAAACAAGATACCCATAACTGCTGACGGTATGCTTTCGGATGGAATCCTGCCATGGATATACAGGCATTGTTTCAAATCCCCAAACACTGGAGAGATAAGGAGTTAGTCCCTAGTCAACCCCTTCGAGCCTAAAAGTAGGAGTTTCCTTCGGATTTCTAAACCCTTACGCTTAACCTGGGGTATGGGTAGTGTTCAGTTAACCTAATTACACGCTCAAAATCATGCAAAAGCTATGACCAATAACTTGGCAGTCACAAGCCTTACTCAAAAGAAAAAAAGTCAAAAGCCTGCTAAGTCAAATACCTCAAAAGGAGACTTAGGCAAAAATCAAGGCAATCCCGATGGATTCAAAAAGAGAAATCAGTCCATGCAAAAATTAGGGATAAAAAATTCAAAAAAACAAAAGAGGTCCTTCAATCCTCAAGCAATAAGATGCAGTGACCACTGTATCAAAAAAATAAAGAGTTACTGACATCCTTAACAAAAGAAAAATAAGGTGACTGCCATTTCAAGAAGACCTTGAATCCTCATCTTCACTATTATACCGTCAAGCCCTCTTAGGAGAGAAATGTGTGTGTCAATTTAACTGAACGTAGGACTGGAGAACATCACGAAGAAGGGGTGGGTACAAAACACACTTTGAGCCTTATATCCTTTGTTTCTATAACCGTGAACCAGACCACGTTATAACCCTTAAAAGAGATAATTGAGGCGGGGTTTATTCTGAGAGCATACTACAGCAAGGTTGCGCAAACTGACTCCTAGAGATTTGCTAATCTTATGAATTAGTGTCATCTTCTTGCTATATCTTTCACACCAGCTAAATCAGCACCACGTTTGGACTAATGGTTCATCCGTCACACACTATCACATCATTCTAATGATGATTGGTTTTCAAAACTTTCATGAGCATCACATTAAAGTTACCATTCGTGAATGAACAATTTTGACTGCAAGTTAGTGTTTGACATTAAGGAATTTCCAACAAGGAGCAATCAAAGGGGGCTAGGTCATTCAACAATGTTGGCTGGAATTGACAACACCTCGTAACCCTATGGAACAGGGGCATTGACATCCAATAATTATGGAATCAATCAGTTTAAAGTAAGTCCTCGAAGCGTTAGTTGATTATGGGGCAAATCATTCAGGAATCAGGTTGAACATGGTGAATCATCTCAAGACTCTACCAACCAGGGGCAGGCCACTCAGAGGTTCTTTTGGTTAAAGGAAAACCCCTCCAATGTTCAATCAACACAAGTTAAGTCACTCCAACGCTCATTCAGGGGCAAGCTACCTCAAGGGTACTTCGCAGCCAAATACTTCAAGAGTCATTCAATGAAGGACGAAGCCTTTCATGACTTGGAGTTCTGGGGCAAGCCATCTCGAGTTCATCTCATGGTACGACTGCTTTCAACTTCCTTTCAAGGACAAATCCTTTCATGTGGTACGGCTGCTTCCAATTTCCCGTTAAGGACAAATTCTTCATAGACCCAGACTGGGGCAAGATGAACCACACAGGGGAAAATCTCTCTGTTACTTTCAATATGCTCAAGCAAACACCGTCAAGTGACCTTTGAGTTCAAGATGAGTGTCGGGGAATCATGCTATCACCCCACTAAATAGCCTTTTGCCTTCCTTCTGACAAGAAACCTTGCTGTAAAGGAACCTATCCATACCTTATCCTCTACTGGGGCATCTTTGGAAACCTTCATATCATTGTATTAGTCACTCATATGCATTAGTCATGTCGCTTCGCTCATTGCATAGACATGTGCATCATACCTCAAGCCTAACCTTCCAACAAGATTTGACGTCTCAAAGCCTGACACCGCAAGACTTGACACAAAAGTCCAACTCAGCTTGGCAATCCAAAGTCCAACTTAGACTTGGCAATCCAAAAGTCCAGTTCCCGTCTGGCAAAGCTTTGCAAGGTCCAGTTCTCGTATGGAAAATTATTTTTAAGGCCCAGTTCTCGTCTGGCAAATCATTTTAAGGTCCAGTTCTCGTTTGGCAAATCTTTTCAAGGCCCAGTTCCCGTCTGGAAAATCAATTCAAGGTCCAGTTCCCGTCTGACAAATCCTTTAAGGCCCAGTTCCCGTCTGGCAAACCAATTCAAGGTCCAGTTCCCGCCTGACAAGTCTTTTAAAGGTCCAGTTCCCACCTGGAAAATCTTTTAAGGTCCAATTCCCGCCTGGCAAACCATTAAAAGGTCCAGTTCCCGTCTGGCAAATCACTTTAAGGTCCAGTTCTCGACTGGCAAATCACTTTAAGGTCCAGTTCTCGACTGGAAAACATTTCAAAGTCCTGTTCTCGACTGGCAAACCTTTTAAGGCCCAGTTCTCGTCTGGCAAACCTTTTAAGGCCCAGTTCTCGTCTGGCGAATACCCTTTTCTCACCAATTCTCGTTTGGTAGGCAATCCAAAAGTTAGTTCTCGTCTGGCAAACAAAGTTTAAACACCAGTTCTCGTCTGGTAATCTATCCTTCAATCCGATTTTAGTCTGGAAGCTTAACCTAAAGTCCAGTTTTCATTGGCAACCACTAGAAGTCCACCGTTGTCGGCATCCTCTTAACACCAAAATAACCAAAGTCCAATTCCACTTGGCAACCACCAAATCCAATCCCTGGTGATACCCTCGACAAGGAAACCTATCCCCAGCGCGCCCGAGCATTTGCATCGTCATCTGCATAACATGCTAGCATAGCATTACATAATCATATCAAGCACTATCATATCATACGTGCATTAGATTCCCTAGCAGTGGCATCTTAGTATGTGTTTTAGTGCATCATGTAGTGCATGGCATATCCATCCCCAGCATAGCATAACGGGATCCAGGATCAGTTCGCAAGCATCTTGGCCAGTCCTCCATCAAAGTCGGTAGTATTCTTCAAAAGAGAAGATACCCCGCACGCGCTCAAGGAATTCTATTCCCCAGCAAGTCATTCTTCAGCCATACAGTTGAAAATGACAACCCCCAGCAGCTGTTGTTATTCTTACTCCCCAAGCAGAGGATACCATAAAAAGTTTCTTGTGAGCTATCCCCTGCAAAGCCAGCACATTTCCTCCGACAGGAATCTTACTCAACTATTATTCAGCAAATTTATCGCAGAGATACTGCTTTGGTATCATCGAGGAACCTTAATAGACAAGGGAATGCTTCGACGACCCAGAGAATCGTCTTCCTTTCAGAGATACTGCTTTGGTATCATCGAGGAACCTTAATAGACAAGGGACTGCTTCGACGACCCAGAGAATCATCTTCCTTCAGAGATACTGCTTTGGTACCATCGAGGAACCTTAATGGATAAGGGACTACTTCGACGACCCAGAGAATCGTCTGCCTCCAGAGATACTGCTTTGGTATCATCGAGGAACCTTAATGGATAAGGGAGTGCTTCGACGCCCCAGAGAATCGTCTGCTTTCCAAGATACTGCTTTGGTATCGTTGAGGAACCTTAATGGATAAGGTACTGCTTCAATGCTCCAGAGAATCTTCTGCTTTCCAAGATACTACTTTGGTATCATTGAGGAACCTTAACGGATAAGGGGCTGCTTTGACAACCTAGAGAATTGTCTGCCTTCAGAGATACTGTTTTGGTATCATCGAGGAACCTTAATGGATAAGGGACTGCATCGACGACCCAGAGAATCGTCTGCCTTCAGAGATACAGCTTTGGTATCATCGAGGAAGCTTAATGGACAAGGGACTGCTTCGACGACCCAGAGAATCGTCTGCTCTTCAGAGATACTGCTTTGGTATCATCGAGGAACTTTAACGGATAAGGGACTGCTTCGACAACCCAGAGAATCGTCTGCCTTCAGAGATACTGCTTTGGTATCATCGAGGAACCTTAACGGATAAGGGACTGCTTTGACGACCCAGAGAATCGTCTGCCTTCAGGGATACTGCTTTGGTATCATCGAGGAACCTTAATGGATAAGGGGCTGCTTCGACGACCCAGTGAATCTCAAGTTATTTTGTTCAATTTGGAACCTCGCTACCTCATTCTGTTAGCTCTTACACTTTACCTTTTGTCAGACAAATTTTGGGGTCTTCTTATATCTAATTGACTTCCACCCTAAAAATGAACGTCATACAGCAGTTCATTCTCTAGGTTCAAGCCAATTAGATAGGGGCATCTGTCATACCCCAAATTTGTCCTACCTGTTTATATTTTTCAGTTGTACATCCACCCACTAACCATATTTAGAAAAATCCAAAAAAAATATGTTCATCCCTCTTTTGTTTTTATCCTTTTTATTTTTAAGTCATATCTAGTTTTTAACCATTTTTTTTACCATTATCCATCCATATCCATTTTTTATCCATAATCTAAATATCCATTTATAACCAGTTTCAATTATCTTTCCTATTTTCTAACCAATTTCCATATTTCAAATTCAATTAAAAAATCCATTTTCTTTCCATAAAAATCCATTTGATTCACTACACATTATCCAATTTTATTAATCCATTCCATTTTTCTTTACCAATATATCCATAACTCATTAACCATTTTTATTCCAATTCAATTCAATTTCCATCACAAAAATTCCAAAAAATCTAAAAAACCAAAAGCCTTACAAAAAAAGCCCACCACCAAATGTTACAACATTTTTCTAAAAAGAAGTCTGTATGTACAATCTAAATCCATATTACAAAAAGTCCATGATATTTTGCTCACAATCCAAGGCCCATTATGCATTATTATTCACAAGAACCAAACTCCAAACGCTCCATGCCAAAACCTCACAGCAAAATCTCCCTGCGACCAAACAGCAACCTGCCTCTTCAACTTACACAAAAAATGACACTACTTCAGCTCTGCACAATTTCTGCTACCAAGCATCAGCCAACAAACCCACAACAATACAAAATCTGCACCAAGCTTGCTCCCTGCACGTACCTGCGACACCAAGCAGAGTGAAAATGACTACTCAGTAAATATCAATTCAAAAAGGAACAAAAACTTTCTTCTGAAATCAACAACCAAAATCAAACACACAAAACCACTCTTCACCAACAACAACAACCCGGATCTCTATTTATCTAACTTTCACCATATCAACCTCTCGGCGATAACCCAATAAACCAAAAATCATCTCCACTTTCCCCCTCAAGATTTTTCTCCTGCGTACCTATAGCGTGTGAGCACACGAAAATCCCCCTCCAGTAAAACTTCACTGAGTCACTCTCATCAAACCGCAACAACAACGTTGCAGCGCCTCATCACCGACAACTCATAACTGCATTGAGATGGCTAGGAAGTGTTTCAACATGTTATTTCAGACACACTTTCATCTTACCTTTTCTCCCATACTGAACATAACAGAACCTTCCCTCAATTTGCAAGTAGCAAATGAGAAGCACCACCAAACCGTGTAAACACACCTTACTCTTTCGTTACAACGTTCATCCATCACCATCAAACTTTCTCTACAACAACAATTGTTCCTCGCTACAACCACATGCAAACCTCCACAGCAACCTCTTTGAAACCACAAAACCTAAAACAACAAACTTCAAATCAACCACCACCTTCAATCAAACCCAAACCCCTTCAAATAACTCATAAAACCATAAATCGAAAACCAGATCGAAAATGAGTAGAAGAGAGATGGAGATGAAAGAGTGAAATGAAACAAAATCGTGAGCGGAAACCGAACCAGATTGAGCGAGAGATCCAGAGAAGTGAGAATCGAGAGAAGATAAGGTTGAATCAGGCGATATTGTTTTCGTTTTTGCCTTCCTTGTTCATGACTTTCGTTGTTTTTTTTTAGAGAAAAAGATTTAACAAATCTGATGCTGGTGGTGTTGTTATTTTGACCATGGAGTTTCCTTTTTTTATTTGTTTTGACTGAATGTGTGACCTTCTTTCATAACGTTCTGATTTTGGTTTTGAAAGGCTGATGAAAGCTCGCTAATGTCTTGTGCTAGCGTGTTGATTTTATTTTCAGAAATGTGGAGTTGACCTTAGGCTTTTGTGCCTTTTCCGGTTGCTAGATGGGCTTCGTGGCCCGTTTGTTTTTTTTACCACCCTTAGCGTTTTCTTCTCTAGCTGTGAGGAGGTGATGGGCTTTCAAAGCCCAAATGATCCTCATTTGAATTTCATTTTGTTTTGTTATAATTTTGATTAAATTTGTTAATTAAATTTTAGTTTTAATCTTTGTTGAATTGTGGAGCTGAATTTTTCTCTTGGTCTTTAATTTCAGTTCAATCTCGATTTTAATGGATATTGTTATTTCTAACCTAATATTACCTTCGGTTAAGTTTTAATTTTAATTTAGGTCTTGATTTAGATTTAGACTTTTGTTCTTAGTGCATTTCAACTTTGTTATTAATTTTTGATTTAGCTTTTGAGTTCATTTTTGTTTGTAACTTTGATGGAATTTTGATTGGTTATCATTTTGATAACTGTCCTTAGTTGATTTTGATTAGAATTGACTCTCTTTTATTAGATTCTTACTAACTTTTTGACTCTCTTGTTAGTACTTTTGATTTTGGCTCAGTTGATCTTGGATGTTGATTTGTGATGATGGACTTGAGGATTAACCGGGTTGATCATGTGTAGCTTCTACAAGTCTCCTTGAGCTTTTAACACGTGTTGAAGAGGCAACGAACCTTCTCCGTTAGGTACCCCTAGAATCTCGATTTTATCTTTTATGCCTCATTCTAGGATTGTATCCATGTTAGAGGCATGTTTCTTTCCCCCACTTTGGTTGATTTTTTATCTTTATGTGAGGTGTATATTTTTCTCTTGTGGATTTATTTCATGCCTTAATTATGTTTATGCTATTCATATTATACTTGTACAAACCAAAAAATCTTTTTCAAACTAATACCTTGACTTAATGTCAAGCCATTTTCATACCTTGTAAGTCGACTATTTCCACGATCGCAATCGACCTCACAATGCCTCCTCTTGGGCTTTATACAACGATAATTGTTGCACATTTCACTTTGGTTTGTATGCGTGTATGTGATTGGCTCATTTTAATCATGGCTCGATTATTCCCACTTGATTAATTACACTCCTCTCCCATAAGATTAAAATCAACCCCTTTTTTTTTATAGCAACAAATTAGCTTGATCCAACGTCAAGTATTTTTTCAAATCAAATTAATACATTTAAACCACACTTAAGTACTATTTCCTAAAAGAAGAAAAGGGAGTAGAATGGAATCTTCGATTCTTCTCCTCAATTGTTTGGGCCCGAGGAATCTTTCTTAAGTTCAAGTAATTGTCTTCTTTAAAAGACTCATAACACGATTACACATCAAACCCTTTTTTACAATAAATCAAATCAAATCTTCTTTTCCTAAACACTTGGATGAAAAAGAGAGAGAGTCGGTTCTTCGACTAGCTTTCCCGATTACTTGGGCCCGAGGAATCTTTCTTAAGTTCAAGTAATTGTCATCTATTTAACATACTCTAATCATATCAAAACCTTTTCATAATTAAGGGTGAAAAAGAGAGAGAGTCGGTTCTTCGACTCGCTTTCCCGATTACTTGGACCCGAGGAATCTTTCTTAACTCTAAGTAATCGTCACCCAATCAAAATACGAACACATTAATCCAACTCCTCGCCGCCGTGCGATTAAAACTCTTTTCAAAAAGAACATTGTTTAAGCCATTCTTTCACGCATATGAACTCGTGCTTCAGCCTCCCATGACGAGTAGACAAGCCAATGTTTAGCAGTTAGAATGCAACCTAAACTTTCGTTCACCTAAAACACACACAAATCAAAACCTTTTTCTCAATCAAATCCTTAACACACTTAATCCAATTCAAACAACTTTTCACAAAAAGAACATTGTTTAATCCATTCTTCCGCGCATATGAACTAGTGCTTCAGCCTCCCATGACGAGCCGACAAGCCAACGTTTAGCAGTTAGAATGCGAATTAAACACTCGCTCGCTTAAAAAAAACAAACCAAACCGTAGTCCCACGAACTACGAATGCTCTGACTTTCCCATTGCACGAGGGAATACGTAGGCCCGAGGATCTTAATCTTCACCGAGCATAATAATAAAAAACCACCCCATTTCCCCCTTAAAAATAAATCCTTTTACCTTAGAAGATAAACAAACAAAAGAAGCTAACATTTCTCACGAATCGAATCAAGAGGTTCCCGTTGAGTACAACGGACGTAGAGGGTGCTAATACCTTCCCTTTGCGTAACCGACCCCTGAACCCGAATTTGGTTGCGATGACCATGTTCTTATTTTCCTTTAAAGGTTTTATCGATATTTTCCTTTCCCTCGTTTGGGATAAATAAAGTTCGGTGGCGACTCTGTTTCGGACATTTTTTTTCGCGTCCATCTCGAGGATCGTATTTTTCGAGGTACGACACTCGGGCAGTTGTTTATACCATGTCATTGCTCCCTTCCGAAGCGTGGTCCGAAACAATCTGCATTTGATGGCGCCCCGTACGCGGTAGTCTAACAGCGCATCGATGTTCTCGATGTGCTCGTCGGGGTCGGTGGTCCCGTCGTATGTGCCAAGTGACGGGGGTTTCTCTAAGCCTTTTGGGACCGGACGAGATGCTCGCGTCGGCGGTTCCTTCGCGGGGAAGGTGAGCGGTTCCTTCGAGGAGAAGGTGAATGGTTCCTTCGAGGAGAAGGTGAACGGTTCCTTCGAGGAGGAGGTGAGCGGGCCCGTCCTTTAGACTTGATCGGGAGAGATAGCTCGTTCCTCTGAGTCCTCTTGTGGTCATGAGCGTGCTGGTCACGCGGGGAGATTTGGTCGCGCTTTCGGGCTACGCGAGGGTCAGGCTCGTGGCGCAGCCTTCGATCAATTTCTCTCCGGGGCTGCAGACTTCTTGATCGTCGCTGATTCCTCCGTGTAGGAGGGGATCTTGGACGGCGAGACTCTTCCAGTGCCCCGATCCTTTCGTTTTGCTGCAGGATCAGGGAGTTAGTTTTGTTGATCACCTCCAGGAGGGCTGCTACGGTCGGGTCGACATTGGGCGAAACAGGAACGGGCTGGACATCAAGTGATGGTTGATCGTTGTTGCGATCAGCAGGGGTAGGGGAAGGAGAAGCAGTGGCTCCATCCCTGAGGAAACGGGCATCTCGGAGGAGAGATGACTGGCCGTCAACGTCAGATTTGTTGACGGGGAGGATGGTGGTTTGGAGAGCATCCTTGGAGCGATCTTGGGAGGCCATGATCGTGATGAGGTTTGAGAATTGTTTTGATCTTCGATTACTGAGGAAAGAAAGATGGGGAAAACAAAGATTCCCACAGACGGCGCCACTGATCGTGAGTGCTGGATCAGATCCTGTAGAATCAGGCCGCCAAGTGCGTCAGAGATGCTGGTCGTAAGGAGAGGAGGAGGGGGTGTACCTGCAAGGTACTTCGACGCTCAAGTAAGAAAGGGTCAGAGAAAAGGAGCAAGTACAAAGTATGAATTCTTAGGGTGAATATTGGATACCTGACCCTTTTAAGCGAGAGGGTTTATATAGAGCCCCCAACGCGTGGCCAACGATCCTATTTTCGGGGTGAAATAACTGTTTCCCCCAAAGAATAGGTAACTACCCAAACTAGCCGTTACGTCGGGCAGGGTGCCCGAAACTAGCCGTTGTGTCGGGCACAGGCATGGTTTCGGGCACCTGCCCTTGACTGTTCGGGGAGCGAGGAAGCCGTACGTGACGGGCATCAAAATCGGGGGGGAACGTTGCGTTCTTGCCCGATTTGAGGGGCAGAAAGGTCACTTTCGCCCCCTCTGTGGATTGGACTTAGGCAACTTGGGCCGCTCTGGGGAAGAGGCGGATTGGGCCAATTCTAGCCATTGGTCCAGTCCAGAACAGTAACAATATTCCCAAATATTGTAAATCCAAAATATTAATACCAATGGTTATGAACCCTTATTCCTAAATATCATGGAAAATCCTTATTTTTAAATCCCTAATATTATAGATCCCTATTTAAAAATATTCCAAGAATTATAGAGAAAAAAAATTAAACAAACTTTATCAAACAGGATTCTTGATGTAAAATCCCAAAAAAATCCCAAGATTTTATAAATCCCTAAGAATAAATTCCAAATTCTAAAAAAAACAATTTTTCCAATAACCCCCTTTTTTAATCCAACAATTATTTAATATTAACTTACAAAAATATAGTAAATAAAAACTCCAAAATAAACATCAAACCATTTTTATTAGAAATCCTAATTTTAATTAACTTATCTATTAAGCATTAATTCTTTAACCCTTACAATAATAATAATTGAAATAATAATTATTATTACTATTATATATTTTATTTTCTTAAGTAATTCTGGTTGTTTATGGGATTTCTAAATGATATGGATATTGGTTTGGAAATCTTTTGTTAGTAATGTTTTAACCTGAAGCATATTTTAAATATTAACAACAGAAAACTGATTTTTCTGTAAAAGAAAAATTCAGAATTGTAATCTAAAAGGAAAAAAAACCATTTA
The DNA here is from genome assembly GCA_022829125.1 of Lathyrus tuberosus. Classification (NCBI taxonomy): domain Eukaryota; kingdom Viridiplantae; phylum Streptophyta; class Magnoliopsida; order Fabales; family Fabaceae; genus Lathyrus; species Lathyrus tuberosus. The sequence continues at coordinate 7,666,244 of JALAZF010000218.1, read as the reverse complement.
ACAGTAATTCTGGAAAAAAAAGAAAAAACTTATAATACTTCTTTAAAGAAAAGAGAGATCCATGATTGTAAATCCCTTTTGCAATAAATTATGATCGCAGTTACCAACAACAAATTGTGAATATTTTATTTAGTTATTATTTTTTATTTCAACCACTCGATTAGAAATAACCTGTGCCCCCAGAACTAACAGCCAAAAACCCAAAATTTGAAACAATCAAGCAATAACATATACATTTTATAAACAAGACTTCAAGACAAAATATATGTAGGTGATAATCAATGGTTTGAAAATACCAACCTGAGTGTCGTGACCGATTTAAGCCGCTGCTTTCATCCCTCATTTCCTTTACGTTCCTTGTCTATTCCTTCTCTCCCTTCTTTTCTTGGCGTTCTCCCTTTCCTCTCCCTTCTTTTCTTTTCGTCCCTTGCGTTCTCATTTTCCTCTCCCTATTTTTCTCCTTTTCCCTTAGCGCAAGATTCCGACCCCTCTTCCCCTTTTAGTGTTGTTGTTCTTCAATGTGAAGAACAACAACTTTTTTTATACTGATTATTGTGAATTTGTGGGTGAATTAAAATGTGGAAAACAGAGTCTATTTATAGATGAAAAATTAGGTCAGACATTGAATAAAATTTTTCAGTTTAGGAAGGTTTTAATCTGACCTGATTTTCCATTATTTCTTGGAGCCCAAGCAAATGAATCTGGATGGATTCATGGCTTGGTGAATTTAAATAAAAAAATTAATATTTTAAATAAAAGAAATATCCTAATAATGTTAAAGGAAAAAGATTTGATTTTTATTTATTTTTATGATTTTTTGAGATTTTTTCCATAAAAAATTGATTTTAATGAAAAAATCAAATTTTAAAAAATTCATTAAATACAAATACGAAAATTAAAAATTAAATATTAAAAAAATGAGATTTTTGTGATTTTTTTATTAAAAAAACAATTAAAAAACTTAGTAGTAAAGAAAAAAAAATAAAACATTAAAAATGTGAAAGGTGGGATTCGAACTCACAACCTCTCACACTTATATCCCTTATACCCCTCTTCCTACCAATTGTGCCATTTTATTTATTCGAAATAAAGTGGCACTAGAAATCATATAAAGCGGGTCAAAATTTAGGGTAAGACAGCTGCCCCTATTTAATTGGCTTCGAATCAAGATGATGATGTCGGCGAGCCTGCCTCTTTTTGATGAGGAGACGATTAAATACAAGAGGACCCCTAATTTTGACCGCGGAACCACGACAAATACGGCGTTGACCTGACTCTGTCATTGGTACTCCGTTAATATCCTATTATCCCTTATAGGATATCCCTGAGCTGGATGCCTGTTGAAGCTAGAATAGCAGCAAGCAAAAATATAAGTAATCCAATTTATCGTTCTCCACAGGGATCAGTGCGAGGGAAAGAATGCCATTCAATGGTTTCTATATTTCTAAACTTATGATTCAAAAGTTCTGGTTTAAAGCGAACCAAAAGCAAATGCGGAAAATGTAAAGACGGAAAATATAAAGTAAAGACAGAATTATAAACGGAGCCTTGTTGGAATTGGATCTCATCAATTGATAACACATGCATTCATCTAATCAAGTAAACACAAATCAATCATTCGCCTAATATCCTCACGTATCACTCACAACAGAGGTTATGTCTAATGCAATGCCGAGAGAACAACTGTATCATCTTATCAGTGATGTCTCACGCAACAAAACCAACACAGAGCTTTAAGAGCTGATACTCACACAAGTGTTAGGCCTAAATCTATGTCTAGAGTTCAGTCCTAACAGATATTACTATAACATCCATATCAAATAAATGATTTCTTCGTATTTAAACAAGATCAAAATACGTACACACACTTAACCCTTTTTACATGTATTCAACTAATTTGCCCAATGAATGTGAATATCCTTCTTCATCACTATTATCACGCATCCTCGCGATACCGTATCGATCCTACTCATGCTAGCCATGCTACTTGATCAACACAATACAACAAAAGATAAAATGAATATCAACTCACAAAACCATGTCAAAAGCTTGTTCATTGATAGATGAAAATCTAAGACCAAAGATTTGTAAAGGTTTTGTCAAGACCACAAATAATCAATCAAAGACAACAACAATAGAAAATCAGAATTCAATCCACAAATATACATTAGATGAAATACATAAGGTATCAAGAGATTACATCCAACACCAACAAGAAATTGAAGCTCTTACTTTCTCTCCCTTGAAAATGAAGAGATGTAATGTTCTATGCTGAAAACTACAAGTCTCTCTCTCCAAAACTAAAAACATAAACCTAAAAAGTGTAAAAATTCTATTTATACAAGTTCAGGATTTTCACCGTTTGCACTGCGAACCATTCATTCGCACATCGAATGGCTAAAAACAGGTACTTCAGGTGCCTCTACTGATCAAACCTCCCCAAAAAATTCACGTGACTTCGCACTGCGAACCTTCGCTCCCTCGTTCGCACTGCAAACTTTAGCTCCTTTTGGTTCTGTCCAATTTTGGGACCATTCGCTGGGACCTTCGCCAGAGTTCGCAAAGCGAACCTTCGCTGGCACTCGCCTTCCCATTCGCAAAGCGAACCTACTGATGCATTCCGCAATTCTTTTGCAGCTTGCACCATTTCTTGTGTCTTAAACTTTTGATCGTTTCATGCCTTATACTGCACAATAGCACACATATTACAAGCACCAAAGGTATTTTCTTAAGGTTAGAAGAACAACAACAATCATGGATAAAAACCAATGAAAACATGAGAAAAGAGTGGACAAAATGCAAAGAAAGATATGTCATTTTTAGGTCAAATCTGCACCTAACACTCTCCCCAACTAAACTGTTGCTTGTCCTCAAGCAAAGCACCCCTCATTGAAAACAAGAGGATTTGCTCAAGCATAAGAATCAACCAAAGCAAGATAAATGCGGACAAGCACGAAAATGCGCACAAGCAACATTCACCACTCAATAGAATCGAACAATGGCCAAGAATTAAGTTCTTAAACAAATATCATAATTGGTTCAAAGAACAACTAAGTTTTCATACTTGAATCACTCTAACACTCCTCTTCAAAATAAGAATGAAGAAATTGACGCGTTTGCAACCGCGGGGAAATTTCACTCACCCGATAAACAATACAAATAACAATCAATTCATACAACATCTAACAATCATAAATGAAAACATGGAAGCAAAAAGATCACTAAGGGCTTTAAAGGTTGTAGCTTGGTCGGGTTCACAACAAAGGGACATTTCTAAAGGCCATTGAATCGAAATTGCCGATAAATGATATTTACTCATTACAACTTCATTCACCATTCTCATTCCTTTACCACCAACCTTCTCAAACTTCCTTATGCACAATTATTTCACTCTATTTTTCTCATCAAACAAGCATTCTTTTTCTTTTATTTTTCACATTCATATTTACACTTTTTCATTTCATGCTTGTTTGAAATTTTTCAAAAGTTGAAAGTAACCTACCATCTTCTTTTTCCTTCTCCCCAACTTGAATTCAACCAAACCTCAAGTGAATGAACCATACTTTTTAAGTCAAGGAAATCAAATTATACCAATGTTCAAAGGTTCAAGAAGAAATTTTTAGAAACTCACAAAATTCAATGATGAACCACACTTTCAAATTATGTACATAAACAAGTTCATCACTAAAATGAGATCTAAACTGTTTAGGCTCAAAGGGGCTAACAAATTCTCTCTACTCACGGGTAAGATACTTTTGGATACGGTTGTGCTCAATATAAACAAATGCCTTGATCATTTCTAATGCTTCCACAAAATCACAATAATCAAAAGATAAAGCATGAATCAAACGAATTAGACAAAGTTATCAGTCATCCAAGCATATAGTAAACAATGGAGGTTTCCTCACAATTTGTGGCTTTTGGACCTAAGTGAAACAAGCATTCAAACAAGTTGAAAAATGAAACAAGAATACACATTTGCACAAAGCACAAAATTCTTAAATCATTCTAACATTCTATAAAGCAGTACAATTTACCAAGCATACTTTTAACGCTCAACATCCATCCAGACTCGGTCGAAGCTTCATTGAATACTTTTATACACAAAGCAACCAATCTAGGAGTTCTCATCATTCCTGATCACACTAGAGAAAACATTAAAGGAACACAAATGCATATAATATTAACAAATGCACAAAGCTTAAAAATATAGAAACTATGCGATGCGATTCAATATCTAAACACCGATCCTCGACAACGGCGCCATTTTGTTGAAGCTAGAATAGCAGCAAGCAAAAATATAAGTAACCCAATTTATCGTTCTCCACAGGGATCAGTGCGAGGGAAAGAATGCCATTCAATGGTTTCTATATTTCTAAGCTTATGATTCAAAAGTTCTAGTTTAAAGCGAACCAAAAGCAAATGCGGAAAATGTAAAGACGGAAAATATAAAGTAAAGACTGAATTATAAACGGAGCCTCATTGGAATTGGATCTCATCAATTGATAACACATGCATTCTTCTAATCAAGTAAACACAAATCAATCATTAGCCTAATATCCTCACGTATCACTCACAACAGAGGTTATGTCTAACACAACGTCGAGAGAACAACTGTATCGTCTTATCAGTGATGTCTCACGCAACAAAACCAACACAGAGCTTTAAGAGTTGATACTCACGCAAGTGTTAGGCCTAAATCTATGTCTAGAGTTCAGTCCTAACAGATATTACTATAACATCCATATCAAATAAATGATTTCTTCGTATTTAAACAAGATCAAAATACGTACACACGCTTAACCCTTTTTACATGTATTTAACTACTTTGCCCAATGAATGTGAATATGCTTCTTCATCACTATTATCACGCATCCTCGCGATACCGTATCGATCCTACTCATGCTAGCCATGCTACTTGATCAACACAATACAACAAAAGATAAAATGAATATCAACTCACAAAACCATGTCAAAAGCTTGTTCATTGATAGATGAAAATCTAAGACCAAAGATTTGTAAAGGTTTTGTCAAGACCACAAATAATCAATCAAAGACAACAATAATAGAAAATCAGAATTCAATCCACAAACATACATTAGATGAAATACATAAGGTATCAAGAGATTACATCCAACACCAACAAGAAATTGAAGCTCTTACCTTCTCTCCCTTGAAAATGAAGAGATGTAATGTTCTATGCTGAAAACTACAAGTCTCTCTCTCCAAAACTAAAAACATAAACCTAAAAAGTGTAAAAATTCTATTTATACAAGTTTAGGATTTTCACCGTTCGCACTGCGAACCATTCATTCGCACATCGAATGGCTAAAAACAGGTACTTCAGGTGCCTCTACTGATCAAACCGCCCCAAAAAATTCACGTGACTTCGCACTGCGAAGGATTTGTTCGCACTGCGAACCTTCGCTCCCCCGTTCACACAGCGAACTTTAGCTCCTTTTGGTTCTGTCCAATTCTGGGACCATTCGCTGGGACCTTCGCCAGAGTTTGCAAAGCGAACCTTCGCTGGCACTCGCCTTCCCATTCGCAAAGCGAACCAACTGATGCATTCCTCAATTCTTTGGCAGCTTGCACCATTTCTTGTGTCTTACACTTTTGATCGTTTCATGCCTTATACTGCACAATAGCACACATATTACAAGCACCAAAGGTATTTTCTTAAGGTTATAAGAACAACAACAATCATGGATAAAAACCAATGAAAACATGAGAAAAGAGTGGAAAAAATGCAAAGAAAGATATGTCATTTTTAGGTCAAATCTGCACCTAACAATGCCCTTCTTCATAATGACTACCCCCAGCAGGACTCCTAATGAAGTCCTAGTCTTTAAAGAATCCCTGTGATGCTTCCTGATGGATCTCACCTATGATTCCTATAATTATCCGATCATACTACTGTAATCAAGTAGGACTTTAGTGATATCCTGTTTACTCTGGATGAAACCCCTGAATGGAACCCTTTAAACTCCTAATTAAAACCCCATAATGAATCCCTAAGAATCCGGTAGAACTCCTTGATACAATCCCTTGAGAATGCCTTTAATCTGGTAAAACCCCTTTTTTGATATAACCCCTAGTATACAATTCCGATATAACCCCTTGGATAAAATTCGGTAGAACCCCTTGATAAATCCTTTAGATAAAAATCTGATAGAACCCCTTGATAAATCCCTTGGATGAAAATCCGATAGATCCCCTTGATAAATCCCTTGGATAAAAATCCGATAGAACCCCTTGATAAATCCCTTGGATAAAAATCCGATAGAACCCCTTGATAAATCCCTTGGATAAAGATCCGATAGAACCCCTTGATAAATCCTTTGGATAAAGATCCGATAGAACCCCTTGATAAATCCTTTGGATAAAAATCCGATAGAACCCATGGTAAAATCCTGGTAGACCCTTTTTGAGAGAAAATTCCGGTAAAAAACCTTTTGATAAATTCCTCGATAAAACCCCTTTTGATAGAAAAATCCTGGTGAAATCCGTTTGATAAATCCTTGATGATAGAACCCTTTCGATAAAATCCCTTTAAAATCTTTTAACAATCCTTGATGAACCCTTAGTAGATAATGCTCCTGATGAAAAATCCCTCAATAGAATCCTTAATGAAATCCCTCTCGACAAATCCCCTGAGGAACCCTTGGATAGGAGATTCCAAGGAAACCTTTTTTATAAATCCCTGATGAAACCCTTTTTATGAATCCCATGTCTGTTAGATAGAATTCGGTAAAACCCTTTTTTAATAAACCCTCTTGAGACAATCCTTTAGTACAACTCCTAATAATAACCCTGATATGTTTGATGTCGCACCCTCCGTGAGTGAGATAAATTGCTTAAGTGAGAGGTGAAGACCTACTCACTGATAGATGATAATCCTGTAAAATCCCTTATCAAAGTAACGTCTTAATGGTAGATCCGAGAATTAAACCCTTAATGGTGATTATGAACCCTACGCATGTATGTATGTTTTTATGTATGTTGTGTTTCCCGTGTATGATGCATTATGTGGGCTAACGCCTCTTTTTATGCAGTGCAATGTATGTCTTTGTCTGAATAAACATTTTCCATAACGTCCTGACTCCCTGACCCTTGAGACCTTGATAATTTGTAGTAAGCCATGATACCCTTGATTCCTGTTTAATATGTAATATGCTGTAAAGAATCTCCCATGTTGGTTAAATTGTCATGTATATACCTGTTAGTGTGTCGATCTTGTATCCTGCTTTCGAATAATATGATCCCTTTGATGATTCCAAAAACCGAAGTAAAATCCATTTTCCTTTTTCAAAGCTTTTAATTATACCCGATATTTCAATGCATTATTTCACAATTAATCGACACCTTGTAATCAAGCGGAATAATTTAGGAGGCAAGAAAATATATTTGAAAAACAAATTTTATTGCGAATTGGCCCGAAAATGGGCAATAATACGTAAGGAGGGTAATTCCCATAAGGAGATATTACCATAAATCCAGAAAAGATGTAAAATGTCAATAAGAAAACAAACTTATTTATGTCCCTATTAAATGTAACACCAGCTAATATCCCTAAGTCTCCAAGATCACGATACTTCGCTTCTGAAGATGACGGCTGGAATGATCTCTCTCTTCTGAATTCTTGTTACGGGGTGACTTGAGTGTTTTCAGTCATATGCCTTTTGGATATCCCTAACTTTTGTCGGGACCGCTCTTTTTAGAGTCTTAGTCCACCGGGATGATATACCATTTTTTCGACTAAGCCGCCCTTTAGGGTTTTCGACTTGTCGGGTATCATTTTTTATTCAATTCCCTAATTTTTGCCTGGATTGCTCTTTCGAGTATTCAATCCACTGGGATGCCCTAATTTTTGCCTAAGTCGCCCTTTAGGGTTTTCGACTTAGCGGGCTTTTATCCTCTTTTTCTAGGCATAGCGTTTTTTGACCGAATCGGAGTTCACCGGTCGTGGTAAATCCGCTCTATCCATGGTTATTAATATTAGTGCTCCGCCAGAGGAGGCACTCTTCATGACATATGGCCCTTCATAGTGTGGGGTCAATTTACCGCGGCGGTCCTTATGGATGGGTAATATTTTCCTTAACACCAAGTCTCCCTCTTCGAGTAGGCGAGGATGAATTTTTTTGTTGAACGCCTTTTTAAGTATCCTCTGATATAATTGCCCATGACATATAGCAGCCATGCGTTTTTCCTCGATGAGGTTTAGCTGATCGAGTCTAGTTTGCACCAGTTTGTCTTATCCAGTTTAACTTCCTTTATGATCCAAAATGACGAATTTTCACTCCGACTAATAGCCCCTCTTTGAAGCCCATATCCTTATGCAAATAGAAGTTTCCATCGAGATCCAGGTCCAGGTCCTTCATAGGAGTCTGAAGTTTCACAATTCTTTATAACCATGACATCTTTGTCCGGGAAGTCCATCTGCATGAGTTTGATAGTCGTCAACTGGTTTATGAACGAGATGATTTGCTAGTGTACTTCCTTTAATAGCCTTTGGAGTGACGTATTGGATGTCACATTTAGTTAATAACATATGCCACATAGCTATTCTCCCTGATATGTCATGTTTCCCTAGTTCACAACCCATTGGATTCTCAAGTATTGTTAAGTACATTATGAGTGGTCTCCTTGGGACTGGTGGCACCAATATAGGTGGCTTTTGCAAATATTTATTGATCCAATCAAAATCCTTTTGACAATCTTCATTCCATTCAATGATTTGATCATTTTTTGAGTAATTTCAAGATTGGCTCACGAGTAGTTATAAGGTGTGAGATGAACCTCATAATATAATTTAATCTCCCCAAAAATCCATGAACTTCCTTTTTTGTCCTTGGAGCTGGCATCCCTTAAATGGCTTTTATTTTGTCCTTTATTCCCTTTTGACTGACCATGGACCCTAATATTTTCCCGGATCTGATTCCATAAGCACACCTTGTAGGATTTAGTCATAACTTGAATTTCCTTAACTGATCTAACAGCTTTTGCAAGTTAGTTATGTGATCGTCTTCTTTTTGTGACTTGGTAATCACATTCTCCATAGGAACCTCTATCTCCTTATGCACCATATTACCATAGCTCTTTGATAAGTTACTCCTACATTCTTTAACCCAACAGGCATTACCTTGCGACAAAAAGTCAAATTGTTTCTTGACTTCTTCCCTGATCTTGAGGATCATGTCTGATCTAGTCCTCTTCAGCTTTTTCTTAATTGGCGTGCATTCTGTCTTGAGCGGTGGTTTGTGCTCAACGATGTTCGTATCACGTCAAGGCATATCCTGGTATGCCCGGGCGAACACATATGTGTATCCTTGCAATAGCTCGATCAATCTTTCCTTTATATACGCATCTAGAGAAGCACTAACTTTGACCTCTTCTTATCTTCCTCAGTTCCCAGATTGATCACATCCACAGGTTCCTGGTGAGGTTGTATTTCCTTGTCCTCTTGCCCCAACAGTCTGGCTAACCCTTCGGGAAGCTCACACTCGTCCTCATCACCCTTTTCCGCTTGGTTAATCGGTAATTCGAAGCCATTCGAGATTATAACGGTGTCATTTTCAATAGGTTCATTTTTAAATTTGCACGAGGATGTTTTTTTATTAGTATCCTCTTTTTTTTTGAATTGATGGGAATGAAAATATTGAAAGAAGGTATATTGCCATTTTGAACAAACGGAAAATGAAAGAAAAAGATCATGATTGAAAACAAAATGCAATTTTATTAATAGAAATAATCCAATGAAATAAAATGTGGCCCTACAAAGCTTTGTCCACTTGCCTTGGGCATGGCAAGGGACTTATTATTATTTTAAGAAAAAAAGTAAATTACTTCAAAACAGAAATCAACTCAGGAATCCCGATGGTTTTCCAATTGTCGAGATTAGGCATTCCTTTTTTCTCTTCCATTGCAGCCACTTGATTCTTATCCTGGAACCCAAAACTATGAAAATTGTCTTCTAATCCTTTATTAGCCGGTTTGTAACCCAACCAGAACAAAACCTTCTCTTCAGGTGACTCCCATTGTCTGCCCCAGTTTGTTATGTCTCCCTTCTTAGTAAGGAGTTCATCTCCCCTCCCTTCCAAGGCGTTGACTGTTGCCCCAACGTGCCCCAGTAATGCATTATCTCCCAGATCTGGACCTTCAGGGTCCAAAATACTGACATCGTTTTTCTCTGAGTGATTTCCGGAATACCTTTTATCAGAGGATGACTGCCCAATCTTTCCTGTCTTTAAACCGTTCTCAATCCTTTCTCCAATGATAACCAAGTCAGCAAATCCTGTTGAGACTGACCCAATCATCTTTTTGTGGTACATTCCTTGTAGGGTATCCATAAACATATCCACAAGTTCCCTTTCCAATAGAGGAGGTTGCACACGGGAAGCTAATTCTCTCCATCTTTGGGCATATTCTTTGAAGGACTCATTCCCTTTTTTAGACATGTTCTGCAAATGCGTGCGGTTAAGAGCCATGTCCACGTTGTATTGGTATTACTTTAGAAAGGCGCTTGCAAGGTCTTCCCAAGTCTTAATGTGAATCCTCTCCAATTGCATGTACCAGTCCAAGGATGCCCCACTAAGGATGTCTTGGAAAGTGTGCATCATTAGCTTCTTATTAGTAGCATGGGCACCCATTTTTCGAACAAACATCCTAAGGTGATTCTTAGGACAACTAACACCTTTGTATTTCTCGAAGTCCGAAGCCTTAAACTTGGGAGGTATGAACACATCGGGCACCAGACATATTTCCAAAGCATTCACTCCAAAGATATTGAATCCTTCCACGACCTTTAACCTTTCCTCAAGTGCTTTGTACTTATCGTCAATCCCTCTCCTTTCCCTAACAGTGGTTCCTTTATTTTCGAGGGCCGCTTGTCTTGGATTTTCACCCTCGTATTGGAGGTTCCAATCTGCGTGATTCTCACGTGGGATGGATATGTAAGTATTACGAGGTGCCCCATTGGAAATAAGTATTAAGAGGTGCTCCAGATCATGGACAAACCCTAGTAGAGGGTTATTGTCTTCAACATGGAGGGTAGGAATAGGAACCTTCCTTTGACGACTTGACTCGGTCCCTCTAGCTATCAAATTCTGGATGACAAGTGTTAGTTGATCAATCTTGCTTTTCATACCTTCCACGTTCTCCTTAACAATATCCATTTCTCCTCTTAGAGTGACCAGATCCTTCTCCAACTGATCCATAGCTCCCCTTAGGTACGCTCGAGTGCGAGGTCGGGAAGTCAGATTGTTATGCTCAATATCTCTGAGACAAAGTTTGTAAAAGGAAATGATTTTTTGTTCTTTATTCCTTTTTCCTTATTTTTTGAATGAACGTTGATGCATGGATGTATGAATATGCATGATGTATGCTAAATAATCTTAAAAATTTATTTGGGGGGAATTCCAAAATCCATTGTAGTTATGTAGCGAGCGAAACTGGACGTGTTTCTTAAGCACTGTTGCTCCTTGGGGGTTACTACAGGTCGATTCATTTTTTATCCTATTGTGAGCTGACTAAGGAAGGGAAATAGATGTCTCCAATTAACCCTGCTTGCATACTGAGTTTAAACAACGGTCTGTTAGGTTACAGATGCTATCAATGTGGGGGGGTCTCTCTTAGGTTATTTTCAGGGAATTTAAACTTTTAGCGGGGAATACGGACTAGGATGTTTTGACTGATATACGGGATTTTGGGTTTTTGTTTAGTGTGCTCGCTAAGATTTTTCTTTCAATCTTATGCCTATGTATTCCCGTTTTTCCGAAACAGGGAAATCAGAGCGATCGTAGTTCCTCCTATTCTACTGGAGGAAATGGTGTTTTGGTGTCTTGTTTAAAGCCCAAGACGTGAAGCTTAAAGGTGATCTATATCTTGTTCAAAGCCCAAAATGTGAAGCTAAAAGGGTTTGACTTTAGAGAGAATTTGTCATCTCTAAAGAGGGGTTTGTCTGTCATAACTGTTTATAAAGGAGAATTACTTTAACTGGGATGTGTGAATCCGGCAATGCCATAATTTCCTTTATAAGGGATTTCCAACCTGAAGGAGAAGACTTTAACTCAGTGTAGAGCAATGTCATCTTTCCTTAGGAATTTCTCATGCTAAAGGAGGGACAATGGCATGGATGTAGATGATCCAGAGGATTGTCGCTTACAGTGATTAGATGAAGGGGAAGGAGTTGTTGATGTTTATGTACTGTGAACGAGGCACAACTTTGATGCTAAAAGGTTGATTAGATCAACCTGTGGTTTTCTTATACAAAGCCTAAGAGGAGGCTATTGGCCCAACAAGAGGGTGTTTTTTATGTGTCTCGTACGAAGCCCGAGAAAGAGGCTAAAAGGGTTGTTTTATACTCAACAAGGGAGTGATTTGTGTCTTGTACAAAGCCCAAGACGGAGGCTAAAAGGTATTTAACTCAACAAGAGAGTCTTTTATCCTCAACGAGAGAGTGCTTTAGTATCTCGTACGAAGCCCGAGATGGAGGCTAAAGTGTTGATTCAATAATAACCTTTTTGTATCTCGTACAAAGCCCGAGATGGAGGCGAAAGAGGGTACTGTTTCAGTTGACTGACCAGTATATGGGTTCAAAGAGAAAATCAGTTCTTATATGAGTAACGCTGTACTCAGGGATTTTGATTCGAGGATCAGGGATATGTCCTTTTCTTTGAGGAAATGGGAAATCCAAAGGGTATTGAGACTGTCCGAGTCTACGGGGTTCCTTCTTATTCTTGAAGGGTGCTTGAGAATGTCTTTGAGACTCAAGGAAATTAGACTGTCCAAGTCTAGAGTTTCATCTTTTGTACTATGTTTTGAGAAACAGTAGTAGACTCATGGAAAGACTGTTCTATTAAGATGACTGATTTCTGTTCCTATACCTTTAGGAGGTCGTCGGGACAATTTGTACGAAGCCCAAGAGGAGGCTGGAAACTTTTAAGAAGCCGACGGGTCCTTGTACGACGCCCAAGAGGAGGCGGGGATGCTTTTAGGAAACCTGTGGGTCCCCAAACCCCGAGAAGTTCAAGGAAGGCTATTCACGAAGAATAAATCAAGCCAGGAAAGTTCGAGAATTTGGAAGAAACTCAAGGGATGCAATTCATGGAGAAGAGATCATCTCTGGGGAGTAGAGTTCCTTGACAATTCCTAAGGGTGCTTTTAAGAAGCCTGTGGGTCCCCAAACCCCGAGAAGTTCAAGACAGGCTATTCACAAAGAATAGATCAAGCCAGGAAAGTTCAAGAATTTGGAAGAAACTCAAGGGATGCAATTCACGGAGAAGAGATCATCTCTGGGGAGTAGAGTTCCTTTGACAAGTTCTACGAGTGACAGTCTGAGAAAGAGTTCAAAAAGAATCTGCCTTTCACATCTCCATATTGTTTAACCCCAAGAGGAGGGAAGACTGTGTCTGGTAATCCTATGGGGATCTAGTTTCGTCTATTTCTAAGAGTGATCAAAACGGCTTTACCTAGTGCTAGACGTAGTTGCTGGGGAAACTCTAAATATCTATATTATTATTACACAGTCGATATGAGTTTATGAAAGAAGACTTACAGCGAAACAGCCCCACAATATAGTTATATGTATATGAAAGCGGTAAATGAAAGCGGATAAACACTTACTCGGTTGTAGAGCTTCCATGCTGTTTGGTTAGTTGTTCAACAAAGAAAGATTGAAAACAATAGTATATTTCAAAATCAAAGGAGAAAGTGCTTTGAAAATGAAAGATTTGGGGCTTACAGCTCAAGGAGAGGCCCAGGGTTTTATCAGTGATCGCACTGTTGAATTTGTACAGAGGGACTTATACAAGTGACTGAGGCCCAAAAAATTGTTTGCTGTACAAAGGGATTTGGGTCTTACACTCTCTCAAGAGGCCCAAAAGGTTTAAAGAAAAAGAGTGGGGCTTATAACACGAGGGTAGGCCCAGATGATTTTTCGTTTGAAATGGCGATCGCGCCGAGATTTTCTTTTAACGCAAAGGGGCTTATACAATATCTGAGGCCCAAAAGTTTTGGTTAAAAGGGGATTGGGTCTTACACTCTATTAGAGGCCCAAAGAGTTTTGAATGGGTCTTATAGCTCGAGGAGAGGCCCAATTGATTTTTTAAAAGGCGACGATCGCGTCGTTTACTTGTACAGAGGGACTTATACAATAAGTGAGGCCCAAAATTGTTTGTACAAGGGGGTTTGGGTCTTACACTCTCTCAAGAGGCCCAAAGAGTTTTGAAAATGATTTATGAGGGTTGAATTAATCAAAAACCCTAATTTGTTTTCAAAATGTGTTTTAATTGAATAAAATATTCAATTAAAATGATCAAAATTGTTTAACATGTGGAAAACAAATTGTGATCTTGGATTAATGCTTCATAAATCAAGTTTTGCCCTACAAAATGATTAAAATTTGCAAAATCAATAAGGAAAAAATATTTTAAATGTAAAAAACAATTAAAACATTAATTCTTTGCAAAAATATCAATTATATGGAATAAATAATATTTTTGGGATTTTTTGGGAAAATAAAATATTTTAACATTTTTGTGAATTATTAAAAAAAGAATCAACTCAAAATCATTAAAACTCAGAGAGAAATTAATTTTTGAATCAATTAAATAAAATCACAAAATTCAAATATTTGAATTTTCAAAAAGGGCGCCAAGAACACGCGCGTGTTCTGGGTTTTGCCCAGATTTGCATTTTCTCTCCAATCTCACTGAATACTTGATTATATCATGCAATCCACATACTAATCTGCTCGTCTCAACCTCACGATCATGTCTATGGTATTTAATTTCATTTATATTAAACATGGAATAAAAAATCAAGACAAAACCTCAAGAACCCTAATTTCTGCATGAAGGCTGAGAATTTTGATACACGATTCAAACAAAGCAATTAATTGAGGGGAAACATTCCATACATGATTATGAACATTTGGCAAAAGTATTGTGCGAGGAAATATGCATAGATTGAGAGATGACCAAGTTTAGGCTTACCTCTAGGTCGTGGCAGCAAGTTCAAAGTGATTTCTGAGTTGGAGGTGTTACAGATGAGTTGTGATGATCTGAACAGCTTCCCCACACCCTATGGAGTGTGTTTGAATGCTTGGACTTGATGGAAATTGGCTGGATCACTTCATGGAATCTCAACTGCAACTTGGTTAAAACCTTGAGCAATTGAATGGTGATTCTGAGAAATCAGTGTTCCAGATGTTGTTTAAGTGTTTGATCAGCTCACATATGATGTATGTGAGTTGTGTGTGTGATTGGTTTGAGTGGAATTGCTCTATACTGAAAAACTCGATAGTGACTTGCTAAGAAAGGCATTTTTGAGAGTGAGAAGTGGATTTAGAGAAAGGCAAGTGTTGTAGGCCTTTGGTGTACTTAAACTGATCACAATTGAGCTCTATTTATAGTAGAGTAAGTTTGTTTTGCAAGCAATAGTGAATGGCAACTGCTGAGTAGGGTTAGCCAATGTTGGCAAATGAAAATCCAAGTCTCCTCTAGCCATTGACTAGAGGTTAGGGCACAGGCTGCTGGTCCCCTTGGTCTTGGATAAGTCTTGACTGAATTCAGGTGCTAATAGCTCAGTCCATGCCACCTTGGTGCTTCCATTGAATGTTCCAATCCAAAATTGGAGTCTTGTCCCTATTTTAGGCAATTCTAGGTTTGGCATACTATTTCTTGTTCCAAGGACTTTGAAGGCTTGGCTCAGTGATTGTCCCCTTTAGATTTAATCCTCAGATGTGTCCAAAGTGATGACAAGGCTTGGAATTGGCTGATTTTGGTAAATCGACCAAAAGTGCAAAAATCTGCCTTGCCTTGGCAGATTTCAGCAAGGCATCTTGCCACTACCATATCTCAAAGCTCAAATTGAATTTGGTGATGTTCTTGGCCATTTTGGAAAGCCCTTATATGATACAACAACTGTCTGGTCATATTTGGTTTTGATACCTTTTGGATCCAAGTGAAAAATCCCCCTACATTTGGAAAAAAGTAAGGCAGATTTTGACTTAGTGAAATTTTCACTAAGTGTTGGAACAAAGTGACTTTTCTTGATTTTGATCACTCCATAACTCAAAATCCATGAGGAATTTGGACATAGATCAGTATGAAGCTTTTGTAGAGGGCAATGAGATCTACAAATCAGGATTTGGATGGGGAAAAATGGCTTTTTGGTTTAGGAGTTATGATCCTCCAAAGTTGGTACCTTTGTCACTTTATTTCATGACTTAGAAAATTTTCTAAGTTTTTATGGATACCCCTTTTACAAGTTATCCCACTTTATTTGATTTTTCTTGATGAATGATGATTCAAATCATACATTAACATAATTTTAGGGTTAAAAATCCATTTTTGTGAAAAATCTCAAAAAGTCAAAGTTGACTTTTGTGCACAGTTGACTTTTTGTCAGATGAATTCCAAACTGTGCGATCCTTTGGGAAATCATGTCCTTGACCTAAATCAAACTTGATGGACATGTTCCATGGGTGTTATAGAGTATATTGAATCATGTCCTAGGGTTTGGGAGCATGTCTTGGTCAAAAGTCAAAGCTACAGTTGACTTTTCTCGCAAAACCCTAACCGTGGTACTGATGAAATTGAAACTTGCTGCTCAAGCTTCCTGGATCAATCCATTGTTACAAATGGATCAATATGGTATATTAGAGACCCTCAAATCATGTCTTGAGGTCTTGGTTCATGATTTATCCCAAAAGTCAACTTAGGGGTGAATTAGGTCAAGAAACCCTAATTCCTGATTTTTGATGTATGCATCCCTTGAGGCCAAATTGACTTGATGATTGGGTCCATGAGGTTCCATGGAGTATATTAGGATATGCTTTGAAGCATTGGCTCATTCCCAGAGGACAATTTCAATTTGGAGGCCCTGGTCGACCAAACCCTAATTTGGTGGCACTGGCGATCTTGAAGCTTGATCCACCTAGAAGGGAGCAACCTTGTGCTTAATCCTTGAAGTGGGAGTCCTCTTGATCCATTGTGGATGTTTGAGAGGTTAGAAAAGTTGAAGATCATGTCATTTCTTGATTGATCCTTTGTCTAAGCACTCAGAGAGGGCTTGAAACCCTAATTTTGATTGTGGTGAATGCTCAACAATTCCTTGAGGAGATTGATGAGGCATAAAGGTACATCCATATTGTGATGATGATTTGCACAATGATGGGAAATCTTAGTGGTCAAAATTTGGGGTATGACAGATGCCCATATTTAATATTCTTGGACACGAAGGTGTGAATGGGGAAGGTATTCGGGCATTCGAGGTGCAAGAAGATTAAATATCGGAATATCCGAAATTTTGACGGTGTCTATGAATGGTAGTTCACGCATTCATCTTCTTTCGCTAAGCAATGATGCTTTAGAAAAGGTAAACTTCCCCTCGATCCTGGTCTTCAGCCAAGGAACTGGTCTCAGTTTTTGATTTAAACTTCCCCTCGATCCTGGTTTCCTACCGAGGAACTGGTCTTAGTTTTTTTTTTAAACTTCCCCTCGATCCTGGTTTCCTACCGAGGAACTGGTCTTAGTTTCTTTTTTAAACTTCCCCTCGATCCTGGTTTCCTACCGAGGAACTGGTCTTAGTTTCTTTTGTCAATAAACTTTATTGATAAGGGACGCTATTCGTAGCAGTTTTCCTCAAACTTCTCGCCGAATTTTCCTGGGGATATGCCATTTGACAGAAAAAGTTGACGTCAGACTTGCTGGGGAGCCCAATCGTCTGAGTTGTAGAGGTGCACAAACTTCTCTGTTGGAGACGCCATTTCTTTCTACCGGGGAAGACGAGTCTCCTGAAAGACTACTTTCGTTTGGGGTCTCACATCATACTTTTCTCGGGATCTTCTCGGAGAAATTCCATATGATGCGATCCAATTTGAGGTGCCAATGACCTTTTCATCAGTGGTTTTTTCGGAGAAAAACTGTTGTACCACCGAATCTCTGATTAGGAGGCTTTCTCTCGGGATTTTCTTTAATCCGGGAAAGCAAGGATATCATCTCCAATGGCGAAGAGTGATGTTGACTGAGGGCTCTCTGGTTTTTCAGAGGTTCAAGTTATCAAAGTGGTTGAGGAGCCAACTTCATTCCAGAAATAAACTGGAGGAGAGAGATTGTTCAGACGCAGCATTTCCTGACGAGGAAAGAACTAACAACTCGATTGAGAGGACTGTTATCACTAGGGGATAAGACCGACTAGAGTGATAGTGATGCAATATAAATGCGAATGCCAATCAATAATGCATGTTGTATGTATGTATATGCTGACAAAACCGACACGACATACAAACTAATGGATGAACACGACTGGATACTCGGCCATCGCGGGGCGAAGAAGTACCGTTGGTCCAAAAGTAGCAATTCTACCTTGTTTAGGAGAAGTAGTCCTCGCGGGGAACTATGTTGGTCAGGCTTAGGAGGTAAGAACTCGACCGAGGCGTGTCAGACGAAAGAAGGTCTTTGACACAGTTGATCCCTTCATTCAGGCGAATTGGGTTAGAAGGAGTCCTTTGATTCTGCACTTTGACGTTCGCTTACTTCTGGAGAAGCGATTGATGTTCTTTTGATGTTTAACAGTCAAAAGAAATTGCCATCTTTATTTTAAAGCAGAAAAAGTTTTACAAGTAAATTCATTTTTGTTTTATTTCATGAATCGTTAATCATATTAAAATGTCGTTCTGTAAAGCTAATACAAATGAGAATTACAAACAAAAGCACAATGGCTCAAATTTTATTGATAAGATGGAGATCAACCAAACGCGTGATTCCAAAGCATTTACAAAGTTAGAAAATGGTAATTTACAGGGAAAATGGCTACGTTGAAACATAACGACCACTATCCTTCTACCAACTTTGAATTCGGGACATCCTGAGCTTCTGTCAAAGATGACCTTGACTGGAGTTTTCCTGACGGATGATGTAACTGCTGCTGAGGATTTTCCCCTGCTGAACATAGTTACTTGCCATTATCCCTAACTTTTTCTTGGATTGTACTGTGATGTTTCCAATCCACCGGGATGATTTTTTTTTATTTTGTCTCTAACTTTTTCCTGGACCGCCCTTTCGGGTTTTCAATCCATCGAGACGTTTTTATTTTTTATTTATTTTTAGTTTAGGCGAAGTATTTATTAACTACATCAACATTTGTGGGGTAGACAAATTCCTCTCCGTCCATGGTTGCAAGTCTCAAGGCGCCGCCTGAGAAAGCTTTCTTGACCACATAGGGGCCGTCATAGTTCGGAGTCCATTTGCCCCGAGAATCAGTGAGAAATGATTGTATCTTCTTGAGCACAAGGTCTCCTTTCCTGAAGACGCGAGGTCGGACCTTTTTGTCAAACGCTATCTTGATTCTTTGCTGATACAACTGACCGTGGCATAGTGTCGTTATTCGTTTCTCTTCGATCAGGTTGAGTTTGTCGTGTCGACTTTGACATCATTCAGCTTTTGTAAGCTTAGCTTCCATCAATACTCGGATTGACGGGATCTCTACTTCTATGGGGAGCACTACTTCCATGCCATATACTAGAGAGAAAGGGGTTGCCCCAGTTGAAGTGCGAACAGATGTGCAATAACCGTGAAGAGCAAAGGGTAGCATCTCGTGTCAGTCTTTGTAGGTTACAACCATCTTTTGAACAATCTTGTTGATGTTCTTGTTAGCCGCTTCTACCGCTCCATTCATCTTTGGTCAGTAGGGAGATGAGTTATGGTGTTCGATCTTGAACTCTGCGCACAACTCTTTCATCATCTTGTTGTTCAAGTTAGATCCATTATCAGTAATGATCTGGCTCGGAACACCATAACGGCAGATGATATTATTTTTGATAAATCGGACCACCACTTGTCGGGTTACATTGGCGTATGACGCTGCTTCGACCCACTTGGTGAAGTAATCAATGGCTACCAGGATGAACCGATGTCCGTTCGAAGCTTTAGGTTCAATCAAGCTAATCATGTCGATTCCCCATATGGAAAAAGGCCACGGGGAAGAGAGAACTTTGAGATGCGTTGGCGGTACATGAATTTTGTCGGAGTATATCTGACACTTGTGACACCTCCTCATGTACTTGTAGCAGTCGGATTCCATTGTCAACCAATAGTACCCTGCTCTTAGAATTTTTCTCGCCATTGCGTGTCCGTTGGCATGAGTGCCAAAGGATCCTTCGTGAATTTCTTTCATCAGCATGTCTGCTTCTGGTCTGTCTACGCATCGGAGCAAGACCATCTCAAAATTTCTCTTATAGAGAGTATCACCGCTCAGGAAGAAACTACCTGCTAGTCTTCTGAGGGTCTTTCTATCCTTTCTGAATGCCCCAGAAGGGTACTCTTGTTTCTGAAGGAAGCATTTGATATCGTAATATCAAGGTTTGTCGTCTATGACTGCTTCGATCGTGAAGATGTAAGCGGGTCTTTCAAGGCGCATTATGTCGATCTTAGGTAGGCCAGTCCATTGAAATACACTAATCATAGAAGAGAAAGTGGCTAAGGCGTCAACCATGTGATTCTCATCACGAGGGATGCGATGAAACTCAATTCTGTTGAAGAATGGTAACAACTTTCTCGTGTAGTCTTTGTAAGGAATCAATCCGGATTGGTATATGTTCCAATCTCCTTTGATCTAATTGATAACCAAAGCTGAGTCGCCATATACGTCCAAGTTCTTGATCCTTAAATCAATTGCTTCTTCGAGACCCATGATACAAGCTTCGTATTCGGCCTCGTTGTTTGTACATTTGAACGTAAGTCGAGCGGTGAAAGGAATGTGGGTACCCTGTGGGGTAACAATGATTGCCCCAATTCCGTTTCCTTAATGATTGACAGCTCCCTCAAAGATAAGTCCCCATTGGGAACCTGGTTCTGGCCCTTCACTGGGTAGCGGTTCATCGCAATCTTTCATTTTCAAATACATGACATCTTCGTCTGGGAAGTCAAACCTGATTGATTCTTGATCGTCAATCGGTTGATGAGCGGCTAAAATACTTCCTTTAACGGCTTTTTGAGCGTGGTACTCTATGTCAAATTCTGATAGCAACATCTGCCAACGGGCAATCCTTCCCATGAGAGTAGGTTTTTTAAATACATACTTGATTGGGTCCATCTCGGAGACCAACCAAGTAGTGTGACGAATCATGTACTGGCGCAGACATTTGGCTGCCCAAGCCAAAGCACAGCAAGTTTTCTCAAGCATAGTGTACTGAGTTTCGCAGTCGGTGAACTTCTTGCTTAGATAGTAAATGGCAGACTCTTTTCGTTTGGTTTCGTCCTGTTGGCCAAGTACACATCCCATTGAGTCTTCCAAGACTGTGAGGTAGATGATCAGTGGTCTTCCTTCCACTGGAGGTGATAGAATCGGAGGATTCAACAGATATTCCTTAATATTGTCGAAGGCGGTTTGGCAATCTTCTGTCCAAACGCAGTCCTGGTTCTTTTTGAGTAATTTGAAAATCGGCGCACATGTGGCAGTCATGAGGAATATGAATCTGGAGATGTAGTTCAAACGTCTCAGGAATCCTCTGACTTGTTTTTCAGTTTTCGGAGAAGGCATTTCTTGAATGGCCTTGACCTTGTAAGGATCAACCTCAATTCCTTTCTGGCTGACGATGAACCCTAAGAGTTTCCCTGAGCGGACACCGAAGGTGCACTTGTTGGGATTCAAGCGGAGTTTGTATTTTCTCAGACGCTCGAATAGTTTTGACAGGTGGGTCACATGCTCCTCCCCTGTCTTAGATTTTGCAATCATATCATCGACATATACCTTGATTTCCTTGTGTATCATGTCATGAAACAGAGTAGTCATGGCCCTTTGATAGGTTGCCCCGACGTTCTTCAAACCGAACGACATTACCTTGTAATAAAAGGTACCCCATGGGGTAATGAACGAAGTTTTCTCCATGTCTTTCGACGCCATTTTGATCTGGTTATAGCCCGAGAATCCATCCATGAAGGAGAAAACTTTGAACTTTGCTGTACTATCTACCAGCATGTCAATGTGTGGTAAAGGAAATTTGTCCTTCGGACTAGCCTTGTTTAGATCCCTGTAATCGACACACATTCTGACCTTTCCGTCCTTTTTTGGAACTGGTACTATGTTGGCTAACCATTGAGGATATTCTGATGTGGCGAGGAAACTCGCGTCAATCTGTTTCTGTACCTCCTCTTTGATTTTGATGGCCATGTCCGGATGAGTTCTTCTCAACCTCTGTTTTACTGGCGGACATTCCGATCTCAATGGTAAATGATGTTCCACGATGCTGGTATCCAACCCTGGCATATCCTGATAGGACCAAGCGA
The DNA here is from genome assembly GCA_022829125.1 of Lathyrus tuberosus. Lineage (NCBI taxonomy): Eukaryota > Viridiplantae > Streptophyta > Magnoliopsida > Fabales > Fabaceae > Lathyrus > Lathyrus tuberosus. The sequence goes on along the minus strand of JALAZF010000218.1, from coordinate 7,643,955 downwards.
ATACATCGGGGAATTCTTTGAGAAGCTTTATCAAACTCTCTTTGGCAGTTGGACTGAGCAGTGCCCCAATCTTGATTTCTTTTTTCTCTTTTTCTGAACCCAAGTTGAGCGTTTCCATTGGCTCTTTGTGAGGTTCAATGGACCTTTCCTCTTGTCTGAGTAGTCGGGAGATCTCTTCTGGAATTTCGTTGTCAACTTCTTCTTCAGCCCCAAATACCGGGAACTCAAAGTTGGGAGAACGCATCGGATCGTATGTTTCAACTGGGTTTAAAACAAGCAATCTGCATGACGTGATGATTCGTGTTTAGAAGAGATAGAGAAAATGCAAGTGTGTGCAGTGTATTTCTTTTTATTACTGCTTGTTTTTTATTATTGTTTTTTAGGATTACCATTTTCTGAGAAAAAGCAAAAAGAGAAAACAACAATTAATGCGGAAACTACAGAACGACATTATTTTATTAATGAACAAGTCGATTCTTGAAACTACAGCCCTATAAAACAAAACTTTGTCGCTTTGGGCGAAGCGAAGAGGGAAATTTACAGAAAGCGAGCCCTATCAAAACATCCGTTTCACCTGGGCAGGGTGAAAGGCTAAAGATGGCAATTACTTTGACTTATGAATAATCTTCGGAACATCGACAGCAACCCACTGGCGGCGAACTCCTCGGTGAATCACAAATTCTGGCACATTCCTTGATTTGTCTTCAAAAATAACGCTGATTTCTGGTGGAGCAGGATCATTGGAATCTGTCTCCCAGGCAGAATTGTCGTAGGAGGATTCCTCAGTTGTATTTTGCATAGCATTTATGCTCTCAGCTGTATCTCCCCATCCAGTTGGCTGGATATCTTCGAGCCTGATACGAGAGCTTTCGGGAGCGGTGTACTTGACCATATAGTCATATTTTCCACTCGGTTGTCCCAAGGTGTCCCACACTTCTTTGGAACTGGAGGAGTCATCCCTCTCGATGACGTTGACCTCGGGAAAGGCATAATTAATGAATCCTAGTCCTGCAAACATTGCAAATTCATCGTCATGTTGAGTAGTTTCTGAATGACCTGAGTGTTGATCCCATGACATGGTGGGGACACAGGTATTCTGTTCAATGATGCTCAGCTGAGTTTCATTACTCAGTTGACTTTCTGGCCCCAAGTGTCCTGGGTAAGGCTGCCACATTGGCAGGCCATCCATCGGGCCATAGTAATTGTGGTCAAAGTTGTCTTTCATCAGAGTGTCCTCCTCTAATGAATTTGGTGGAGCATGGCATCCTTCCAGATCACAACCTCCGTATATCATTTCGACATCTGACATCGGTATAAATCTCGGACTCTGTGCGGGATAGCAAAATGGCGTAGGTGCTTCTTCCTGAGACATATAACCGTCCTCGTTAAGATAGGACTTCCATTCTTCATCTGTGTCGGAGGGATCCTCCTCATTGATAGCATGGATTTCCTGAGGCACTGGGTGAAGGAACGCTCCACTGTGGAAGAAGTTTTGAATGGGATGAAGACTTTCATCGTTAGTAGCTGTCCGGGTACAGGTTGCAGAAAAACCAAGACCCTTCTTTGTTGTATTGCTAGTAGGAATGACAAGATGTCCCCATCCTGTTGTATCGGTACTCTCGACTGGTTTAATAGCATCTTTGTATGAGGAAATCGAAGTTCCTCCTCTGGGTTGATCATCCTTGTGTAGCGAAAGTGCTTGGAACTGGGTTCCGATTATCCCTTCTGGTTCCACACAAGTGGATGACGATAAATTGCTGACGAGCAAGGCCTGTTCCCCACAGACTGTGATGAGTTGGTCATTCTTGACAAACTTCAGCTTTTGGTGGAGGGTCGAGGTGACCGCCCCAGCCTGATGTATCCAAGGTCTTCCTAATAAACAACTGTACGTTGCCCAGATGTCCATGCCCTGGAAAATGACTTGGAAAGTGTGAGGACTAATAGTTATGGGAAGATCAACTTCGCCAATAACCGTTTTTCTAGATCCGTCGAATGCTTTAATGACGACCTCACTGGTTCTCATCGGAGGGCCTTTGAATGATAATTGCATCAAAGTGGACTTCGGCATAACATTCAGGGTTGACCCTGTGTCTACCAGTACGCTGGCTAAAGCATCGCCCTGGCAGTTGACTGTGATATTGAGTGCCATGTTATGACGGCGACCCTCTTCTGGTATTTCCTCATCACTAAATCCCAAATTATTGCAGGAAGTGATGTTAGAGAAGATACTATCGAATTGTCTGATTGTTACATCCTGTTCCACAAAGGCTTGCTCCAAGACTTTCTGTAGAGCCTCCCTGTGCGCTTTTGAACTGAGTAACAGTGATAATACCGAGATCTTTGAAGGAGTTTGCAATAGCTGATCAACAATGTTGTATTCACTCCTTTGGATGAGCTTCAACATCTCATCATTGTTTTTTGAAAGGTCGGGATTACTGGAATGACCGACTGATGGATCGGGAGCTTCTGTCTGAAGTTCCTTTTCTTTGTTGGACTCTCCAACTCCTCTGTTGAAGATTCTACCACTCCGTGTTACTCGACTGATGTCTGCAATATTCACGATGGAGGGTAATGGAATTTCCTTTCCATTTTCAATTATTGTTGCACCATATTTATAAGAGATTGCCTTAGCTAATTCATACAGTAGTGGTCCCGGCAGATAGATGACTATGGGAACCTTCTGGTTTTTCTGACCATCATAAGTAATCTCGATCCGTTCCCGGTTGGGAATTCTTGATTCGTCAAGCAGAGGGGTAATGGAAAAAACATTCCTGGTCCTCTGATGATTAGAGATGACGACAAAGTCCTCAATTTGATTGGCAAGGTAGTTCGGCAACCAATTGATGGGTCCGGACCCTAGATATGGGTGAATCTCTCCACGATCCACCTGCCCCTGGAGAGCTGCTCGCACAAGGTAGCACCCTTGGTTACTTTCCGAACAGACTCCACAACGTTCATAATTGTGTGGTGGCACCTGGCCACGCCCACTTTGGATACAATGTAACCTCACTAGGTTAGCTTCCACGAATCGGACATCCTGACTTTGACACCGAGTGGGGTTTCTGTTATTGATACTAATTTGCTGAGTATCTTCATCCATGTAGATTGGCATCCACCAATGATTTAACAAGTGCTGAAGTGCCTCCTGGACAAGGGCACATCCCTGATCATTTTCGCAACCCACTTTACAGCTGTGATAATTATGTGATATCAAGAATCCGAGTCGGACCTGCTCAGCATGCAACTCTACCAAGTTGGTATTCATCAAGCGAATGTCGAAGATCTGAACCATATTGATCTAATAGGGATTCCTATCATGGTAGTCTTGGATCCATCCAAGATCCATCTGACGCTGGAGGGCCTCCTGTATGAAAGAGCATCCCTGTTTGTTTACCGAGCAAGTCAGACAAGAACTGTAATCGTGCCGCGGCAGATTATGATACTGGCTTTGCCTTAAATGCGTTGCCACCAGGTTGACATTCATCGCACGGATGTCGTGGTTCTGAATGACATTGGAATTCGTATAGACCATGTTAACTCCACGAACTAGATGCTCTTGGATCCATTCGAGATCCATCTGTTCCTGTAGAGCTGATTGCACCACAGAACACCCTCGATTGTTTTTAGAGTAGATATCACACTGATGATAATTATGAGGTGGCACATGGCCATATCCACTCTGTCTACAATGCATCTTGACCAGATTTGTCCTTAATAAGAGTACATCATGAATTTTATAGACGTTGTTAAATTCTTTCTCAATCAGGTTGACTGCAGCTTTCTCATGTTGAGGCAGCGGGTTTGTGAGAACATTGGGATTCGTATCTTTAAAAGATAAGAGCCCGCTCCTAACAAGCTTTTGCACGTCAGATTTGAAATTGAGACATTTCTCTATGTTATGCCCTGGACCTCCTTGATGATAAGGGCATGTCTGATCCACCTTAAACCAAAAAGGCAGATTTTCTGGCACTGTAAGAGGAGACTTAGTCTGGATGTGCCCCTTAGCCAGTAGTAACGGAAATAGTTCTGCGTACAACATGGGTATAGGATTAAACCCTAGTGGCCGCGTTGTACGGTTGTTATTGTATGGAGGACGAGCCTGCTGAAGAGGTTGTTGTGTCCTTTGCTGATTAGGTTGGCTCTGCGCAACCTGAGGTTGATACGTAGGAATAGGCGCAAGGCTGATAGTAGGAGTTACAGCTGCTACCGATTGGTATCGTCTCCTTTGCTTTCCGAGAGAGATATTCCCAATATCTTGCTCTTTTTTCTTAGGGAGAGCACTACCGTATCGTTTTGTACTACTCGATGATCCAGCGTCTTTTACCAAACGTCCTTCTCGGACGGCTTCCTCAAGACGAACTCCCATGCCCACCATCTCGGTGAAGTCACTGGGCGCACTGGCAACCATTCTGTCATAGTAAAATGAGCTTAAGGTTTTTAAGAAGATCTTTGTCATCTCTTTTTCCTCGAGAGGTGGACAAATCTGAGCGGCAATTTCACGCCATCTCTGAGTGTACTCCTTAAAGGTTTCCTTGTCCTTTTGTGACATCGATCTGAGCTGATCTCTGTCTGGTGCCATGTCCAAATTGTATTTGTATTGTTGGACGAAGGCAGTACCAAGATCTCCGAATGTGCTAATCGTAGTACGGTTTAAACCCATGTACCATTTGAGTGCGACACCAGTTAAACTATCCTGAAAGTAGTGAATCAGTAGGTCCTGATTCTCCGTCTGAGCTGACATTCGCCGAGCGTACATCACCAGATGACTTTGAGGGCAAGAGTTACCCTTGTATTTTTCAAAGTCGGGCACTTGAAATTTGTGCGGAACTTTCACATTGGGGACCAGCAAAGGTCTGCGGCGTCCTTTCCAAATAGATCCTGACCGCGAATAGCTTGCAATTCCTTCTGCATTTCCAGGAACTGTTCCTAGAATTCATCCATTCTATCGAACATAGTTTCCTTCTTACCAGAAGGTATCGGTGGAATCTGTCCTTCCGGGACAGTGTGCACCGCAGGGGGTGGTACCGTGACTACGCAGTGAATCTTGGCGTTTCCCGAAGTTTGTAACCTTCAGGAATCTTCAATATGCCCCTAGCATCTTCGCTTTCCCGAAGTTTGTAACCTTCAGGCCCAACGGCTTCTGTTATGATCCCCTGATCTTCAGTGATCGGTGGAACATATCCTTCTGGGATATAGTTAACAGGCATACCCCAAGGACGATCTTTCGGTATTTGATACCTAGGATCATACTTCTCCACTATGGGCGTTGAGGTGATCTCTGAGATCATAGTCCTTTGTAGCTGAGCTTCTTCCATGGCTTGCATGTCGTTACGAAGCTTTCTCATATCCTCTCTCAGAGCGTCGATCTCTTCTTTCAACTCTCTGTTTTCTTCCTCAAGATCATCCATCTTTTTCTGACGATTGGCCCGAGTATTGTATGAATGAGACAGTTTGACTCTAGAACCGAGACACAAACGTGAGATTCGTAGGTAAGAAGAATACGCGATGTGAGAATGATGAATGCAGTGATTATATTAATTGTTTTTTGGTTTAATCAAAATAAACTTCGACAATTAGATTGCAAATATCAAACAGTGGGGAAACCCCTTTTTATTGAAATCAAAGGATTACAGAAATGGAAATACAGTAGATTACAAGGTGCAGAAACAGAAACCTAAACTAATGGGTCCCGAGTCCTCTCTGAAGAGAAATCAGGTGCTGACTCTGGTATTTTCCTTTTCTTTGACCGGGGCTCTTGGGCCGTTGTCGGGTTGTCATTCCTTTGCCAGATGAAAGGAGTGAGCAAATTCCTTTGGTCATCTTGATTCTCTACAACATGTTGCTCCAAAATTTCAATCAGAGAATCCTTATCTTTCAGTAGTTGCTGTATTTTGATGCACTCCACATTGAGGGTGCAGTACTTGTTCTTCCAAGACCTCCTCTCCCATTGAACTTTGTTGAGAGCAACCTGAAGCTTTTCAGTCTCAGTCATGAAGTACATGACAAACTCCCTCGGTGGAAGAACTCCGTGACGAGGATAAGGCATCTTTAGCTTGAGAGCTCTAGTTTGTACCTAGTGGAGATAAGGCTCCACCGAGACACAGTCCAGTTTTCCTAGAGACTCCCATCCTTTCTTATGAACATGTTTCCAAGCATGCACTATTTCTGTCTTTAGTGCTCTATCATTTTCTCCTTCCTTGAAGAAAAGAACCTCCAGATGAACACTCCGTGGGACGTGCCTCATCGGGTATCCAAATTGACGATGAACGAGAACTGGATGGTAATTGATTCCTCCCTTAGTTCCTATAAAGGGTACGTTGGGAAAGTTTCAACAACGGTCAATGATCCTGATCCCATCATAAATCCTATTACACCAATCAATGTCAGAGTTGGTAAGAGACATGATTTTCTGCGACCAACGTAAGGCATTCTTGTGATCCCAAAAAGCAGTAGACTTAAGCAAATGGGAGATAAACCATTTATAAAGCAGAGGTACACAACATGTGACTCCCCTCCGTTGTACAAATTTCCTAAGTGTATAGAATGATACGCGTCCGCGAGCAGAGTTGGCACAGGGTTTCCAATGAGAAAAACCTTAATGGCGTTGATATCGACGAAGCTATTAATGTTGGGAAACAGAAATAACCCGTAAGTGAGTAAAACAAAGATGCTTTCAAAAGCAGTCACGTTCCCGATACTGGCGAATTACAAGGCTTTCTTTGTCAAGAACTGGGCTGGCAAACCTTGTATGCCACCCTTAGTGGTCATGTGAGTCCTGACCTCAGACTCGTCCAAATGAATTGCTCTTGCAATGGTCCGATTCTTTGGAATTTCTTCCAGTCCAGAAAATGGAGCTTGATCGGTAATGTGTAGATCAATCATATGAGAATATTCCTCCAACGTTGGTTCTAGCTGGTAATCCGGGAATGTGAAACAATGATAGACCGGATCGTAGAACTGAACGAGCGCATCCATGATTCCCTCAATCACATGGACTCTTAGCAGAGATAGCAAACCTCCGTACTTGGCTCTGAAAGCCTCTTGGTTTGTGATCATCCTCGTCAAACCTCTTAAATCCTCTAGTTTTGGAATCCTGAAGGTGTACTTATGAGTTCTCCTTCTACCGAAATCCATTAGCGCAATCCTTTTCTCTGATATTTGCAATCACAGTATTAGTTTATTTTCAAAAGGCAGAGAGACTAGAAGAGAAATTTTTTAAATGTTTTAATGTTTTTTAAATGAATGCATAAATGCAGCTCACAAAAAACATAGAAAAAACATGGGGTCAAAGGGTCGTTGTCATGGAGTCAAGGCTCTACCCATCCCCAAAGGTTTATACTAGGATGATTTTTGTACCTGTACTCAAAATCATCAGCTCCTCCCAGGATAACAAACAGCAGGCGGATCGCCAGCGAGCTGTATGAAATCTTAGAGTAAATTCTATTCACCGAGAATAGATCATCAGCCTCAAATGAGGGTAGTATCGCGTGACAACTATTTCTGATAGTTTCCGATAGTAAATGCTTCTCAGACGTCACAATCGACCCATTGCCTATGAGAGGGAATGGGTTGCATTGGGAATTCTCCACTGAGGTTGATGGTCGACCTCGTCTCAATCACTTATCTTAAGTGTATACTCAATCTTTCCACATGCGGCATCACACGCATTCCCATTAGCAGAAAAATAAACACAGATATCAATTAGGAAAAGCAGTATATATATTTGTCCTAATGTCCTAGACTTTTTTTTTTAAAAACTACGAATCTTATGTTCCTGACAGAAAATGGCTCCCCGGCGGAGTCGCCATTCTGTGGTTCCTTCCCCACTTAAAGGGTTTTGACCTAAGATCTTAGTGAAGTCAACAAAAGTCCTATCCCAGCGAAATCCCTTTTCTTCTACCTAAGATATGAAAATAGGAGGGCCCTACGGTGGGAGCCATTTTTCTGTAGCGACCGAAACTGGACGTGTTTCTTAAGCACTGTCGCTCCTTGGGGGTTACTACAGGTCGATTCATTTTTTATCCTATTGTGAGCTGACTAAGGAAGGGAAATAGATGCCTCCAATTAACCCTGCTTGCATACTGAGTTTAAACAGCGGTCTATTAGGTTACGGATGCTATCAATGTGGGGGGGGGGGGGCTCTCTTAGGTTATTTTCAGGGAATTTAAACTTTTAGCGGGGAATACAGACTAGGATGTTTTGACTAATATACGGGATTTTGGGTTTTTGTTTAGTGTGCTCGCTAAGATTTTTCTTTCAATCTTATGCCTACGTATTCTCGTTTTTCCGAAACAGGGAAATCAGAGCGATCGTAGTTCCTCCTATTCTACGGGAGGAAATGGTGTTTTGGTGTCTTGTTCAAAGCCCAAGACGTGAAGCGTAAAGGTGATCTATATCTTGTTCAAAGCCCAAGATGTGAAGCTAAAGGTAGTTTGTATCTTGTTCAAAGCCCAAGATGTGAAGCTAAAAGGGTTTGACTTTAGAGAGAATTTGTCATCTCTAAAGAGGGGTTTGTCTGTCATAACTGTTTATAAAGGAGAATTACTTTAACCGGGATGTGTGAATCCGGCAATGCCATAATTTCCTTTATAAGGGATTTCCAACCTGAAGGAGAAGACTTTAACTCAGTGTAGAGCAATGCCATATTTCCTTAGGAATTTCTCATGCTAAAGGAGGGACAGTGGCATGGATGTAGATGATCCAGAGGCTTGCCGCTTACAGCGATTAGATGAAGGGGAAGGAGTTATTGATGTTTGTGTACTGTGAACGAGGCACAGCTTTGATGCTAAAAGGTTGATTGGATCAACAAGTGGTTTTCTTATACAAAGCCTAAGAGGAGGCTATTGGCCCAACAAGAGGGTGTTTTTTATGTGTCTCGTATGAATCCCGAGAAAGAGGCTAAAAGGGTTGTTTTATACTCAACAAGGGAGTGATTTGTGTCTTGTACAAAGCCCAAGACGGAGGCTAAAAGGTATTTGACTCAACAAGAGAGTCTTTTATCCTCAACGAGAGAGTGCTTTAGTATCTCGTACGAAGCCCGAGATAGAGGCTAAAGTGTTGATTCAATAATAACCTTTTTGTATCTCGTACAAAGCCCGAGATGGAGGCGAAAGAGGGCACTGTTTCAGTTGAGTGACCAGTATATGGGTTCAAAGAGAAAATCAGTTCTTATATGAGTAACGCTGTACTCAGGGATTTTGATTCGAGGATCAGGGATATTTCCTTTTCTTTGAGGAAATGGGAAATCTAAAGGGTATTGAGACTGTCCGAGTCTACGGGGTTCCTTCCTATTCTTGAAGGGTGCTTGAGAATGTCTTTGAGACTCAAGGAAATTAGACTGTCTAAGTCTAGAGTTTTATCTTTTGTACTATGTTTTGAGAAACAGTAGTAGACTCTTAGAAAGACTGTTCTATTAAGATGACTGATTTCTGTTCCTATACCTTTAGGAGGTCGTCGGGACAATTTGTACGAAGCCCAAGAGGAGGCTGGAAACTTTTAAGAAGCCGACGGGTCCTTGTACAACGCCCAAGAGGAGGCGGGGATGCTTTTAGGAAGCCTGTGGGTCCCCAAACCCCGAGAAGTTCAAGACAGGATATTCACGAAGAATAGATCAAGCCAGGAAAGTTCAAGAATTTGGAAGAAACTCAAGGGATGCAATTCACGGAGAAGAGATCATCTCTGGGGAGTAGAGTTCCTTGACAATTCCTAAGGGTGCTTTTAAGAAGCCTGTGGGTCCCCAAACCCCGAGAAGTTCAAGACAGGCTATTCACAAAGAATAGATCAAGCCAGGAAAGTTCGATAATTTGGAAGAAACTCAAGGGATGCAATTCACGGAGAAGAGATCATCTCTGGGGAGTAGAGTTCCTTTGACAACTTCTACGAGTGACAGTCTGAGAAAGGGTTCAAAAAGAATCTGCCTTTCACATCTCCATATTGTTTAACCCCAAGAGGAGGGAAGACTGTGTCTGGTAATCCTATGGGGATCTAGTTTCGTCTATTTATAAGAGTGATCAAAACGGCTTTACCTAGTGCTAGACGTAGTTGCCGGGGAAACTCTAAATATCTATCCTATTATTACACAGTCGATATGAGTTTATGAAAGAAGACTTACAGCGAAACAGCCCCACAATACAGTTATATGTATATGAAAGCGGTAAATGAAAGCGGATAAACACTTACTCGGTTGTAGAGCTTCCATGCTGTTTGGTTAGTTGTTCAACAAAGAAAGATTGAAAACAACAGTATATTTCAAAATCAAAGGAGAAAGTGCTTTGAAAAAGAAAGATTTGGGGCTTACAGCTCAAGGAGAGGCTCAGGGTTTTATCAGTGATCGCACTGTTGAATTTGTACAGAGGGACTTATACAAGTGACTGAGGCCCAAAAAATTGTTTGTTGTACAAAGGGATTTGGGTCTTACACTCTCTCAAGAGGCCCAAAAGGTTTAAAGAAAAAGAGTGGGGCTTATAACACGAGGGTAGGCCCAGATGATTTTTCGTTTGAAATGGCGATCGCGCCAAGATTTTCTTTTAACGCAAAGGGGCTTATACAATATCTGAGGCCCAAAAGTTTTGGTTAAAAGAGGATTAGGTTTTACACTCTATTAGAGGCCCAAAGAGTTTTGAATGGGTCTTATAGCTCGAGGAGAGGCCCAATTGATTTTTTAAAAGGTGACGATCACGCCGTTTACTTGTACAGAGGGACTTATACAATAAGTGAGGCCCAAAATTGTTTGTACAAGGGGGTTTGGGTCTTACACTCTCTCAAGAGGCCCAAAGAGTTTTGAAAATGATTTATGAGGGTTGAATTAATCAAAAACCCTAATTTGTTTTCAAAATGTGTTTTAATTGAATAAAATATTCAATTAAAATGATCAAAATTGTTTAACATGTGGAAAACAAATTGTGATCTTGGATTAATGCTTCATAAATCAAGTTTTGCCCTACAAAATGATTAAAATTTGCAAAATCAATAAGGAAAAAATATTTTAAATGTCAAAAACAATTAAAACATTAATTCTTTGCAAAAATATCAATTATATGGAATAAATAATATTTTTGGGATTTTTTGGGAAAATAAAATATTTTAACATTTTTGTGAATTATTAAAAAAAGAATCAACTCAAAATCATTAAAACTCAGAGAGAAATTAATTTTTGAATCAATTAAATAAAATCACAAAATTCAAATATTTGAATTTTCAAAAAGGGCGCCAAGAACACCCCAAGAACACGCGCTTGTTCTGGGTTTTGCCCAGATTTGCATTTTCTCTCCAATCTCACTGAATACTTGATTATATCATGCAATCCACATACCAATCTGCTCGTCTCAACCTCACGATCATGTCTATGGTATTTAATTTCATTTATATTAAACATGGAGTAAAAAATCAAGACAAAACCTCAAGAACCCTAATTTCTGCATGAAGGCTGAAAATTTTGATACACGATTCAAACAAAGCAAATAATTGAGGGGAAACATTCCATGCATGATTATGAACATTTGGCAAAAGTATTGTGCGAGGAAATATGCATAGATTGAGAGATAACCAAGTTTAGGCTTACCTCTAGGTCGTGGCAGCAAGTTCAAAGTGATTTCTAAGTTGGAGGTGTTACAGATGAGTTGTGATGATCTGAACAGCTTCCCTACACCCTATGGAGTGTGTTTGAATGCTTGGACTTGATGGAAATTGGCTGGATCACTTCATGGCATCTCAACTGCAACTTGGTTAAAACCTTGAGCAATTGACCGGTGATTCTGAGAAATCAGTGTTCCAGATGTTGTTTAAGTGTTTGATCAGCTCACATATGATGTATGTGAGGTGTGTGTGTGTGATTGGTTTGAGTGGAACTGCTCTCTACTGAAAAACTCGATAGTGACTTGCTAAGAAAGGCATTTTTGAGAGTGAGAAGTGGATTTTGAGAAAGGCAAGTGTTGTAGGCCTTTGAGAAAGACATTTTTTTTTTTTTTTTGCCCCCATACCCTTGTAAGGTTTTTCCCTCTCCTTGTAAGTATAGTCCAAACTGTTCCAGCGTAGGAGCTAGTTGAAAATCCTTGAAGAGAAAGTCACATAGAGGAGGATCATAAAATTGTGCAAAAACAATTACGGCCTCTACCTTCATAGGGATCCCTAAGAGATCGATGATCCTTCCATACTTGTGTATAAACATCCTTTGAGCAGATTTTGGCATTAAGTCTTAAGGGACTTTGAGACTTTGTAAATAAGTACTTAGCATTCTGATGCGTAGGGTAGCCCTTTTGTTTGAATCCATCTTTCCAATGTTCCTACAACACATCTTGAAATTCTCCACAAAAATGCGTATATGCAAAAAATGTTTTTAAATGCATGATGACATGGACATTTTTGTTTTTTTTATTAATTGTTTTTATTCGGTTAGGGTAAGGTGAGATGCAAGCATGACCCTAACTAGGTAGGCTCCCTACATTGGTTTAGATCTAAGTCTTATTTACCCAATCCCCTCACATGTAGGATATATAGTTTTGGATAGCATAACGACCCTAGAATTTACGGACTATACCCTTGTTTTACCATGGGAAGGATCAAGCCTTCCTTCGGTAAACCTTTGGGATAAGTCTCATCTAGGAAGACCCTAGTAACGACCCTTGAGGGTTGAATACTTAGGATCACCATGAGTTGATAGGGTTTTCTAAAGGTCCTCAAAATCTTGGACCACATCCAAATCATCAACTATGTTAAGGGCTAGCCTTAACAGGAAGACAACTTTGGAGGGTCTATCTGAGTGTGGCATCAATGCATTGTCGGGATGTTACATCCCTTCAATTAACATTTCCTTTCCACGTCCTAACTTAGGGTATCCTCCAAGCTTGGGTTTTAGCTTCACACATCACAATATCCCAATCCAATGCATGATGACAATATAATCAATATGAATAGCAAATATAATAAATAAAAACAAAATATAAAACATATAATAATCATGAAAATGTATAAACAAAACAGCAAACAACCAAGACAAACAAACAAGGACCCTAAAACCTAAGGTTAGAATGAACTCTCTTTAGGGAGGCTTCCCCAGCAGAGTCGCCAGCTGTCGCGGCTGGAAAAAATATTCGAGACGCCATCATATTTTTTAAGGAATATAAATGATAAACTTAAAATCCTAATGGAGAGATTCTAAGTTCGGGAGTCGATTAAGCGAGGGAAAGGTGTTAGGCACCCCTCACTTCCACTGTACTCAATGGGGTCCTCCTTAAGTTCTAGGGTATGTTAGTTTGCTAAAAGAATGTTTGGCTGTTTATTTTATTTACAAAATTACTAAGTTTTTTATTATTATACTCGCTAGGGTTTGCACCCTATGCCTACGTACCTTCAATTTTGAAGGATCAGAGTAACCGTAGTTCACTTCCCCTATCCCCTATTCCTATTCCCATTCCTAATCCTTTATTTATACTCTTGGATTAAGAGCTCTATCCCTTGATATCCTATCCATTATTTATACTCTCGGAAGAAGAGTTCTATCCCTTAAGTCCTAATCCCTTGGCCTTTTATTTATACTCTCGGAACCTAAGAGTTTTATCCCAAGATCCTTATCCATTATTTATACTCTCGGATGAAGAGTTCTATCCCTTAAATCCTAATCCCTTGGCCTTTATTTATACTCTTGGAACCTAAGAGTTTTATTCCCTGTTCTAATTCCTTAAATATCCCTTTTAACCCCTTATAATAACCCCTTAATGTTTAAATTACTATAATTTTGTTATAAATCCCTTATTCCAAAAGGTTAAAAAAACTCCTTTAAATATGCAATTTTAACCCCAAAAATAATTTAATTTATTTAATAAAATTTATTATAATCCCCCTTAACACATGAACCCATAATCAAACCCACCTTTTAAAATTAAATCCATATTAATAATCCCTTTTTTACATAATAGTAACAATATTCCCAAATATTGTAAATCCAAAATATTAATACCAATGGTTATGAACCCTTATTCCTAAATATCATGAAAAATCCATATTTTTAAATCCCTAATATTATAGATCCCTATTTAAAAACATTCCAAGAATTATAGAGAAAAATAATTAAACAAACTTTATCAAACAGTATTCTTGATGTAAAATCCCAAAAAAAAAATCCCAAGATTTTATAAATCCCTAAGAATAAATTTCAAATTCTAAAAAAACAATTTTTCCAATAACCCCCTTTTTTAATCCAACAATTATTTAACATTAACTTTAAAAAAATATAGTAAATAAAAACTCTAAAATAAACATCAAACCATTTTTATTAAAAATCCTAATTTTAATTAACTTATCTATTAAGCATTAATTCTTTAACCGTTACAATAATAATAATTGAAATAATAATTATTATTACTATTATATATTTTATTTTTTAAAGTAATTCGGGTTGTTTATGGGATTTCTAAATGATATGGATATTGGTTTGGAAATCTTTTGTTAGTAATGTTTTAACCTGAAGCATATTTTAAATATTAACAACAAAAAACTGATTTTTCTGTAAAAGAAAAATTCAGAATTGTAATCTAAAAGGAAAAAAAACCATTTAACAGTAATTCTGAAAAAAAAGAAAAAACTTATAATACGTCTTTAAAGAAAAGAGAGATCCATGATTGTAATTCCCTTTTGCAATAAATTATGAGCGCGGTTACCAACAACAAATTGTGAATATTTTATTTAGTTATTATTTTTTATTTCAACCACTCGATTAGAAATAACCTGTGCCCCCAGAACTAACATCCAAAAACCCAAAATTTGAAACAATCAAGCAATAACATATACATTTTATAAACAAGACTTCAAGACAAAATATATGTAGTTGATAATCAATGGTTTGAAAATACCAACCTGAGTGCCGTGACCGATTTAAGCCGCTGCTTTCGTCCCTCATTTCCTTTACGTTCCTTGTCTATTCCTTCTCTCCCTTCTTTTCTTGGCGTTCTCCCTTTCATCTCCCTTCTTTTCTTTTCGTCCCTTGCGTTCTCCTTTTCCTCTCCCTATTTTTCTCCTTTTCCCTTAGCGCAAGATTCCGACCCCACTTCCCCTTTTAGTGTTGTTGTTCTTCAATGTGAAGAACAACAACTTTTTTTATACTGGTTATTGTGAATTTGTGGGTGAATTAAAATGTGGAAAACAGAGTCTATTATAGATGAAAAATTAGGTCAGACATTGAATAAAATTTTTCAGTTTAGGAAGGTTTTAATCTGACCTGATTTTCCTCTATTTCTTGGAGCCCAAGCAAATGAATCTGGATGGATTCATGGCTTGGTGAATTTAAATAAAAAAAATTAATATTTTAAATAAAAGAAATATCCTAATAATGTTAAAGGAAAAAAGATTTGATTTTTATTTATTTTTATGATTTTTTGAGATTTTTTCCATAAAAAATTGATTTTAATGAAAAAATCAAAATTTCAAAAATTCATTAAATAAAAATACGAAAATTAAAAATTAAATATTAAAAAATGTGATTTTTGTGATTTTTTTTATTAAAAAAACAAAAAAAACTTAGTAGTAAAGAAAAAAAAAACATAAAAAATGTGAAAGGTGGGATTCGACACTTATATCCCTTATACCCCTCTTCCTACCAATTGTGCCATTTTATTTATTCGAAATAAAGTGGCACTAGAAATCATATAAAGCGGGTCAAAATTTAGGGTACGACAGCAGAGACTCGTCCCTGTCGTGGGGGAAAGTGAAGTCGCCGCATTCTATCGTGGTCGACTTGGGCTCGAGGTTATCCTCGACTTAATCTTCGCCCTTTCACTTGACTAGTGGTGGAAGGGTGGATTTGATCTTTGTCGTCGAATTCACTTCTTCTTCCTCTGCTTTTCAGGTGAAATGGCTGATCAGCGCGAAGGGGTTATGCCCGACGTTTGAACCGCACACGAGGAGGCAGAGCAGTCCGTAGATTACGCCAATGTCCATGTAGCTAAGGGGAACCTCAAATGGACCGCCCAGGAACCCCTATCGACAAGGTAGACGTTTACCGAGGAGGAAGTTCGGTATTTTCCCTATCTAGAAGATCGGGTTAAGGACGTGCCGGTGCACTGGAGAGCCATCTGTCCGACGGAGAACGATCGTATCTGTTCGGTGTATCCAGGGATGCGGTTCCCCATGTACAAATTCGCCTTCGTAGAGGCAAAGTACCGTCTGCTCTTCACCGACTTTCGGGAAGCCATCTTCTACCACTTAGAGTTGTGCCCGACCCAACTCCATCCGAACGCGCTGGCATTTATTCGTGCTTTTGAATTGGTTTGCCGTTACTTGAGGATCAGGGCGACCGTGGATCTCTTTTTCTGCATCTTCCAGATCCAGCGGAGCACAGCGGGCCCGAAGCAAAGTTGGGTGTCTTTTAAACAGCAGAGCAGGATTTTCTGGCCGTACTCAGAATCTGTCTGGCATTTCAAGGACGTGTTATTGGTCGTGAAACCTGTCTCTGAAGCGGCTAGGAGATCTATTTCTATGCTTGAGACTGTGGAGGTTGATGGTTAGCAGGTTGAGAAGGCCATGTCTAAGTTTCCTTTGGAGTGGGTGTATACCCATTTCAGATATAGGACTGACCAGTTCCTCGTCAAGCACGAGCAGCTTTGTGACGGGGACAAGGAGTCCTATCGAGTTTTGCATGCATACATGGAGACCTTTAGTACTGCCTTCGTCGTTGACAGGGATGGCAACGAGTTGCTCAGGGAGGATGGAGAGCTTGCCCGGGCGGCTCGTTATATTAATACTAGGGCCCTTCTTGAGTGTGAAACTGACAATGTTGCATTCCAGCTCCTCGGTATAATTTGTTCCTTTGCCCGTGTTTAAAATTCTGGTCCATCATACTAATATTCCCCTTTTATATTTGCAGGGAAAATGGTGGACATAAAGGAGCGCCTGGTGAGGTCCGCGACGGCCAAAAATCTGAAGAAGATGCCCCCGCTGCCAAGACTGGTGCAGGGAAGCAATAAGTGACGATGAAAAAGTTTATGGGCGATGCTGGGCCTACCCCTGGGACGACTTCCACTTCCCCAACTCCGGACATGACCCATAAGAGGAAACGGGACGATGCCAGCTTTACGCCGTCAGGTTTCCCGGGCGGTTTTGTTGGAGAGAAATTTGTGCTTCCCCTGTTCTATCTTCAGGGGAAAATGTTTGACGGGGAGAGTTCCGTCGTCGTCCTAGAGCTCGATGCTTCAGCTATCTTGTCCGCCGATCCTCGGGTGCGGAGGAAGCTTCTCTGCTAGGATGCGGCCGCTATGATCAGGGTATTGGAGGCGGCACTGGAACTTGGGGATGTAGAGATGGCTCCACTTGCCGACCTCAAGAAGGCGAAGGCCAAGATCAACGATGGAGCTAGAGAATGCGGAGATTTACAACAAGCTGAAGAAGCTTCAGGGCAACTTGGAGGCCAAAATCGAGCTTCAGAAAGAGGTCACCCAGATGTAGGGGGAGGCAACCAGGGTGAACGAGGAGAATGCTCGACTGAAGGTGAGGATAGCCAAGCTGGAGGGCTCGTCGACGGTTGGTCCGGACGAGACCGACGACAAGAAAACCCTGAAGACACGGAGAGACCTGGTTGAGAGGATCCGTCTTCTTGACCAGGATAACCTGGGGGCTGCAGAGTTTGGTTTTAACGCTGCTTTGGAGTAGTTGAAAGCCCTCAACTCCGACGTCTAGCTACTGACCGAGGGGATGGGCGTTCTCAACGTGGTTGTCAACGGCGAGGTGGTTTCCCCGGAGATTTCTGGCGATGCAGTTTAGTTTTTATTTTGAATTTTGTACTTGTATTTTGTGGGCCTGCGTGCCTTTTGCTATGTAATATTTTGTCGGGCACAACCCTCTTCATGTACTGTTGGCTTATCCCGGCCTAGTGGTCGAAGTTTATATAAATATTTTTCGTTTAGCATTGTGTTCGTTGCATTTATTTGTGCATGCTTTTGTTGTTTAAACGCTAAGTATGGACTCTTTGCTCGATTTTTTCATGTTGTGCTCGACAGTTTGGGAGACTCGTCGAGGAGGCGAAGTAGTTTCACCGGTGATGGGACGAGGATCTCGGTCGAGATACTAATCCCATAGGCTTGGATTGTTCCCATCGCGAGCTGGGTGTCCTGCCTCAATGGTGCGGAAACGACGGAGCTCAATTGAGGCATCCCCGTTGTGCGCAGAGTCTGCTCGTCCCATGAACAGAAACTGGCCGACGTTGTAAGGTGGGGGATCGTGCTTGCACCAGTGCATGGTCCCGTGGCCAAGCCGTCTCCCCGTTGGGGGGGTGAATTCGTCGGCAGTTAGTCCGACCTCATGGTTGGTCCTAACTGTAATATTGTTTGAGCTTTTCAGCGTTCCATGGTCGAGCAAATGGTTCTCCATCAAGAGTTTCTAAGTAGTAGGCTCCAATGTCTATTTTTGACTTGACCCTGTAGGGTCATTCCCAGTTTGAGGCCAGCTTGCCTTCGCGTGAATCCTCCTGGTTTCTGCGTAGGACTAAGCTGTCAATGGGGAAGTCACGTTTTATGACCTTGGCGTCGTGGCGCAAGGTTATTTTTTATTTTAACAAAGCCTCACGGAGAGCTGCTTCTGACCGTATTTCTTCGACCAGATCGAGCTCTTCCCTTAATGCCTCGTTGTTCATTTCCTCGTCGAGAGGAGCTTCCGTTCGTCTGGAAGGTTCTCTGATCTTCAGTGGTATCACCGCCTCTGTTCCGTAAGCTAGTCGGAAAGGGGTTTCCCCGGTGGTGGAGTGTGGGGTTGTTCGGTTGGCCCAAATCACGCCGTGTAGCTCCTCGACCCACCTCTTCTTGGCTTCGCCAGCCTTCGCTTTAGACCCTGAAGGATTACCCTGTTCGCAGCCTCTGCTTGCCCGTTAGTCTGGGGGTGCTTGATGGAAGTGAAGTGTTGCTTTGTGCCTAGTTTGGCGACGAAGTCTTGGAACTTTTTGTCCGTGAACTGGGTTCCGTTGTCGGTCACAAGGGCCTAGGGTACTCCGAATCGCGCGAGGATGTTCCTTTTGTAGAAACGAAGTATGTTGAAGGCTGAGATCTAGGCGAGAGCTTCGACTTCGATCCATTTTGTAAAGTAATCGACTGCCACAATCAGAAATTTGTTTTGGTAAGACCCCATTGTGAAGGGGCCGAGTATATCCATCCCCCACTAGGCGAAGGGCCAAGGTGATGACAGAGTCTTCAACTCGTTAGGGGATGCCAAGTGCATGTCCCCGTGGCACTGGCATTGGCCATATTTTTGGACGTACTCCTTTGCGTTGCGCCGCATGCTCGACCAATAGTATCCTGCTCGCAGGGCCTTTCGTGCCAAAGATCTTCCTCCCAAGTGCTGCGCGTTAATTCCCTCATGAATTTCTTGGAGGATTTCGGGGACCTTGTCCTCCTCAACGCATTTCAGGAGGGGGATGGAGAATCCTCGTCTATAGAGTTTGTCTTCAATTAGCACGTATGAGAAGGCTCTTCGTTTAGTTACGCTGACCTCTTTGCTATCTTCGGGAAGTTCCCCCGTGGTGAGGTAATTGTACACTGGGGTCATCCAGCAGCTGCTATCCCCAATGGCGTTAACGTCGAGCAGCCTTGACGGCTTCTCGATACTTGGGCGAGCGAGTATCTCTTATACGACGGATTTGTTACCACCTTTCTTTCTGGTGCTAGCTAGTTTCGACAGGACATCTGCCCGCATGTTTCGTTCCCGAGGGATGTGCTGGACTTTCCACGAGTCGAACTTGGTAATTCTTTCCATCACCAGTGTCAGATATTCGACCAGCTGATCTTTTTTTGCCTGGTACTCTCCTCGGACTTGAGAGGCCACGAGCTGGGAATCGGTGAAAATCTTTACCTCCTTGGTGCCCAAGTCTTTGGCCAGTCGTAATCCTGCGAGGAAGGCTTCGTATTTGGCTTGGCTGTTGGACGTCGGGAAGGACAGGACTAAAGATACTTCGATTAAGATTCCCTCATCGTTCTCGAGGATGATGCCTGCGCCACTTCCCGTGGGACTGGATGCCCCATCCATGTAAATAGTCCATTTATGTGTTACGTTTGGTGGGAATGATGGCAATGTCATCTTCGCCACGAAGTCGACCAAGACTTGTGCCTTGAGGGCCTTCCTGCCCTCGTAGTGGATGTCAAATTCTGATAGCTCCAAGGACCATTTGAGCATTCTTCCGGCCATGTCTGGTCGACAAAGCAGATGTCTTATGGGCTGGTCCGTACACACAACTATGGTGTGGCCCATGAAGTAATGCCTGAGCCTTCTTGCGGCGTTGACGAGGGCGACCTTCTCTATTTGCGCGTATCTGAGTTCTGGCCCTTGCAAGGCCTTGCTCGTGAAGTAAATGGGTTTTACCCGTCCGTTGTTTCACGAATGAGTGCGGCGCTGATGGCTTCGCTGGTGACAGAGAGATATAAGTACAACGTCTCCCTGCACTCTGGTCGTGAAAGTACGGGAGGTTCGGACAAGGCTCGCTTGAGGTGGGTTAGAGCCTGCTCGCATTCCTCAGTCCACTCGAATGTGGCCTCCTTTCTGAGGAGTTTAAAGAAGGGCAGAGCGTGCTGGGCAGACTTGGCCACAAAGCGAGAGAGTGAAGCGAGCATCCCGTTGAGGGACTGTATGGACTTCTTCGACCTGGGTGTGGGGAATTCAGAGAATGCCCGACACTTGTCAGGATTGGCCTCTATTCCCCTCTTGGTGAGGTAAAATCCGAGGAATTTCCCTACCCGCACGCCGAAGATGCATTTCTCTGAGTTAAAACGTATTTTGCATTTCCTCGCTTGGTTGAAGACCTTTTGCAAGTGTACAGTGTGATCGGATTCCGCTCGGGACTTCACGATCATATCGTCCATGTACACTTCGAGCATGTCTCTAATTTCTGATCGGAAGACCTTGTTCATCATACGCTGGTGCATGGCCCCAGGGTTCTTCAGACCGAAGGGCATCACGTTATAGTAATAGTTCCCCTACGAAGTCATGAACGTTGTATACTTCTTGTCCTTTTTGGCCATGGGGATTTGATTGTACCCCGAATAGGCATCCATGAAGGACAAGAGTTTGAAACCTGCAGAATTATCTACGAGCTTATTTATGTTGGGCAGAGGATAAGCATCCTTCAGGCAAGCCCGGTTGAGATCAGTATAATCAATGCACATGCGCCATTTTCCACTATGTTTCTTGACAAGTACAATATTGGACAACCAGGTTGTATACCTGGCCTCCGAGATAAATTTAGTCTCTAAGAGGTCTTGTACAAGTTTTTCGGTAGTCTGTTCCTTCTCATCAGATTGCTTACGCCTGCGTTGTACGACGACTCGAGCAGTTGGGTCAATGGTCAGTTGATGGTATGCGGTCTTAGGGTCCAGGTCGGCCATGTCCACGACACTCCCCCCAAACAAATCAGCGTTGTCCTTCAGACACGTTTTCAACTGCTGCTTGTCGCTACTCGAAAAATAGTCGACCGAAGGCCAAAAGAGGAAGAAACAGAAGAGTCGACATCGAACTTTATTTATCCCGTGAGGGGAAGGGAAAACATCGAGAAAACCCAAAGAAGGAAGGATAAGATGGTATCGCAACCAAATTACGGGTTCGGAAGCCGGTTATGCGAGGGGAAGGTATTAGCACCCCTCACATCCATCGTACTCGATGGGAACCATTCGCTTGTCTACGTGTGATGATGTTTTCTAAAGGATTGCTTTTTAAAAGAGTGTTCTAAGAGGGAGAGAGGAAGGTGAGAACCGAAGAATGTGAAAGAAAATAAAAGAAAAGGCGGGGAGAAGAAAAGGGGACTCGATAGGACTTCACGGTCCTATGCCTACGTATTCCCTTGGGCAATGGGAAAGTCAGAGTCGACGTAGTTCGGAGGACTACGGGTGAAGAAGATGGAAGGGGGTGGAAAACGGAAGATGGATAGAAGGTGGCTCGCCAAGATCATCACAATCTTGTGCCTACGTATCTTACATTGGGACGAGAATGAAGAATCAGAGCAATCGTAGTTCGACCGACTATGGTTTGTTGGTGTTTTTTATGGACGATGTTAACGTGCGGGTTCTAGCAGTTAGGTGTATTGCGGCTCGCTCGTGGAGTCTTATGCGTTACCTGTTTGCGGTAGAACGGACGTAACATGTCCTTTTTGAAAAGGTTGATTTTCGCCATCAAGGCAATATGTCTCATTTGATTTGTGAAGGTTGGTTTTAAGGGCGAAATAAGTCCTCGGATAGGAACCCCTTCGGGTAGTACCCAATTCTTTATCTCAAAAGATTTATTGTGAAAGATGTGTGGCGAATATAGTCACGTCTTCGTATTGAAAGACGAGTATCGAGACCACACACTCTAAAGTGAGCATCCTAATAATCGAAGAGGAAGAGGTCTTCACCCAATCCTCTCTCTTTAGTTCAATACAAAGAGAACTTTATTCTCTTATTAAAAGTGTTTTTGGTTTTAGACGGTAAGTGCTTTACGACAGTGAACCCTAAAGGTAATGTCAAGCGCTCGGGATAGGAGAAGGCCTTCGCCTAACCACTCCACGACCATCTAAGTTTATTGAGAAAAGTTTGAAAATGCACTTGGTACAAGACCAAGGTTTTGACTAAGATGATGAAATAAAGAGAGAAAAAGGTTTTTGAAAGAATGGGTGGTGAATATAGTTACGTCTTCGTATTGAAAGACGAGTATCGAGACCACACACTCTAAAGTGAGCATCCTAATACTCGAAGAGGAAGAGGTCTTCACCCAATCCTCTCTCTTTAGTTCAATACAAAGAGAACTTTATTCTCTTATTTAAGGAAGTGTTTTGAGTTTTTGAGAAAAATGCCACTTGACGTTGGATCAAGGGTTTATTGCTAGTTGAGAAAAAAAGTTTGAAGTGTAACGAACAAGGTTGATGGCGATGCACGAGGCAATCGACTTACAAGTTGGGTTATGACTTGATATGTGGATCAAAAATGCTTTTGGGTTCGACCCTAAGTCCTAAGACATCTAAATAGCAGTACAATGGAAAAATAAAGTACAAAGTACATCAAACTGTGGGAGGGATACATCAGAAGTACAAGGGATGATTACTGCGAGAAATAAAAAGTGAACTACAAAACAAGTTAAAAATATCGTAAATGATGCAACGAGAACTAATTTGCGATTTAAGATCGCAAATCTCACCTAAGTCACACACGAGGTTTAGTTAACTCTTAAAAAAAATTTTACGTTCAAGAAGAAAGATTAAATATTTTTGGTATTTTTAATTTATCATTTTTTTTGGTTATTTTTGTTATTATTCAAAATTTCTAATCCTAAAATTAAAATTAATAATCCTAAAACTAATCTTTAAAATTAAACTTAATAACAAAATCTTTTGTACTAATCCTAAGATTAAAATAATATTTTCCAAAATTTTAAAATACTAACTAAAATTTAAAATCTTATAAAAACTTTAATCCTAAACCTATAACATTAATTCTAAGATTATAAATTAAGAAAAAAAAAGAATTATGAAACTATGGGCCTGAACTAAAAAAAGGCAAGAGAAAGAGGCCCACTGAGCGCTCCATCTGGAGGAAAAATAGGTCGGAACCCTTGAACCCGACCCGGTTCTTAATTACAATGGAAAAGGGTCATGAGGAAACCCTATTATCCATATAACCCAGCCGTTTTCTCCCTGAACAAAACAACACGATGAAATAAAATCCTCAACAAAATGGTGAAGACGGCTCACTCGAAACCAGGGAAGTGTCAACGAACTACACGCTTCGAACCAACGTGATCTACTAACTCGATTTTAATGGTTTCACGTTTTTACTCTCAATGAAAGCCCGGATTCCAGCGAGTGTTCATGGAAAGGATGGCGGCGCACATGGTGGTGCGGCCGCTGGAATTCGACGGAACTCCGCGCTGGACTTTCCGACGTGTTCTAGAGGGAATGAAGGTTACAACCTACAACTT
Source organism: Lathyrus tuberosus (assembly GCA_022829125.1). Taxonomy (NCBI): domain Eukaryota; kingdom Viridiplantae; phylum Streptophyta; class Magnoliopsida; order Fabales; family Fabaceae; genus Lathyrus; species Lathyrus tuberosus. The sequence continues at coordinate 7,620,045 of JALAZF010000218.1, read as the reverse complement.
TCTTAACAGAATAGCCAAAGTTTAAATAAAGACCAATAACAACAGTACAAGCAAAGCAAAGGTTCGAAATTCTAAATGCAAACCGAAGATATAAGAGGATCCAGGTGTACCAGATCAAAGTTTCACCGAGGAGATTTGAATCTCAGGTATTCTTTTCCTTCATGTTTGGTGTATTGTTGAAAATGTGGTATTTTTGTGTGCTGATATGAATAATGAGAATATGAGATGTTCTGATAGGGTTCTTGGATTTATTTTTGTTTGAAACTCTGCTGCTCTGGTTTTTTTATTGTTCTTGATGACTGCCTATGTGAGTTTGGAGCTTTTATTTCTCAAAAAGTTTCTCTACTGCTACTATTAAACTCAACTGAGGCCAGGATTTTTCTCTCTATTGTTCTTTCTGGTTTTTCTCTCTTTCAAAAACTGCCCCCTTTGAACTGATGAATACACATGGTTTTATAGTGGGAAATTAGGGTTTGATGGTTTGAACATAGGCTGAAGCATCTTCTGTTTTGGTATGTTTGCAGTTACTTTCTTTGATGCTCAAATGTGTTTTTCCTGAACTGTGAAGCTCTCTTTGTGTACTTTCTGAACCTCTGCATTCTGCTCTATTTTTTACTGCTCTGAATTTTGTCTGTTACTGCAGAATTTTGAATTTGTTTTTCTTGGACTGATATGGAATTGGGATGGTTGGATGCTAAGTGTATTTTGACAAATTTGGAATGGTTTAGTTTTGGTAGATGAGTTGTGAATTGAAATGATTTGTTTTAATAATTAGGGACTGATTTGAAATGAATTAAAATGAATTGAAATGTGATGACATGAATTTTTGTGACATGGAAACGGCATGATCAAGTGTGGATAGAATGTGGTTTGTAATGAATTTTGATGAATTTTTGAACGTGAAGGTAAAAACTTTAGATGAATTGGTGATGGTTTTAAATTGATAAGAATATGTGAATATAAGAATTGGAATATGAAATGATCCTTGAATGGTGAATGACATTGATGTTATGTGGATGAATTTGAGTTGAAATGGTTTTGACGTTGGATTGAAATTGAAAGTGATGGACGAGTGAATTGAATTTGGTTTGAATTTATCTTGTGTAGGAAATCAAGGCTTGGCTTGGAGTGAAGAAGAATATGAAGATAAATTAGCTTGGAATAGGAAAGCCTATGATCTTTTGTAATTAAGAAAGCAAATTGTGGTTTCAAATTTCGTGCTATTTCTTTGTAACTTGTAATGAACTTGTAAATTTGAATCTTGAATTTTAACATGAATTTTGTATTTTTTCTTTTGTCATGGATGGAGTGACATGGAAATGGTACTTGAATTGTAATGTTGCCACTTGATTGAATTTTGAAACTTTGAAACATTGTGTCCATTTTGGAAACTTGGACCTTGGTATGAAAGTTCTTGATCAATGAATTTTTGTGATGATCTTTGAGTCCTCTTTGCCACATTTGAAATGGTTTGAAAACAAACTTGACTTGAAAACTTGAAAACTTTTCACGGCTAGCCCAAATCCAACTTGGAAACAAATTCCAATTTTATAATCATCATTTGAATCAATTCAAATTATGGTTGGAAACAAATTTGAAGTAAATCAAGACTAAGCTTGAAATAATTATTCTAACCATGTCTTTTGAATGAACTTGAACCACTTGGAACACCTTTTGAAAATAACTTGGGTCATGGCCTAAAATCACCTAGAATCATCTTTTTGAAATATGACTTAAAATCCAATTGAAACCAAACGATTATGCCTTGAGCTTCAAGTAACTTGTTCGTCGAGGAGTCCACTTAAATGCGCCTCTGACCAAACCTTAATTAAATTGGACTTATGGACTCGCCTCTCTTCAAAAGAGTCCATAGTAAACCTTCATTTCTCAAATCCGAATTAAGATTCAAACACTAAGGATGAGAAACTTTAGCCCTCTTTCCTAATAGTGGCTTGAGAAGTTAAAAAGGAATAAAACCCTAATTCAAAGCATTCTCAGTTAGACCATTAATGAAACCCTGAACATTTGGTGACACCGAGAACCTTGAAGCAAGTGACATTGAAGATGCTAAGATCACATAAACTCTAAATCCAATGAATTCCAATTGCATAATTCACCAAGGAAAACCCTAATCCAATTGTTCTTGGTGAGTCAGGATAGAAGAGAATCCTGCATCTTGAGTAACAGTGAGCTCACCCTGACCAAGAATCTAAACCCTAGCTCGCGCAAAATTCCTTGATCTCATGCCTTAAAAGCTCAATGCAGATGAATGAATGCAAAGTTATGACCTAATGAAATGCATAGATGATATGGAAAATGATATGATATGCAATGCTAAAGTTAGAAGGAAAATTAGGGTGTGACAGATGCCCCTATTTAATCTTCTTGGACTTGAAGGTGAGAGTGGCAGAGGCTTTCTTACAGTCAAGGTACAAGGGGATTAAATATAAGAATACCCGGAATTTACAACCGAAAAAGGAATGGAAAGTAAATGAATAAGTGGGATGGCTTGAAAAAGCATCTGTCAATGGGAAAAAGGAAATTGGTTATGAGGGATATGATGATATGCTTGAGATGTGATGAGGAACGAATATGAGTGCTTTGCCAGTCTTGAAAGGGGGCATCCATGTAGCACCTTAGGGACATAAAAAGGTTGAGATATTCCTTCTACGAAAGGTAGATATGACTCAAGAATAAAGTAATGAGATACCCCTTCCACAAAAAGGTAGGGAGGACTCAAGAAATAAAATATGAGATATTCCTCCTACGAAAGGTAAAGAGGACTCAAGAAATAAAAGATGAGATATTGGTTCTCCTCTCGCAAAAGGCAAAGAGGACCCCTGAACAAAAGGTTAGGAGAAAAAAGTTTCCTTCTACTAAAGGCAGAGAGGACCCCAGAATGAAAGGTTTGGAGAGAAAAAGATTCCTGCTACATCACGTAGAGGAGACTCCCTTTGGAGAAGACGATCGTACTATTTTCTGCAACAGCAGAAACGACTCCAGAACACAAGGTTTGGAGAATAATTCCTCCTACAAAAGGTATAGAGGACTCCAGAACAAAAGGCTTGGAGAATAATTCCTTCTAAGAAAGGTAGAGAGGAACCCAGAATAAAAGGTTAAGAGATAATTTCCTTTCTACGAAAGGTAGAAAAGACCCCAGAACAAAAGGCTTGGAGAAATAACATAACTCCCTTGGGAGAAGACGATCGTACTTACTTCTGCGAATAATAGAAATGACTCCGAAACAAAAGGTTTGGAGACAGATTCCTTTCTACAAAAGGTAGGAAGGAGACCTACAAAAGGTAAGCTGGGAAGAAATTATGCAAAAGGCACGGGAAGACTCCTACTAAAGGTAAGTTGGACACATTGCAAAAGGCAAAGAGGAGACACATCGTGAAAAACGACAAGAAGGACTCACAAAAGGTAAGTTAGGGGCAATAACCATCTTCCTGCATAAGGCAGAGGCAACTTACTTCGGGTATCAGAATATCATAGACCTCATAGGCACAACGGCGGAGGTGACATTCTCTGAGTTGCGACCATTCAGTTCTTGGCCACATAGGCATCAAGTGTCCAAATTGATCGAAGATACCTAATACAAAGTTTTGTCGCGTGCTTAAGGCAGCGAGAATGCTTATGAAAGGAAAGCGAAGAAGTAAGATTTCACGCGTAAGGCAATGAAATCCCCTACGAAAGGTAAGGAGACACGGAATGAGTTGGAAGTAGCAAGTGATGGGAGAGACGAAGCCCACAGGAATGCCCTACCCTCTACAGGAACTGGCTAAACGAGTGTGCAAATGATGTAGAAATGTATGCAAAATGCTGGGGATATGAAAGTCTGGAGTGACGGTCGTACCAAGGAATAGTTGGGCTTAGGTTTTGGGTGCCAAGGATGGTTGGGCTTTTGTTAAAATGCTTGCTGGGGAAAAGGAGACGGGTAAGGTGAAGGATACCAACCGAAGATGGCTTTAAAAAGGGTTACCAGACGAGAACTGGTTTTTAAGGGGTAGACTACAAGACGAGAACTAGTGGCAAAAGGTTAAGTCATCAGACAAGAACTGACTTTATGGTTTGCCAGACGGGAACTAGACTTTGAAATGGTGCTTACCAGACGAGAACTGGTTTTAAAATGGCTAAAGAATAGGTGACCAGACGGGAACTGGCATAGAAGTTATTTACCAGACGAGAACTGGTGTTTTGTTTTGGTTTTCCAGACGGGAACTGGTTTTATGGTTTGCCAGACGAGAACTGGACTTTAAAGTTGTGCAAGCAAGGTGGATTTTGTATCTGGTTAAGGGTACCGAGTATGTTTGGGCTTATGGTGGTAGGTGCCAAGATGGTTGGGCTTTGGTTGGTGTGCCAAGTATGATTGGGGTTTGGGTTGGATGGGGAATGAACTTAACTTCCCGACACTCGAAACCTGACGATGTGATGATCAAAAGACAGATATGGATGCTTCTGATGCTCCAAGTTTGGTCCTTTGCAGAAGTTGTGCTTGCTCCTAAGAGAATCTCACTTCTAACTGAGATGCCATGATGGCTTTGCAACCGAAAATATGAGCATAGCGACTTGACTTATGCATGTTAGCTGCGCCTCTGCTCTGCCCCAGGGCTCTTTGACACTTGTTGCAAACTCAACATTTACTGGTGCCTAACAGGGTCAACTTGGCCAATCTTGAAAGTATAGAGGAAAACTGCCCCTTTGCAATTGATCTGCCCCAGTCTGTTCCTCGAACGAAAACTTTAGGGGTGATTATACCATGACATAGTCGGAGATAATTTGACCCAATGCCTGAATCTGCAATAGTCAGCCTTTGCTTGAGTCTCTTGAAGGACTTGCCCCAGAATGAGCGTTGAAGCGACTTAACTTGTGTTGATTGAGCCTTGGAGGGATTTGCCCTTAATCACAAGAATCTCTGGGTGGCCTACCCTTGGCTGGTGGAGTCTTGGGATGATTCTTTGCACAATCGACTCTTGAATGCTCTTTCTCCAATTCACAAGGTTAATGAGAAGGTCTTGATTCGAGTCAGCACCAACGAATGATCAAGTTTCTCTCTTATTGCACTTTGTTGGAATCTCTTTGATGTCAAGTACTTGCTTAAAAATGGTAATTTTAATGCGATGATCATGCAGGTTTTGAAAGAAATCACTTATCGGAATGATGTGATAGTGTGCGACGAATGGACCATTAGTCCAAGCGCAGTGTTGATTTACTGGTGTGCGAAAGATATAGCAAAAATAATGACACCAGTGCTAAAAGTTAGCAAATATAAGGGGAGTCAGTTTACGCAACCTTGCTGTTGTATGCTTTCAGAATAAACACCACCTCAATTAGGTCTTTCGAGGGTTGTAACGTGGTCTGGTTCACGGTTATTGAAACAAGGGATATAAGGCTCAAATTTGATTTGTACCCACCCTTTCTTCGTGATGATTCTCCAGTCCTACGTTCAGTTAAATTACACACATTTATCTTTCAAAAGGGTTGACGGTGTAAGGGCGAATTTGCTTGGAATGACAGTCACCTTATTTTGTTTTCGTGGATGTCAGTGACCTTTCTAATCCATTTTGGTGACCACAGAATCGGGTTTTGCTTTTGCTGAGGATTTGAGGGCCTCTTTTGATTTATTTATTTTTTGATCCCTAACTTTTGCATGGACCGACTTCACTTTTCGAGTCCATCAGGATTTCCCTAATTTTGCCTAAGTTTCCTCTTTGGGGTGGCGGACTTAGCGGGCTCTCCTTTTTTTTGAAGGGTTTGTGACTGCCAAGTCTTTGGTCTTTGAAGAATAACCGCCATAACAAAAGGTTTCATCTTGAAATTCGAATGTGTAATCAGGATAACTGAACACTACCCATGCCCTAGGTTAAGCGTAAGGGTTTAGAAATCCGAAGGAAACTCCTACTTCTAGGCTCGAAGGGGTTGACTAGGGACTAACTCCTTATCTCTCCAGTGTTTAGGGGATTTAAAACAATGCATGTACATCATCAACGGGATTTTATTCGAAATCATACTATTAGCAATTATGAGTATTTCATTTTCATCATCCTCCCTCAAATCTTTACTAAGACAACAACTGATAAAGGGAGTGAAATGTGGGAAATTTTTTTTGTATTTTTTGCAATATATGAAAAAAAAAAGAGTGGATACGAATGAACTTGTTCAAAAAAGCACGTTCATTACATTAACAAAACCATTAGTAAGCAACAATGTTTAACAACAAGTAGCACTTAACAGAGAAGAAACTACAAATGCAAATAAATGACACGATCTAAAAATTGCCAATTCTGGGGATGTCTTATGTCTGACCCACTGGCTCGAGGGGATGACCCTTGTAGTCTTTGAACTCAAACAGACGAGAGGTTGACGTGCATAACCAGGCTTCCTTCTGGAAAGGATATGTAACCTTTGTCAATCAGTTGTTGCACTTTGGCTTGGTAGGCTTTGCAATCTTCAGTCGAATGTCCCATTGATCCTCTATGATATCCATATTGCTCATTGGGATTGTACCCAGGAGGGTATGGCTCTGGAAACGGCTTGAGAGACTTGGGAACCACCAGCGAGCTTTGAATCAGATGCTGCAAGAGTTGACTGTATGACATAGGGACTGTATGAAGAGGAGCATTCCTTCTTTCTAGATTGTTGCGAGGCCTATGCTGACTCTGGCGCTGATTCTGATATCCTTGGCCATGGGCTCGTTGATTTACATGAGGAGCAATCCACGGTTTCTGGGACGAAGCTATAGGCATTACTGGTTGCCCATAAGGATAGCATGGTGCTGGAAATGATAACTGTTGAGAAGATGAGGGACCAAAAGGTTTTGCTGGTACACCATGAGAATACTCAACATTTGCTATGACTGCATTCGTTTCATCCTCTTCTTCCTCTTGGGAGTTGCTAAGGGATTCAGTCTCACCGGCTTGGCTATTCGAGACGTTCTGGATTAGTTCATTCTTGAGGTAGCTCTCGATGCGTTCCCCTACCATCACAAGGTCAGAGAAGCTTGATGGTGTACTGCCAGCCATTCTTTCAAGATAAGAGCCATGCAGACTGTTTATGAACATGTTAATCAATTCCCTATTCAAGGGTGGAGGTTGCACCCTAGCTGCTAATTCTCTCCATCGTTGTGCGTATTCTTTAAAGGATTCATCGCCATTCTGAGACAGGCTTTGCAAATGCGTGCGAGCGGGAGCCACGTCTAGATTGTATTGATATCTCTTTAGAAAAGCGATGGATAAGTCCTTCCGTGATTGAATATGGCTTCTTTCTAAATCCATGTACCAACTTAAAGATGCCCCACTCAAACTATCTTGAAAACAGTGAATCATCAGCTTATCATCATGGGTATATGTGGTCATCTTTCGGCAGAACATTACCAAATGACGCTTCGGGCAACTAAGGCCTGTGTACTTCTCGAAGTTGGGTACCTTGAATTTCGGAGGGATTACCAAATCTGGCACTAGGCACATATCAGCAGCATCGAGCCCAGGTGTATCATGCACTTTCATAGCTTGGAGTTTCTCCTCAATGTCACGAAGTATTTCCTTCATAGGATCAGTCAATGGCTTCCTCTGGGGTCGAGTAGGAACATTTACTTGTGGAGGACCATCATCAGGCAGAAGCTCATATAGTGGATTACTTGTCACAGTAAATCCTGGTGGGGGATCAACATTCTGACGGTTGCTCTCTGACATGGCAACCTCAGCTTCCAACTTGCTTTGTCTAACTGGCCTTTCAAGTCGTTTATGCTCCACTTGCTTCAAATGCTTCACATCTACCACAGGTTCAATGCGAGTGTCGAGAAATCAACTGTGGGTTATGGACAAAGGACTGAATGAGCTTCTCGGTTTTTAGTTGGAGAATGATATGCAAAATGATGCAAAGATGCTTATGCAAATGCAATAAGACATGGGATCAAAGATCGCTGAATCAGGGGTTCGCAATAGGTATCAAGGTCACAGATTCTGCAGGACAACACAACAAGATATATCTCACCTCGAGTAGGCAATCTATTGGTTTAAAACAGGGCATTCCAAGGGTTTTCAAACAAGATCCCATGCACTAACCCTCAAAAGTTTTCCATCATAATGACGATTCGTAAGACGGTAATCCCTTCAAAGGATGAGCACAGAGTTATGCCTTAGTAACCTTTGGATAGGGTTCTAAAGGTCCTCATAATCACGGACTCCCAGGTCGGAAACAAAGACGCCATTACGACTAATCGTAAGACATAATCATTCCCAAAGGGGCCTCATCTGAGCGGTGGAAGTCAAACCGACTCGACGAGTCCTAAGTCTCGCAAATCAGTAAGCAACCACCTCCTAGCTTAGTGTATACTCGAAAAGCTCGGGTAGAAAGCCTTTCTCCTCACAAACCATCCCTAATAAACCCAACAGATAAGAGAAACACAAGATAATAAAGCAATAAAAGCAAACAAATCACACATACGACAAACAAATTAGGCTTGGCTTGCTAGGGTTGACTCCCCAGCAGAGTCGCCAGCTGTCGCTACTCAAAATATAGTCGACCGGAGGCGAAAAGAGGAAGAAACAGAAGAGTCGCCATCGAACTTTATTTATCCTGTGAGGGGAAGGGAAAACATCGAGAAAACCCAAAGAAGGAAGGATAAGATGGTCTCGCAACCAAATTACGGGTTCGGAAGCCGGTTATGCGAGGGAAAGGTATTAGCACCCCTCACATCCATCGTACTCAATGGGAACCATTCGCTTGTCTATGTGTGATGATGTTTGCTAAAGGATTGCTTTTTAAAAGAGTGTTCTAAGAGGGAGAGAGGAAGGTGAGAACCGAAGAATGTGAAAGAAAATAAAAGAAAAGGCGGGGAGAAAAAAAGGGGACTCGATAGGACTTCGTGGTCCTATGCCTACGTATTCCCTTATGCAATGGGAAAGTCAGAGTCGACGTAGTTCGGAGGACTACGGGTGAAGAAGATGGAAGGGGGTGGAAAACGGAAGATGGATAGAAGGTGGCTCGCCAAGATCATCACAATCTTGTGCCTACGTATCTTACATTTGGACGAGAATGAAGAATCAGAGCAATCGTAGTTCGACCGACTACGGTTTGTTGGTGTTTTTTATGGACGATGTTAACGTGCGGGTTCTAGCAGTTAGGTGTATTGCAGCTCGCTCGTGGAGTCTTATGCGTTACCTGTTTGCGGTAGAACAGACGCAACATGTCCTTTTTGAAAAGGTTGATTTTCGCCATCAAGGTAAGATGTCTCATTTGATTTGTGAAGGTTGGTTTTAAGGGAGAAATAAGTCCTCGGATAGGAACCCCTTCGGGTAGTACCCAATTCTTTATGTCAAAAGATTTATTGCGAAAGATGTGTGGCGAATATAGTCACGTCTTCGTATTGAAAGACGAGTATCGAGACCACACACTCTAAAGTGAGCATCCTAATACTCGAAGAGGAAGAGGTCTTCACCCAATCCTCTCTCTTTAGTTCAATACAAAGAGAACTTTATTCTCTTATTAAAAGTGTTTTTGGTTTTAGACGGTAAGTGCTTTACGACAGTGAACCCTAAAGGTAATGTCAAGCACTCGGGATAGGAGAAGGCCTTCGCCTAACCACTCCACGACCATCTAAGTTTATTGAGAAAAGTTTGAAAATGCACTTGGTACAAGACCAAGGTTTTGACTCAGCTGATGAAATAAAGAGAGAAAAAGGTTTTTGAAAGAATGGGTGGTGAATATAGTTACGTCTTCGTATTGAAAGACGAGCATCGAGACCACACACTCTAAAGTGAGCATCCTAATACTCGAAGAGGAAGAGGTCTTCACCCAATCCTCTCTCTTTAGTTCAATACAAAGAGAACTTTATTCTCTTATTTAAGAAGAGTTTTGAGTTTTTGAGAAAAATGCCACTTGACGTTGGATCAAGGGTTTATTGCTAGTTGAGAAAAAAAGTTTGAAGTGTAACGAACAAGGTTGATGGCGATGCACGAGGCAATCGACTTACAAGTTGGGTTATGACTTGATATGTGGATCAAGAATGCTTTTGGGTTCGACCCTAAGTCCTAAGACATCTAACTAGCGGTACAATGGAAAAATAAAGTACAAAGTACATCAAACTGGGGGAGGGATACATCAGAAGTACAAGGGATGATTACTGCGAGAAATAAAAATTGAACTACAAAACAAGTTGAAAATATCGTAAATGATGCAACGAGAACTAATTTGCGATTTAAGATCACAAATCTCACCTAAGTCACACACGAGGTTTAGTTAACTCTTAAAAAAAATTTTACGTTCAAGAAGAAAGATTAAATATTTTTGGTATTTTTAATTTATCATTTTTTTGGTTATTTTTATTATTATTCAAAATTTCTAATCCTAAAATTAAAATTAATAATCCTAAAACTAATCTTTAAAATTAAACTTAATAACAAAATCTTTTGTACTAATCCTAAGATTAAAATAATTTTTTCCAAAATTTTAAAATACTAACTAAAATTTAAAATCTTATAAAAACATTAATCCTAAAACTATAACATTAATCCTAAGATTATAAATTAAGAAAAAAAAAAGAATTATGAAACTATGGGCCTGAACTAAAAAAAAGGCAAGAGAAAGAGGCCCACTGAGCGCTCCATCTAGAGGAAAAACGGGTCGGAACCCTTGAACCCGGCCCGGTTCTTAATGACAAAGGAAAAGGGTCATGAGGAAACCCTATTATCCATATAACCCAGCCGTTTTCTCCCTGAACAAAACAACACAATGAAATAAAATCCTCAACAAAATGGTGAAGACGGCTCACTCGAAACCAGGGAAGTGTCAACGAACTACACGCTTCGAACCAACGTGATCTACTGACTCGATCACGATCTCAACCCTCATCTCTCACGATTTCGTTTGCATTTCATACTCGCAAATTCTCTCTCGATTTTAATGGTTTCGCGTTTTTGCTCTCAATGAAAGCCCGGATTCCAGCGAGTGTTCATGGAAAGGATGGCGGCGCACATGGTGGTGCGGCCGCTGGAATTCGACGGAACTCCGCGCTGGACTTTCCGACGTGTTCTAGAGGGAATGAAGGTTACAACCTACAACTTTCTTAACAGAATAGCCAAAGTTTAAATAAAGACCAATAACAACAGTACAAGCAAAGCAAAGGTTCGAAATTCTAAATGCAAACCGAAGATATAAGAGGATCCAGGTGTACCAGATCAAAGTTTCACCGAGGAGATTTGAATCTCAGGTATTCTTTTCCTTCATGTTTGGTGTATTGTTGAAAATGTGGTATTTTTGTGTGCTGATATGAATAATGAGAATATGAGATGTTCTGATAGGGTTCTTGGATTTATTTTTGTTTGAAACTCTGCTGCTCTGGTTTTTTTATTGTTCTTGATGACTGCCTATGTGAGTTTGGAGCTTTTATTTCTCAAAAAGTTTCTCTACTGCTACTATTAAACTCAATTGAGGCCAGGATTTTTCTCTCTATTGTTCTTTCTGGTTTTTCTCTCTTTCAAAAACTGCCCCCTTTGAACTGATGAATACACATGGTTTTATAGTGGGAAATTAGGGTTTGATGGTTTGAACATAGGCTGAAGCATCTTCTGTTTTGGTATGTTTGCAGTTACTTTCTTTGATGCTCAAATGTGTTTTTCCTGAACTGTGAAGCTCTCTTTGTGTACTTTCTGAACCTCTGCATTCTGCTCTATTTTTTACTGCTCTGAATTTTGTCTGTTACTGCAGAATTTTGAATTTGTTTTTCTTGGACTGATATGGAATTGGGATGGTTGGATGCTAAGTGTATTTTGACAAATTTGGAATGGTTTAGTTTTGGTAGATGAGTTGTGAATTGAAATGATTTGTTTTAATAATTAGGGACTGATTTGAAATGAATTAAAATGAATTGAAATGTGATGACATGAATTTTTGTGACATGGAAACGGCATGATCAAGTGTGGATAGAATGTGGTTTGTAATGAATTTTGATGAATTTTTGAACGTGAAGGTAAAAACTTTAGATGAATTGGTGATGGTTTTAAATTGATAAGAATATGTGAATATAAGAATTGGAATATGAAATGATCCTTGAATGGTGAATGACATTGATGTTATGTGGATGAATTTGAGTTGAAATGGTTTTGACGTTGGATTGAAATTGAAAGTGATTGATGAGTGAATTGAATTTGGTTTGAATTTATCTTGTGTAGGAAATCAAGGCTTGGCTTGGAGTGAAGAAGAATATGAAGATAAATTAGCTTGGAATAGGAAAGCCTATGATCTTTTGTAATCAAGAAAGCAAATTGTGGTTTCAAATTTCGTGCTATTTCTTTGTAACTTGTAATGAACTTGTAAATTTGAATCTTGGATTTTAACATGAATTTTGTATTTTTTCTTTTGTCATGGATGGAGTGACATGGAAATGGTACTTGAATTGTAATGTTTCCACTTGATTGAATTTTGAAACTTTGAAACATTGTGTCCATTTTGGAAACTTGGATCTTGGTATGAAAGTTCTTGATCAATGAATTTTTGTGATGATCTTTGAGTCCTCTTTGCCACATTTGAAATGGTTTGAAAACAAACTTGACTTGAAAACTTGAAAACTTTTCACGGCTAGCCCAAATCCAACTTGGAAACAAATTCCAATTTTATAATCATCATTTGAATCAATTCAAATTATGGTTGGAAACAAATTTGAAGTAAATCAAGACTAAGCTTGAAATAATTATTCTAACCATGTCTTTTGAATGAACTTGAACCACTTGGAACACCTTTTGAAAATAACTTGGGTCATGGCCTAAAATCACCTAGAATCATCTTTTTGAAATATGACTTAAAATCCAATTGAAACCAAACGATTATGCCTTGAGCTTCAAGTAACTTGTTCGTCGAGGAGTCCACTTAAATGCGCCTCTGACCAAACCTTGATTAAATTGGACTTATGGACTCGCCTCTCTTCAAAAGAATCCATACTAAACCTTCATTTCTCAAATCCGAATTAAGATTCAAACACTAAGGACGAGAAACTTTAGCCCTCTTTCCTAATAGTGGCTTGAGAAGTTAAAAAGGAATAAAACCCTAATTCAAAGCATTCTCAGTTAGACCATTAATGAAACCCTGAACATTTGGTGACACCGAGAACCTTGAAGCAAGTGACATTGAAGATGCTAAGATCACATAAACTCTAAATCCAATGAATTCCAATTGCATAATTCACCAAGGAAACCCCTAATCTAATCGTTCTTGGTGAGTTAGGATAGAAGATAACCCTGCATCTTGAGTAACAGTGAGCTCACCCTGACCAAGAATCTAAACCCTAGCTCGCGCAAAATTCCTTGATCTCATGCCTTAAAAGCTCAATGCAGATGAATGAATGCAAAGTTATGACCTAATGAATGCAATGCTAAAGTTAGAAGGAAAATTAGGGTGTGACACTGCTTTACCTCGTCGGGAAGCCCCACGCCTATCTTTATTCCTCTGCTTGGGTTGGCTCCGAAGGTGATGACCTCGAACTCCCCGTCTGGGACAGGGCGCATGAGGGTTGTTGCAGAGGAAATGCCTATCCGCGCCGACGTGCCTTCACCATAGTCATCGCCCTCTTCCGACAACCGACTGTCGAGGTCGATGATGTGTACAGGGAGAACCGACTTCTTGTCAGGATGGCTATCCTCGTCGGGGTGGTCTTCTTCCCTTACTCGCTTGGTGGCCTTGGGTGCTGCACCGATCGAGCTTTGTCCCCGGGTAGCTTCTTCAAAGCACCTCCTCGCGGCTTCGATATTCCCGTGCAGTGTTGCGACGTGGCCCTTCTCCGTATAGTATTTCATCTTGAGATGAACAGTTAAAGGAACGGCGATCAGCTCCGCTAAGGTTGGTCTGCCAAGGATGCATTGGTATAGTGATGGGCAATCAATTACCAGGAACTGGGTCTTGATTGACTTCGACGCCTCCTCTTCCCCGAACGCGACCGGAAGCTCCACATACCCCAGGGTCTGGCAGTCGCACTGTTGAATCCTTACAGGTCAGATCCTAAGTACGGTGATATGTTCTTCTGGTCCAGCTTCAAAGCTCTGAACAACCCGGTGTACATGATACCCACGGAGCTGCCCTGGTCGACCAGGATCCGTCGGACATCGGTGTTGGCAAGTCTCGCTCTGATGAGCAGCGGAATGTGTGAGTTCAGGGAGTCCCCAGGAAGCTCCTCACGGTAGAACTTAATTGGCTGGGAACGCCCCCGGACCTTCTCGAGTGTGGATAGCTGGTCGGGACTGCAGTCGATGAGCTGGTCGAATTTTCTCTTGACCGACCCCACTGTGAGCTCGCTGTATCCCCTACAAGAGATAACCATGGACGTCGGGAAGGTCTCCCAGGTGTTGTGCGCGGATATCTGAGGAGGATCCTCAATATGGTCAGGAATAATGAAGTCCTCTGGCCGTGTGATGGACATGGCGACCTGAGGAGGAGGACTGGGCGGCGTAGACTCTTCTTCCTTCTTGGTCTCCGAAGTCTCTCATCGAGAGGATTCACCCTTCTTCGTATATTACTTTAGGTGACCCTCCTTGATGAGGATTTCGACGGCGCCACTGATCGGAGGTGATCAGACTGGATCGTCGTGGCTTTCGTGTAGGGCAAATAAGGATGCTTGTAGGAGAGAAAGGGGGGTTGTACCTGCAAGGTACTCCGATGCCAAAGTAAGTAATTGGACAAAAGGGGAGAAAGCAAGTACATAGGTAAGATTTCAAGTATTGAATATTGAATACCTGCCCCTCTCAAGTGAGGGGGTATTTATAGGAAAACCCCCAGTGCGGGGCCAAGGTCTCCCATGTGGCCGAAATATCTGGTCGACCAGTGGGAGACTGCAAGGTGGAGGGTCAGACGCATGACCTTTTGACCTGGTCCAACTGTTTCTGTGAGACCCGGGGAGACATTTGGTCGCGTGAACTGCCAAGCGAGTGAAGGGAACATGCCCAACGACTAGTTTCTGCCCAACGGCTAGTTCCTGCCCAACGGCTAGTTTCTGCCCAACAACTAGTTTCTATCTATTGGCCCTGGCCAAGAACAGGACTGGGTTGGGCCTTGCCCTACTGTGGGTCAAGTGTCTGCCCAGTCCAAAATAGATGAGTTATTTCCTCGGTATAGAGGTAAGTCAGAGAAATGACAGGATATTCATCTTGCCAAAAAAATACACATAAGACTTACTTAATAAATTTAAGATGTATGGTTGCAAACACGCTACCACACTCATAAGAAATGAGAAACTATAGAAGAATGATGGGGTACCAGAAGATGATGCATCCATATACAAAATAATTAGAAAAACCTGCTTCGGTGACTCTGAAACTTCACACTTAAGTCTGAATGTCCATATATATGATCTTAAGGATACAAGGTCCCACATGCCCTTTTCCAGGGAGGGAGCATGAAATATTTCTAGCCAAGAGTTATATATCCTAACTTACGTGTATCTTTGCAATAGTTTTATCATCAAGAAACTTTTGAGCAGCAGACTAAAGTATCTTTCTAAATTTGGGACCAACATTGACGATAAACATTCAGTTTAATGTCTGGAAATAAATGTTGTCGAAGTTTGTTTGTATAAGAAGAGAATTGAAAGCAAAGTTACTTCGAGACAATTAAGGAAAAGACAAGATAAAAATCTCAAGATAATAACTGTCATCTATTTTGTGATAGCTGCCAAGAGATTTGCAGCAGTAGGCGAGAAATTCTTTATTGCCTCAATTACACCAAATTGATATGTATACAAGCTACACTAATTAATACAATGCTTAATGTCACATATTTTGGACATTCAAATGGTTGGACAATATATTCAAACTAGAGAGATGCCCATGCCCAAATCAACTTCCTACTCTTAACCCCTTCTTCTCTCTTATCTTTCTTAATCTCATTATACTGCTCTAAACCTTTTCTTCTCTCTTCATATTTTCTTAATCTTTCACACTTACATCAGATTTCACATCTCTCTGAGCCATATTGTCTTCCTCCTGTAGCATGTGCTAGATCTAATATACAATATGTGGAATATACATACAAGGAGTATGTTAGCATATTTGATCTACCTTTTAAGCACCAAATTTGTCTTTAATTTCTTCTACCAACATTGATTTATCTTTTTATTTTTTAATATATAAAACTTCAATCTTTTGTTGTGTTTGTTCTTATAACTATGAATATTTATATGTATATAGTTCTTTGACATAACATACTAATTAAAATCAAATGTTTATTTTAATTTCATTTTAAAAGCATTCATTTTTTAGGACATTGTTCTTTTTTTTTGGTTGAAACATTTGGAAAAAGCTTCAGTTTTAGAGTATGAAACCTAATCCAAATTGTTCTAACCCACCCACATAATTAACAATCCGTATAAGCTGACATCCGATCTAACCGATGATGGAGAATGACAAAAATGTGTGTGATTTTTCCATCCGCAGTTAGTCTTTGGTTTCTGATTTTAGATCCGTCACCGACCAAATCGAACCGTTGTCTAGACCTAATTCAAAAGAGGATTTCTTAATACACCACCTATATTTCTTATACACCACATGAAATTCCGTATTTGCCCCCCAGTTCCGGACGTGCACATCCGGACACACCGTTTTTTTTAAAACGTTGCTTTGTTCCGGATGTGTAAATCCGGAATGACAAGTTACGCGTTTTCCGGATGTGCACATCCGGAAAAATGCCTGAAACTCAACATATTAAAAGGTATATTTATTTTAAGAAATAATAATAATATGTATTTTAACAGAAGACCACTTGTTTTGTATCCAAAAGCTGTCTAGTAGTTCTAACACATATTTAAACAAAATAACGGTCATCCACCTATGATGACAAACATGATCTGTAACCATAAGTTATATATCCAAAAAAGGCATTGTGAATATCCGAACTCCCAAATCTATCCTCGAAGATTGTAGGACAAATGAAGATCAACAGAGTCGACACAAAGTTGGTGGTACTCCTTTTACCACTTGCAGAACCAGAACCAGAATTTTCGACTTCACTTATGTAGTATCGAGCGTGGTGCCTAAATGATACATGTTGATGTATATTTATGTATATGTATATATTATAACTTGTTTTAATTTTATATATGATTTATTTTGCATTGTTAATTTTTGCTTATCAGAGATGGAGTAAGTGAGGGTCAGTTCAGTCAGGTTTTGCTTTATGAGATGAATGCAATTCGGAAGGTATGACATAGCTAACTTTAACTTTCCGCGCTCGATACTACATAAGTGAAGTCGAAAATTCTGATTCTGGTTCTGTAAGTGGTAATAGGAGTACCACAAACTTTGTGTCAACTCTGCTGCCATTTATCTTGGATAACGTCAAAGAAGTAATATTTTACTGTTGATCTTCATTTATCCTACAATCTTCGAACCTATAAAATATAATCCTTTTAGGCTTAAACCTAGTTGATTTATAGAAAGCCACACGCCACTCCCTGAAAATCAAAAGAAAATCACGAGGAATCCACAAATCTAACAAAATTATCTTATAATTGCAGCGGCCCGATTTCCCTTCTGAGGCCACCACCTTACAAAACTTACCATATGATTTGCCCTTAAAATCAGGCAAAATTATGATCAACAATTGAAGTCTTTCCTCCTGCTTTGTCCTATCAACAATTATATTTATATTTTTAATAGTCCAAAATGGTAAATAATAATGAATTTTTTATGCATACAAATAATTTTCTTGTATCGTGTAAGTTACTAACTACTCTCATTCTTAACATTTCTTCTCCAAAAAGCTCAGTCTTTTCGGCGCTCTGTGCCCTTACAGGTAAATAATAATGAGTTTTTTTATGCATACAAACTTTTTTTTTATTCATCAACGTTTCACTCTGTAATGCATGTTTACTTCATTGACATTGACTGAAGATTAATGACTACACCGAAACAACACATTGAGAGATACGAAGAACAAAGTTTTCTATTGACGGGAAACCTAATCCCTTGACTCAAGATCTTCATCATGCTGGCAAGACCTTATCCCTCCCCTCATTCGAATGTATATTAACTTCCGATGAAATATTAACATATGCGACCAACCGACAAAACCGATTTTAAAAAATAAAAATAAAGTTATGCTATTTTTTCGGATCTGCAGATCAGGAAATTTTAAAAATAAAGTTATGTTATTTTTCTGGATGTGCACATCCGGAACACATCAGCGTTTTTTAAAAAATTGGTGCGTCCGGATGTGCACATCCGAAAACTGAGGGCAAAAATGAAATTTTATGTAGTGCCTAAGAAACGTGGGTGGTATATTAAGAAACCTCCTTCAAAATTAAGTGTGAAATTTCAGAGTCATAGAGGCACATATTGTTGTCTCGTATGGAAATATATTTTTGTAAAATGAAGTGTGACTCAATTATGAAATGTTGTGGCGTATTTGAGGTACATCCAAAAATGTACTTTTGAAATTTTAAAAGTCTTTTTTAAATTTTTAGATGTATTTTTGAAATTTTAAAAGTCTTTTTTCAAATTTTTAAAGGGCGACTCTTTACCCCTAAGGATGGGAAGATAAAACCCCTAAAACAATAGTGGTTATGGTTGAAAATTTTTTTAAGAGTTAAAAGGCTATATAATCTCACACTTAGTCAAAATCAATGGATGAAATTTTAAGAACATAAAAATTAAAATGAATTATATAATAATAACTACCAATCTCATGTAAAATGTAAAACATTGTCCGTAAAAGAAATCTAATACCTTTTACAACTCTATATTTTTAAAACAAAAACATAACTTAAAATTCTAAATCTATACAAGATTGTAATCCAGTTTCGATGGACCTGAAATAAAAATCTTATATTTGAAAAATAATCAATCGAGTGAGATGAGATATTTGGATCGCACAAGTTTAAACAATCAATCCCATTGAAAATATGGCAAAATCCAAAAAGGACATCTTCTATAAGGACCATGATATATAGATTTTTCATTCTTCATATTATAGATCTCCAAATAATCAGCAAAGTAAATTGAATCTCTTTGCAACGATTTTGAGAAATATGATGCTGAGACTGAAATCGAATCACCCTTTCCTAAAAATAAAATATCATCTCCCAAACTCTTAACTTTACACATTTCTTCAAGCTTTTCACTTTTTGCGTCTAATTTCAAGTTGTATACATGATATACATTCCTACGCAAGGCACACCTTCTCACCATCCATAATTCTTCATTCAATGATTTCACTAGAAATTTATCTTGAAAAATACCTTCCTCAACCTTTTCTTGTAAAATAACATTTGGAGTAATCTTATTTTTGTGCAAAAGATTATTTGAACCACAAATGTTAATCGATACAATTTTGCGGTGGATACTTAGAGCAAACAATAGACCCTTATAAAATATTACATCAATGAACAAAGGTTCCAATATCTCCATATAAGTCCAATTTTTTTGCCCACTTCTAATAAATGCAAGATCACAAGTGTTGCCGTAAATGGCTGCAACTATATAATCATTTGGATTTTTTATAGGATCGGCGGACAAGGTAACCTTATAAACCCTATTGAGTGGTGGGAGAA
Source organism: Lathyrus tuberosus (assembly GCA_022829125.1). NCBI lineage: Eukaryota > Viridiplantae > Streptophyta > Magnoliopsida > Fabales > Fabaceae > Lathyrus > Lathyrus tuberosus. The sequence goes on along the minus strand of JALAZF010000218.1, from coordinate 7,600,517 downwards.
TAATGTAAGGTATATCTTTAAAAAGATTCATCAGTGTTATGATAGATTTGGAATCATCTACCAATGCAAGCCAACCATGGCTAGAACCGCAAAGTCGAAGATTAGGTTTAATTAAACCTAATTGAAATTGAAAAGGATACAATCTTTTGTTTGGAATTCCAAACAACCCATTCTTTTTCGTAAGACTAGGTAAACTATCATTCTCTAAGCATAGTGAATTTGGGGATACCATTATCATAGGTATTGTGTTGATCTTGAATTGATGATTTTGATGGTTGAGCTTTGCAATTAATTGCCAATTTTTGCAAACAACACTAAACCAAAGATGATCAATTTTTTCTTCTAATTTGTCAAGAATCAAACCAAGAGGAAGTGCTTCTAAGTTTGCCCAATCTCGTTCCATTGTGATAAACGAATGAAGAAAAATTAAAAGTAAATAAGAAAATTATGTAAACAGCTACTTAAATAACAAATTTGTGAACACAATTCATTAATATAGTTATAAAAGATCTAGATAATACTTATTCCTAAAGAAACTCGTATTTGAATTCTCCCTAACAAACTCATGTTTAAATTCAAAGTAACAAATCTTATTAAATAATAAATTATATTCATATATGATTTATTGAGATATTTATTAAATATCTTATAGATTTTAATTTCGTTTTTTTAAATTTATTTTAAATATTTTCGATACATATTTCAATTTAGAAATACTGTGTTCACCAGATGCAAGTTTTCTGTTACTTTATTTATTTATTTATTTATTTTTAATTTAAAACAATTTTCTGTTACTATTGATGCGAACAAACGCTACGGATTTGTTGGCATTAAATATAGAAAATATATTTACTGAGATATTCAAACTAAATATTTTTATTTAATTTTCTATTGCGGTATCTATTTTTTTAACTACATAAGCATCTAATCCAAGTTAAAAATTTGAGAATTTCTATGACATCGAATTTCATATATTATTTTGATTTTATACATTAATTATTTTATTTTATTTATTAATTAATTTCTAATTATCTTTGGGTAGAATTAATTTATTGAATATATCTTTTTCTTCTCATATTTTATTTTAGAATTTTTTAATACACTCCATAAGTTTCTTAGGCACCACGCGAAATTTCTTTTTTATCCCCTACTTTCAGATATGCTCATTCGGACGCACCATTATTTTTAAAAATATTGATTTGTTTCGGATGTGCATATCAGAAATTACATATAAGGAATAATTTCTGATGTGCAAATCCGGAACAAATCAACGTTTTAAAAAAAAAAAAAAAATTCTGCGACCAACCAACAAAACTGATTTTTTTTTTAAAAATAAAGTTCTGCTATTTTTTCTGATCAGATCAGGAATTATTTCTGATATGCACATCGGGAACAAATCAATGTTTTTAAAAAAAATGGTACGTTCGGATGTGCATATCCGAAAACTAGGGCAAAAACGGAAATTCGCGTGGTGCCTAAGAAAACTTTGGAGTGTAATAAGAAATTCTCTTTTATTTTCGATATATAAAGATTGGTTAGTGATATATTCAATATTCATTACTTGCACATTTTATGGTTCAAAGATATAACTCATCAGCTGCAATTAGAGCATAAAATCATCTTATTTCTCCTTTAGACTTTAGAAAACAAATATAACTAATAAAAACAAATAACAAATAAATATATTTTTATAGCCTTCTCTTTGTTTACTTAAACATGACACATAACCTTTTTTAAAGATATTTTTAACCTTTTATATAATTTTATTAAATTAATTTAATATTACAACATATTTTAGGTAAATTAAGCCAACATAATATATTACTAATTTTGTAAATAATTTTTTGAATTTTTTATAACTTTTTAAAATAATTAAATAATACAATAAGCTTTTTGATAAACTAAATTAATATAAGGGTTAAATAAATTTTTATTCCGCTAAATATTACAAATTTCATTTTTAGTTCCTTCAAAAATTTCTTTTAAGTAACCGTCCTTTCAAATTTTTTCATCTAAACAATTAGTCCCTAACGTTAAATATCACTGACGGATGTTTACATGACATATTACGTGGACTTTTTTTATGACTAGGTATGCACGTGACAGTGCCAACGTGGCCAAAACCTGATGTAAATGTTGTGGCAATTTCTTCAATTTTTGTTTTTTATATTCATAAATTCAGAATTTGTAGATAATTCGTAACTACTTCCAAGCGAATTTCTAACTAATTCGTATGATCTAAACTTCATTTTTTTTTGCCTCCCTATATAACTTGGGTTGCCTCTGTAAATAACATGTGCTTCATCCAAACCCTAATTTCCACCATGACTGAGGTATGATCACCCTAATCTCATCTCACAATTTCCATTTTTATTCTAATTATACATTTTTTTCCTTCAATTTGGTATTCCCCTAAAGCATACCTAAATTCCAAGTTAATGTAAACTATTTTGAGGCATACTTATAGTTTAGATGAATTTTGCATGGTTATGATTGTGACTCGTGCTTGATGATTTGTAAGTATTTTTGTGATTATAAACTCTTTTTCTCTTTTTTCAGTACTGGGTAAGTCAGGGAAACAAATGGTGTGATGTTTGCAAAATTTTCATATTAAATAACCCTTCCAATATTAGAAATCATGAGCTTGGACTGCGCCATAAGGACAATGTTACTAAGCAGCTCGCTATTATGAGAAAAGATGATGTTGCTAAAGAGAAAAAACACAAGGAAACTACTAATGCCTTCGAGAAAATCAAAGCTGTAAGCATTTTCTTCTTATTTTTGTTGGAAAAAAAATCAAGCATAGGGAAAAAAGAGGAACACAATCAAAACACAAGAACATAACATGGAAACTTCAAAATCGGAGAAAAAACCACGACCGTATTTGACAACACATAATATATCTGTTGCGGTGAGAATTAGATATCAAGCTATTGATAAACTTGAATCACAAATCTTTAAATATTCACCACCGAGCTTTGATTTATCCAAGGGAAAGGGTAAAGATCGTATAAAACTCTAAGTTTGCAATGTAACAACAATGCTAAGAGATTGTGTGGTTCAGGGGTTGGTTATACCTAGGGAAGGTGTTAGCATCCTAAGCATCTATAATACTCTATAGGAACCTCTTACTAGTATTTGTGTTTGATCGGAGGTGATCTGACTGGATCGTCGTGGCCTTCGTGTAGGACAGATGAGGATGCTTGTAGGAGAGAAAAAAATGGGGTTGTACCTGCAAGGTACTCCGATGCCAAAGTAAGTGATTGGACAAGAGAGAAATGCAAGTACTAAAGTATGATTTCAAGTGTTGAATAGGGATCAAACCTGCCCCTCTCAAGTGGGAGGGTATTTATAGAAGTAACCCCCAGCGCGGGGCCAAGGTCTCCCATGTGGCCGAAATATCTGGTCGACCAATGGGAGACTGACAGGAGAAGGGTCAGGCGCGTGACCCTTTGACCTGGTCTAACTGTTCCTGTGAGATCCGGGGAAACAGTTGGTTGCGTGAACTGCCAAGCGAGTGAGGGGGACATCCCCAACAACCATATTGTGCCCAACGACTAGTTTCTGCCCAACGGCTAGTTTTTGGCTATTGGGCCTGGCCAAGAGCTGGACTAGATTTGGCCTTGCCCTACTGTGGGCCAAGTGCCTGCCCAGTCCAGAATAGGAGCCCTCAAGTCTTTGCTCTGAGGAAGAGTGATGACTTGAGATATCCTCGTGGACAATTGCCTTTGAATGTTGGTGTTCAGGGACATGCCCCTCGCTTGTTCCAATGTTGAGGTGGTCGACATTGGTTCTCAACCAGGCCGACGAGCCTTTCATATGCGAGGGCATGCTTGCGGAAATGGCGTTTTTATATCGATCATGTTTAGGAAGTGTGCCCGCTGAAGTGGCGTTTTTACGTCGACGAGCCCTGACAAGGACACATGTTGCGCGTGTTGTCGTGGACGGTGTGCTCGCAGGGTGGCAGCAGACTTGGTGAGTGTAACATCTAGCTTTGGGAATGCCAAACGAAGATTTCATTTCTGACACGTGGTGGAGGATTCAATTCTTGTCAGGCCTAGAGACGCCTAGGCTATGATGGCCTTTGCGCTTCCCAAGCGAGGAAGTGCTTATAAAAAAAGGAGAGAGAAGATTCATTTGACACTTCACTCAAATTCTTCTCCCCAAACCTCTTTGCTCTATAACTTGTGCTCTCGCCAAAGTTACAACGCCACCGTCAATCTTTATCTTCTACCTCTGTACTTATCAAGTAAGTTCTTCATCCCTTTCTGCAAATTGCATGGTATTCTTCATTTCTGGAAATTTGCATGAATTTTTCGGTGACACATGAATTTTCCAGTTGAATGCTTATGTGTTCTTCGATGAACACATGAATTTCTAGAAAATTCATGAAGAACACGAAGAACGTGGGATGAATGTTCATGATTATTGCATAGGCTTGTGCAGGTCTTTGTGGATTCTGGTTAGGATTAGTTTTAGGTTTGTAGTCGGGTGTAACACCTCAAAATTTACCCTCATGTTTCTAACACTAACTGGCTTATGTTTCATCTCATTCTTGTATTATCATTTGCGCATATCATTAGTTTTTAGCATGGGATCAAGGTATCTAGGCCAACTCAAGGGAAGAAGATGTTTTCCAGGGGTTCAAGCAAAAGTTCATGTGTACTATCCAAGAGATAAGGAGGAGAGAAAGGTTCTTGATGGCACTATTGCTCAAGCCAAAATGGGTTCTTATGTCACAAGGCATTTTGATGAGGCCATCACCCCATCATATGATCAAGTTTGGTGAGAGATTTCAAGTGAATCACATCCTCCTAGCCTGATTTCTCAAACTAGTGTTTTTGGGGATTCTTGAGTCTAACCCTCCAATGGGCAAGATTTTTGATTTTTTATCATCATCAAGTGGCATATTTCATCCTTGTTTGAGAGGATGCACACCATATTCAGAGGAATTTGGATTTTGAGGAAGGGGCGATTTCTCCTAAGCCATGGGTGCCAAAATTAGGATTTGCCATAAAATCAGTTTATTTCTGATTTTTTGGGCCAGACTTGATTCCATGGTATTCCTCATATCCCTAAGTGCCTAGGGATGGAAAATTGTCCATCAATTTGGTTGAGAAGGTTTTCAATCGTTCAAAGGGTTCAAAATCAAGAGAATCGGGGATAAAGTCAACTGTGCAGTGAAAAAGTCAACTCCTGACTTTTTGAGGTCAACATGGTGATTTTCAAGTCAAATATGATCAATGGATGAAACCTAATCAAGAAATGTTCAAGGATGCATCAAAAATCAAGAATGTGGAAAAGTTACTAAATATGGAAATTAGGGTATTAGAAACTTACTATTTTTGGCAAGTTTTTAACCACTTTCAAAGCCAATTTTCATCATGATCAAGGCTTCATTTGCAAATCTATTCCACATGAAAGTTGTAGTATGGAACATTTCCTTCAAAATAAGCACATGAACAATGTCATTTGGGTCATTTTTGAATGAGTTATAGCATCCCAAAGTTGGAAGTTTTCAACTTGCAAAATTTGAAATTGAAGGCCAAACTCTCAGGATCAATATTCACTATTTTGGACAGTTTCAACTTATTCAAGAAAATACAAAATTCTCCTGAAAAATTTGGTGAGTTAATAAATAATTATTTTTCTAGTAAAAACATTGTCACGTGTTTTTTAATATTTAGTAACACTTACATTTTTTATTTTAATGTTTAGGGTTGACAAATATTTGGGATTCATGTGTTGGAGAAGGAGGAAAACCTTGTGAAAATCGAAAGGAGTATTATTTTTACGATTTTGCCCATAGCACTGAAGCTGTAAATGAAATATTTGCTGATAAGTGTTTTGGTGGAAGAGGTGTATGTTTTCCTATGAATATTGAGAAATTAGTTCATGCACATTAAAGTGTCTACGTTGTATTGAAACTATTGATTGTATTTATTTTGTAATAAAATGTAACAATATGTGTATATGTTGGGGCAATATGAAAATTCTTGAAGTATTGTTTTGTCATTTTCTCTAATTTAGTATATGAGATTTTCATATGTTATCTCCAAGTTATACTATCCTGTAGTAGTGCTATTACTATAATTTTTTTTTGTGATTTTTTATGTTTTTAAAAAAATATTGTGTTTTTTGGATTTTTGAGAATTTTATAAATTTAACCGGTTTTTTTTAGAAATTTAATGAGTTTTTGAAGATTTTTGATAATCTATGAGTTTTTAATCGGATTTTTGAGAAATTTGATATATGTATTTATTGGATTTTTCAAAAAGTCTATGGTTTTATACAATATTTAATAAAAAATGGTGTAAAATCATTTTTTTAGTCTGTATTTTTCAAATATTCGATATAAGTATGAATATATCAAAAAATCTAATAATGTTAACCTCATTATGTTATTACAAAATATACTAGATTCATATAAAAAATTCGATAGTGTTAACTTTGTTTAATATAAGCCTACCCGATATGAACTATCAAAATGTTTAAATGTATTATTGGATTTTTTGAATTTTATTGACCAAATGTTATCTTGAGATAAAGTATATAACGATAAGGCCATTTTGATCAATAAAAAATAATAAAGTGTCAGAACTCAAGCATGACCGAGGATGACATGACAAAATCACTTACTATATACTATATAAAGTTCATGTTAAGTCCTAATCCTAGGATTAGGGACCTTCCTTCCTTTGACCCAGTTTCTTCTATTTTTGTGGTCTCCCTGAATTGTAAAGGAGTAGGAAGATAAAAATCAAGGAAGAAATCGGAATAAACAGCAGTTGTCACTACTACAAAACGCCCAAACAACAACGCCAGGTTTACAACGTAATCATTTACACCGTTGTAATAGGTTATAATGTCCGTGCATCAGTGAGTAGCTGGATTTATTACTATGGTTGTCTTATAACACCATAGTAATATATGATTTGTAGCAAGCTTCGATCCCCAGCAAATACGCGTTTTCAAATTTTTAGACTACATTAAGCGTGTGTCACTTAAATCCATTATTTGAAAATTAAATTGCCAATGATTTTACAACGATTAATAAACCAACCGTTGTTATAGGACTTTTAAAAAAATTGAAAATTGAAAATTATTTAACCAAGATATTTAACCACGTTGTTACTAAACAATTGTTGTAAAATTTGAAAATTGCATGACGTTTGTAATTTCTAACCGTGATGAAAAGTGATATTGTTTAGTATATAAGCGAAAGTATCTATCGTTCAGTACATAGCAACCGTTTCTCTCAAAAGAAAACCCTAACATATTTCATTCTTCCCTGTCATAACATAACTCTAAACATACTTCAACCTTCAAATACGTCTTCAGATTCGTCTTCATTAATCGCTAACTTGAGGTTCGTTCATTACACTTATGCTTCGATTTTGTTTACTTGTCTTGTTAAAAATAGGTTCTAATTATTTCCTGAATGTTCTTATTTTATCAGATTCATTATCACCACCTTAACAAATCGTATATTTTCGCTATGTTTCTTATGGTTTGTGTATCTATGAAGAAAAATACAAGAAGTATGAAGCCATTGTGTTAACTTCATTCACCTTGTACTTTTTTTTTCATAGCTTCATGAACTAGATGAAATAAGAAAGTGTCTCAGCAAATCCTTCCATAAAGTTTCACCGTATACTTTTTTTTTCCATTCTTTTCCATAAATTTTCCATCAAATCCTTCCATTAAAATGTCTCAGCATTTCGGTGGTAGCCATGGAAGCAGGTCCTCAAATCATTCAAGGTACGTATGCAAATGTGGTATCAACGCTCTATTGACAATGGCATGGACCGACTCGAATCCAGGCCGTCGTTTCTATGGTTGTGGGATGTATAAGATTCAAAGATACAAACAATGCTCTCACTTTGCTTGGTTGGATGACGAGATGGATCCTAGAGCAAAACAAATAATTTCTTCACTAGTAAAGAACTTGAATGAGGGGAAGGAAATGGTTAACACCTACGAAGCCAAGAAGGACGAATTGATGTTGAAGGTGAAGATCCTGAAGAAACAGTTGAAGATTACCCGGATTTTTTTATTTTTAGTGTTCATTGCATTTGTTGTAATGATGAATTAGGTTATAGTTGATTAGGTTTGTTTGTTTACTGATGGTGTAATGGTTTATGTATTGGTTCCAAAAGATTCATGTGATGATGTTAAGGTGTATCATGAATATGATACAATTAATATTATTATAACTTTATCACAAATCTGTGTTGTATTTTCTATTGTGATATGGTGAACAATAATATAGGTTAAAAATTGGTATAAATTATAAAAGCAGGATATAATTGTAAATTCTGCAGAAAATATAACAACGGTTATTTAACATAACCGTTATAATAACTCGCGCGCTGTAAAAAATATTAAAACAAAACTGCGCAGCTGGGAATCGAACCTAGGACCATCAATTTATCACAATGTTTTTTTAGATAAACCGTTGTGATAAGGTGTGCTCTTTCCAATTTATTACAACGGTTACATGGTCGTAATTGTAAGTATCATATATACAACCACAGTCTACATAACAACACCTGGTCCTACGTGGTTATATATCTTACCCAACCGTTCTTAAATGTCTGTTCCGTAGTAGTGTGTTGGGTAAAACATGAGAGACTGGGTCGACGTGGGTAAAAAGCAACTCACTTAATCAAAGAACATCAGCAACTCAATCTGGAAAGCAAAAGGGGGTAAAGGAAACGGTAATAGTCAAGATGTTTTTACTAGTTTTTTCTTTACGGAATTTCTAGATTCGTATGTTGCTCGCGGTATGTTTAATGTATTCAAAGAGTATGGTATAATGGAGGATCTTTTTATCCTGTTTAGGAGAGATAGGATGGGGAAACGCTTCGGATTTGTTAGGTTTAGGCATGTGGTGAATCCAAGACTTTTGGGGATTAAGTTAGATAGTATTATTATTTCTGGGAAGAAAATATATGCAAACCTGTCACGATTCCAAAGGATCATGATAAATGAAGTAACAGGAAGCAATAAATAAATTTCGAAGGGAGACGTTGGTAAAGGGGAAGCGAGGTTACGTCACAGAGGAAGGAGATGGCAACAGGGAAGAGAAAACCCATCTTTTGCCTAGGTGGTCACAGGAACAGATAAAGAAACAAATTTAATGGTGGATAATAGGGTGAAGTCCCACTTCAATCACTCTAGGGAGAATGAAGGACAAAAAACCTACTTTTGCTCACTTACAAATCAAGGTGGAGGATAAGGATTTAGCCAGATTTGAAAAGTCATTTGTTGGTAAAGTTAATCAGAGTGGAGACAGCTATAACATTCAAGATGCTTTGCATTCAAAAGGACACTTCATAATCAAGACCACACCAATGGGAGCAAATTTGTGTCTGCTTAAGGATATCGATGAAAGTGAAGTGGTTGCATTGGTTGAGGAAGACAAAGCTTGGGTAACCAAATGGTTCTCTAAGATTCATCCATGGTCTCCAAGTGACGCGGATAAAGAGAGATTCACGTGGTTACATTGTAACGGACTAGCTTACCATGCTTGGCGTCCTGAGCTTTTCAAGTTGACTTCAAGCAGATTTGGAGAATTCATCAGATGTGATAAACAAACAGAGGATTTAGAGACGTTCGACGTGGCAAGGTTTTTGGTAAAAACAAAATACTCTTTGAGTTTGAATGAGACTTTTAACATTGGTGTGAATAAAAACATCTATAGAATCAAACTCATAGAGGACTTTCATGGGCCAAAGAAAGTGGTTGTGGAGCATCGAGAGGAAGTGGTGAGTGAGTTAGATAATGAGGAAGAAGATGAAGATTTTAACAATGATGAAGGTGGTGGAGACGGTGGAGGTGGCTGGGACAGTTCAGAAGACAGTGGTGGAGGTGATAGAGACTCATCACAAGGCAAAACGATGGGTTAGAAGTTGTCAATCATAGAGTCTCTGAACCTGTTCACGTTGTAAAAGATAGATTGGCGGGGACTGATGCGACAGGTGATGGGGGAGCTAATCATGTGGATTTAGGCCCTAAAGAGTCTACAGCCAAAAGCGTGGTATCCAAAAAGCTGCCAAACGTGTTTGGAGAATCTGCTATGGATAAGCACATCGCGTGTATGGACAAATCTATGTTATTAAGGTTAAACGATTTTTCTGCCTTGGAGAACGGACACTATGTTTTAAGGGAGATTATTGAGGTTAACGTGCTTAATAGTGGGGCTAATTTGAATATGCATAATGGGCTTATTGAAATGGGTTGTATATCTCCTTGCATTGGGTCTGGTCAGGTTCAGTTTTGTGGATCTAGTTTAGTGGATGACTTGGTTCCTCCAAAGATTAGAAGGAAAAAACCTATTAAGGATATCTACGCCAACTTACAGATACCGTTTTCTCCTTCCTACTTTGCTGCCTTATTACAATCAGATATTCCTACCCACATTTACTCATCTTTCATTCAAGCGTCATCCATAAATGAAGTAGAAGAATCCTCCTCTAGGTTTTCTGGAGGAAGTATCATATGTTGTGATTCAATAAGTGGTGGTGATGTTATTCAAAGTAATTATCGCATCATAAAAACGGTAGAAGATTTACCTTTAAAAGTTTGGTTAGTGATGAAGAGTATGGGGATAGTTGGAGCAGATGGAGACGACCATTTTGTTGGGAAGATTAGGATGATGGAGGAAAGAGACAGGTTTTTATTTGAAGATAAGAGGGTGTCAGCTAATAGTGTTAAATGAATTGTGTAACATTTAATGTCAGAGGGTGTGGAGGTAGCTTGAAAAAAATAAAAATTAGAAGTATTATAATAAAAGGAGGCGCGGATATTTGTTTCCTTCAAGAAGCCAAATGCAAGTAAATGACAGATGAAATTGCTTATACCTTATGAGGGAGTAATAATGTTCAGTGGTCAACAAGTAATTCAGTAGGATTGACAGGAGGGATGGTAACATTGTGGAGAAAGAATTTCTTTGAACCAATCACAAGTTATAGAGGGACCGGCTTTCTTTGTTAATATTTATTCTTCATGTATTATTTCAGAAAAAAGGAGACTTTGGGCTGAACTAATTGAATTAAAGTCTAAACATCAGTTGGTCAGTTGGGTGGTTGGCGGAGACTTTAATGCCATTATGAACACAGAGGAAAGGCTTGGAGAGGTAATGGTTACAAGGCTGAGATGGAGGAAATTAAAGACTTCATAGCAGTTATTGAACTAGATGATCTTCCAGTAACTAGTAACAAGTTTTCATACTGCAACCATAGTGGTTCCTGCATGAGTAGACTTGACAGCTTCATCATCTCTAGGTATTTGGCCAATACTTGGAATACCATTGATCAATCTGTGGGGCTAAGGGATATTTCCGACCATCGTCCCGTCTTGTTAAAAGGGAGAAACATTAATTGGGGGCCTAATCCTTTCAAGGTTTTCATTTCGTGGTTTGAAGATCCAAACTTTTTGAAATTTGTTAAGCAGGAACGAGAATCATTTTAGGTCGAGGGGAGTGCATCTCACATTCTTACCAGGAAGTTTCAGCTTCTTCGAGCAAGGCTCCGTTGGTGGAATATTCATGTTTTTGGATGGTTAGACCTTCAACTTGACAGCCAAACAGATATCATCAACAAAGTGGAGGATGACTTGGCTAATCCTGATGTTGTGTTTCCTTGGAGTCTCTTAATGATAGAGGAATTGCGCAGAAATATTTATGGAAGCCATTGCAGCTGAAAGAGAGTTTCTTACAGCAGAAGTCTAGAGTCAAATGGATACAAAAGGGAGATTTTAATTGAAAATATTTCCACAGTTTGCTCAAACTCGGAACTAGGAGGAACGACATAACATCTGTCAGACAAGGGGAAGAGGTTGTTGAGGAAGAAAATTGTATCAAAATAATCGTTAAGGAGCATTTTGAATGCATGTTCAACAAAGTCTATGTTACACGCCCGCATCTTAATTTTGAAGGCATGACAAGGTTATCAAGTGAGGAAAGTAATTTGCTGGAGAGAAGCTTCGAGGAGGAGGAAATTTGGGAAGCGATTAATAGTTGTTCCCCGGGTAGAAGTCCTGGGCCTGATGGATTCAGCATGGGGTTTGTACAACGATGTTGGGATGTGATTAGAGGAGACTTCATCAGGTGCATAGAAGAATTTTTCTCTACATTTAAATTACCTAAGGCAATGAGTTCTTCGTTTCTCGCATTGATTCCCAAACAAGATAATCCTCAAAACTTGAATGATTATCGTCCCATTTGTTTAATCGGTTGTGCTTATAAAGTGATAGCTAAATTGTTTGCAGCTAGGATCAGGAAGGTTATAGGTAAACTAATTTCGAAGACTCAATCGGCTTTCATATCAGGACGACAGTTACTAGATGGAGTGCTGGTCTTGAATGAAATCATAGACTTGGCAAAAAAGAGAAAACAAAGTTGTGTTCTTCTTAAGGTAGATTTCTCAAAGGCCTATGATTGTGTCGATTGGTCGTATTTGAGACAACTTAATTTCTTTTTTGGCTATATTGAAACAATCATAATATAAAAGTTTAATATCATTTTGGCTTCTTAATTTGATCTCAAAGTTCCTTTTAGCCCTTTAGCTTTAAAAAAATCATATTGATCTTTCAACATTTCAAAATGTATCATATTAGTCATTTTCGTCTAATTAATAACGAAAAAACCAATCGCTAAATTTGGTTTAAAAAATCGAAAAAAACTAATGTGCCCTGTTTTAAACATCTAAGGAAACAATATGATTTTTTTAAATATATAGAACCAAAGGAACCTAAGGTCAAGTTAAAAGAAAAAAATATTAACCATAAAAAAACTATTATGAAAAGATGATGTGGCATGAATGGGATGGTGATTTACATCTATTAAAATATATTTTAAAGGTGATATATATATATATATATATATATATATATATATATATATATATTTTAAATTATTTCAGTTTTGTTTATAATGACTAATTTTAGAAGAAAGTAGATGACAACCATCCTAATAGATCTATCATATAAGAATTTTAGATGTTTTGGAAAATACCGCAATGCCCTTATTGGTCCATGCCACGTGTGCTTTTATAACATTGACTTCTTTGCTTCTTCAAATCCTTTGTGCTCAGCTTCCTCTTTCCAATATTGCTTCATCTTCTATTTCTCTCTCTCAAACCTTCATTATTCTCTGCAAATATTTTTTCCAATACCGCTCTTCAATCATCAGCTTCTTCTTCACGAGACTCCATCATCTTCTTTTCAATACCTCACTTGGTATTTTTTTCTTATGGTACTTTAGGCTTGGCATTTTTTGTTTTTAAATCCTTTTCATTTTTTGTTTTCATTTTTATGTTATTAAACCCTTTTCTCTAATCTTAACAGGTAGACCAACAATATCTAAAAATATTTTATTTGTACATCTTTCTTCTTTGTTCTCCATTTGTTTTCTCATTCTCCTCTTAATCGTTTTTCCGATAACAAGTATGTATAACATCTATTTCATTATTGTTGAGAAAATAGTTTATATTTTTTTCATCAATTTTTTAATATAGTTCATCTTGAAATAATGTTTACGGTTGTTTTTCATTTTTCAGACAAATTTATTGTGCATAACTTTCTTCTTCTTGGTTAAACTGAAGGTAATGTTATGTTTGTTGGTACAAACTGTATTGTTCGGTTTTGTGAATGAGGTAAGTAAATCCTTATTATTACCTTGTGTTTGTTTTCTTTCATTCACATCCTATTGCTTCTTTTAAAGAGATTAATAATGTAGCTTATCATGTTTATATTAATGTATTCTCCCACTGATATTGACTACTTGACAGTTTGTGTAGTTCCTACCATAATTATTTTTACATCTTTGAAAGTTTGGTGTTTTTATGAAGTTTTCATGTTTCAATGATTTTCTATTTTGGTTGATATGTGGCTCAGTCATTGTTATTGAAATTTTAGCAACACTGGTAGGTGTATTTTTTCTATTATGGTTGATGTTTCAATAATTTCACTTATAGATATATGAATTTATGAATTGTAGTTTAAGGCTTTAAATCACATATATTTGTTGAAATTCACTGGTGGAACAACTCTTGGAGATAAGAACAAACTTGTCATACCCGCTAAAACAATAAAGTTCACACCTTTTGCTGATATTATTATTGTATATGCTTTATTATCTATGATTATTTTTAATTCACTAAAGTTAACACCTATTTCAGTATTCAATGTTTTTTTTACCGGTCAAATCACTCCGTTTGCTTTTGGTATTATCACATCAATGCTTAATTATCAAAATCTTCTTTTCATTCTTTCCCCAAGAAAGAGATATTCCTTTTTCACAAAACTGTTACTATTATTTTTATGTTTCTTATTCATTGTTATGTTTTCAATGTCTACTATTTGAATTATAGTTGTGAAAGTCTAATACAAGTCAGTTCATACATTGCAGTACCACAATTATATAATTTTAATTACGTATTAGGATGTATAACGAATAAATGTGAATGTTATTTTTATTACAATATACGAATTATATAAAAATTATACAAAAATAATATTTTTTATTGCATATTTATAATTAATATTTATATATAGCAAATAAGAAAATTATTAGATAATTAATAAATATGTTTTTAATTATCATAAAAAAAGTTATGTATGCAATAATTTCTAATTAAGAAAATGAGCATATTTTAAATGATAATTATGTTATATTCATGAGAAGACTAAATAAAGTTAATTATTTTAAATGCATATTTATGAATGAATGATATTCAAAGCATGAATTATATTCAAAAGAATAGTGATCAATTTTTAAAAATTTTGTTGACTAGAATAACTATAACCACAAATTAATGACAATTTGTCGTTACAATTTATTAACTGTTTTTATTGTTGATAAAATATGGAAAAAAAACTTGACTTTTATTATTTAAATATGAAAAAATATACTATTAATTCAAATATTTTCACATGCGTGATTTTTATAAATGATCATTATAAATGACAATTAATTAGTATTTAAAATAGTTTTCTAAATTTATTAACGATGTTTTTAAATTAAGATACAACACTTTTCTAAAAATAATAATAATACGTTACTTTAAAAAATTATAAAATTTTAATTAAAATAAATTAAAATAATAGAGTTAAAATGTTGATTTTGACCGTCTAAACTTTTTAGCAAAACTTCAATAAAACAATAACTTTTAATGATCCAAATATATGTGAAGCAAATTAAAAGTGCTTATAACAAAAGTGATAGTGCATATTTTAATATTTTATTATATTCATTCTAGTTTTTGTGGCATAATGTATTATATCAGTTATAAAAAAATTGAATTATTCGTCGCGGCCTTCGTGTAGGACAAGAGTTGATGCTCGTAGGAGAGGAAAAATGGGTGGAGATACCTGCAAGGTACTACGATGCCAAAGTAAGTATTTGGTCAAAAAAGGGGAAAAGCAAGTAAGAGAAGTCAAGTATATGATTTGTGATACCTGCCCCTCTCAAGCGAGGGGGTTTTTATAGGGATTGTTGGCGAGCAAAGCGCCTGGTCGACTAATGAGGTATTGCCAGATGGAGGGCAAAATGCGTGGTCTTTCTAACTGTTCCCGTGATATCCGGGGAGGCAGTTGGTCGCGTGAACTTCTCTGCGCGTGAAGGGGACACGCCCAACGGCTATATTGTGCTTATTGGGCCTGTTCGCCAATTGTGCTGGATTGGGCCTGGCCCTTGAGGGCAGGAAACCCTACCCGGTCCAGAACAAGAGCCCCCCAAGTCGTTGCTCTGTTGGAGAGTAATGACTTTAGATAGCTGTGACTTCGACCGTACTATCGAGGAAGTGGTTTCTCGCGTGGACTGTTCCATTCGTGCCCGACCAGGTGTGGTCGTTAGACACTAGCGCGAAATGTCGATCAAGCTTTGGAGCGTTCTCGGAGAAATGGGAGTTTTTGGCGAGAAGCCCTGAACGGACGTGTTCATTTTGACAAGGAGACTTGCTCACGGGAGCCAAGGGCTAGTGTATTTTCTACACTAAACCAGGCGAAGAGTTCTTGTGACACGTGGTGAGCCTTTATGGCCTTTGTCAGTCCTAGGGGCGCATAGGCTATGATGACCTTCATGATTCCCCACGATCAAATGGTTATAAAAAGGTGGAGGAAGGTTTCATTTTCATAATTTTCACAAGTTTTTACTCCTTGCTCTTATTTGCTCTGCAATTAGTCCTTCGCCGGAGCTTCTCTTCGCCACCGTCAACCTCTTCTTTTTCTTGTAAGTTCGTTCTTCCCTTTCTGTATATTTGTATGGGTTTTCCGGTTGAACTTCATGTTTTCCGGTTGAACTTCATGTTTTCCGGTTGAACTTCATGTGTTCTTCGATGAACACATGAATTCTTGGAAATTTTATGAAGAACATGATGAATTTTAGGAATTTCTAGGATTTTGTAGAAATTGTTAGCGTAGATCCTTGTAGAATCTGGTTAGGTGTAGAATTTCCTTTGTAGTCGGGCACTAGGCCTGTTCGGAACTTTAACGTGATTTTGAGACGAGCATGCGTTCTCGTATAGATATCTGCGAGTTCTGGTCGCAGAGACCTCTCCTAGCGATTGGTAAGTGATTTATACGAGCATGCGGTTGTCCTCGGATTCGTCAACGCCCTTTCACTTGATTAGTGGTGGAAGGGTGGATTTGATCTCGGATGTCGAATTCACTTATCTTCCTCTGCTTTTCAGGTGAAAATGGCTGAACCCCAGGATGAAGTTGTGCCCGACACGCAGGAAACACAAGAGGGGCCCAGTGTGCCCGCCGATTATTCGAATATCAAGGTCGCAGGAGGGGACCTTGAATGGCTCGCACATGAGCCTTTGTTGTTTCGATCAACTTTCTCCGCCGAGGAGATACGAGACTTTGACTTGTTGGAGAGGCGTGACGAGGACGCTCCACGGGCATGGAAAGCATTTCGCCCCGGGGAGTATGATAGAATTTGTTCCTCGTACCCGGGATTGCGCTTTCCTATGTACGAGTTCGCTTTTACGGAGGCCAAGATGCGTCTCCCTTTCACCGACTTTCAAGCCTCCCTGTTCACCCATCTGGCCTTGTGCCCGTCTCAGCTTCACCCCAATGCCTTGGCTTTTATCCGGGCTTTTGAGTTAGTGTGTCGTTACCTCAATATCGGCGCGACCATGGATCTCTTCTTCTGCCTTTTCCAAATTCAAAGGAGCACGGCAGGGATGAAACAGAGTTGGGTATCGTTTAAACAACAGAGTAGGCTGTTTTGGCCGTATTCTGATTCAATACGCAATTCAAGGATAGGTTTCTGATCGTGAAGCCTATTACCGAGGAGGCAAAGAGGACCATCTCGACCATTGAGAAGGAGATGGTGAATGGTCGGGAGAGGGATGGTGTCGTCTCCATCTTTCCTTTGGAATGGGTCTATACCCATTTTAAGCGCAGAACGGATCAGTTCCTGGTGAAGCACGAGCAGCTTTGCCCGGCGGATAAGGAGTCGTATAGGATCCTCCATGCTTACGTGGAGAGCTTTACCCTGGCCTTCGTCATTGATCGGGACGGGAAAGAGCTGGTTGGGGATGATGGGCCCGTCTGAGTAGCTAGATATATCAATGTCAAAGCTCTCCTCGAGTGTGATAACGACGATGATGCGATGACCTTGCTTGGTATGCTCCACTATTTAGTTTTATTTCTTTGAATTCTTGGTCCTGACTTGTTATGTGTGTTCGCAGGTATGATGGCTGACATACGGGAGCGTCTGATGAGGTCCCAGGCGGCGAAGGTTCACAAGAAAACAACCACAGGTGCCAAGGTCGGGGTGCCTAAGTAGACAGTGATGGAGAGTTTTGCTACTGGACCTACCCCCGTCCCGGAGAGAGCCTCAACGCCGCTGACCCCGGAGTCCTCCCATAAAAGGAAGAGAGATGACGCGGGGACTTCTGTGGCCGCTGGTCCGGGGGGGTCCGGTGCCGGTCATCTTGTCCTGCCTGCCTGCTACACGCGCCGAGATTTATTCGCTGAAGGGGATTCGATAGATGTCCATGATTCTGAAGCTGTGGCTATTCTGAATGCCAACTCTAAAGTGAGGAGAAAACAGTTGTGCCAGGATGCGGTGGGCATGTTTAGGGTCCTTGAAGCTGCCCTTGTCCTCGCCGACGATGAAGCTGCTACTCGGCCGAGCCTCGTGACGTCCAAGAATAGAATTGCCGAGCTGGAGACGGAAAACAACAAGCTGTTCAACGATTTAAAATAGTTTGAAGGTCACGAGGAGGCCAAAGTGTTGCTTCAGTCGGCGGTGACTCAGCTTAAGTTAGATGCGCTCAAGGCTGACGAGGAGAAGACGAGGCTGCAGGCCAGGATCGCTGAATTGGAAGGCTTAACTTCAGCTGTCTAGGATGAAAATGACGACGAGAAGTCCTTGAAGTCGCGTGCTGGCTTGATAGAGAGGATTAGAATCCTTGGCGAGGACAATCTGAAAGCAGCTGAGTTCGGCTTCAGTGTGGCAAAAGAGCAGATGGTGGCCTTCAACTCTGATGTGCAGCTCCTGACGGATGGGATGAGTTTGTTTAACAAGGTGGTAGACGGTCAGGTCGTTCCTGCCGAGGAGGAGAGTGAAGTCGCTGGATAGGACTTTGTTGTTTTTAGAATGTTTTGTGGGCCTGCGTGCCCTTATCAATTTGTATGGGCGCTGCCCCTTTTTTGTATTTATGACATTACCCGGTCATGCCCGGTATTTTAATATACTTGGATTTTGTGAATG
This sequence comes from Lathyrus tuberosus, assembly GCA_022829125.1. Taxonomy (NCBI): domain Eukaryota; kingdom Viridiplantae; phylum Streptophyta; class Magnoliopsida; order Fabales; family Fabaceae; genus Lathyrus; species Lathyrus tuberosus. The sequence goes on along the minus strand of JALAZF010000218.1, from coordinate 7,581,787 downwards.
TTTTATCATGGACTTTTGCTATTTTTGTTTATATGTATGTGTGTGTGCTCGGCGAGGTGTGAAACCTACCAAGGAGGGCGAAGTGGTTTTGCCCATGATGAGGTTAGGACTTCGTTTGAGGTATTAATCTCATAGGCTTGGACTGTTCCCATCGCGAGCTGGGTGTCCTGCCTGAATGGTGCGGCAACGGCGGAGCTCGGTTGAGGTATCCTCGTTGTGCGCAGGATCTGCTCGTACAACAAGCAGAAGCTGGCCGGCGTTGTAATGCGTATCATGCTTCACCAGGGCACGATACGATGGCTGCGCAACTCTCCCCATTTTGGGGTGATTACGTCGGCGATTTGTCTATCCTCGTGGTTAAGGACTTAGCTGTAGTACTGCTTGAGTTTTCAGCGTTCCACGGTCGAGCAAGTTGTTTTTCATCCAGTGTTTCCAAGTAATATGCTCCCGTGCCCGTTTTGGACTTGACCCTATAAGGTCCTTCCCAGTTCGCTGCTAGTTTCCCTTCGCGAGAATCCTTTTGGTTTCTGCGCAGGACCAGACTGCCTACGGGGAAGTCGCGCTTTATGACTCTGGCGTCATGTCGCATTGTTATTTGTTGCTTTAATCCGGCCTCGCGGAGGGCAGCCCCTGATCTTATTTCTTCGACCAGATCGACCTCCTCGCGTAGAGCATCATCGTTCATTTCTTCGTCAAGGGGAGCTTCTGTCCTTCTGGAGGGCTCCCTTATCTCCACTGGTATTACCGCCTCTGTCCCATACGCTAGTCGGAAAGGGGTTTCCCCCGTGGTGGAGTGAGGTGTTGTCCTGTATGCCCAGAGGACGCTGTGGAGCTCCTCGACCCACCTTTTCTTGGCCTCGCCTAGCCTTCGCTTCAATCCGCGTAGGATTACTTTGTTCGTGGCCTCCGCTTGCCTGTTGGTCTGGGGATGCTTGACCGAAGTAAAGTGTTGTTTCGTTCCCAATTTGGCTACGAAGTCTTGGAATTTTCTGTCTGTGAATTGGGTTCCGTTATCGGTTACGAGGGCCTGGGGTACCCCGAATCTGGCGAGGGCGTTTCTTTTGTAGAAACGCAATATGTTGAAGGTTGTGATCTTGACGAGCGCTTCGTCTTCAATCCATTTTGTGAAATAGTCGACGGCCACGATTAGGAATTTATTTTGATAAGATCCCATTGTAAAGGGGCCTAGGATGTCCATCCCCCACCAGGAGAAGGGCCACGACGAGGAGAGGGTCTTCAACTTGTTGGGTGGCGCCAAATGCATGTCCCCGTGGCGTTGGCAGCGGTCACATTTTTGTGCGTGTTCTTTGGCGTCGTGTTGCATGGTCGCCTAGTAATATCCTGCACGCAGGGCTTTTTGAGCCAGAGATTTTCCTCCTAGGTGATGTGCATTGATGCCCTCGTGGATCTCTTGTAAGTTTTTGGGGACCTGACCCTCGTCGACACATTTCAACAGGGAAATGGAAAATCCTCGTCGATATAATTTGTCCTAGACCAGTACGTACGAGCAGGCTCGTCGCTTAGTTACACTGGCCTCCTTACTGTCTTCGAGGAGTTCCCCTTTGGTGAGATAATTGTATACCGGGGTCATCCAACAACGGGGATCTCCGATGACATTAACATCTAGCAGGTCGGGTTTTAAAATGCTCGGGCTAGCCAGTATTTCTTGTATGATGGATTTGTTTCCACCTTTTTTCCTGGTGCTGGCTAATTTAGAGAGGATGTCTGCTCGGGTATTCTTTTTGCACGGGACGTGCTGAACTTCCCATGCTTCAAACTCCGTCATTTTTTCTTTCACCATGGCCAAGTATCCGGCGAGTTGGTCGTTCTTTGCTTGGAACTCTCCTCGTACTTGGGACGCCATGAGCTGGGAATCAGTGCAGATTTTTATTTTTCTCGCGCCGACGTCTTTGGCCAGTCGTAATCCTGCGAGGAAGGCTTCATACTCAGCTTGATTGTTGGATGTTTTGAAGGAGAGGACCCGGGACACTTCGATCAGGGTCCCTTCCTCGTTTTCGAGGATAATTCCTGCTCCGCTGCCCGAGGGACTTGATGCGCCATCCACGTAAATGATTCACTTCTGTGTCCCTCCCAGAGGGGATGGTTCCGGAGTCATCTCTGCCACGAAGTCGGCCAGGACCTGTGCCTTGAGGGCTTTCCTCCCTTTGTAGTGAATGTCGAACTCGGCCAGTTCAAGGGACCATTTTAGCATCCATCCCGCCATATCTGGTCGGCTTAACAGCTTCCTAATGGGCTGGTCGGTTCTGACGACAATAGTGTGCGCCAGGAAGTAATATCTGAGACTCCTCGCGGAAACTATGAGAGCAAGGGCCACCCATTCTATTTGCGTGTACCTAACTTCGGGTCCTTGTAGGGCTTTACTGGTGAAATAGATGGGTTTCTGCCCATCAGTAGTCTCGCGAATAAGTGTTGCACTTACTGCTTCATTGGCCACGGAGAGATACAGGTATATGGTTTCCCTGCGGTCTGGTCGGGACAATACTGGTGGCTCGGACAGAGCTTGTTTGAAATGGGCAAGGGCCTGCTCGCACTCGTCCGTCCACTCTAAATTTGCCTCCTTCCGGAGTAATTTGAAGAAGGGCAGGGCGTGCTAGGCGGACTTGCTTACGAAGCGAGCAAGGGACGCGAGCATCCCGTTGAGGGATTGTATCGCCTTCTTCGACCGCGGCGTGGGGAATTCCACGAGCGCTCGGCATTTTTCTGGGTTTGCTTCTATTCCTCTTTCGGTGAGGTAAAACCCGAGGAATTTCCCTGCCCGCACACCAAAGGTGCATTTTTCTGGATTAAAACGCATTTTACATTTTCGAGCTTGGTCGAACACCTTGCATAAGTGGGTGGTATGGTCAGATTCCTCTTGGGATTTCACGATCATAACATCCATATATACTTCGAGCATGTCACCGATTTCTGATCGGAAGACTTTGTTCATCATGCGTTGGTATGTGGCCCCGGCATTCTTTAGTCCAAAGGGCATTACGTTATAGTAATAATTCCCCGAGGAGGTCATGAATGCCGTGTATCTCTTGTCCTCGTCTGCCATTGGGATTTGGTTGTATCTCGAATAAGCATCCATGAAGGACAAGAGCTTGAAACCTGCGGAATTATCTACGAGTTTATCTATGCTCGGCAGTGGATAAGCGTCTTTCGGGCACGCCCGATTGAGATCAGTGTAGTCAATGCACATGCGCCACTTTCCATTACTTTTCTTTACAAGTACAATATTTGAGAGCCAGGTCGTATACCTAGCCTCGGAAATAAATTTTGCCTCTAAGAGGACTTGTACAAGTTTTTAGGCAGCCTGTGCCTTTTCCTCAGATTGTTTCCTTCTTCGTTGGGCAATGGCGCGGGCAGCTGGAATGATTGTCAAGTGGTGACATGCAGTTTCTGGATCAAGGCCGGGCATATCCGCTGCACTCCAGGCGAACAGGCCGGCGTTGTCGTCAAGGCATTTCTTCAATTCTTCCTTTACCACCTCGGGGAGACCAGCACCTATTTTTACTCCCCTGTTGGGGTTATTTCTGAAGGTGATGATCTCGAATTCCCCATCTGGAACTGGTCGCAGAAGTGCAGGGGACAGGGAGCTTGTTACTCCTGGCTTTTTGTCTTCGCCATGGTCTTCATCTCCGTCTTCAGGAAGTCTGCTACCGAGGTCGATGTTATGCACGGGAAGCGTGGGCTTTTTCTCTGGCTGGCCATCTTCAGCTGGAACCTCGTCCTCTCTAGTGCGCTTTGCCGACTTTGCCGTCGTCGCGATCTGACTCTGTCCTTTTGTTGCGGCCTCAAAGCATCTACAAGCAGCCTCGATGTCACCATGAAGAGTTGCGACGTGTCCTTTCTCGGTGTAGTACTTGAGCTTGAGGTGGACCGTAGAGGGGACAGCAACGAGTTTGGCAAGAGCTGGTATGCCAAGGATGCACTGATAGAGAGACGCGCAATTAATGACTAAGAACTGCGTTTTAATTGTCCGAGATGCCTCTTCCTCGCCAAACGTGACTGGTATCTCCACGTAACCCCAAGGTCGGGTTGTTGCCCCATTGAATCCTTGGAGATCCGATCCCACGTATGGTGAGAGGTTGGACTTATTCCGTTTCAGCGCGCGGAACAAGCTGGAATACATGATGTCCACGGAACTGCCCTGGTCGACTAGGATCCTCCGTACATCGGTGGATGATAACTTGGCCCTGATCAGCAGAGGAATGTGGGAATTCGGCGATCCTCCGGGGAGTTCTTCTCTGTAGAACGTGATCGGCTGCGAGCGCCCTTTACCCTTGCCGACCGTGTACAACTGCTCGGGGCTGCTGTCTATCAACTGTTCAAACTTTCGTTTGATGGATCCTATCATGAGCTCATGGTACCCCCCGCATGAGATAACTATGGTCGTAGGAAAGGCTTCCCAGGTGCTGTGTACGAATGCCTGGGAAGTCGGGTTGAGGTGGTCAGGAACGAAGAAGTCCTCTGGTCGGCTGATGGCCATTACGACCTGCAGGGGAGGATTGGAGGGGGCTGATTCTGCTTCTTTCTTCGGATCAGACGTGTCTCGTCGGGAGGATTCTCCCTTCTTTACGTATTGCTTCAGGTGACCCTCTTTGATGAGGATCTCTATAGCATCCTTAAGGTGTACGCAGTCTTCTATCGCATGGCCGTGACTACGATGGAAACGACAGTATTTGCTCTTGTCGACGTTTCCTTTGGACGTGGTCAGTTTAGGGAACCTGACACCCCCTTGTTTGAATTCTGTGTTGATGCAGTTGGAGAGAATGCGTTCTCGCGAGGTTGTGAGTACAGTGTACTCCATAAACCGGCCAGCCGGTCCTTTGCTTTCGCAGGGACGCTCATCGCGCCTTCTCTCTTTCCCTTGCCTAGATGATTCTGCCTCATCTTTTTTTGATGCCCGGGGTGCTTCGCGATCTCTCAAGTCCCGGGCATGGAATGCGGCTTCTTTTTCCTCGTAAAGGATGTAGTCTTCCACTTTCCGAAGAAGCTCTGTTAGTGTGCGGGGAGCTTCGATCCCTACGGCCTTACGGAAGTCGCTTTTGGGCCGGAGTCCCTTTTCGAGGAGGTACTTCTTCATGTGATCCGTTGTTCGGACTTCAACTGCTTCTTTGTTGAATCTTTCAATGTACGCCCGCAGGGATTCATCCCGGCCCTATATAATGGCCTCCAACGTAGCTTCCGACTTAGGGTGTCGTTGGGAAGCTGTGAAATGTCGGGCAAACTGGCTCTTTAACTCCCTCCACGAAGAGATGGATCCGCGAGGAAGTCGTTTAAACCATGTCATTGCTCCCTTCCTCAAGGTGATGGGGAACATTTTGCATCTGATAGCCCCGGAGACACCGTGATATTGGAGCATCGCCTCTATGTTTTCGATATGCTCGCGGGGGTCAGTTGTCCCATCGTAGGTTATCAATGTGGGTGGTTTTTCCAATCCGCGGGGAATTCGGATGTCGAGGATGTCCCTTGTGAACGGACCATGAACGTCATCGTCACTGCTGGAACTGGGAGAGAGCGAAAGGGAACGGCTGTGCTCGCGGCTTCGACTTCGGCGAGGAGAGCGTCCGCGGGTGCGATGGTGATCGTACCTATCCGTGTGTCAAGACCTCTTGGAAACCGGGGAGTGCCTGGATCTTCGCGGAGGAGACTGATGGCGTCGTCGGGCTAGATCGGGTGTAGGGTTCCTCGATCTTGAATGTTTCCTCTCCGGGGACGCGGGGAAAGGCTCGTCAGTTTTTTTGAAGCGAGGCGTCCCTGAAGGATATGCTCGAGGGCATTGAGTTTCTCCCCTTGCTGGAGGATCAGGAGGTTTGAGTTGTTGAGAGAAGCGATGAGCGCCGCGGTGGTCGGATCAGCATCCTGGGGAACCGGAACGGGCTCGAAGGTGAACTCCACGGCTGATGTTCGTGGCTTTGGATCGTCGGGTCTCGGGGAAGCAGGTCTTCCGTCTCATTGGTCACTTTCCTGCGGGATAGGCCCGACGAAAGCGTGGTCGTTGTTGTTGTTGGCCGCAGGGGCCACAGAGTCTTGGTGAACATCACTCTTGAAGAAAGCCATGTCGATCTGAGATTCGAAAGGGTGAAGCTTTGGTCATTGTTGAACAAGGGAGAATCTTGGTGAAAGACGGGGAAGCTGGTTTCCCACAGACAGCGCCACTGATCGGAGAGGACCAGAAGGAGATCGTCGCGGCCTTCGTGTAGGACAAGAGTTGATGCTCGTAGGAGAGGAAAATGAGGTGGAGGTACCTGCAAGCTACTCCGATGCCAAAGTAAGTATTTGGTCAAAAAAAGGGAAAAGCAAGTAAGAGAAGTCAAGTATATGATTTGTGATACCTTCCCCTCTCAAGCGAGGGGGTTTTTATAGGGATTGTTGGCGAGAAAGTGCCTGATCGACTAATGAGGTATTGCCAGATGGAGGGCAAAGCGCGTGGTCTTTCTAACTGTTCCCGTGATATCCGGGGAGGCAGTTGGTCGCGTGAACTACTCTGCGCGTGAAGGGGACACGCCCAACGGCTATATTGTGCTCAACGACTATATTGTGCTTATTGGGCCTGTTCGCCAATTGTGCTGGATTGGGCCTGGCCCTTGAGGGCAGAAAGCCCTGCCCGGTCCAGAACAATAATTATGTTATATTCATGAGAAGACTAAATAAAGTTAATTATTTTAAATGCATATATATGAATGAATGATATTCAAAGCATGAATTATATTCAAAAGAATAGTGATCAATTTTTAAAAATTTTATTGACTAGAATAACTATAACCACAAATTAATGACAATTTGTCGTTACAATTTATTAACAATTTTTATTGTTGATCAAATATGGAAAACAACTTGACTTTTATTATTTAAATATGAAAAAATATACTATTAATTCAAATATTTTCACATACGTGATTTTTATAAATGATCATTATAAATGACAATTAATTAGTATTTAAAATAGTTTTCTAAATTTATTAACGATGTTTTTAAATTAAGATACAACACTTTTCTAAAAATAATAATAATACGTTACTTTAAAAAATTATAAAATTTTTATTAAAATAAATTAAAATAGTAGAGTTAAAATGTTGATTTTGACCGTCTAAACTTTTTAGCAAAACTTCAATAAAACAATAACTTTTAATGATCCGAATATATGTGAAGCAAATTAAAAGTGCTTATAACAAAAGTGATATTTAATATTTTATTATATTCATTCTAGTTTTTGTGGCATAATGTATTATATCAGTTATAAAAAAATTGAATTATTCGTAAAAGAAAATTAAAATAAAATATTCAGTTAGTGAAAAATTAAAGATTTTTTTATTTTTGAATTTGCAGTGTCATTTGCATAACTTTGAATTAAATATTTGTAAGCCCCTATTTCTTGAAACAAGATTTGCAAAGGGAAGAAGCAAGATGGCTTGAACCTATTTGATGAGTGGAAGTGTGTTAGTCTACTCAAGTTGCTGTGGGATTTAAGTGGTAAAAGGGATAGTATGTGGATCAAATGGATTCACATTTACTATATGAACGGTACATATATAATGGAAGTTGTGGTTAGAAATAATTGATCTCGATTTGTAAGGCAATTTTTTAGCAAGGATAAAGGATTGCTGATAACCAAGATTGTGTAGAAGCAACCTTCACTCACATTGAGTTTTGATGAAGACAACACAACAAACTCTCTACAAAGATAATGTGCAAAAAGAAAGAGAATCAAGATACATAAAGTACAAGAAGCTCAAGTTCAAGAAGATATCCTAAGTGCTATCAAGTTGAATCAAATTAGCTTCAAGGGTTCAAGTGTCATGAAGATCAAAGGTTGAACAAAGGTATAACAATGTCATTTAAATGATTATACAAGTGTTCACATGTCTTGCATCTTGCATATCCTTGATCTAGTGCATTGCATATCTTTTATGGAAAGTTCACATTGTTTTCTAAACTTTGTATTGAGAAATCAACACTGTTAATCGATTAACATGTGGGGTTAACCAATTAACGTATTCAAAATTTGAATATTTTCTAACGTTACAGGGGTGTTAACCGATTAACCTATATGGTTAACCGATTAACACTGCTACTGTAAGCGAAAAATGGTGACTTTTCATGGAAATGTGCATTGCCTTCTCATCTCTTTTCATTCCTTTGCTGCATATTTTTCATACCTTTTTGTAGGGGTGTTTTACATATATTTAAACACTTCAATTTCAGATTTAACACTCACCTCCTAACAATTTCAAAATAAAAAATTCACTCATACTTTCATATTTCAAAATATTATTCAAGTGTTCATTCAAACATTTTTCCTTGAGAGAAACTTCTGCATATCTTTCACAACATATCATTGTTTCATCTCATTCTTGTCAAGAACACTTGTATACATTGTTTGAGTGATATTGTCTCAAAGGAGAAGATCAATATTCAAGATTGATATCAACATACTATCAAGACATAATCTTATTATCAAGAATATTTTTCTGTTGTACCTTGTTGTCCAGGACTGTTGGAAACAAGTGAGTGTTTTGAAGAGGATTGTTCTTCATACACTTAATTACCTATAGGTTAGATAGCAAGCATCACTATTGGTGTGATTAGGTTGTACAATAATTCTAAACTATAGTGAACTCTCTTTCGTGTTGAAGGAGGAGTGGAGTTCTCTCGGACTGTGAGGGGAACCACTATAATTCTCTTGTGTCATTTTTCCTTTCCGCACTTTACTTTCCAGCACTATCATAAAATGGAAAAATAACCAAGAACCGGTAAAAAGATCAAAGAAAATTTTAAGAACCTAATTCACCCCCCCCCCTCTCTTAGGTGCATTTACACTTACAATTGGCATCAGAGCAGGTTATAGGTAACCTGATCCTATTCGATTCAGATGGCTTTCGCAAACAATGATCTTGTATTCAAAGACGGTGGTAGTAGCAACAAGCCTCCTTTGTTTTCTGGCCAATACTTCGACTTCTGGAAAATCTGTATGAAGGCACATTTAGAAGCACAAGGAAGTGATATATGGGAGGCTGTTCAAAATGGTCCTTTTATTCCTACAACGGTTTTCAACGGAGTTGGTACGCCAAAACCACAAGCATCATGGGATGAGGATGATAAGAAAAAGGTTCTTTATGACAAAAAGGCAATAAATATTTTACAAAGTGCACTTGGAATGGATGAATTCTTCCGCGTCTCTACATGTACAATGGCCAAACAAATATGGGACACTCTTGTAGATACTCACGAAGGAACCGCCGAAGTCAAAAGAGCCAGATTGAATACTTTAAGTCAAGAGTACGAGTTATTCAGAATGCAACCAAGAGAATCAATCCTCGACTTGCAGAAGAGATTCGTGCATTTGACAAATCACTTGAATGCACTTGGTAAGACACTAACAAATGATGAACTTAATCTTAAAGTGCTTAGGTCTTTAACAAGAGAGTGGCAACCCAAAGTGACGGCGATTTCCGAGAAGAAAAGTTTATCAACGATGACATCCGCTACTCTATTCGGAAAGCTTCAAGAATATGAGACGGAACTTGGACTATTGGAGAAACGTGAGAACCAAGAAAAGAAATCCAAGAGCATTGCCTTAAAAGTCGAATCCAAAGTTGTGAAGAAAGAAGACAATCTCGAAGAGGACGAAAACTTTATGCTCCTTGTAAAAAGACTAGGAAAATACTTCAGTACAAAAAATAATATTGGAAACTCTAGTTTCACAAGAAGAAAGAAGTCCTCAAAGAACAAAGAAAAAGAAGCTTCAACATCCAATGGAGATATTATATGCTATGAATGTGGAAAGCAAGGCCACATCAAACCGGAATGTCCCAAACTCGCAAAGAATCGTGACAACAAAGGAAAGAAGGATTACAAAAAGAAAGCCTACATTGCTTAGGATGACAACGAAATAAGTTCTTCATCGGATTCCGATAGTGATCAAAGCGCAAATTTAGCATTGATGGCATCACATCATTCCGACGATGAAGACGATGAGGTTAGTAGTAACTTTTCAATTTATGATAATGATGCTCAAGGAGCAATTGATGAACTTTTAAGTGAATGCAAAATTCTATATAAAACCATCTCATCTCAAAAGAAACAAATATCAATCTTGGAAGAAAATATTGAGAAAATGGAAAATAAGTTCAAAGATGAAAAAGAAGAATTAATTAAGAATTTTGCATGCACTAAATGTGAGTCACTTGCTTTTCAAATAGTTCAATTGAAAAGAGTCCTAGAAAGATATGAGAAAGGACAAATTGGATTGGAACATGTTCTTAGTAGTCAAAGATACTCAAATGATAAAAGTGGTCTAGGTTACTCAAAATTCTCTAAACAAACTTCTAACAAGACCATTTTTGTAAAAGCTAAAGAACAAATTCCTTTAGAGAAAAGTGACAAGCCTAAAATGGTTCAACAATATAACAAAAGGAAAAGAAATAATAAGAAGAAATCTTATCCCCCTAGATATAAAAGCAACTTTGAGCCTACTTGTTTCTATTGTGGTATTAAAGGTCATACTCCTAATGCATGTTATATTAGAAACTTTAGTGTTGCTCAAGGCCATTATGTATGGGTCAAGAAAGGAACTAACTTTGAAGGACCCAAGGCAATTTGGGTACCTAATAAAACGTAACTCTTTTTTGTAGGTATGCTTGAAGACCTCTTCAAATCAATGGTATCTTGATAGTGGATGTTCGAGGCACATGACGGGTGACCTAAGCAAATTTTCACATCTAACGCTTAAGGCCAAAGGATATGTTACTTATGGTGACAACAACAAAGGAAGAATCCTTGGCGTCGGCATCATTGGTTCACCGCCTTCAACAACTATAGAAGATGTCCTATATGTGGAAGGTCTAAAGCATAGTCTCCTTAGCATTTGCCAACTGTGTGACCGAGGTTTCAAAGTCAACTTCACTAAAGATGAATGTTTGATTGAAAACAAAGTTACTCATGAAGTTATGCTAAAAGGTAAAAGAGTTAATAACATATTTTTAATTTCCTTAGATAACTTGTCTTTGAATGTTAGGTGTCTCTTGGCAAACAACAATGAATCATGGTTATGGCATAAGAGGTTTGCTCATATTCATATGGAGCACTTGAATAAGTTGATCAAGAATGACTTAGTCATTGGATTGCCGAAGATCAAATTCATCAAATATGGGTTGTGTGACGCTTGCCAAAAAGGAAAGCAAACCAAATCAACTTTCACATCCAAGAATGTGGTGTCCACAACTAGGCCACTACAATTGTTGCACATGGATCTCTTTGGTCCATCGAGAACAAAAAGCTTCGGAGGTAATGTCTATGCATTAGTTATTGTTGATGATTTCTCTAGATATACTTGGACATTGTTTTTAGTGCAGAAAAGTGATGCTTTTAAAGCCTTCAAGAAGCATGCAAAACAAATACAAAATGAGAAGTCTCTTACAATCGCCTCCATTAGAAGCGACCATGGTGGAGAATTCCAAAATGCCTCATTTGAAGAATTTTGTGAAGAACATGGAATCTCACACAATTTCTCCGCACCAAGAACTCCACAACAAAATGGTGTCGTAGAAAGGAAGAATAGATCATTGGTGGAACTTACAAGGACAATGCTAAGTGATTCAAATCTTCCTAAGTATTTTTGGGCGGATGCGGTGAGCACGGCAAGTTTTGTAAGTAACCGTGTCAATATTAGACCTATTCTCAAGAAGACCCCTTATGAACTTTTCAAAGGGAGAAAACCAAATATTTCTTTCTTTCATGTTTTCGGGTGCAAGTGCTTTGTCCTAAACAACGATAAAGACAACCTTGGTAAGTTTGACGAGAAATCCGATGAAGGTATTTTTCTCGGCTACTCTCTCTCTAGTAAGGCATTTAGAATTTATAATAAAAGAACTTTAACTATAGAAGAATCTATGCATATCAAATTTTATGAATCTAACCCCTCGAAAGAGGATATTATTGTTTGTGATAATGATGATGATCTTGTAGAAATTCACAAAGAAGATACTTCTAAAGACTTCATTGAAAATCTAGAAGAAAAACAAGAAGAACATCATGATGAACCGATTCAACAAAATTCGATCAACAATGATCTACCAAAAGAATGGAGAACACATAGGGATCACCCAATCGACAAAGTCATCGGAGACATAAGTCAAGGTGTAGCAACAAGACTAAATCTCAAGGATGCATGCTTGAATATGGCGTTCGTTTCTCAAATAGAACCCTCCAAAGTTAATGAAGCTCTTGAAGATGATCAATGGATCATTGCCATGCAAGAAGAGTTAAACCAATTTGAAAGAAATCAAGTTTGGGAACTTGTCCCTAAACCAAACGATAAACATATCATCGGAACAAGATGGGTATTTAAGAACAAACTTGACGAAAATGGAATTATTGTTCGTAACAAAGCAAGATTGGTGGCTCAAGGGTACAATCAAGAAGAAGGAATTGACTTTGAAGAAACATTCGCTCCGGTTGCAAGGTTAGAAGCTATTGGCCTATTACTTGCTTATGCTTGTTCAATGAATTTTCAGTTATTTCAAATGGACGTCAAAAGCGCATTCCTAAACGGATATATCAACGAAGAAGTCTATGTCAAACAACCTCCGGGTTTTGAAGACTTCAAGCATCCTTCACATGTATACAAGTTGAAGAAAGCTCTCTATGGTTTAAAACAAGCACCAAGGGCATGGTATGATCGTCTAAGTAATTTCTTATGCGAAAAAGGTTTTGAAAAAGGCAAGGTAGACAAGACTTTGTTCATTAAGAGGATAAAGAATAATACCTTACTTGTTCAAGTGTACGTGGACGACATTATCTTTGGTTCAACAAACAATCAACTTTGTGAAGAATTTGCTTCAATGATGCAAGGCGAGTTTGAAATGTCCTTGATGGGAAAAATGAATTATTTCCATGGATTACAAATCAAGCAACAAAAGGACGGAATCTTCATCAACCAATCGAAGTATTGCAAAGAATTAGTAAAGAGATTTGATATGGATAGTTGTAAAGCTATGTCAACACCAATGGGATCCGGAACCTAAATTGATCAAGACGAATCGGGAAAATCGGTTGATATTACGAAGTATCGAGGTATGATTGGTTCTTTATTATATTTGACGGCAAGCCGTCCTGACATAATGCTTAGTGTGTGTTTATGTGCTCGCTTCCAAGCAAATCCAAAGGAGTCACATCTCACGGCGGTCAAAAGAATCATGAAGTATCTCAAGGGAACGGCAAATGTTGGCTTATGGTATCCTAAAGGTAGTGTTTGTACTTTAATCGGTTATTCTGACGCGGATTATGCAGGCTGTAAAACAGATAGAAAAAGCACGAGTGGAACATGTCACATCCTCGGAAATGCACTAGTTTCGTGGTCTTGTAAGAAACAAGCATGCGTTGCACTTAGTATGGCCGAAGCGAAGTACATAGAAGCTGGTAGTTGTTGTGCACAAAACCTTTGGTTAAAAGAACAATTAAGCGACTACGGAATTGATCTTGGTTGCATTCCTCTCCGGTGCGACAACACAAGTGCAATCAACATTACAAAGAACCCCGTCATGCACTCAAGGACCAAACACATTGACATTCGACATCATTTTCTTCGTGATCATGTGCTTAAAGGCGATGTCGAAGTGACGTTTATTGATACTCATAACCAACTAGCAGATATCTTCACCAAACCGCTCGCAAAAGAATCATTCTACAAAATTAGGCGAGAACTTGGTATCTTGGATGAAGGTGATATCTAAACACATCTTTAAATTCTTATTCATCAAGTTATCTTCATCAAAATTTGGCTAAAGATATATGTTACCATGATATAATATTAGTATATTTGTGTTGCAAATGTTTTCCTTAAGTTTCATACTTGTTACCTTTTGTTATTGTGCAATTTTTGACTCTGTTAATCGGTTAACCCAGGGAGTTAATCGATTAACACCTACAGCCTTTAATTTTTTGTGGAAATTTTGATTCGGTTAATCGATTAACCTAGGGTGTTAACTGATTAACCTGCGCTAACGTGGATTTTAAAAAAAAAAAACATATATGTTATGTGTGTGGAATAAATGTATTGGGTGCATGTACTTTTAGTCAACACTTCCCCTTACTCTTCTTCCTCACCTTAAACTCACCATTAATGCTCTCTTGGAACTCATCTCTTCTACCCACTCAAGTTTTGGTTCAAACTTCACATTAAAAACCCACTACAATCATTCTCCTATAAAACATTCTCATTCTCAACTCTATTTCAACCACTCCTCACCCAAATCCGAAAATCCCTCTCTCAAAACCTAAAAGCTTCAAACTTCATCCATGGCTTCTTTGAAGAAGGGAAAGGGAAAAATGCCAGCAAGCAGCTCAGCAGAACATGAGGAGGATACTCAAATGGAAACTATCAAGAAAAGAAGAATGGATTTCAAAGTCTGGGTTCGTCAACTTCTTCCGGTAAAATATATCAATCTCTTAGATTTTAAGGCTCCTTTCTTTGATTTTCCAAATCTGTTGAAAGTTCAGAAAATAGACAAGTTTGTTTCTGATAAGGGTAAATGTTATACTGATTTGGTTAAGGCCTTTATGAACACAATGTCTATTAATTTGGATATGAATGAACAACATAAGCTGAGAGCGGTTGTTAGAAACTGTGAAATTGTTGAGAATTTGGCAGGAATAGTTGCGTCGCTGAAAATTCCGTATTCCGGATATTTTCTTCGCAAAGGTGTTACCTTCACGGATGGTCCTTGGGCTGAATTTAACAAGATGGAATACTACTACAGCATCTGTAGATTTCCAAGAGAAGTTGTGGTTGCTGGACAGCGTACAGCCCGTACACTTCATTATGCTTCGAATTTGTTGATAAACGATCGGATGTTACACTATGTTATCTGCTATGTATTGATTCCAAAGGACTCCAACCATGCTCAAATCAGTGATCTTGAGATGCAGATGATGTTTGCAATCAAGAATAAGATCAAGATCAATTGGATCCTAACCATGATGTATCATCTGAAGCAATAAATCTCATTGTCCACCCGGCTCCCGTATGGTCGCCTCATTTCAAGGATTTTAGAAAACACGGATTTGGACCTCAATAGGGAACCGGCCACTATTCCAAAGCAATTTGTGAATGAAATCAATAAGGCAACAATTGTGAGGAACACCAGTATTGTGGAAACTAGTCCTGGAAGTGGAACATACAAGTATGTTGAAGCAGAATCTACTCCTTCCTCCTATCCTATTCCCGAAGGTGGCATTACAAATGAATTTCTCTACATAACTATGATGAATCAACATAGAGAAACCACCCGGGCAATTACTTCTCTTCGCAAGCTTGTATTGGATTTACAAAATCAGCATGAAGATGAAGATGGTGATGATGATGAAGAAGGAAGTGAAGAAGGTGAAGAAGGAAGTGAGGAGGTGTCTGAAGAAGATTAAAGTTTTTGCATCATGTCTGATATTGTTATGTCTTTTACAAATTCTGTTTTATGTCTTGAACTTCAGATTTTATGTTCTGTTCGTTTATGTTGAATTTTGTGTACTGTACTTCATATTCTGGTTTTGTTATGTATGTGTGTTTGTTGGTTTATACGTGTATGGTTACTATGTATGTATATATGTTAATTATGAACTGTCATTGTTTTGGAATCCTCTTCCTTTTTGCTAATGACAAAGGGGGAGAAGGATTGGTTTCTCTAACGGTTGTTATGCAGAAAATTTTTACCCTCATGAATTTAGGGGGAGCTCCATTTTAGGGGGAGAATCAAACTTAGAGAAACATCAAGTCTAAAGATTCAATCTTTCAATGGATTGGTTGTCATCATCAAAAAGGGGGAGATTGTAGAAGCAAGCTTCACTCACATTGAGTTTTGATGAAGACAACACAACAAACTCTCTACAAAGATAATGTGCAAAAAGAAAGAGAATCAAGATACATAAAGTACAAGAAGCTCAAGTTCAAGAAGATATCCTAAGTGTTATCAAGTTGAATCAAATTAGCTTCAAGGGTTCAAGTGTCATGAAGATCAAAGGTTAAACAAAGGTATAACAATGTCATTTAAATGATTATACAAGTGTTCACATGTCTCGCATCTTGCATATCCTTGATCTAGTGCATTGCATATCTTTTATGGAAAGTTCACATTGTTTTCTAAACTTTGTATTGAGAAATCAACACTGTTAATCGATTAACATGTGGGGTTAACCGATTAACGTATTCAAAATTTGAATATTTTCTAACGTTACAGGGGTGTTAACCGATTAACCTATATGGTTAACCGATTAACACTGCTACTGTAAGCGAAAAATGGTGACTTTTCATGGAAATGTGCATTGCCTTCTCATCTCTTTTCATTCCTTTGCTGCATATTTTTCATACCTTTTTGTAGGGGTGTTTTACACATATTTAAACACTTCAATTTCAGATTTAACACCTCCTAACAATTTCAAAATCAAAAATTCACGCATACTTTCATATTTCAAAATATTATTCAAGTGTTCATTCAAACATTTTTCCTTGAGAGAAACTTCTGCATATCTTTCACAACATATCATTGTTTCATCTCATTCTTGTCAAGAACACTTGTATACATTGTTTGAGTGATATTGTCTCAAAGGAGAAGATCAATTATCAAGATTGATATCAACATACTATCAAGACATAATCTTATTATCAATAATATTTTTCTGTTGTACCTTGTTGTCCAGGACTGTAGGAAACAAGTGAGTGTTTTGAAGAGGATTGTTCTTCATACACTTAATTACCTATAGGTTAGATAGTAAGCATCACTATTGGTGTGATTAGGCTGTACAATAATTCTAAACTATAGTGAACTCTCTTTCGTGTTGAAGGAGGAGTGGAGTACTCTCGGGCTGTGAGGGGAACCACTATAATTCTCTTGTGTCATTTTTCCTTTTCGCACTTTACTTTCCAGCACTTATCATAAAATGGAAAAATAACCAAGAACCGGTAAAAAGATCAAAGAAAATTTTAAGAACCTAATTCAACCCCCCTCTTAGGCGCATTTACACTTACAGATTGGATAAACCTGCGGCAGAATATTAGTGCCAAAACCAGAGATTTCTACAAGTTGATTATGCAGAATATTGAGAAAGTTGTTTGGTGTAAAATATGGAACGATAATCTTGCGAGACCGAGAGCTATGGTTACTTTATGGATGGCTTGTAATGGTAGACTAGCGACTAAGGATAAGATGCGAAAGTTTGGATTCCTGGAAGATTCTAAGTGCAGCTTCTGCAGTGAAGAGGAGTCTCTAAACCACCTCTTATTCTCCTGCTCGAAGTTGAAAATCATCTGGTTATTTATTTTAAATTAGCTTCAAATGGATCACTCCCCTCTTGCTTGGAATGAGGAAAATGAATGGTTCCTTTCTAAAAGAAAAGGTAATAATTGGAGGATCAAAATTCTCAAGTGTGCTTTTGCAGAGACGATATACGAATCCTGGAGATTTTGTAATCAAACTTGTTTGAGCGAAACTTTGAACATTGATAGCATTGGTCCAAAAGTTGTTGAAATTATTGTGTATAGATGTTGGAATAGGCCCAATCTTAGAAAGCACATTATGCTTTATTGATGCCTTAGGTCCTCTTTTTGTTGTTTGGTTTCCTTGTGTTTTGGCAGGGTCTTAGGATCACCTTGTGTTGTATTGTTTTTTTTTGGGATTTAATAAAATTCTTTTATTCCAAAAAAAAAGAATAAATTAATATAAGCTTGACAAAAATAGATAAATAATAATTGATATTGAATTTTAAACTTATGCTATAATGTTAGTATTATTTTGCATCGTTTGTAGTATACGGTTATTATTAAATAATTATTACATTTTCGGGCAATTAAAGAAAATAAAAGTAAATATTTTTAAAACAATGTATGAATTCAAACAAAAGAAAAATGTGTTCTTTTTTTAATTTTTTGTGTTATTAATTTTTTAATTTGAAATTATTTTTAATTTAAGATACAATATTTTTTTATAAAATAGTAATATTTTTTTTAATAAAATTAAATTAATAAAACAATATTAATTATTTTTTAATTTTTAATGTTACTAATATTCAAATACAAGAAAATATATATGTTTTTTTTATGAATTAATTTAAAATATTTTTAAATTCATGAATAAATATTAATTTTTTTAAATGGTAATAAATATTTTATTGATCCCATTACTTTTATAAATAATGTCAAAATGAAAATAATATATATATATTTTTATAAGAAAAACGAAAAATATTTGTTAAATCTTAAATAGATATCTATATTAAATAATATTTATAATGTAATTAATATGTATGATTGTATGATATGATTAGTACTAAAATATCATTATGATATAAATACATTTAATATTGAGATTTTTATATTTAAAAACAACTTCAATGTATTACTAAGAAATCAATTTCGGAAAATAATAGTAAAGACATTTAAAATTTTATGATTTTATATTTAACCATGTATAAAATATAAAATGTTAGTATCTTTAAAATTATTATTGCATTTTAGAAACATATGTGCGTAACGCATCAATACCCGTACGAACGCACGAGTATCTAAATTAGAATCTGTGCGAAACTACTAGTTATTACATTTTTTTTACAATTAAAAAATATTAAAGTAAATATATTTTAAATAATGTATGTGTAACGCCCTGTATAATATATATCTAGAATAATACCATACAAGTGTTTCATTAGGTACTGACACATCAAAAATGCCTAATGGCATAGTTCACATACTTGTCCATTTATAAAACACAATTACAACATATGGCACAAGCTATGGAAACTAGCCAAAAATAAAAGTCTAAGAATAATATACAATATCCTCGATTGTACACAACGAAAAGATACACAGCGGAAAAATACTAAAGCCAAGCTTCTCTTGAAACATCCAAGCATCGCTCCACTTGTAAATCAAACCTGCAAACCACACCTGAAATAAAGTAACTGTAGCGGGGTGAGATACATCAAATCTCAGTGAGTTCCCTATCTTATGGATTCTCTCGGATTAACAAGGTTCTAACAATCCTAACTCAAGTCCGGGGAAAAAGGGAAAGGACTCTTGAGTTCACATTTCAATTCTCACACTATATGGAAACATGCCATGAGTTCATTAACTCAAAATATCACTAATCGATAACCATACCAAGGTACCTCCTGTTCCCGTCCGCTTCTACGTCTAGAAGGCGATCCGACTCATAGGTCCTTTTAATTTACTTGACATACGAGTGGATTCGGGTTCTACGGGCCTTTTACCGTTATGAACTGTCACTTCACACGGGTCTTTTACCGTCACAAGCATATGCTCCATGGGCGCCATTCGTACAGCACGGGGAATCAAACCTGCCAAGTAGTTGTGCATCCATTTCAGAGGAGTCTGAGACTCATGAAACTACACTCGAGATAACCGGTTACGATTACATGGTCACATACAACAATACGATTGTATTCGACAATCACAAGGCTATAATGCCTTAAGGCCTCTCTTGCCTTTCTAAAACCACAAGGTTAACCACATGTTCCATACTAGTGTTTCACTCTCAACTAGGCCAATACTCGGCAAGGATGTATCTTCCAACAACACGTGCCCGAGCATCGCCATCTAGAGTTGTCTACAATTTATAGTTCCTTACTAGATTCTCCTATAGTTCAAGTTTAAGGTTTCCTCACTCTTCCTATATCATTTTCATATTTGCACGCATATTCACTTACAACCATGCTAAACAATAGTAGGATAGGCAAGACATATCATAATTGCATAGCAGAATAATATATAACAATTAAAACATAAATATATCATTTTTGGAACTTTCTCGATTATTTAATCGGTCAGTAAAATCAACATATTTCATATCCATTGCATATAATATTTCCTCGGCTTTACATCGATATAAAGAATGATCGAATCCGATAAACGAGCCGAAAGTTATGAATTTTCTCTCTAAAGGAATAAAATCTCAAGTCCCAGGTCGCGCTGAGCGCGCCCCTGTCCGCGCTGAGTGCGGTTTTCTCTGACTTGAGGGGTTGCAGAATTTCTTGACCGCGCTGAGCGGGCTTCTGCGCGCTGAGCGGGCTCTGCGATTTCCAGAAAAATGCCTCAGTTTGATAGTAGAAAACCCATCCTCAAATCCTTTTCATTACTACCCTCAAACAGCCAACAAAGGAATAACAACATGTTTATATCATGGGTTCACTATCAAACTTCATAAAAACAATATTTCCACATAAACACATAATTTCTACACAACCCTAACATTTTCCAATAAATTCAAAGTAAACCAAAACATCAAAACAACCACCAATATATGTTTCTATAAGCACATTGAGCATTCATTTCGATTTATATCGATTTCCAACCGTTAAAACATTGTTTTCAACATTCTAACCTAAAAATTCGTACTATCCAAAAACCTAATATGAGGTTTCTAACTAGAACCCACCTTGAGATGAGCAAGATGAAGATGATGAGAAGATTGGTCAAAGATTGGATGATGATTTGTTCTTGGGTTTTCTTCAATTTCCTCTTTCTCCATTTCTCTTCTTTCTCTTGTTTCCTTTTCTTCTCTTCTCCTTCTTACTATATTTCTTTCTTTCTCTTTCTTAATATATATATATATAATACCATTATTATATATTATAAATCCAATAGGGTAAAATGTCTCCAATTGATATTTTGTCATCTCAACCCAATTGATCAATTATTAGAGTTAACTTAAAATACTCCCTTAAACTAATAAATATCCCTCTGTCTTTTAATAAAATAATTGATCTCTTCTGATGTCTAATTGAGCACTTAATTAATACGGGGTATTACACTCTCCCCCCCTTAAATTGAAATTCGCCCCCGAATTTCCTTCGTTCAACAATAACCACTACTTGTATCATTGCCTTAACTCCACACTCACTTCACTTCCGTTAACCCTTCTGTTCAATTCTGACGTATACCAATTCTAACTTGGTTTCATAGACCAAAATCCTTATTTTCACAATTTAACAACTTCACGTCCTTAATCATTCTCTTGTTCTAATATCGAGTTAACTTTCAACTTTGCTTCCCCAATTCATCTGTTGTTTCTTACTAAAACACTTGGTCGCATTTTACTTCGGAAAGAAGGTACTTTTCTACATTCCTATATTGAGTCACAACAAAACCGTAACACCTTATCTTGGTTTAAGATAACAAACACTCAACAAATCCTTGTGAGGTAGTTCAATCATTTCTTTCCTTTATACAATTACTGACAACTATTCTTTAGTAAATCCTTTAACCTTTGATCCACTTCATAACTAGTCAAACAACTTCTTTACCAGTTCCAGTTGGTCTGATGCTAAAATTGTAATCATTAAATCCGATACTTCCTTTCTTTCGGATCACACCAAAGGGTAACACACCTAGAACAAAACCTTCTTATATCCGTACTTACCAGCAACAACCTTCAAATCCTTATTATTCTGACCGACTCTTTCATTTGTCACCTTCCACTCCACAATCCAATTCTAACAGTGGAACACCATAATTTCATAAGCATTACCAAGTAGCTAACAGTCCACGGAAACACACTTATCCACTGGGATCCTTACTAACCAACGACATCAGAACTTACTGACGCCCTAGGGTAGAATAATTTCTTTGCCAACACACAATATTATAACATCCGCCCAACACTCTCTAGACGATAAAGATGCATGAGTTATACTGTTACAACCATAACATATACAACTCCAATTCCATTCTAAATTCGAAATCAATATACCCAAAATAGTTTAACAACTTCCGGTTCTGGTTACCACATTCCAAATCGATTCTTCTTACGGTTTCCGACTTACTCAGGGTTTCTTGCTGATTCGAGATCTCAACCAATAACAGTGTAACACCAACATAGAACTTCAATCACACGCGAGATACCACTTATCAAAATTCGAACCATTCAATTCGAAATTGTGAGTTTCCATACCACTCACAAATTCTCATACAACACTCCATACGCACATACTTCGTCGAAGTCCATACCACGCTTCTCAGTTGGATCCACTTATCTTAATCGTTACGTTCCATATACGATTCCAAGTCACATACTTAACTTCGAATCGCCCAAATCTTACTCGTACTTGGAAAGATAACTTTTCAAATTTCCTTCTCTGGGTAAAACACCACTGCACACAACTGGTACCACTCTCACGGTCTAAATCTAATGTCGTGAACTCACAGAAGATAACAATTTCTAACTCGGACCAACCGTCCATACCTTACTATTGCCATAATTACACACCGAAATATATTCCTTGCAAGATCAATACTTTGTGAGTATTTTCCAACTTCGTTCTTAAGATTCTCAACGGTAATGATAACAATACTCTTAAGACTTTCTCACAAGGTCACTTCTTTAAAGTTAACTCATTTGCTGCCTGAATAAATGGCCAACTATGCCACACTTTTCCAGAAGTCACGATTCCAAAACGCAAATCCTTCTTTCATTTATTCACGACCCCGTTTTCCATTCACATAATACTCTCCAGCCGGAGCAACACAAAGTAACAAAATGCAGATGATGGTTCCTAAGGGATTTCACAATTTACACACACGTTAATCGATCAACCTCCTGAGCTAATCGGTTAACTTCTCCAAAATTCTACGTAAAGCACCTTTCATGCACGTGTTAAACGGTTAACCCCGTTGTGTTAGTCATTTAACACTGCTGCAGGAAAAAACCCTGTTTCTTCTCAATTCAAAGCCATCCCCACTCAAACCATCGATTCGATTTGTTCTAAATTGGAATATCATTCTCAACTCACGGCTTCTTAACTTGTATTACCTTTACCAACCATGATCCACTCAAGGTAAAACCAACAAAGTTGACAACACACTCCAACCAAGTGACAGGCAAAATTCCAAATTCTCTCGCGGTCACCCTACAAATCTTCAGTGGGGTAGTTCATTTTCCTACTCAAACAACTACACCAGCGGAAGGTCAATCGTGACGACATTCTAGGGTTTTAGCCACAACTCATACTTGATTCATCCATAAGCAACACCCAACACCCATCCATCACACGGCACTACGAAAATGATGGACATCTCATGTCAAGCATACCACCTTACCCTCTCACTTGAATTCCTTGGTGAGAAATAATACTACAACGTTCTTAGTCCAACAAAAGGTAGATTCCGAATAGTCCGATTATTCACAATTATAGAAATTCTCTATACTTGAAAATAGATCGGGGTAATGCATCCTCTTGAAGAACCTGTCCATCGCTTCGTACACAGTAACCGGAATTCCTTACCTTCCACTATCCATTGTACCCCACACTTACACTTAAGTCACTTAATGAAATGCTTGCATCCGATAATTCTCATCAACCATTTACAAAACTCTTCCGGTATAAACCGTTCCATAATTTACTCTTAGTCCGTAATAAGTCCTGAATTGCTTCTCGTTGTTTTACCACAATTTTACTTCTTAAAATACAATATTCACTGTTCCACAAGGTACGTCCCTTCACAATTGTCTCAAGAATAAGAATCTATCACGTACACTTGTGACCACGGTGCTACTACTACACTTGTTCTTAATACCAAGGTGTAACTTTCTCATTTCGCATCCCACTACTAGGGTTCCCACGGCGAACCATCCTTGATTACACTTCCTTAACTTAAGCCTCCACAACTACTCAATAGCTCTATTGCACACTCGTCCAAAAACACATTCCGTTATCACTTCCCCATAACATACCGTTTCCACACCGTGTTTTACTTCGCTCTCCATTGTAATCCTCTTATGTCCAAATATAAAATCACCATACTAAGATTCCCTTAAATCCAAGGTACTTACTCTGTTTCTTAATACAAAATCCTCTTGGTCTGTAACACTACACTTTCTGTTACTAAATGAAGCTCATTCTTTCTCCAACACAATACCTTATACTGTTCCTTGGGAAGTTTGACATTTCCAAATTCCAAATTGGTCTCTCATCGAATACAGAAAAATCCCGATGTATTATCTCGAACTTAATCTCTCTACATAACTGGAGATACCCAATTCATCTCCAACTCTTCGTTCGGCGCACCCTTGTTTCACTTGAAGCATGTAAACACATCCTTGTGTTCCTTCACACACTTCACCACCACTTAGGTTTCTACCAAACCTAACTTCCTTAACCCTCAACTTTTAACCAGTCGGAAGATATTATTCCGAACACATTCCTTAAGGTACTCTCGTCCATTCAAGATACCATAGCGACCTTAGAAACTGAAGCACCAAAATTTATCTCACCTCCGGACCTTACGTCACACATTCCACAAAACAACTTTCTTTTTCCACGGAATGAGATTACTTGAAATCCTTATTCGTAGTAGTGGTCAATCCACCTCTACTAGCGATTTTTACATATTCCCCCATACCTTAGCCAATCGTCCGGTAGCGATCCTTAACTTTCAGACTCCATCCTTTCCAAATGATTGCTTAACAACACAACACTCTTAAATTCCATGTTACACAAGCACAACTTCTACTAAAACCTCACTGAGCGGACCAAAACTCCACACTACTAACTCTTGGCTTGAGCCTACCCTCACAGCACAAGTTCCGACAACACTACGGAGTCCTCGTGGTTGCTCAACCATGATTCTACCTATCACATACATAGTATTAGGTTGATCAGGCCCAACACAAGATAGTATGATATTAAGTTTCATGACGGCAAGACACACTTAAGAGACAGGAATATATTTACTTATGATGTTTCAAGGCTAGGTCGAGGACACGACCTGCTCTGATACAAACTGTAACGCCCTGTATAATATATATCTAGAATAATACCAAACAAGTGTTTCATTTGGTACTGACACATCAAAAATGCCTAATGGCATAGTTCACATACTTGTCCATTTATAAAACACAATTACAACATATGGCACAAGCTATGGAAACTAGCCAAAAATAAAAGTCTAAGAATAATATACAATATCCTCGATTGTACACAACGAAAAGATACACAGTGGAAAAATACTAAAGCCAAGCTTCTCTTGAAACATCCAAGCATCGCTCCACTTGTAAATCAAACCTGCAAACTACACCTGAAATAAGGTAACTATAGTGGGGTGAGATACATCAAATCTCAGTGAGTTCCCTATCTTATGGATTCTCTCGGATTAACAAGGTTCTAACAATCCTAACTCAAGTCCGGGGAAAAAGTGAAATGACTCTTGAGTTCACATTTCAATTCTCACACTATATGGAAACATGCCATGAGTTCATTAACTCAAAATATCACTAATCGATAACCATACCAAGGTACCTTCTGTTCCCGTCTGCTTCTACGTCTAGAAGGCGATCCGAGACATAGGTCCTTGTAATCTACTTGACATACGAATGGATTCGGGTTCTACTTGCCTTTTACCGTTATGAACCGTCACTTCACACGGGCCTTTTACCGTCACAAGCATATGCTCCATGGGCGCCATTCGTACAGCACGGGGAATCAAACCTGCCAAGTAGTTGTGCATCCATTTCAGAGGAGTCTGAGACTCATGAAACTACACTCGAGATAACCAGTTACGATTACATGATCACTTACAACAATACGATTGTATTCGACAATCACAAGGCTATAATGCCTTAAGGCCTCTATTGCCTTTTTAAAACCACAAGGTTAACCACATGTTCCATACTAGTGTTTCACTCTCAACTAGGCCAATACTCGGCAAGGATGTATCTTCCAACAACACGTGCCCGAGCATCGCCATCTAGAGTTGTCTACAATTTCTAGTTCCTTACTAGATTCTCCTATAGTTCAAGTTTGAGGTTTCCTCACTCTTCCTATATCATTTTAATATTTGCACGCATATTCACTTACAACCATGCTAAACAATAGTAGCATAGGCAAGACATATCATAATTGCATAGCAGAATAATATATAAAAATTAAAACATAAATATATCACTTTTGGAACTTTCTCGATTATTTAATCAGTCAGTAAAATCAACATATTTCATCTCCATTGCATAGAATATTTCCTCGGGTTTACATCGATATAAAGAATGATCGAATCCGATAAACGAGCCGAAAGTTATGAATTTTCAGGTCGCGATGAGCGCGCCCATGTCCGCGCTGTGCGCGGTTTTCTCTGACTTGAGGGATTGCATAATTTCTTGACCGCGCTGAGCGGGCTTCTACGTGCTGAGCGGGCTCTGCGATTTCCAGAAAAATGCCTCATTTTGATAGCAGAAAACCCATCCTCAAATCCTTCTCATTACTACCCTCAAACAACCAACAAAGGAATAACAACATGTTTATATCATGGGTTCACTATCAAACTTCATAAAAACAAGATTTCCACATAAACACATAATTTCTACACAACCCTAACATTTTCCAATAAATTCAAAGTAAACCAAAACATCAAAACAACCACCAATATATGTTTCTATAAGCACATTGAGCATTCATTTCGATTTATATCAATTTCCAACCGTTAAAACATTGTTTTCAACATTCTAACCTAAAAATTCATACTATCCAAAAACCTAAAATGAGGTTTCTAACTAGAACCCACCTTGAGATGAGCAAGATGAAGATGATGAGAAGATTGGTCAAAGATTGGATGATGATTTGTTCTTAGGTTTTCTTCAATTTCCTCTTTCTCCATTTCTCTTCTTTCCTTTTCTTCTCTTCTCCTTCTTACTATCTTTCTTTCTTTCTCTTTCTTAATATATATATATATATATATAATACCATTATTATATATTATAAATCCAATAGGGTAAAATGTCTCCAATTGATATTTTGTCATCTCAACCCAATTGATCAATTATTAGAGTTAACTTAAAATACTCCCTTAAACTAATAAATATCCCTCTGTCTTTTAATAAAATAATTGATCTCTTCTGATGTCCAATTGAGCACTTAATTAATACGGGGTATTACAGTATGAATCCGAACAAAGATAAAATTTATTTATTTCTAATACTAATATTTATTTATACAATTAAATAATATTTTCAAATACTATGTTATTAGTTGATATTTATATTTAAATCAATAGAAACAGATTATATCAACTAATAACATAGTATTTGAATAAATTATTTTGGTTAGACTATGTTATTAGTTTAAAATTGTCTAACCAAAATAGTAAACTAAATAATATTTTATAAAAATGAAAAGATAATTGGTTTCTATATAAACTAATAAAAATGAAAAGATAATCGGTTTCTATATAAACTAATAACAATGAAACTGGTTTTTAAAAAGTAACCTATTTTAAAATCGGTTTTTAAATAATAGAAATCGATTTTAAAAGTAATCGGTTTTTAAAATGTACGCTATTTTTAAAATGTAACCGATTATCTTTTAAAATCAGTTTTTAAATAATATAAACAATTTTAAAAGTAACCGGTTTTTAAATGTAACCTATTTTAAAAATGTATCGGTTTTTAAAAGCGATATAATCGATTTCTATATGATTTTTAAAATTGTATATAAAAATGAAAAGATGAAATATTTTCAAATACTATGTCATTAGTTGAAATTTTGTAAACTTATAAGGGGAAAGGGTAGAGGAAGGGGACGGGGGAAACCTCCACGAACTTTGAAACCACCGTCATCGAAGACTCCGCCGGAACAATCGTACCATGAACCGAAAGTACCATCGGAACACTCAGAGTCATCAGAGCATGGAGAGGACAGTAGCACTGATAGTAATCACACGGAAGAATTCCATAATGAAGTGAACCAGCCAATAATTGATGAAACCCTAGTTCAAGCTTCACCAAAGGAAAAGCAAAGGAAGCTATAGGTTGATGTTATAAGCAACAATCCGAAACCTACTAACGATATGAATCTTGATTTCATTTCTCCTAAAATTGTAAATGGTGAAATTGTTGTTGGAATTGAAGAATCAGACATTGAATCTGAAGTCAAGTACTGGGAATACGCTCTCATTATGTAAGTTTTAGGGGGAGATTTAAGTACGAAAATGGAGAAACAATTCATGATGAAGAATTGGAACACAGTCCAACTGCCAGATTTACTATATCATGATGATGGATATTTCCTCATGAGATTCAAATCCTTCAAAGAGAAAGAGGAAATTATGATGAATGGACCGTATATAATAAAAAACATGCCAATGATACTAAAAGATTGGAAGTCGGACTTCAATATGAAAAACGATATGCTGCAAACCAATCCTCTTTGGGTGAAATTACCTCAACTGCCTTTGGAATTATGGAGAGATAGGAGTCTGAACAAGATAGGGAGTGCCATTAGTACCTCTGTGGAAACTGATGAATGTACAGCTCCGAAATTCAAAGTGTCTTATGCTAGAATTCTCATTGAAGTTGATGCTACACAACCAGTCCTAAAGGAGATCACTATACAGAATCATGAGGGGAAGTAGGTTAAACAAGCCATTGAATATGAGTGGCTTCCAAAATTCTGTAGAAGATGTCAGAAATTTGGTCACAATTGTGCTGACAAGAAAAGTATTCAGCAATGGAAACTTAAGAAAGATCCTGAGGTTAAGCAGACACATGTGGGGGAAGATAAGAACGAGGAAAAGAATCATGCCATCAGTATCTTGAAGGTGAAGCAGAATAAAGTCAGCAATGATCAAAATCCTAGAGAAGAGGAAAAGATCAACAATGCTGGAGGGACAATTTGTTTAACACCAAGAGGAAGAGGCATTAACAGAGGGAAAAAAAAAGGTAAGTCAACAAGGAGAATCTAGCATAAATTGTAGCAATGGTCTCACTGTTCTAGGGGAATTAATAGATCCTCTAGGGCCTCAAACCATTGAACCATGATTGTTTCATGGAAAGTTAGGGGGCTAAATAAGGGTGGTAAATTGAGAAAGATTAGCTCCCATCTCTTAGATTTACACCCTGATATTTGTATCCTTCTTGAAACTAGGGTGAAGTAAACCAGAGCTTGCTTTATTAAAAATAAGATGAAACTCCATGACAAGTATGTTGACAACTACAACCATCATGAAAATGACAGAATCTGGATCAGTTCGAATATTATGGTTGTTAATATCTGTGTGGAGAGATGTGCTAGTCAATATATTCACTGTAGTGTGCTGGATCCAGCTGGAAATTTCAAGTTCAAGATTACTGATGTCTATGCCATGAATACCCTGGAGTAGAGAAGACATTTGTGGAAGGACCTTGCCAAATTACCAATACAAAGTAGGGAACCTTGGTGCATTATTGGGGACTATAATAATCTACTCAAGAGCAGAGATAAAATTGGAGGTAGATTGGTGAATGAAAATGAGTTCAAAGACTTTGCAAGAAATGATGGACAACTGTCAATTAGCTGAGATGGAAAATTAGGGGGATTATTACACCTGGCACAATAAGCATGTTATTGATCATATCTACTCTAGAATTGATAGAGTAAGAGGTAATGTGGCTTGGTTTCAATCTATGAATCTCCAGCTGAAGCATCTTTCCCCTAGTGTGTCTGACCAAGTGATTTTGCAGCTATGTAATCAGAACCAGATTAAACCCAGCAGGAAAAGTTTCAAATTTATCAACTGTACTACTGAGATTGAAGGCTTCCAAGAAGCAGTTGCTAGTAGTTGGGCTAGACCAATTACAAGTTCCCCTCCTTATATTCTATGGGAAAAACTCAAGAGATTAAGGCTTATCATCAGTTGTTTGAGCAAGCCTTTAATTGATGTTAAGAGAACCATTTTGGCTGTCAGAGAGGATTTAGATAAGTGCCAGTAAAAGTTATCTACTGATCATATGAACCATGTTACTATCCAGATGGTCAAGACTAAGACTGAGGAGATGATAAGATGGAATGTCCTAGAGGAAAAAGTGCTCCAACAAAAAGCTAAAATTGAGTGGATTAGGCTTGGAGATGGGAATAATAAATTTTTCCATGGCTCCCTAAAAGCCAAAAACTACTCTAAAAATATGATGAATATGTGTAAAGATGATGACTCTGATTTGAGTACCAACAGTGATATTGAAAAAGAAGTCCTAAGCTACTATGAGGAGCTCATGGGAAAGGAAGACAAAGTTCTCCAGCAAGTTGACATAAGTGTTATGAGGGATGATGCTCACGTCAATTATGACCAGAGACAACAACTTGTTAAACCCATCAGTGAGAAGGAGATTTATGATGCTCTGCATGACATAGGGGACTCCAAAGCTCCAGGGGTTGATGGATACAATGCTAAATTCTTCAAGAGCTGTTGGAATATTGTGAAGCAGGATCTCATTAATGTTGTTTGCTATTGGTTTAAGTACAACAAGATGTTCTTGGCTTTCAATAGAACCCTTGTCACCCTTATACCTAAGAAGGATGATGCTAGGTACATAAGAGATTATAGACCAATTGCTTGTTGTACCATGGTCTATAAGACTTACTCTAAGATTTTGACAACCAGGCTTGCTAAAGTTATAGGTAGCATTGTCAATCACTAAGATTTTGACCATATATTGTTGGTTTTAAAGCTTATCAAGGGATATTCTAGGAAGAATGGAACTCCTAGATACCTTATGCAACTTGATTTACAAAAAGCTTATGATATGCTAAATTGGAAAGCCCTTAAGACTATCCTCTTGGAGGTTGGTATTCCTGATCAGTTTGTGAAGTGGATCATGAATAGGGTTACAACTGTCTCCTACAGATATAATACTAATGGTGAGAATTCCAAACTTTTGAAGCCTAGAAGAGGTATAAGACAGGGTGATCCTATATCACCCTTTCTGTTTGTTATAGTCATGGAGTACTTGACCAGGTTGCTTGCTAGAATGCAGAGAAATCCTAATATCAACCACCGCTCAAAATACGAAACGATGGAGCTCACTCATCTTACCTTTGCTGATGACATTTTTCTTTTTTGTAGAGGTGGCAAAGGATCAGTGGAGTTAATGAACCATACTGTGCATCAGTTCTCCATTTCTATTGGTTTGGTGGTTAATCCATCAAAGTGTAAGGTGTACTTTGGTGTTGTTGATGAGATTGAGAAGCATCAAATCCTCAGGTTGACTGCTTATAGTGAGGGTAGTCTTCCCTTCAAATATCTAGGAGTCCCCCTAACAAACAAAAAGCTCTCAGTGAATCATTATTATCTTCCCCTTATTGAAAAAATCATGCAGAGAATTCACCATTAGAGTGCCAAATTATTAAGTCAAGCTGCAGAGTGCAACTTGTGAATGTAGTGGCCTTTGCAATTTCAAACTATTGGCTTCAATGCTTTCCAATTCCCAAAGGTTTGATTGAGAAAATCCATACAGCCTGCAGGACCTTTATTTGGAGAGGTGGTACCTCTCATAGCCGAAAAATTTGGAATAATGTATGTAGATCCAAAATTAAGGGTGGCCTGAATATCTTTAACCTTGAAACTTGGAATACGATTTCTATGTTGAAGCTGTTGTGGAATTTATGCAGGAAGAGTGATTGTCTATGGGTCAAATGGATGCATATGTACTTTATAAAGATACATGATGCGTTGACTATGGAGGTGGCTGAGAGCTCTTCTTGGATTCTCAAAGGTATCTTGAAGGCTAGGCAGAAAATCCCTGATGTGCAAAGGTATTGGAATCAAAGTCTGATAGAGGGAAGGTTCAAGTTAGGTGTTGTCTACAAAGGTATTCATAGCCATGAACCTAACGTTAGTTGGTACCCTATAATTGTTGGAAACAAAGCCAGACCTAGGTATATTCTTTTTCTTTGGATTGCTTGCCATAGAAAGCTATCCACTAAGGAGAGGTTAGCTAATTGGGGCCTCCTGGATTATAGGAAGTGATGCTACTGTCAAGCCACTGAGAACATAGATCACATGCTGTTTGAGTGTAAAATGATGAAAGATATTTAGTTGAAATTGCTCCATTGGCTTCAGGTGTGTCATATGCCTAAACATTTGGGAAAGGAGCTGATTTGGGCGAGGTAGCAAGGTTGGTTTGATGAAGATAGCTTGGGCTAAAACTATTTATCATTGTTGGCAGTATAGGAACTCTTCTAGATTTAATAGTGAACATAACATAGGAAAGGATGATATTGTAAATAACATCATGGAGATGATAATTCAAAGGGTTTAGTGCAAAAGGAAATATTGAAAATACATAGCTTTACTTATGATGTAATAGGTCTTTGGTGGGTTGGATCCTTTGTGATCACCATTGTATTATCTGTTTTTTGAATTAATCTAATTTTTATTAATTCAAAAAAAAATTCCAAAATAAAAATATTTATATATAGGAATAATTATATTGTTGATTCTAATATTTTTATATTCGAAAGAAATTATAGAAACCAATTTATTATCTCTTTTAAAAATGATAAATTATTTTTGTTAAATAATTTTGTCTTTTTTCCATTATATTTTTATTATATATTTGAAACAAATGCGCGTAACATACCAATACTCGTACGAACGCCCGAGTATCCATGCGAATTCACAGATCTAAACACGAGAAAAATGTGTTATTTTTTTAAGGGTTAATACCCCTTTTGGCCCCTGCCATATAGGCGAAATCCCAAAAACAACCTTGTAAAAAAAAAAACACAGATTTCATCCCTGCCATTTGTAGATTCCCTCGTTTTGCCCCCTGAGTGGATTTGGTCAACCATATTGATGACATGGCGCTGCTTAGTTGGAATTTTATTTATTTTTTATTTATTTAATTACACGCGTGGCATTTTTATTAATATTTTAATATTTATTATTTTTTTAATTTTTTATTTTTTTTTATTATTTTTTTATTATTATTTTTTATTTAATTTTTTTATTTTTTTATTTTTTTTTTTAATTTTTTTTTTATTTTTTTTTTAATTTTTTTTAATTTTATTTTAATTTTTTGTTTTATTTTGTTTAATTTTTTTATTTTATTCTTTTTTTTTTTTTTTTTCGTTTTTATTTATATATTTTTTATATTTTTATTTTTTTTTTATTTTTCGTTTTTGGACCTAATTTTTATTTTTAATTCTATTTTAAACAAATTGTTCTTTTAAAAATTAGTTTCATTATACTAATCCATTTATTTCAATTTATTACCATACTAATCCATTTATTCTCATACTAATTTCAATTCAACAATACTTATGAGTGATTTATTACCATTATAACTCCACTCATCAACCATCTTTATAACCTCTCTCCACTTCTTTTTTTTTTCGTTACAATATTGTTTCATTTCTTCTCCATTGTTTTCAATACTCATCAACCATCCAAAACTCAATACAAAGCATACTCACAACACAACAATACCACACACCCTAATAAACAAGAATCTCAAGCTCTCATCACTCTCCACATCCTCATGAAAATGGTAACTTGCTACTGTCATGTTCACACCATAAGTTGGTAACTTACTATATCATTATCCTTTGATATGAACAATTTTTTGTACAAAGAACATATGAATGTGAACATGGCAGTAGCAAGTTACATGCACATTCATATGTTCTTTGTACAAAAAATTGTTCATACCAAAGGATAATGATATAGTAAGTTACCAACTTATGGTGTGAACATGGCAGTAGCAAGTTACCATTTTCATGAGGATGTGGAGAGTGATGAGAGCTTGAGATTCTTGTTTATTAGGGTGTGTGGTATTGTTGTGTTGTGAGTATGCTTTGTATTGAGTTTTGGATGGTTGATGAGTATTGAAAACAATGGAGAAGAAATGAAACAATATTGTAACGAAAAAAAAAAGAAGTGGAGAGAGGTTATAAAGATGGTTGATGAGTGGAGTTATAATGGTAATAAATCACTCATAAGTATTGTTGAATTGAAATTAGTATGAGAATAAATGGATTAGTATGGTAATAAATTGAAATAAATGGATTAGTATAATGAAACTAATTTTTAAAAGAACAATTTGTTTAAAATAGAATTAAAAATAAAAATTAGGTCCAAAAACGAAAAATAAAAAAAATAAAAATAAAAAAAATATATAAATAAAAACGAAAAAAAATAAAAAAAAAAGAATAAAATTAAAAAAATTATAATAAAAACAAATTAAAAAAATAAAACAAAATAAAACAAAAAATTAAAATAAAATTAAAAAAAATTAAAAAAAAATTAAAAAAAAAATTAAAAAAAAATTAAAAAAAAAATTAAAAAAAAATAAAAAAAAATAAAAAAAAATAAAAAAAAATATATAAATAAAAAAAATAAAAAAAATTAAAAAAAATAATTAAAAAATAAAAAAATAATAAATATTAAAATATTAATAAAAACGCCACGCGTGTAATTAAATAAATAAAAAATAAATAAAATTCCAACTAAGCAGCGCCATGTCATCAATATGGTTGACCAAATCCACTCAGGGGGCAAAACGAGAGAATCTACAAAGGGCAGGGATGGAACCTGTGTTTTTTTTTTACAGAGTTGTTTTTGGGATTTCGTCTATATGGCAGGGGCCAAAAGGGGTATTAACCCTTTTTTTAATTATATATGTTACTAATATTTTTATTTAAAGATTAATTTTAATTTAAGATATAATATTTTTTAAGATAATATATGAAAAATTGAAATATATATTATTAATGTTAAATAATTTTGTTTTTATTTTAAAAATATGTCTTTCTTTTATTACATTTTGAAAAAGAAAAAAAAAACGAACCTACCACATCAGTATCCCACTAGTTAATAATAGAAAACTTGTTTGGACACTAGAGCAGAAGTTGGAAGGTATATATGTCTAATTGTCAAATCCAAGATATCATTTGCCCAAAACTAAAATTATATTTTTAGCATTCATATTTCATGAAGAAAAAAAAAACATCAATTAATATCATTGTCTATGCTTCCTAATTAAACCTTGTTATCCGTTTTAAAAACGTTATACAACTTTTAAAACATTTCTCCACCTTTCATTTTATAACAAAGTTGTTTAAATTATTTGACAACAAAACATAACACAAACATTGTTAACAAAGTTGTCTAAGATATCTGACAACAAAACATAAAACAAACATTCTTAGTAGTCATATATAATAAGACCAAACATCATTCACAATCTTCATACATTTCTATTCAACAAAAGTTATGTCTATATCTAAATTTTTTTGGGTTATATCCCTTATTAGTCTCCAATTTTTGTTGACAAATTGTTATTCTACAAAGAGTCTCGTTCCAGCTTTGTATGTTTTTGGTGATTCAACTGTAGATGCTGGAAATAACAACAATTTAAATACTGTTGCTAAAGCTAATACTTTCCCTTATGGCATAGATTTCAATAATTGCTCTACTGGAAGGTTTAGCAATGGCAAAACTTTTGCAGATCTTATTGGTATCTCATACTATTTATTATTATGATACCTCTTAGAAATTTAGTTTTAATTATTATGGTTTCTTGAATTTCGAGAAAACATTTTCTAAGATGGTTTTTTTGCAGCTATTAAATTAGGTTTACCGATGCCACCTCCATACATCGGCATATCAACAACCGAGAGATATCAAATAGCATCGGGTATCAACTACGCATCAGGCTCATGTGGAATCTTAAATTCAACAAGAAATGTAAGAAAGACAAAATTCAATGTATACATATTTTTATCTGTAAATGAAGTAATAATAATTACTATGCATCTCTAGGGTTTGAACCCTAGGTTAACTTTCGACCTAACTATATCTATTTTTTGTCGGTTGAATTAGTATTTGCGACCTAACTATATTCATTTTTTTGTGTGTTTAAGGGAGAATGCTTGTCATTGGAGAAACAAATTGAATTTTTCACCTCAACAGTGATGAATGATCTTCCAAGAAACTTTCAAAGCAAAACAAAATTCAGAAAGTACTTATCAAAATCTATATTTCTTTTATCAACCGGTTCCAATGATTACCTTCTCAATTATTTTAAACAAGAAGTGGGAAAAAACAAAACGCTTAATCCTGAAGAATTTGCAGATTACCTTATCGATCAACTTGGTTCAAATATAAAAGTAAGTTTTTAATATATTTGATGACTTAACGGTAACAAAAAAAAATTCAACATAACACATGATATTACGAGTCGATTTCCTTGCAATCATTAATTTGACGCATCCACACGTTTGGTATTTTTTCAGTCGTAAACCCTAAATTCTGAATTAGGATTAAATGGTTAAAATTATAAGTTAAATATTTTTTTTAACATAAATTAAAAATAATAATTATATTTAAACTGTTTGATCTTGATTTAACAACCGAAAAAAATGCTGCATGCAACAAATTTTGACCGTAATGAATGTCCATTTTTTATATTTAATTACAACTTAACGCTATAAAAAAACCTAATAATCAACTTTTCACGAACTATTTTTTTCTACAGAAAATTTATGATCTAGGTGGAAGAAAATTTGTGATTATTGGCATTGGTCCAATTGGTTGTATCCCAGGATTTCTCATAAAAAAACCACATACTCAAGATTGCAATGAACTTATTAATCAAGTAGTTAAGCTCTTCACAAACAAGCTTTCAAGAAAGCTTCAAGAGTTGAAATTGAAAGCCAAACTCTCAGGATCAATATTCACTATTTTGGACAGTTTCAACTTATTCAAGAAAATACAAAATTCTCCTGAAAATTTTGGTGAGTTAATAAATAATTATTTTTCTAGTAAAAACATTGTCACGTGTTTTTTAATATTTAGTAACACTTACATTTTTTATTTTAATGTTTAGGGTTGACAAATATTTGGGATTCATGTGTTGGAGAAGGAGGAAAACCTTGTGAAAATCGAAAGGAGTATTATTTTTACGATTTTGCCCATAGCACTGAAGCTGTAAATGAAATATTTGCTGATAAGTGTTTTGGTGGAAGAGGTGTATGTTTTCCTATGAATATTGAGAAATTAGTTCATGCACATTAAAGTGTCTACGTTGTATTGAAACTATTGATTGTATTTATTTTGTAATAAAATGTAACAATATGTGTATATGTTGGGGCAATATGAAAATTCTTGAAGTATTGTTTTGTCATTTTCTCTAATTTAGTATATGAGATTTTCATCTGTTATCTCCAAGTTATACTATCCTGTAGTAGTGTTATTACTATAATTTTTTTTTGTGATTTTTTGTGTTTTTAAAAAAATATTGTGTTTTTTGGAATTTTGAGAATTTTATAAATTTAACCGGTTTTTTTTAGAAATTTAATGAGTTTTTGAAGATTTTTGATAATCTATGAGTTTTTTATCGGATTTTTGAGAAATTTCATATATGTATTTATTGGATTTTTCAAAAAGTCTACGGTTTTATACAATATTTAATAAAAAATGGTGTAAAATCATTTTTTTAGTCTGTATTTTTCACATATTCGATATAAGTATCGAATATATCAAAAAATCTGATAATGTTAACCTCATTATGTTATTACAAAATATACTAGATTCATATAAAAAATTCGATAGTGTTAACTTTGTTTATTATAAGCCTACCCGATATGAACTATCAAAATTTTTAAATGTATTCTCGGATTTTTTGAATTTTATTGACCAAATGTTATCTTGAGATAAAGTATATAACGATAAGGCCATTTTGATCAATAAAAAATAATAAAGTGTCAGAACTCAAGCATGACCGAGGATGACATGACAAAATCACTTACTATATACTATATAAAGTTCATATTAAGTCCTAATCGATTAGGGACCTTCCTTCCTTTGACCCAGTTTCTTCCATTTTTGTGGTCTCCCTGAATCGTAAAGGAGTAGGAAGATAAAAATCGAGGAAGAAATCGGAATAAACAACAGTTGTTACTACTACAAAACGCCCAAATAACAACGCCAGGTTTACAACGTATTCATTTACACCGTTGTAATAGGTTATAATGTCCGTGCATCAGTGAGTAGCTGGATTTATTACTATGGTTGTCTTATAACACCATAGTAATATATGATTTGTAGCAAGTTTCGATCCCCAGCAAATACGCATTTTTAAATTTTTAGACTACATTAAGCGTGTGTCACTTAAATCCATTATTTGAAAATTAAATTGTCAATGATTTTACAACAGTTAATAAACCAACCGTTGTTATAGGACTTTTAAAAAAATAGAAAATTGAAAATTATTTAACCAAGATATTTAACCACGTTGTTACTAAACAACTGTTGTAAAATTTGAAAATTGCATGACGTTTTTAATTTCTAACCGTGATAAAAAGTGATATTTTTTAGTATATAAGCGAAAGTATCTATCGTTCAGTACATAGCAACCGTTTCTCTCAAAAGAAAACCCTAACATATTTCACTCTTCCCTCTCATAACATAACTCTAAACATACTTCAACCTTCAAATACGTCTTCAGATTCGTCTTCACTAATCGCTAACTTGAGGTTCGTTCATTACACTTATGCTTCGATTTTGTTTACTTGTCTTGTTAAAAATAGGTTCTAATTATTTCCTGAATGTTCTTTTTTTATCAGATTCATTATCACCACCTTAACAAATCGTATACTTTCGCTATGTTTCATATGGTTTGTGTAGCTATGAAGAAAAATACAAGAAGTATGAAGCCATTGTGTTAACTTCATTCACCTTGTACTTTTTTCTTCATAGCTTCATGAACTAGATGAAATAAGAAAGTGTCTCAGCAAATCCTTCCATAAAGTTTCACCGTATACTTTTTTTTTCCATTCTTTTCCATAAAGTTTCCATCAAATCCTTCCATTAAAATGTCTCAGCATTTCGGTGGTAGCCATGGAAGCAGGTCCTCAAATCGTTCAAGGTACGTATGCAAATGTGGTCTCAACGCTCTATTGATAATGTCATGGACCGACTCGAATCCAGGCCGTCGTTTCTATGGTTGTGGGATGTATAAGATTCAAAGATACAAACAATGCTCTCACTTTGCTTGTTTGGATGACGAGATGGATCCTAGAGCAAAATAAATAATTTCTTCACTAGTAAAGAACTTGAATGAGGAGAAGGGAATGGTTAACACCTACAAAACCAAGGAGGACGAATTGATGTTGAAGGTGAAGATCCTGAAGAAACAGTTGAAGATTACCTGGATTTTTTTATTTTTAGTGTTCATTGCATTTGTTGTAATGATGAATTAGGTTATAGTTGATCATGTTTGTTTGTTTACTGATGGTGTAATGGTTTATGTATTGGTTCCAAAAGATTCATGTGATGATGTTAAGGTGTATCATGAATATATATGATACAATTAATATTATTATAACTTTATCACAAATCTGTGTTGTATTTTCTGTTGTGATATGGTGAACAATAATATAGGTTAAAAATTGGTATAAATTATAAAAGCAGGATATAATTGTAAATTCTGCAGAAAATATAACAACGGTTATTTAACATAACCGTTATAATAACTCGCGCGCTGTAACAAAAATTAAAACAAAACTGCGCAGCTGGGAATCGAACCTAGGACCATCAATTTATCACAACATTTTTTTGGATAAACCATTGTGATAGGGTGTGCTTTTTCCAGTTTATTACAACGGTTACAGGGCTGTAATTGTAAGTATCATATATACAACCACAGTCTACATAACAACGCCTGGTCCTACGGGGTTATATATCTTTCCCAATTGTTGTTAAATGTCTGTTCCGTAGGAGTGTGTTGGGTA
The DNA here is from genome assembly GCA_022829125.1 of Lathyrus tuberosus. Lineage (NCBI taxonomy): Eukaryota > Viridiplantae > Streptophyta > Magnoliopsida > Fabales > Fabaceae > Lathyrus > Lathyrus tuberosus. The sequence goes on along the minus strand of JALAZF010000218.1, from coordinate 7,542,244 downwards.
AAACATGAGAGACTGGGTCGACGTGGGTAAAAAGCAACTCACTTAATCAAAGAACATCAGCAACTCAATCTGGAAAGCAAAAGGGGGTAAAATAAACGATAATAGTCAAGATGTTCTTACTAGTTTTTTCTTTACGGAATTTCTGGATTCGTATGTTGCTCGCGGTATGTTTAATGTATTCAAAGAGTATGGTATAATGGAGGATCTTTTTATCCTATTTAGGAGAGATAGGAGGGGGACACGCTTCGGATTTGTTAGGTTTAGGGATGTGGTGAATCCAAGACTTTTGGGAATTAAGTTAGATAGTATTATTATTTCTGGGAAGAAAATATATGCAAACCTGCCACGATTCCAAAGGATCATGAAAAATGAAGTAACAGGAAGCAGTAAATAAATTTCGAAGGGAGACGTTAAGCGAGGTTACGTCACGGATGAAGGAGATGGCAACAGGGAAGAGAGAACCCATATTTTTCCTAGGTGGTCACGGGAACAGATAAAGCAACAAATTTAAGGGCAGATAATAGGGTGAAGTCCCACTTCAGTCACTCTAGGGAGAATGAAAGACAAAAAACCTACTTTTGCTCACTTACAAATCAAGGTGGAGGATAAGGATTTAGCCAGATTTGAAAAGTCATTTGTTGGTAAAGTTAATCAGAGTGGAGACAGCTATAACATTCAAGATGCTTTGCATTCAAAAGGACACTTCATAATCAAGACCACACCTATGGGAGCAAATTTGTGTTTGCTTGAGGATATCGATGAAAGTGAAGTGGTTGCATAGGTTGAGGAAGACAAAGCTTGGGTAACCAAATGGTTCTCTAAGATTCATACATGGTCTCCAAGTGACGTGGATAAAGAGAGATTCACGTGGTTACATTGTTACGGACTAGCATGCCATGCTTGGCGTCCTGAGCTTTTCAAGTTGATTTCAAGCAGATTTGGAGAATTCATCATATGTGATAAACAAACAGAGTAGTTAGAGACGTTCGACATGGAAAGGTTTTTGGTAAAAACAAAATACTCTTTGAGTTTGAATGAGACTTTTAACATTGGTGTGAATAAAAACATCTATATAATCAAACTCATAGAGGACTTTCATGGGCCAAAGGAAGTGGTTGTGGAGTATCGAGAGGAAGTGGTGAGTGAGTCAGATAATGAGGAAGAAGATGAAGATTTTAACAATGATGAAAGTGGTGGAGACGGTGGAGGTGGCTGGGACAGTTCAGAAGACAGTGGTGGAGGTGATAGAGACTCATCACAAGGCAAAACGATGGGTTAGAAGTTGTCAATCATAGAGTTTCTGGACCTGTTCACATTGTAAAAGATAGATTAGCGGCGACTGATGCGACAGGTGATGGGGGAGCTAATCATGTGGATTTAGGCCCTAAAGAGTGTACAGCCAAAAGCGTGGTATCCAAAAAACTGCCAAACGTGTTTGGAGAATCTACTATAGATAAGCACATCGCGTGTGTGGACAAATCTATGTTATTAAGGTTAAATGATCTTTCTGCCTTAGAGACCGGACACTCTGCTTTAAGGGAGATTATTGAGGTTAACGTGCTTAATAGTGGGGCTAATTTGAATCTGCATAATGGGCTTATTGAAATGGGTTGTATATCTCCTTGCATTGGGTCAGGTCAGGTTCAGTTTTGTGGATCTAGTTTAGGGGATGACTTGGTTCCTCCAAAGATTAGAAGGAAAAAACCTATTAAGGATATCTACGCCAACTTACAGATACCGTTTTCTCCTTCCTACTTTGCTGCCTTATTACAATCAGATATTCATACCCACATTTACCCATCTTTCATTCAAATGTCATCCATAAATAAAGTAGAAGAATCCTCCTCTAGGTTTTCTGGAGGAAGTATCATATGTTGTGATTCAATAAGTGATGGTGATGTTATTCAAAGTAATTATTGCATCATAAAAATGGTAGAAGATTTACCTTTAGAAGTTTGGTTAGCGATGAAGAGTAAGGGGATAGTTAGAGCAGATAGAGACGACCATTTTGTTGGGAAGATTAGGATGATGGAGGAAAGAGACAGGTTTTTATTTGAAGATAAGAGGGTGTCAGCTAATAGTGTTAAATGAATTGTGTAACATTTAATGTCAGAGGGTGTGGAGGTAGCTTGAAAAAAAGAAAAATTAGAAGTATTATAACAAAAGGAGGCGCGAATATTTGTTTCCTTCAAGAAGCCAAATGCAAGTAAATGACAGATGAAATTGCTTATAGCTTATGGGGGAGTAATGATGTTCAGTGGTCAATAAGTAATTCAGTAGGATTGTCAGGATGAATGGTAACATTGTGGAGAAAGAATTTCTTTGAACCAATCACAAGTTATAGAGGGACAGGCTTTCTGTGTGTCCACACAATTTGGAGAAACAAAGCAATTTTCTTTGTTAATATTTATTCTTCATGTATTATTTCAGAAAAAAAAGGAGACTTTGGGCTGAACTAATTGAATTAAAGTCTAAACATCAGTTGGTCAGTTAGGTGGTTGGCGGAGACTTTAATGTCATTATGAACACGGAGGAAAGGCTTGGAGAGGTAATGGTTACAAGGCTGAGATGGAGGAATTTAAAGACTTCATAGCAGTTATGGAACTAGATGATCTTCCAGTAACTAGTAACAAGTTCTCATACTGCAACCATAGTGGTTCTTGCATGAGTAGACTCGACAGCTTCATCATCTCTAGGTATTTGGCCAATACTTGGAATACCATTGATCAATCTGTGGGGCTAAGGGATATTTCCGACCATCGTCCCGTCTTGTTAAAAGGGAGAAACATTAATTGGGGGCCTAATCCTTTCAAGGTTTTCGATTCGTGGTTTGAACATCCAAACTTTTTGAAATTTGTTAAGCAGGAATGGGAATCATTTAAGGTCGAGGGGAGTGCATCTCACATTCTTACCAGGAAGTTTCAGCTTCTTCGAGCAAGGCTCCGTTGGTGGAATATTCATGTTTTTGGATGGTTAGACCTTCAACTTGACAGCCAAACAGATATCATCAACAAAGTGGAGGATGACTTGGCTAATCCTGATGTTGTGTTTCCTTAGAGTCTCTTAATGATAGAGGAATTGCGCAGAAATATTTATGGAAGACATTGCAGCTGAAAGAGAGTTTCTTACACCAGAAGTCTAGAGTTAAATGGATACAAAAGGGAGATCTTAATTGAAAATATTTCCACAGTTTGCTCAAACTCGGAACTAGGAGGAACGACATAACATCTGTCAGACAAGGGGAAGAGGTTGTTGAGGAAGAAAATCGTATCAAAATAATCGTTAAGGAGTATTTTGAATGCATGTTCAACAAAGTCTATGTTGCACGCCCGCATCTTAATTTTGAAGGCATAACAAGGTTATCAAGTGAGGAAAGTAATTTGCTGGAGAGAAGCTTCGAGGAGGAGGAAATTTGGGAAGCGATTAATAGTTGTTCCCCGGGTAGAAGTCCTGGGCCTGATGGATTCAGCATGGGGTTTATACAAAGATGTTGGGATGTGATTCAAGGAGACTTCATCAGGTGCATAGAAGAGTTTTTCTCTACTTTTAAATTACCTAAGGCAATGAGTTCTTCGTTTCTTGCATTGATTCCCAAACAAGATAATCCTCAAAACTTGAATGATTATCGTCCCATTTGTTTAATCGGTTGTGTTTATAAAGTGATAGCTAAACTGTTTGCAGCTAGGATCAGGAAGGTTATAGGTAAACTAATTTCGAAGACTCAATCGACTTTCATATCAGGACGACAGTTACTAGATGGAGTGCTGGTCTTGAATGAAATCATAGACTTGGCGAAAAAGAGAAAAAAAGTTGTGTTCTTCTTAAGGTAGATTTCTCAAAGGCCTGTGATTGTGTCGATTGGTCGTATTTGAGACAACTTAATTTCTTTTTTGGCTATATTGAAACAATCATAATATAAAAGTTTAATATCATTTTTGGCTTCTTAATTTGATCTCAAAGTTCCTTTTAGCCCTTTAGCTTTAAAAAAATCATATTGATCTTTCAACATTTCAAAATGTATCATATTAGTCATTTTCGTCTAATTAATAACGAAAAAACCAATCGCTAAATTTGGTTTAAAAAATCGAAAAAAACTAACGTGCCCTATTTTAAACATCTAAGGAAACAATATGATTTTTTTAAAGATATAGAACGAAAGGAACCTAAGGTCAAGTTAAAAGAAAAAAATATTAACCATAAAAAAACTATTATGAAAAGATGATGTGGCATGAATGGATATATATATATATATATATATATATATATATATATATATATATATATATATATATATATATATATATATAATTATTTTAGTTTTGTTTATAATGACTAATTTTAGAAGAAAGTAGATGACAACCATCCTAATAGATCTATCATATAAGAAATTTAGATGCTTTGAAAAATACCGCAATGCCCTTATTGGTCCATGCCACGTGTGCTTTTATAGCATTGACTTCTTTGCTTCTTCGCTTCATCTTCTATTTCTCTCTCTCAAACCTTCATTATTCTCTGCAAATATTTTTTCCAATACCGCTCTTCAATCATCAGCTTCTTCTTCACGAGACTCCATCATCTTCTTTTCAATACCTCACTTGGTATTTTTTTCTTATGGTACTTTAGGCTTGGCATTTTTTGTTTTCAAATCCTTTTCAGTTTTTGTTTTCATTTTTATGTTATTAAACCCTATTCTCTAATCTTAACAGGTAGACCAACAATATCTAAAAATATTTTATTTTTACATCTTTCTTCTTTGTTCTCCATTTGTTTTCTCATTCTCCTCTTAATCGTTTTCCCGATAACAAGTATGTATAGCATGTATTTCATTATTGTTGAGAAAATAGTTTATATTTTTTTCATCAATTTTTTATTATAGTTCATCTTGAAATAATGTTTACGGTTGTTTTTCATTTTTCAGACAGGTTTATTGTGAGCATAACTTTCTTCTTCTTGGTTAAACTGAAGGTAATGTTATGATTGTTGGTACAAACTGTATTGTTCGATTTTGTGAATGAGGTCAGTAAATCCTTATTATTACCTTGTGTTTGTTTTCTTTCATTCATATCCTATTGCTTCTTTTAAAGAGATTAATAATGTAGCTTATCATATTTATATTAGTGTATTCTCCCACTGATATTGACTACTTGACAGTTTGTGTAGTACCATAATTATTTTTACATTTTTGAAAGTTTGGTGTTTTTATGAAGTTTTCATGTTTCAATGATTTTCTATTTTGGTTGATATGTGGCTCAGTCATTGTTATTGAAATTTTAGCAACACTGGTAGGTGTGATTTTTTCTATTATGGTTGATGTTTCAATAATTTCACTTATAGATATATGAATTTATGAATTGTAGTTCAAGGCTTTAAATCACATATATTTGTTGAAATTCACTCGTGGAACAACTCTTGGAGATAAGAACAAACTTGTCATACCCGTTAAAACAATAAAGTTCACACCTTTTGCTGATATTATTATTGTATATGCTTTATTATCTATGATTATTTTTAATTCACTAAAGTATTTCAGTATTCAATGTTTTTTTTACCGGTCAAATCACTCAGTTTGCTTTTGGTATTATCACATCAATGATTAATTATCAAAATCTTCTTTTCATTCTTTCCCCAAGAAAGAGATATTCCTTTTTCACAAAACTGTTACTATTATTTTTATGTTTCTTATTCATTGTTATGTTTTCAATGTCTTGTACTATTTGAATTATAGTTGTGAAAGTCTAATACAAGTCAGTTCATACATTGCAGTACCACAATTATATAATTTTAAGAAATTTTAAATGATGGATTATATTTTATCTATTAGTACATAATTTTTTTTATTTTATATGTATTACGTATTAGGATGTATAACGAATAAATGTGAATGTTATTTTTATTACAATATACGAATTATATAAAAATTATACAAAAATAATATTTTTTATTGCATATTTATAATTAATATTTATATATAGCAAATAAGAAAATTATTAAATAATTAATAAATATGTTTTTAATTATCATAAAAAAAGTTATGTATGCAATAATTTCTAATTAAGAAAATGAGCATATTTTAAATGATAATTATGTTATATTCATGAGAAGAATAAATAAAGTTAATTATTTTAAATGCATATTTATGAATGAATGATATTCAAAGCATGAATTATATTTAAAAGAATAGTGATCAATTTTTAAAAATTTTATTGACTAGAATAACTATAACCACAAATTAATGACAATTTGTCGTTACAATTTATTAACTGTTTTTATTGTTGATCAAATATGGAAAAAAAACTTGACTTTTATTATTTAAATATGAAAAAATATACTATTAATTCAAATATTTTCACATACGTGATTTTTATAAATGATCATTATAAATGACAATTATTTAGTATTTAAAATAGTTTTCTAAATTTATTAACGATGTTTTTAAATTAAGATACAACACTTTTCTAAAAATAATAATAATACGTTACTTTAAAAAATTATAAAATTTTAATTAAAATAAATTAAAATAATAGAGTTAAAATGTTGATTTTGACCGTCTAAACTTTTTAGCAAAACCTCAATAAAACAATAACTTTTAATGATCCAAAAATATGTGAAGCAAATTAAAAATGCTTATAACAAAAGTAATAGTGCATATTTTAATATTTTATTATATTCATTCTAGTTTTTGTGGCATAATATATTATATCAGATATAAAAAAATAAAATTATTCGTAAAAGAAAATTAAAGTAAAATATTCAGTTAGTGAAAAATTAAATATTTTTTTATTTTTGAATTTGAAATGTCATTTGCATAACTTTGAATTAAATATTTGAAAGCCCCTATTTCTTGAAACAAGATTTGCAAAGGGTAGAAGCAAGATGGCTTGAACCTATTTGATGAGTGGAAGTGTGTTAGTCTACTCAAGTTGCTGTGGGATTTAAGTGGTAAAAGGGATAGTATGTGGATCAAATGGATTCACATCTACTATATGAACGGTACATATATAGTGGAAGTTGTGGTTACAAATAATTGATCTCGATTTGTAAGGCAATTTTCAAGCAAGGATAAAGGATTGCTGATAACCAAGATTGGATAAACCTGCGGCAGAAAATTAGTGCCAAAACCAGAGATTTCTACAAGTTGATTATGCAGAATATTAAGAAAGTTGTTTGGTGTAAAATATGGAACGATAATCTTGCGAGACCGAGAGCTATGGTTACTTTATGGATGGTTTGTAATGGTAGACTAGCAACTAAGGATAAGACGCGAAAGTTTGGATTCCTGGATGATTCTAAGTGCAGCTTCTGCAGTGAAGAGGAGTCTCTAAACCACCTCTTATTCTCCTGCTCGAAGTTGAAAATCATCTGGTTATTTGTTTTAAATTGGCATCAAATGGATCACTCCCCTCTTGCTTGGAATGAGGAAAACGAATGGTTCCTTTCTAAAAGAAAAGGTAATAATTTGAGGATCAAAATTCTCAAGTGTGCTTTTGCAGAGACGATATACGAATCCTGGAGATTTTGTAATCAAACTTGTTTGAGCGAAACTTTGAACATTGATAAAAGCACATTATGCTTTATTGATGCCTTAGGTCCTCTGTTTGTTGTTTGGTTTCCTTGTGTTTTGGCAGGGTCTTAGGAGCACCTTGTGTTGTATTGTTTTTTTTTGGGATTTAATAAAATTCTTTTATTCAAAAAAAAAAAAGATAAATTAATATAAGCTTGACAAAAATAGATAAATAATAATTGATATTGAATTTTAAATTTATGCTATAATGTTAGTATTATTTTGCATCGTTTGTAGTATACGATTATTATTAAATAATTATTACATTTTTGTGCAATTAAAGAAAATAAAAGTAAATATTTTTAAAACAATGTATGAATCCAAACACAAGAAAAATGTGTTCTTTTTTTAATTTTTTGTGTTATTAATCTTTTTAATTTGAAATTATTTTTAATTTAAGATACAATATTTTTTTATAAAATAGTAATCTTTTTTTTAATAAAATTAAATTAATAAAACTATATTAATTATTTTTTAATTTTTAATGTTACTAATATTCAAATACAAGAAAATATATATGTTTTTTTATGAATTAATTTAAAATATTTTTAAATTCATGAATAAATATTAATTTTTTTAAATGGTAATAAATATTTTATTGATCCCATTACTTTTATAAATAATGTCAAAATGAAAATAATATATATATTTTTATAAGAAAAACGAAAAATATTTGTTAAATCTTAAATAGATATCTATATTAAATAATATTTATAGTGTAATTAATATGTATGATTGTATGATATGATTAGTACTAAAATATCATTATGATATAAATACATTTAATATTGAGATTTTTATATTTAAAAACAACTTCAATGTATTACTAAGAAATCAATTTCGGAAAATAATAGTAAAGACATTTAAAATTTTATGATTTTATATTTAACCATGTATAAAATATAAAATGTTAGTATCTTTGAAATTATTATTACATTTTAGAAACATATGTGCGTAAGGCATCAATACCCGTACGAACGCACAAGTATCTAAATTAGAATCTGTGCGAAACTACTAGTTATTACATTTTTTTTACAATTAAAAAATATTAAAGTAAATATATTTTAAATAATGTATGAATCCGAACAAGGATAAACTTTATTTATTTCTAATACTAATATTTATTTATACAATTAAATAATATTTTCAAATACTATGTTATTAATTGATATTTATATTTAAATCAATAGAAAACAATTATATCAACTAATAACATAGTATTTGAATAAATTATTTTGGTTAGACTATGTTATTAGTTTAAAATTGTCTAACCAAAATAGTAAACTAAATAATATTTTATAAAAATGAAAAGATAATTGGTTTCTATATAAACTAATAAAAATGAAAAGATAATCGGTTTCTATATAAACTAATAAAAATGAAACTGGTTTTTAAAAAGTAACATATTTTAAAATCGGTTTTTAAATAATAGAAACCGATTTTAAAAGTAATCGGTTTTTAAAATGTACCCTATTTTTAAAATGTAACCGAATATCTTTTAAAATCAGTTTTTAAATAATAGAAACAATTTTAAAAGTAACCGGTTTTTAAATGTAACCTATTTTAAAAATGAATCGGTTTTTAAAAGCGATATAATCGATAGGGGTGTACGCGGGTTGGGTTGGATCGGATTTGGCCTAACCCGTTACCCAACCCGTTCAAAGTTCAATGGGTTGAGTTCATCATCCAACCTGCAATTTCATTGTTAAAACCGACCCGAACCGACCCGTTCATTTATGGGTTGGGTTGGGTTGGGTTCGCGGGTTGTGTTTCAAATTAAAAAAAATTATGATTTTTTGTCAATTTAAAAAATGTAACACAACTCAATACAATCATACTCATTTATAACACTCAAATTCGATGAAACACATCATATAATATCTAATAAAATTCATCAACACGACATAACACTTGATGTTAATATAAAATTTTACAAGTCACGTTATTTCCATTAAATATGTAAGTTAGAAATGATTCAAAAAAATATAAGAAACACATTTAATATTAGAATTACGTAAACTCATTCGTCTAGTAATATTATTAGTGGAGAATAATTTTTTAAAAAAATTATGGTTATTAGTGAGATATTAGTTTTATATTTTTATTTAAAATTAAAATAAAAATAATAAAAAATTACTAAAGTCTCATCAATGGGTTGGGTCAATGGGTCTGTGGGTTGCAAACCTCAAACCCGATACCCGACCCAAAACTATACGGGTTGTTATGGGTTGGGTTGGGTATACCCGTAAATGAATGGGTTTGGATAATTTATGGGTTGGGTTGGTTTGGATCAATGGGTTCGTGGGTCGACCCACACCCATGAACACCCCTAATAATCGATTTCTATATGATTTTTAAAATTGTATATAAAAATGAAAAATGAAATATTTTCAAATACAATGTCATTAGTTGAAATTTTGTAAACTCGTGAGGGGAAAGGGTAGAGGAAGGGGACGGGGGAAACCTCCACGAACTTTGGAACCACCGTCAACGAAGACTCCGCCGGAACAACCGTACCATGAACCGGAAGTACCATCGGAACACCAAGAGTCATCAGAGCATGGAGAGGACAGTAGCACTGATAGTAATCACACGGAAGAATTCCAGAATGAAGTGAACCAGCCAAGAATTGATGAAACCCTAGTTCAAGTTTCACCAAAGGAAGAGCAAAGGAAGCTATGGGTTGATGTACATTCTCATTATGTACGTTTTAGGGGGAGATTTGAGTACGAAAATGGAGAAACAATTCATGATGAAGAATTGGAACACAATCCAACTGCCATATTTGCTATATCATGATGATGGATATTTACTCATGAGATTCAAATCCTTCAAAGAGAAAGAGGAAATTATGATGAATGGACCGTATATAATAAAAAATATGTCAATGATACTAAAAGATTGGAAGTCGGACTTCAATATGAAAAACGATATATTGCAAACCAATCCTCTTTGGGTTAAATTACCTCAACTGCCTTTGGAATTATGGAGAGATAGGAGTCTAAACAAGATAGGGAGTGACATTGGTACCCCTGTGGTAACTGATGAATGTACAACTCCGAAATTCAAAGTGTCTTATGCTAGAATTCTCATTGAAGTTGATGCTACACAACCAGTCCCAAAGGAGATCATTATACAGAATCATGAGGGGAAGTAGGTTAAACAAGCCATTGAATATGAGTGGCTTCCAAAATTCTGTAGAAGATGTCAGAAATTTGGTCACAATTGTGCTGACAAGAAAAGTATTCAGCAATGGAAATCTAAGAAAGATCCTGAGGTTAAGCAGACACATGTGGGGGAAGATAAGAACCAGGAAAAGAATCATGCCATCAATATCTTAAAGGAGAAGCAGAATAAAGTCAGCAATGATCAAAATCCTAGAGAAGAGGAAAAGAGCAACAATGTTGGAGGGACAATTTGGTTAACACCAAGAGGAAGACGCAGTAACAGAGGGAAAAAGAAGGTAAGTCAACAAGGAGAATCTAGCATAAATTGTAGCAATGGTCTCACCGCTCTAGGGGAATTGATAGATCCTCTAGGGCCTCAAACCATTGAACCATGATTGTTTCATGAAAAGTTAGGGGGCTAAATAAGGGTGGTAAATTGAGAAAGATTAGCTCCCATCTCTTAGATTTACACCCTGATATTTGTATCCTTCTTGAAACTAGGGTGAAGCAAACCAGAGCTTGCCTTATTAAAAATAAGATGAAACTCCATGACAAGTATGTTGACAAATACAACCATCATGAAAATGACAGAATCTGGATCAGTTCGAATATTATGGTTGTTAATATCTGTGTGGAGAGACGTGCTAGTCAATATATTCACTGTAGTGTGCTGGATCCAGCTGGAAATTTCAAGTTCAAGATTAATGTTGTCTATGCCATGAATACCCTGGAGTAGAGAAGACAATTGTGGAAGGACCTTGCCAAATTACCAATACAAAGTAGGGAACCTTGGTGCATTAATGGGGACTATAATAATGTGCTCAAGAGTAGAGATAAAATTAGAGGTAGATTGGTGAATGAAAATGAGTTCAAAGACTTTGCAAGAAATGATGGACAAATTTCAATTAGCTGAGATGGAAAATTAGGGGGATTATTACACCTGGCACAATAAGCATGTTATTGATCATATCTACTCTAGAATTGATAGAGTAAGAGGTAATGTGGCTTGGTTTCAATCTATGAATCTCCAGCTGAAGCATCTTTCCCCTAGTGTGTCTGACCAAGTGATTTTGCAGCTATGTAATCAGAACCAGATTAAACCCAGTAGGAAAAGTTTCAAATTTATCAACTGTACTACTGAGATTGAAGGCTTCCAAGAAGCAGTTGCTAGTAGTTGGGCTAGACCAATTACAAGTTCCCCTCCTTATATTCTGTGGGAAAAACTCAAGAGATTAAGGCCTATCATCAGTTGTTTGAGAAAGCCTTTAACTGATGTTAAGAGAACCATTTTGGCTGTCAGAGAGGATTTAGATAATTGCCAGCAAGAGTTATCTACTGATCATATGAACCATGCTACTATCCAGATGGTCAAGACTAAGACTGAGGAGATGATAAGATGGAATATCCTAGAGGAAAAAGTGCTCCAACAAAAAGCTAAAATTGAGTGGATTAGGCTTGGAGATGGGAATAATACAATTTTTCATGGCTCCCCAAAAGCCAAAAACAACTCTAAAATATGATGAATATGTGTAAAGATGATGACTCTGATTTGAGTACCAGCAGTGATATTGAAAAAGAAGTCCTAAGCTACTATGCGGAGCTCATGGGAAAAGAAGACAGAGTTCTCCAGCAAATTGACTTAAGTGTTATGAGGGATGATGCTCACGTCAATTATGACCAGAGACAACAACTTATTAAACCCATCAGTGAGTAGGAGATCCATGATGCTCTGCATGACATAGGGGACTCCAAAGCTTCAGGGGTTGATGGATACAATGCTAAATTCTTCAAGAGTTGTTGGAATATTGTGAAGCAGGATCTCATTAATGTTGTCTGCTATTGGTTTAAGTATAACAAGATGTTCTGGGCTTTCAATAGAACTCTTGTCACCCTTATACCTAAGAAGGATGATGCTAGGTACATAAGAGATTATAGACCAATTGCTTGTTGTACCATGGTCTATAAGACTTACTCTAAGATTTTGACAACCAGGCTTGCTAAAGTTATAGGTAGCATTGTCAGTCACTAAGATTTTGACCATATATTGTTGGCTTTAAAGCTTATCAAGGGATATTCTAGGAAGAATGGAACTCCCAGATGCCTTATGCAACTTGATTTACAAAAAGCTTATGATATGCTAAATTGGAAAGCCCTTAAGACTATCCTCTTGGAGGTTGGTATTCCTGATCAGTTTGTGAAGTGGATCATGAATAGGGTTACAACTGTCTCCTACAGATATAATACTAATGGTGAGAATTCCAAACTTTTGAAGCCTAGAAGAGGTATAAGACAGGGTGATCCTATATCACCCTTTCTGTTTGTTATAGTCATGGAGTACTTGACCAGGTTGCTTGCTAGAATGTAGAGAAATCCTAATATCAACCACCACTCAAAATGCGAAAAGATGGAGCTCACTCATCTTACCTTTGCTGATGACATTTTTCTTTTTTGTAGAGGTGACAAAGGATCAGTGGAGTTAATGAACTATATTGTGCATTCGTTCACCATTTCTATTGGTTTGGTGGTTAATCCATCAAAGTGTAAGGTGTACTTTGGTGTTGTTGATGAGATTGAGAAGCATCAAATCCTCAGGTTGACTGCTTATAGTGAGGGTAGTCTTCCCTTCAAATATCTAGGAGTCCCCCTAACAAACAAAAAGCTCTCAGTGAATCATTATTATCTTCCCCTTATTGAAAAAATCCTGCAAAGAATTCAGCATTAGAGTGCCAAATTATTAAGTCAAGTTGGCAGAGTGCAACTTGTGAATGTAGTGGCCTTTGCAATTTCAAACTATTGGCTCCAATGCTTTCCAATTCCCAAAGGTTTGATTGAGAAAATCCATACTGCCTGCAGGACCTTTATTTGGAGAGGTGGTACCTCTCATAGCCGAAAAATTTAGAATAATGTATGTAGATCCAAAATTAAGGGTGGCCTGAATATCTTTAACCTTGAAACTTGGAATACGATTTCTATGTTGAAGTTGTTGTGGAATTTATGCAGGAAGAGTGATTGTCTATAGGTCAAATGGATGCATATGTACTTCATAAAGATACATGATGCGTTGACTATGGAGGTGGCTGAGAGCTCTTCTTGGATTCTCAAAGGTATCTTGAAGGCTCGGCAGAAAATCCCTGATGTGCAAAGGTATTGGAATCAAAGTCTGATAGAGGGAAGGTTCAAGTTAGGTGTTGTCTACAAAGGTATTCATAGCCATGAACCTAATGTTAGTTGGTTACCTATAATTACTGGAAACAAAGCCAGACCTAGGTATATTCTTTTTATTTGGATTGCTTGCCATAGAAATCTATCCACTAAGGAGGGGTTAGCTAATTGGGGCCTCCTGGATGATAGGACGTGCTGCTACTGTCAAGCCACTGAGAACATAGATCACATGCTGTTTGAGTGTAAAATGATGAAAGATATTTGGTTGAAAGTACTCAATTGGCTTCAGGTGTGTCATATGCCTAAACATTTGGGAGAGGAGCTAATTTGGGAGAGGTAGCAAGGTTGGTTTGATGAAGATAGCTTTGGCTGAAACTATGTATCATTGTTGGTAGTATAGGAACTCTTCTAGCTTTAATAGTGAACATAACATAGGAAATGATGATATTGTAAATAACATCATGGAGATGATAATTCAAAGGGTTTAGTGCAAAAGGAAATATTGAAAATACATAGCTTTACTTATGATGTAATAGGTCGTTGGTGGGTTGGATCCTTTGTGATCACCATTGTATTATCTGTTTTTTGAATTAATCCAATTTTTATTAATTCAAAAAAAAATTCCAAAATATAAATATTTATATATAGGAATAATTATATTGTTGATTCTAATATTTTTATATTCAAAAGAAATTATAGAAACCAATTTGTTAGTTTCTTGGATTGGCTAGAATTTTGGTAAAACAAAATATGTTCAATGTTGATGATGCTGCAACATTGAGTCTTAACACTGGGCTGTGTTAAGTAGTGAAGCTGTTCAATGCTTGATGTCATATGGGTGATGTCACAACATTGAGTCTTAACACTGGGCTGTGTTAAGAGTTAAGTTGGATGTCTGATGTCACTGGTGATGTTGTGACATTAGATCTGCAGAATTAATAACATCAGGTTTGTGATGTTGTTAGGGTTTGCATTTTAGCTGGAATTGTGGAGAGCAGGTAGTCTCATTAGATGCGAATATCTTGGGTTAGATATTCTTCGTTGCATAGGAGATCTGGTGCAGATTTGTAGAGATTTAAAATGTTGAAGATTTGAAAAATTTTTAGGAGAAAATCTGTTTTGAAGATTCAGTTTTAAATAACAAATCAAGTCAGATATTGCAGGAGTCCAAGCCCACATTCAGGTGGCTATATATAGCGCATAAGACCAAAGGAAAAAGTACAAATTGAAGAAAACGAGCATAGGCTGAGTGTCGTGGATTTTTGTACGAATTGTGAGTAAACCATTCTAGTGTGAATTGGTGATCTGTCCTCTCTAAAGCTGTGAAGCAAAGAGAGTTGTGTAACTTGATCAAAGCTGTGAAGCAGGATCAAGGTTTCTCAAAGAGGTTGTTCTTTAAGAGGTTTTAGGGATTGAGTAGTGTTCTCATATCTAAGTGGTTTCTTAGGTAGAAAGTCACTAGTAGGAATTAAGATTAGGAGATTGTCAACTGGGTTGTTGAGTCTATAATTTAATTCTACAAGTAGTGAAATTCATCCCTGGCTTGGTAGCCCCCAGACGTAGGTAGTTAGACCGAACTGGGTGAACAATTCATTGTGTTGATTTGTTGCTGTTATTGCCTTGTCCATTGCAGAGTGTGTTGTTGTGACATCGCACTTAACATTACACATCTGGTACCAGAATTTCAATTGGTATCAGAGCAGACATCCTGTCTGTCTCTGGGTGAGATCTAGGGAAGTTAATTTCTATTGTAAAGATGGACAAAGAAGTTGTAGGATTTGTCAACATACCCCCTATTTTGGATGGCTCAGATTATGATTATTGGAAGCCAAGGATGATCACGTTTTTGAAATCCTTAGACAGCAGGGCTTGGAAGGCTATAATTAAAGAATGGAAAGCACCTGTTGTGTTTGAAAAAGATGATGCTGGGAAAGATAAAGAGGGCACCTGAAAGCCGAAGCCTGAAGAAGAATGGACCAAGGAAGAAGATGAGCTTGCCCTTGGTAATTCCAAAGCTCTAAATGCAATTTTCAATGGAGTAGATAAGAATATATTCAGGTTGATCAATACCTGTGAAGTTGCTAAGGAGGCGTGGGATATTTTGAAGGCTACTCATGAAGGTACATCTAGAGTTAAGATGTCAAGACTTCAGCTTCTAACATCTAAGTTTGAAAGCCTGAAGATGAAGAAAGATGAGACTATTCATTACTTCCACATGAGTGTTCTTGAGCTGGCCAATGCATCTAGTGCTCTTGGAGAGAAAATGTCAGAAGAAAAGCTTGTAAGGAAGATTCTTAGGTCACTTCCTAAAAGGTACAAGATGAAGGTGACTGCCATTGAAGAAGCACAAGACATCAGCCAGATGAGGGTTGACGAGCTCATTGGATCTCTTCAAACGTTTGAGCTTGGGTTAAATGAAGAAGAGCCTGAAAAGAAGCCAAAAAAGTATAGCCTTGACTTCAAATGCTCAAGAAGAGAAAGGGAAGAATACTGAATCCCAGGAGGATTTATCTCAGGCCATAGCTATGTTGGGAAGGCAGTTCAATAAGGTGTTCAAGAGGATGAACAATAACTCCAGGCCTAATGTCAAGAACATCTCTTCTGACATCAGCAAGTCAAAAGAGAAAGATGAAGAGAAGACTGCCCCGAATAAAGGTGTTCAGTGCTTTGAATGTGAAGGGTATAGACATGCCAAGAAAGAATGTCCCACATTCTTGAAGAAGCAGAAGAAGGGCATGTCAGTTTCCTGGTCTGACTCTGATAGTGAAAGTGAAGGTGAGTCAACAAAGCATGTTAGAGCTTTGACAGGAACTGTTGTTTCTGATGATGATAGTGATGAAGAAATAACTTATGAGGAGTTAGCATCCACCTATCAAGAGCTTTATCTGAAGAGTGCCGGAATCTGTCAAGAAAACAAGAGTCAAAAGAAACATATTGCCCAGCTTGAGACTGTTAAAGCTGATTTGGAAAATGAAGTCTCACTGGTCAAAGCTCATCTTGATCATATGACTAAATCTGTTAGGATGCTGAACAGTGGTACAGATACACTTGATAAGATCCTTCAGACAGAGAAGGTTGCTGGAGATAAGACAGGCCTAGGATTTGTGGCTGAGAAAAAGGTTTCTGCTGAAGCAAGCACTTCGGGAACAAAGAAGGAGGTGCCCTAACCAATGTCTCAACATCAAACAAAGAGACAGGATCCTACACCTGAGAAGGGTACTCATTCACAGCCTCAGAATATTGATAAGAAGAATGGTCATCATCAGAGGAAGATGCATCCCCAAGGAGCTAGTTAGTATATGCCTCCCCAATATCACAAGAGCATGCAAGCTGCCAGGTTCAAATAGAACATGTCTCATCAGATGTCTCAACATCATGGAAACTGGTATGGATATGGATATGGATACAACAATGTTGTGCCTCATGACTATGGAAGAAGGAAGCCTCATCACCATAGGAGACAGCCGAGTAGACAGTTTCCTCAGTACAGGAGAAGACAACCGCACCATAGAAGACAGGCCAACTATGGTAGAAGGAGACATCATTATGGGTGGCAACACCAACAATATCATCATCAAAGTGGCAGAAGAAATAACCACTTCAGAGATGATAGAGTTAGATGCTTCTATTGTGGAAGGTTTGGACATATGCAGTACTCTTGTTTTAAACTGCATGGTTATCCACAATCTACTCCTCAAAGAAAACTAAAGGAGGTCAGTCCCAAAGTTGTTAAACAATGGGTTCCTAAGGAGAAGGTAAAATGTCTTTTAGCCCACACTTCAGATAGACAGGTTGATATGGATACATGGTACTTTGACAGTGGATGTTCAAAGCATATGACTGGATTCAAAACTCTATTAGTTGAAGTCAGTCATTATCCCTCTCATGAGGTTATTTTTGGCAATGGTGAAAAAGGTGTAGTTACAGGAGTTGGAAGAGTAAAGTGTGGTGGTGGACCTGAACTTGACAATGTTCTATTTGTCAATGGTTTAAATGCAAATTTGATCAGCATAAGCCAATTGTGTGATGAAGGTTACAAAGTTAACTACACCAAAGATGAGTGTGTGGTTGCTGATGAGCGTAATCAGGTTGTTATGAAGGGTGCCAGATCCAAAGATAACTGCTATCAGTGGATACCTCTTGAAGTTAATTCAACTGATGATGTTCAAGTTGATGTTATAACATTAGACTATGACATCAGGTGTGAAAGGATACTGAAAGGTCAATCAGTCTTAATGAGCTCTGATGTGAGTCATTTTGAATTCTTAAATGGCAATTTAATTTGGAGGGAGAAAATCAGTGATTGGTCATTAAGAGGTACACAAAATCAGGGGCCTTACCATATTGATTCTATATCAAGATTCATCAAAGCCTTCTCTTCTCAACTGTTCATCTCCCTTAATCTCAGCAGAATAGAAAAATCTTCTCTTAACCTAGTCTGTTACAAAGGAACGATGTCTTCTCCATCCAAGAACTCTGATTCTCAAAGACCTGCGCATGAACGAACTAGGGTTTCATCGGAAAAAGAATATGTTGACAAAGAACACACTCCTGTGGCACTCACAGATTCAGGTAACTCTAAACCTTCAACCAAGTTGAATAAAACTGAAACTAGGTCATCATCCTCTTAAGCTGTTGAGGAGAAGTATGATGTGGACATGCATTTGGAGTAGATTGCCACCAAAATTCTTGAGAAGGGAATACGTGTGAAAGGGATTTCTGTCCCTTTAAGGCAAATGCCTGCTGAACAGGTGGACTCTCAAAGTGAGGACACCAATCTTCATAGACTGGCCTTGTCTATGATTCAAGATGCTGAAGGTGGTAGTAAAGAAGAAGATCTTAAAGATACTAATGTCATCCCTGATGTCAGAACATCTTCCCCTAGGGTTGGAAGTCACAGTTATAAAGGGAAGGATCAGGTTGAGGTTATAGATGTTGAGGACTCATCTGATAGTGATATCATTGGTAATGCGATAGCAAGAAGGAGGGAGGATAGGAAAGGGAAAGGTGTCAAGGATAAGAAAAGGACTTCAGTTGCAGGCTCTCCCAAGTCATGGAACAAAGTTGCCATTTCTGGAAAAAAGAGGAGAATCAGGGAAGATTCAGATTCAGAGTGTGATGTTCAAGACATCAACCCTGTGAGGAACAGAGCTGCTGATCAAGTTCCTGATGATATCTCATTTCACTATGCCAGTAGTGCATCCATGTGGAATTGTGTGAGCTAGAGAATGATAGCTCTGGAAAGAGAGCTAGTTACAGATGATTTAGAGTCTACTGAAATTGTAGATCTAATTAAGTTTGCTGGTCTCATGAGGACTGTATCAGGATTGACTAGTTTCTATTATAGACTGGTCAGAGAATTTATAGTGAATATCCCTGAGTCTATTAATGACAGCAAAAGCCCAACTTTCAGAAGAGTTACTGTTAGGGGTAAGTGTGTCTGGTTCTCTCCTAAGGTGATTAATGCCTACTTAGGAAGAAGTGAGGAAGATTATGGAGAATTAGAAGTTTCTAATAATGTTATCTGCAAAGAAATCACAGCTGGTCAGGTAGAAGTTTGGCCCTCAAATGGAAAGTTGTCAGCAAGTTTATTAAGTGTGAAATATGCTATTCTTCATAGAATAGGTGTTGTTAACTGGGTTCCTACAAACCACAAGACCTCTGTTTCTGCTGGTTTGGGCAAATTAGTTTATGCCATTGGAACAAAGAGACTAATTGATTATGGCTCTTACATTTATAATCAGACTATCAAGCATGCTGCAACAAGAGCTGTGAAATTTCCTATTGCATTTCCATCCCTCATTTGTGGGATGATTCTGTCTCAGCATCCTGGGATTCTTCACCAGTATGATAGAGTTTGTAGAAGGAAGCCTGACTTGTCTTTTCATCAGAAGTTGTTTGAAGGAAAACATGTTGCTGATCATGTCAAGACATCTGCCTCAACATCTACTCATCATACTCATGTCAAGACTGATATGATTTCTGAACTGGAGGAAGCTTGTAAAGAATTAGATGAAGTCATCAGAGTAAGCACTGAAAGAAAGGAGAAGTTTAAAAGATTACTTATGAATCTGAAGATGACTGAGAAAGAAGGTAAGAAAGAAGTTGCTGATAAGAATGATGAATCTGATAATGACAATGCTGATTGCTCAAAAGAAGATGAAGAAGATGATGATGATCTCAGCTCAGATGATTAAAGCTTTTACTATTTTTATTAGTTAGTAGTTTTAGTTTTTTTTCTGGTGTTTTTTTTGCACTGTTGTGCTTGGTTTGTAATTTGAATATTATCCAAGTATATGCACCTGTTTTGTTCTATGATTTGTTATGTCTTTTTGCTGTCTGTGAGACTGACAATGAGAGCTAGGGTAGTACTAACTATAGTTAGACTTACTTAATGGGGTTGTCAAATTGTGGCTAAAAAGGGGGAGAAATAGCCAAGAGGAGCCAGCAGTATCAAAGAGTTCATATGTCAAATGCTGCTAAAGTAATTAAAGTGATGTGATGCAGACGTGCAGATATTAAGGGGGAGTAATTACTGATCTACTGAACAGCTGTTAAGCTGGTTCTTGTTTTGAGGGGGAGCACCATGGTTGATTGTTGAATATTGTAGCTATTGAAGATGGTGATGCAACAGAGTTTTGTGTGAAGTGAAGTCTTTATGATGCTGCTGCTTGGAGTTTCAAAAATATTGAAGATTATTCCGCTGTTGTAGTCTCTGAAGGTGCAGAGATTGTTTTAGCCAAAATTAGCCAAAGGGGGAGATTGTTAGTTTCTTGGATTGGCTAGAATTTTGGTAAAACAAAGTATGTTCAATGTTGATGATGCTGCAACATTGAGTCTTAACACTGGGCTGTGTTAAGTAGTGAAGTTGTTTAATGCTTGATGTCATGTGGGTGATGTCACAACATTGAGTCTTAACACTGGGTTGTGTTAAGAGTTAAGTTGGATGTCTGATGTCACTGGCGATGTTGTGACATTAGATCTGCAGAATTAGTAACATCAGGTTTGTGATGTTGTTAGGGTTTACATTTTAGCTGGAATTGTGGAGAGCAGGTAGTCTCATTGGATGTGAATATCTTGGGTTAGATATTCTTCGCTGCATAGGAGATCTGGTGCAGATTTGTAGGAGATTTAAAAGGTTGAAGATTTGAAAAGATTTTAGGAGAAAATCTGTTTTGAAGATTCAGTTTTAAATAACAAATCAAGTCAGATATTGCAGGAGTCCAAGCCCACATTCAGGTGGCTATATAAAGCGCATAAGACCAAAGGAAAAAGTACAGATTGAAGAAAAATAGCATAGGCTGAGTGTCGTGGATTTTTGTACGAATTGTGAGTAAACCATTCTAGTGTGAATTGGTGATCTGTCCTCTCTAAAGCTGTGAAGCAAAGAGAGTTGTGTAACTTGATCAAAGCTGTGAAGCAGGATCAAGGTTTCTCTAAAGAGGTTGTTCTTTGAGAGGTTTTAGGGATTGAGTAGTGTTCTCATATCTAAATGGTTTCTTAGGTAGAAAGTCACTAGTAGGAATTAAGATTAGGAGATTGTCAACTGGGTTGTTGAGTCTGTAATTTAATTCTACAAGTAGTGAAATTCATCCCTGGCTTGGTAGCCCCCAGACGTAGGTAGTTAGACCGAACTGGGTGAACAATTCATTGTGTTGATTTATTGTTGTTATTGCCTTGTCCATTGCAGAGTGTGTTGTTGTGACATCGCACTTAACATCACACATCTGGTACCAGAATTTCACAATTTATTATCTTTTAAAAATGATAAATTATTTTTGTTAAATAATTTTTTCTTTTTTCCATTTTATTTTTATTATATATTTGAAACAAATGCACGTAACATACCAATACTCGTACGAACGCACGAGTATCCATGCGAATTCACAGATCTAAACACGAGAAAAATGTGTTATTTTTTTAATTATATATGTTACTAATATTTTTATTTTAAGATTAGTTTTAATTTAGGATATAATATTTTTTAAGATAATATATGGAAAATTGAAATATATATTATTAATGTAAAATAATTTTGTTTTTATTTTAAAAATATGTCTTTCTTTTATTACATTTTGAAAAAGAAAAAAAAGCGAACCTACCACATCAGTATCGCACTAGTTTTTTTTTTTAATAAGCTAAACTTTCATATAAACAGGGGTACAAAGGAGTACCCTAACCCGTATACATCTATAGCCTGATCAAAAATCACCGGCTACAAAAATCACTAGGAGAGTTAACCCAAGTGAAATAATTACAAAAATAAGGACTATTATAACTCTTTCCTATCCACCACCAAGTGTAAAGTAAAATTCGATTTGAAATCGTATCTAAATCCCAAAATTCATCCTTAAATACGATATTGTTACGGGATGACCAAATGATCCAACAAATCGATAACGATAGCCCAGCTGCGATTTTAACTACCATCCCCCTATCAACACAGCCCTGAACCCAACATGTTAAATGGGTTAACATATTCCCCACCAATATACAAGGGATCCCCAACCATTTACAAGCATAATTCCACACCAAAATCGTCTTACTACAATATAATAAAATGTGTTCAACCGACTCCGTTTCAAGGAAACAAAAAGGACAAGTCATCTCATGCCTATTAGTGATAATACCTCTACGAATCAAGTTATCCCTCATTGGAATTCTCTTGTGAAGCATCCTCCAACCAAAAACTTTCACCTTAAAAGGAGCTTGAGCTAACCAAATTAACTTGAACCCCGCTTTCGTTTCAATTCCAAACTGAACGTCATTCGCTCCAAGTTTCTCCTGCAAAAAAAACATACATAAAAGAGACAGAAAAAACATGATTTTCCTCCAGCAACCACTTGACCGAAACAATGGTATTCTTGTCTATTGAAATGTCAGCCAGTAAAAAATAGAGTTCTTCAAGCTGTAAACGTGCCTGCTCCGGCAAATTAGTGCGCTGCACTTTAATGGCCCAAATCCAATTCTCTCCTTCCCAAAATCCATTATCAATGACTGTGTTTGAGGTATTGTCTGCGAAACCAAACAGAGCAGGAAACCGCCTACTGAAGGTTTCGTTCATTGCCCATTTAGTCCTCCAAAAGTCCACCCTACTTCCATCTCCAATGTCGTATGCAATTAGATCAACCAGCATACCCTCTCCCGCAGCTTTCGTAGCATGGATCAGATCTATAAACAAAGTAGAAGGAGGGACCTGCAAGTTTGAAAACTCACCACTAAAAAAATCAGAGTAACTAAACGGATATCTATAGTTGATGAAATTCTTCCAAATTGAAGTCTTATTCTCTAAAATCTTCCAAGACCATTTAAGGAACAATGCCATATTGAATAATTTAAGATCTTTCACCCCTAAACCACCCAACTCTCTATTTCTGCATACCATATTCCAGCTTATCCACGCAATCCCTCTTTTGTTCTCCAAGCCATTCCACAAAAATGATTTTTGAATCGACGTGAGAATTCTAACCACCTTGGCCGGCATTTTATAGAAAGCCATGTAGTGGATTGGCAAATTATTCAGGACTAAATTGATTAAAGTAACTCTACCTCCCATTGATAAGAACCTACTTCTCCAAGTGTTCAATCTAGCACGCATCTTATCTATCACCGGCTTCCAAAATGAGATTAACCTGTGGTTACCTCCAATTAAGATCCCAAGAAATGAAAACTGAGGAGGAGAGATTTTACAGGACAAATTCAACTCTGCTGCTCTAATCTTGTTCTCTTCCAAACCTACACTAATCAAAGAACTCTTGCTGAAATTAATATCCAAACCTAAAGTGAGATGAAAACCTTTCAATATGTCTAATTGGAAGGTATATATGTCTAATTGTCAAATCCAAGATATCATTTGCCCAAAACTAAAATTATATTTTTAGCATTCATATTTCATGAAGTAAAAAAAAAACATCAATTAATATCATTGTCTATGCTTCCTAATTAAACCTTGTTATCCGTTTTAAAAACGTTATACAACTTTTAAAACATTTCTCCACCTTTCATTTTATAACAAAGTTGTTTAAATTATTTGACAACAAAACATAACACAGACATTGTTAACAAAGATGTCTAAGATATTTGACAATAAAACATAAAACAAACATTCTTAGTAGTCATATATAATAAGACTAAACATCATTCACAATCTTCATACATTTCTATTCAACAAAAGTTATGTCTATATCTAAATTTTTTTGGGTTATATCCCTTATTAGTCTCCAATTTTTGTTGACAAATTGTTATTCTAGAAAGAGTCTTGTTCCAGCTTTGTATATTTTTGGTGATTCAACTGTAGATGCTGGAAATAACAACAATTTGAATACTGTTGCTAAAGCTAATACTTTCCCTTATGGCATAGATTTCAATAATTGCTCTACTGGAAGGTTTAGCAATGACAAAACTTTTGCAGATCTTATTGGTATCTCATACTATTTATTATTATGATACCTCTTGAAATTTAGTTTTAATCATTATGGTTTCTTGAATTTCGAGAAAACATTTTCTAAGATGGTTTTTTTGCAGCTATTAAATTAGGTTTACCGATGCCACCTCCATACATCGGCATATCAACAACCGAGAGATATCAAATAGCATCGGGTATCAACTACGCATCAGGCTCAAGTGGAATCTTAAATTCAACAAGAAATGTAAGAAAGACAAAATTCAATGTATACATATTTTTATCTGTAAATGAAGTAATAATAATTACTATGCATCTCTAGGGTTTGAACCCTAGGTTAACTTTCGACCTAACTATATCTATTTTTTGTCGGTTGAATTAGTATTTGCGACCTAACTATATTCATTTTTTTGTGTGTTTAAGGGAGAATGCTTGTCATTGGAGAAACAAATTGAATTTTTCACCTCAACAGTGATGAATGATCTTCCAAGAAACTTTCAAAGCAAAACAAAATTCAGAAAGTACTTATCAAAATCTATATTTCTTTTATCAACCGGTTCCAATGATTACCTTCTCAATTATTTTAAACAAGAAGTGGGAAAAAACAAAACGCTTAATCCTGAAGAATTTGCAGATTACCTTATCGATCAACTTGGTTCAAATATAAAAGTAAGTTTTTAATATATTTGATGACTTAACGGTAACTAAAAAAATTTCAACATAACACATGATATTACGAGTCGATTTCCTTGCAATCATTAATTTGACGCATCCACACGTTTGGTATTTTTTCAGTCGTAAACCCTAAATTCTGAATTAGGATTAAATGGTTAAAATTATAAGTTAAATATATTTTTTAATATAAATTAAAAATAATAATTATATTTAAACTGTTTGATCTTGATTTAACAATCGAAAAAAATGCTGCATGCAACAAATTTTGACCGTAATGAATGTCCATTTTTTATATATATATTTTTTTAAAAGCAATTGAGATTAATAGAAAAAGCGGGAATACTAGGAGTATTCCAATCCTTACAACAAGAAAACATTCCCCACCAAACCCCCTTAGAATCTAAACGGGTTTAAACAACTATCTAGGAAGGAGGGATTGGAGTACGGAATCTCTCCCCCGCAACCCCAATTCCAAACTAAAAGCTTGATATTCCAACAAACATTATCGACATTACAAAAACCAGAATTGAAAATTATATCATTTCTTACCTTCCATATAGACCAAATGATTGTCAGCCACATAACTCCTCGTATAGACCAAAATTTACCTCCTCCGATCCAATCTCTACTAAAAAATACGTAATTTCCATTGTAAATTGCTTCCGCAATCCATTTTTTATATTTAATTACAACTTAACGCTATAAAAAAACCTAATAATCAACTTTTCACTAACTATTTTTTTCTACAGAAAATTTATGATCTAGGTGGAAGAAAATTTGTGATTATTGGCATTGGTCCAATTGGTTGTATCCCAGGATTTCTCATAAAAAAAACCACATACTCAAGATTGCAATGAACTTATTAATCAAGTAGTTAAGCTCTTCACAAACAAGCTTTCAAGAAAGCTTCAAGAGTTGAAATTGAAAGCCACACTCTCAGGATCAATATTCACTATTTTGGACAGTTTCAACTTATTCAAGAAAATACAAAATTCTCCTGAAAATTTTGGTGAGTTAATAAATAATTATTTTTCTAGTAAAAACATTGTCACGTGTTTTTTAATATTTAGTAACACTTACATTTTTTATTTTAATGTTTAGGGTTGACAAATATTTGGGATTCATGTGTTGGAGAAGGAGGAAAACCTTGTGAAAATCGAAAGGAGTATTATTTTTACGATTTTTCCCATAGCACTGAAGCTGTAAATGAAATATTTGTTGATAAGTGTTTTGGTGGAAGAGGTGTATGTTTTCCTATGAATATTGAGAAATTAGTTCATGCACATTAAAGTGTCTACGTTGTATTGAAACTATTGATTGTATTTATTTTGTAATAAAATGTAACAATATGTGTATATGTTGGGGCAATATGAAAATTCTTGAAGGAGTGTTTTGTCATTTTCTCTAATTTAGTATATGAGATTTTCATCTGTTATCTCCAAGTTATACTATCCTGTAGTAGTGCTATTACTATAATTTTTTTTTGTGATTTTTTATGTTTTTAAAAAAATATTGTGTTTTTTGGATTTTTGAGAATTTTATAAATTTAACCGGTTTTTTTTTAGAAATTTAATGAGTTTTTGAAGATTTTTGATAATCTATGAGTTTTTTATCGGATTTTTGAGAAATTTCATATATGTATTTATCGGATTTTTCAAAAAGTCTATGGTTTTATACAATATTTAATAAAAAATGGTGTAAAATCATTTTTTTAGTCTGTATTTTTCAAATATTCGATATAAGTATCGAATATATCAAAAAATCTGATAATGTTAACCTCATTATGTTATTACAAAATATACTAGATTCATATAAAAAATTCGATAGTGTTAACTTTGTTTATTATAAGCCTACCCGATATGAACTATCAAAATTTTTAAATGTATTATCGAATTTTTTGAATTTTATTGACCAAATGTTATCTTGAGATAAAGTATATAACGATAAGGCCATTTTAATCAATAAAAAATAATAAAGTGTCAGAACTCAAGCATGACCGAAGATGACATGACAAAATCACTTACTATATACTATATAAAGTTCATGTTAAGTCCTAATCCTAGGATTAGGGACCTTCCTTCCTTTGACCCAGTTTCTTCCATTTTTGTGGTCTCCCTGAATCGTAAAGGAGTAGGAAGATAAAAATCGAGGAAGAAATCGGAATAAACAGCCGTTGTCACTACTACAAAACGCTCAAACAACAACACCAGGTTTACAACGTATTCATTTACACCGTTGTAATAGGTTATAATGTCCGTGCATCAGTGAGTAGCTGGATTTATTACTATGGTTGTCTTATAACACCACAGTAATATATTATTTGTAGCAAGCTTCGATCCCCAGCAAATACGCGTTTTCAAATTTTTAGACTATATTAAGCGTGTATCACTTAAATCCATTATTTGAAAATTAAATTGTCAATGATTTTACAACGGTTAATAAACCAACCATTGTTATAGGACTTTTAAAAAAATAGAAAATTGAAAATTATTTAACCAAGATATTTAACCACGTTGTTACTAAACAACTGTTGTAAAATTTGAAAATTGCATGACGTTTATAATTTCTAACCGTGATGAAAAGTGTTATTTTTTAGTATATAAGCGAAAGTATCTATCGTTTAGTACATAGCAACCGTTTCTCTCAAAAGAAAACCCTAACATATTTCACTCTTCCCTCTCATAACATAACTCTAAACATACTTCAACCTTTAGATACGTCTTCATATTCGTCTTCACTAATCGCTAACTTGAGGTTCGTTCATTACACGTATGCTTCGATTTTGTTTACTTGTCTTGTTAAAAATGGGTTCTAATTTTTTCCTGAATGTTCTCATTTTATCAGATTCATTATCACCACCTTAACAAATCGTATACTTTCGCTATGCTACATATGGTTTATGTAGCTATGAAGAAAAATACAAGAAGTATGAAGTCATTGTGTTAACTTCATTCACCTTGTACTTTTTTTATACCTTCATGAACTAGATGAAATAAGAAAGTGTCTCAGCAAATCCTTCCATAAAGTTTCACCGTATACTCTTTTTCCATTCTTTTCCATAAAGCATCCATCAAATCCTTCCAATAAAATGTCTCAGCAATTCGGCGGTAGCCATGGAAGCAGGTCCTCAAATCAATTTTATTAAGAAAAATCTGAACATGGTCTTAGTTGATGAATAATGCTTAGTGTCTGAATGGAGTATAAGAAGAAAACAGGATTCTAATGGCACTCAGTTGAAATATTTTCTGAAATCTCTCCACGTATGGTCTATAATCCTTGTATAGAGTGTGTCAAAATCTCTTTCATCCTTGCTGCTTTATTATTTAAGAAAAATTAAATTAAAAATTTTAATTATATGCTTTGTGCTTTGAATTAACAATTGGACTAATCTTGAGTTCTAATATAATAAGGATTTTTTTTCTTATACTCTGATATTTGAAGCCTTTTTTGAAACATTGATTTGGTACACAGCTGGTTATGAAACTCTTTTTCTTTTGAAACTGTTACAAAACTTACACCTAGGCTAATCCTACATTCACTTGCTTTTGAAGCAAAAGTACTGTAAGTATTCGGCCTTGGTTGTTGTGTTCTATCAGAAGTAACTGTTCTTGAGACTGAAGGGACATGTCTATCACTTCTAAAATTCAAAATCTGCTCTAAAATTTGGTTCTCAAAAGGAGTGTACTGGCAAAGATTCTGATAAATTTTTATTAAGACTCATAACTATCCAAACATTTAATGCATGCTTACTTATAAATAAGCATTCTATGTGTCATATTGCTACCTGTATGTTTCCCTGATTTTATGTATTATCTTCTATATAAGATAATATTGTGAAATCATTGCTCTAACACTAAAATTTCTTTCCTTCTCAATTCAAAAACCATTAAAGGAGAGATCTATGATCTCGATATTCAGAAGGAATATACGGTTAACCTCAATGAATTGACGACGATTAATTTTTCATAGATAGTCTCAGATATTCATTTTCAAAAATTGGACGAATATTTTGCAATGCTTAATGGACAAATATATCCAGATCTTGTGAAAGATTTTTGGGCGAAAATTCATCAGAACGAGCTAGATGGTTGTCAGATTCTATCTGTTGTCTATGATTATCATGTTCTGATCCACTCTAAAATCATCACCCAAGCAATAAATTGTGAAGAGGATGAAGTTATCGTTGAAAACTACAGTCATAACAATAAGTTTATGAATCTTATGCACAACATCTATGATAATGAAGGCCATACTACAAGCCCTTATACTCTTACTCCTATGGAAAAGTATGGTACCAGATTATGGGATCCAACCTAAGGCCTAGAGAAAAGGGATCAGGATGGCTTTCTCCTGATGATAAACATTTCATTTTGTTCCAAGTCTCCAGAACTAAAATCAATCTGCCTCAAACCATGTTCAATTATCTGAAAGAAGAGACACTTGCACCTCATGAGTAATTATCTTTTCTCATTCCTTTTGGTAGGTTTCTTTCCAATTTTCTTGATCAAGAGGGTGTTGTTGCTCATATGCAACGAGCTGGATTGGTTGACAAACTTGTTTCTGATGGTGTTCAGTGATGGATTATTCATAAACCATTATTAATCAATGAAGTTTATTTTTTTCTTTCTATCTTTTTGTCGATGACAAAGGGGGAGAATGGATTAAGTATACTTCTCGGTTAATCCTGGAGTGAATTTAGTTATCCTATTTAAGGGGGAGCTTACAAACCTAACCTCTTGAAGTAGATTTAATTATTCTATATAGGGAAAGCTTACAAACCTCATCTCTTAGACTTCACAAAAAGGACTCAAGAGGAGCTTACAAACCTCATCTCTTAGACTTCACAAAAAGGACTCAAGAGGAGCTTACAAACCTCACCTCTAAGATTGTTTGACATAGGTGGAGCTTACAAACCTCAGACCCTGAAAGTTGTTGAGTAATTAATCTACAACTAATTGTTTTAACATACTTAAGGTTGTCATCATAAAAAAGGGGGAGATTGCTGAGACAAAATTGGTTCATACCATGTATCCTCTAAGGTTTTGATGATAACAAAGTATTTGAAAAACAATTAGGATTTCTAATTAGCTGGTTCTTATGTGCAGAATTATATTTACTTGGTAAATTTGGTTCTGACACGGAAGAAGCTATGATCCGGTTCTGGTTTTGTACTTATAAGAAAATCTGATGAGAAAGTTATCGTTAGTACAGTTCAGAATCAGAAGCGTGCTTTACCTTCCTCTGAAACTGAGTAATGTCACCTCAAGCTCTGTAATCACGGAACTCGAGAATGGTTGAAATTATCTTCAAAATATTGTGTTGTACTTGTTTCATAGAAGAGTTCTCCGGACAAAGGCCTTGTTCAATAGATAATTCTTTCTCTATGAGTTCCAACACCTGATTTATTGGAAAAGAAGATGTACTAAAATATTTGATCTGAGTATAGCCGTTGGGGATGCTTCAACGACTTTATTTCTTCATATATAAAAGGAGCAGAAGAATTAAAGATCAACAAAGAGAATAACTCTGCAACTACAACTGAAATATACACGCACTGTGTAACACCCGGTTATTTAATTAATTATTTAATTAACTATATTCTTATTATCTGTGTTGATTTGTGGTGATTTTCGAAATATCGGAATATTGTGTTAAGTGGCTATGTTGGTTTTAGTTGGATTAATTTAACTAAGTCGATTTAAGTGGTAGAAATAATATAGTATTAGCTTACTAGAATTATAATAAGTTAGTGGGCTTATAAGATGGGTAGTAGTGGTAAAAGGTGAGGTGTGGAATTGAGCCCAATAAGAGTTAGTAAGAATTATAAGTGTTAAGTTGAATAGAATTAGGGTAATTAGAAGTGGAGGAAAGATCAAGTACGTGGAAGTTGTAAAGTTGCTGAAAAAGGGATAGAACAGTAGAACGTGAAGTTGCAGAGAGGAGAAAACAAGGGTTGCGAGAGATCACGTAAAGGCTGCAAGAGAGCGAGAATTTGATCGGAGATTTTAGAGCGACCTTCAATCCAAGGTAAGGGTGGGGTTCTGACTCTATAATGGGATAGTTGATGAGTAATATGTGGGGTTGGTTTTATAGAATTCTCCTCTGTTTTTGTGTAATCGATGTCGTGAATATTGAATTTGGCTTTCTGTTGATGAATTGTTTGTAGAATTTCTTATGTCTGTGTCGAAATGATTGTCGTAGAAATGTTGAAATGCATTGCGATTGATGAATTGGTTGTGAGAAACTGGTATATGTTACTTTAGGGTGTAATTCTGTTGTAGTTCTGTTTCACTGTCTTGGACAAATTGAAATTGATATGAATCTGAGGAAAGGTTGTGAATTTAGAAAGAAACTGGAACGAACGAATTCTTAGACGAAGGGTTTTGGGGTCGTGACGACCGTGATGGTGTTGTGACGACCGTGATGGTGTTGTGACGACCGTCACGCATGCTGCTGTGTGTTTCTTTTCCTGTTTCTGTTATGTTCTGATGTGGTGTGTTTGTTCTGTCCATTTTAATTGAGAAGTTGTTATATAATTCAATAGCATTGGACATAGAATTATGATGGAACCAATTAACCGATTTTAGTCGAAAACTACGGATTGATTAAATGATGGATTGTGATATATTTTAGATGATGCATAATTATATATCCTAGTTGCTGTGATATTATTGTTGGAAATTATCAAGCTGTGAATGATGTTGAATTGCCTCTAATTATTGGCAAGAATTAAGTTGTGGGCCTTTGGCCAATGTTGAGCTGTTGTTGTGCGGATTGATAAGTATTAGTGATGTGATTATGATGTTCATATTTAAGTCACATGGCATAACATATTAAGCTGGCCTGGATTGGCAAAACATTAAGCTGCCCTGGATTGGCAAAATATTAAGCGGAAGGCTTATGCCTTGTTGAAGTCAATATTAATTGGCAAATTTTTAAGCTGGGAGTTCTACTCCAATGGTACCACATGCATGTGCATTTCGAGTCGCATTTCATGTTGCATAGTTGTTGTTGTGTTGTTGATTAATGATGAAGTAAAAGTTGTTGTTGTGCTACTGTTTTACGTTGATTGAGATGTTGTGAAGTGGTGATTATATAATCTGATCTAATATATTACTTATCATATATCTGATTATATTGTTCGATATCTCACCTCTTCTGTTTGAATGTTGTCCCTATGTTGGCAACGTGCGGGTAATCAAGAGGAATTGCCAGTTACCTTAGTTCGAGTCGGTGATTGTCGCTCTGATACGTAGCACTCAGGGGGATGACACGTGTCTTATTTTGTTTATTTGTTTACATGCTGAATTTTTAAGTTAAATTGTCAAAGAACACTTTGTTGCTTATTTTAAAGTTGTCTATGTTAGATAAAGATGCTATTACTTTGATTATGAATCCGCTACGTCGTATTTTATAAAATTGAGTTATTTTGGAGACTATTTGTTGATTTATGAGTTTTCTTTTCCTCGAACTTGCTATGTATCTTTCATGATTATCTATCATGTTATTGATTTTAAAGTTGAAAAATGTGACATCCTATTTTATGTTGAAATTTTATCACTCTGATTTCTTTATAAATGTCGGGTAGAAATGGGGTGTTACATTAGTGGTATCAGAGCAGGTCGGTCTGTCCGGCCAAGTTGTCGAGTCGTAGTTGTTTAACAATCGAGTATTGTTAACTAGTCCTAACTTTTGTTTATGTTGAAGTGACAAGTTGAGATGGCTGGAAGGAACGATGTTGCGATGGCTGCTGCTATGCAAGCAATGGCCCAAGCTGTGCAGAACCTGCGGAACGCTGATGAGAATGTTGGATCTCGTAGTTTGGCGACCTTTCAGAGGGAGAATCCACCTACCTTCAAGGGAAAGTATGATCCTGATGGAGCGTTGGATTGGTTGAAAGAGATGGAGAGAATTTTCCGTGTGATGGACTGCACTCCAGCGCAGAAGGTTCGATATGGGACTCATATGCTAGCATTCGAGGCTGATGACTGGTGGCTAGAGACTCGTCAGAGGTTGGAAGCTGCAGGTGAAGGTATCACTTGGACTGTGTTCCGAAGAGAGTTCCTGATGAAATATTACCCAGAAGATGTTCGTGGTAAGAAGCAAATCGAGTTTCTTGAGCTGAAGCAAGGAAACATGTCGGTTACTGATTATGCTTCAAATTTTGTTGAGTTGGCTAAGTTTTATCCGCACTATAACGGAGATGATGCTGAATTTTCTAAGTGCATCAAGTTTGAGAGTGGGTTGCGCCCGGAGATTAAGAAGGCAGTTGGATATCAGAAGATTCGTGTTTTTGCGAATTTGATTGATAGTTGCAGGATTTTTGAAGAAGATAACAATGCTCATTATAAGATCATTAATGAGAGGAAGGGCAAGCACCAACAGAATCGTGGTAAGCCTTATGATGCTCCGGCGGGAAAAGGTAAGCAGAAAGTAGCTGATGGCAAGAGGACTAGTAGGGGAGATGCTCCTGCTGGCATAACTTGTTTCAAATGTGGGAAACCTGGTCATAAGCGTAATGTGTGTACTGCTGAGTTGAAGAGGTGTTTCCGTTGTGGTAAGACTAGGCATGCCATATCTGGGTGCAAGCATAAAGAGAGGATTTGCTTCAACTATGGTGAGGAAGGACACATTGGTAGTCAGTGTCAGAAACCAAAGAAGGCGTAAACCGGTGGGAAAGTGTTCGCGTTGGCTGGGACTCAGACAACTAGCGAGGATAGACTCATCAGAGGTACATGTTTCATTAATAGTACTCCTTTAATCGCTATGATTAATACTGGTGCTACTCATTGCTTTATTGCTGCCGATTGTGTTAAGAGATTGGGTCTTATGTTGTCCTCTATGAATGGAGAGATGGTCGTCGAGATTCCGGCTAAGGGATCGGTGACTACTTCTCTTGTGTGTTTAAAGTGCCCTTTGTCGATCTTCGACAGAGTGATGTTGATTTGGTGTGTTTGCCGTTAACTGGGATGGATGTAATCTTGGGTATGAACTGGTTAGAATATAACTATGTTCATATTAATTGTTATAACAAGACTTTGAGGTTTTCTACTCCTGAAGAGGAAACTGGTTTGTTGTCTGCTAGACAGTTGCAACGGTTGATGCAAGAAGAAGCTCAAGTGTTCTCGTTGATGGCAACGTTATCTATTGAGAACCAAGCTATAATTGATGAGTTGCAGGTGGTGCGCAAATTTCCTGAAGTTTTCCCTGACGAAATTCCTGAAGTACCGCCAGAAAGAGAAGTTGAATTTGCAATTGACCTTGTACCTGGTACCAGACCTGTTTCTATGGCACCATACAGGATGTCTGCATCTGAATTGTTAGAATTAAAGAAACAATTGGAGGATTTGATTAAAAAGAAGTTCGTGAGGCCAAGTGTATCGCCGTGGGGAGCTCCAGTGTTGTTGGTGAAGAAGAAAGATGGGAGTATGAGGCTCTGTGTTGACTATAGACAGTTGAACAAAGTGACGATTAAGAACAAGTATCCGCTTCCGAGAATAGATGACTTGATGGATCAGTTGGTAGGGGCTTGTGTGTTTAGCAAAATTGATTTGAGGTCGGGCTATCACTAGATTAAAGTGAAAGATGGTGATATTCAGAAGACGGCTTTTAGAACGCGTTATGGACATTATGAGTATTTGGTGATGTCGTTCGGTGTTACTAATGCGCGGGAGTATTCATGGAATACATGAATCATATCTTTCATACGTATTTGGATCGGTTTGTAGTGGTGTTTATTGATGACATACTGATTTACTCTAAATCGGAAGTAGAGCATGCAGAACACTTAAGACTAGTATTGCAAGTTTTGAGAGAGACGAAGTTATATGCAAAGTTGTCAAAATGTGAATTTTGGCTAAAGGAAGTTAGTTTTCTTGGTCACGTCATTTCGGGTAGTGGCATTGTTATGGATCAGTCTAAAGTAGACGTTGTGTTACAATGGGAAATTCCAAGGTCGGCTACCGAGATAAGAAGGTTTTTGGGACTAGCTGGTTACTATAGAAGGTTTATCAAAGGTTTTTCGAAGTTGGCACTTCCGTTAACTAAGTTGACGTGTAAAGTAAAGCGTTTGTGTGGGACGTTCGATGTGACGAAAGTTTCACGGAATTGAAGAAGAGATTGACGTCGGCTCCGATTTTGACATTACCTAACCCAGGAGAACCTTTTGTGGTATATTGTGATGCTTCTAAAATGGGTTTAGGAGGTGTACTTATGAAGAATGGTAAGGTAGTTGCTTATGCGTCGAGGCAATTGAGGACTCATGAGAAGAACTATCCTACACATGATTTAGAACTTGCTGCAGTTGTTTTTGTGCTGAAGATTTGGAGGCATTATCTTTATGGTTCTAGATTTGAAGTATTTAGTGACCATAAAAGTTTAAATTATTTATTTGACCAGAAGGAGTTGAATATGAGGCAGCGAAGATGGTTGGAGTTATTAAAAGATTATGATTTCGGTTTGAATTATCATCTAGGTAAAGCTAATGTTGTGGCTGATGTTTTAAGCCGAAAGACTTTGCATATGTCGGCGATGATGGTTAAAGAGTTGGAATTAATTGAACAGTTCAGAGATATGAGTTTAGTTTGCGAAGTGACACCGCAGAGTGTGATGTTAGGAATGTTGAAAATTAACAATGATTTTCTGGATAGTATCAGAGAAGCTCAGAAGTTAGATGTGAAACTAGTAGATTCGATGGTTGGAATCGATCAGCCTGAGAATAGCGATTTTAAGATGGACGCGCATGGTGTGTTAAGATTCCGTGATCGAATTTGTATTCCTGATGATGCGGAAATGAAGAAAGCGATTCTTGAAGAAGGTCATAAAAGTAAATTGAGTATTCATCCGGGGGCTACAAAGATGTATCAAGATTTGAAGAATTTGTTTTAGTGGCCTGGGATGAAGTGTGATGTAGCGCAGTTTGTGTATGCATGTTTAACTTATCAGAAGTCTAAAGTTGAACATCAGAAGCCTGCGGGGTTGATGCAACCGTTAGAAGTCCCAGAATGGAAATGGGATAGCATTTCAATGGACTTTGTAATGGGATTACCAAACACTTCAAGAGGATATGATTCGATTTGGGTGATTGTTGAAAGGCTTACGAAGTCGGCTCATTTTATTCCTATTAGCATCACTTTTCCGATATCGAAGTTAGCAGAGATTTATATTCGGGTAATTGTGAAGCTGTACGGTGTTCCTTTGTGTATTGTGTCGGATAGGGATCTGAGGTTTACTCATGATTTTTGGGAGAGTTTGCAAGAGGCGTTGGGATCTAGGTTGAGGTTGAGTTCGGCGTATCATCCTCAGACAGATGGTCAAACTGAGAGAAATATTCAGTCGTTGGAGGACTTGTTGAGAGCTTGTGTTCTTGAGCAAGGAGGTTCGTGGGATACTTATCTTCCCTTGATAGAATTCACTTATAATAACAGTTACCATTCTAGTATTGGAATGGCCCCTTTTGAAGCATTATATGGTCGGAGATGTAGGACTCCTTTATGTTGGCATGAATCTGGAGAAAGTGTCGTGCTTGGATCTGAAATTGTTCGAGAGACTACTGAGAAGGTGAAGTTGATCCGAGAAAAGATGTGATCTTCCCAAAGTAGGCAGAAGAGTTATCATGACAAGCGAAGAAAAGACTTAGAATTTCAAGCAGGTGACCATGTATTTTTAAGAGTTACACCTGTAACCGGTGTTGGGCGTGCATTGAAGTCTAAGAAGCTCACTCATCGTTTTATTGGTCCGTATCATATTTTGGACAGAATTGGGAATGTTGCTTATAAAGTGGCTTTACCGCCTAATCTTTTGAATTTGCACGATGTGTTTCATGTGTCACAACTTCGAAAGTACATTTCAGATCCATCTCATGTGATTCATATGGATGATGTGCAAGTACGGGATAATCTTACTATTGAGACGATGCTTGCGGATCGTGAAATAAAGACCTTGAGAGGCAAGGAGATTGCGTTGGTGAAAGTTGTCTGATTAGGAGCTGCCGGAGAAAGTATGACGTGGGAGATGGAAAGCAAGATGCGGGAATCCTATCCCGAGTTGTTTAAACAAGGTAAATTTTCGAGGACGAAAATATCCTAAGTGGGGGAGAGTTGTAATGCCCGGTTATTTAATTAATTATTTAATTAACTATATTCATATTATCTGTGTTGATTTGTGGTGATTTTCGAAATATCGGAATGTTGTGTTAAGTGGCTATGTTGGTTTTAGTTGGATTAATTTAACTAAGTCGATTTAAGTGGTAGAAATAATATAGTATTAGCTTACTAGAATTATAATAAGTTAGTGGGCTTATAAGATGGGTAGTAGTGGTAAAAGGTGAGGTGTGGAATTGAGCCCAATAAGAGTTAGTAAGAATTATAAGGGTTAAGTTGAATAGAATTAGGGTAATTAGAAGTGGAGGAAAGATCAAGTACGTGGAAGTTGCAAAGTTGCTGAAAAAGGGATAGAACAGT
Organism: Lathyrus tuberosus; assembly: GCA_022829125.1. Lineage (NCBI taxonomy): Eukaryota > Viridiplantae > Streptophyta > Magnoliopsida > Fabales > Fabaceae > Lathyrus > Lathyrus tuberosus. The sequence continues at coordinate 7,504,816 of JALAZF010000218.1, read as the reverse complement.
AGAACGTGAAGTTGCAGAGAGGAGAAAACAAGGGCTGCGAGAGATCGCGTAGAGGCTGCGAGAGAGCGAGAATTCGATCGGAGTTTTAGAGCGACCTTCAATCCAAGGTAAGGGTGGGGTTCTGACTCTATAATGGGATAGTTGATGAGTAATATGTGGGGTTAGTTTTATAGAATTCTCCTCTGTTTTTGTGTAATCGATGTCGTGAATATTGAATTTGGTTTTCTGTTGATGAATTGTTTGTAGAATTTCTTATGTCTGTGTCGAAATGATTGTCGTAGAAATGTTGAAATGCATTGCGATTGATGAATTGGTTGTGAGAAACTGGTATATGTTACTTTAGGGTGTAATTCTGTTGTAGTTCTGTTTCACTGTCTTAGACAAATTGAAATTGACATGAATCTGAGGAAAGGTTGTGAATTTGGAAAGAAACTGGAACGAACGAATTCTGAGACGAAGGGTTTTGGGGTCGTGACGACCGTGATGGTGTTGTGACGACCGTGATGGTGTTGTGACGACCGTCACGCATGCTGTTGTGTGTTTCTTTTCCTATTTGTGTTATGTTCTGATGTGGTGTGTTTGTTCTGTCCATTTTAATTGAGAAATTGTTATATAATTCAATAGCATTGGACATAGAATTATGATGGAACCAATTAACCAATTTTTAGTCGAAAACTATCGATTGATTAAATGATGGATTATGATATATTTTAGATGATGCATAATTATATATCCTAGTTGCTGTGATATTATTGTTGGAAATTATCAAGTTGTGAACGATGTTGAATTGCCTCTAATTATTGGCAAGAATTAAGTCGTGGGCCTATGGCCAATGTTGAGCTGTTGTTGTGCGGATTTATAAGTATTAGTGCTATGATTATGATGTTCATATTTGAGTCACATGGCATAACATATTAAGCTGGCCTAGATTGGCAAAACATTAAGCTAGCCTGGATTGGAAAAATATTAAGCGGAAGGCTTATGCCTTGTTGAAGTCAATATTAATTGGCAAATTTTTAAGCTGGGAGTTCTGCTCCAATGGTACCACATGCATGTACATTTCGAGTCGCATTTCATGTTGCATAGTTGTTGTTGTGTTGTTGATTAATGATGAAGTAAAAGTTGTTGTTGTGCTGCTGTTTTACGTTGATTGAGATGTTGTGAAGTGGTGATTGTATAATCTGATCTAATATATTACTTATCATATATCTGATTATATTGTTCGATATCTCACCCCTTTTGTTTGAATGTTGTCCCTATGTTGGCAACATGCAGGTGTCGCTCCCGGGATTTTCATCCAAGTACAAACGCGAAAGTGGCACCGAACAGAGTCGCCAGCAATGTGTATTTATCCCAAGAGAGGGAAAGGAAACACCGCATAAACCTGAGAGAAAGGAAAAGCATGGTCTTACGACCAAGAGAACTGGGTTCGGGAGTCGGTTACGCGAGAGGAAGGTATTAGCACCCCCACGCGTCCATCGTACCCGATGGGATCCACGCTTGCTTGTCTCGATCAAAGGGTGTAAAGAAAGGATACCGGAAAAGGAACTGAAAGAAAGAAAGGAGAAAGAAAAGAAAAGGAACGGGAAACAAATGTAGGGAAAATAAAAGAAGTGCTCGCATGGGCCCTACCCCACTGCCTACGTATCTCATCAGGAGCATGAGAATCAGAGCGACGTAGTTCCCCTCACTAGGGATGGATTATTTGCATTTTTTAAGGAACGGCTAACGTTCTAGCTCAGGTGTTGCAGGCTCGCTGGTCCGAGTGCGTTACCATCTTGCAAGAGAACAAGTAGAAGCACGTTCGTACGCTGAGACTGAGTGAGGTGAGAAAAGAATTCCCGAAGGAAAGACGTTATTGTTGGTTTTTGTCTTTTAAGAGTCTTTTCATTTGTTTGCATATGACAGTGTATCTGGATCTTAGCCATTGGAATGTGTACGTTCTCACATTCCAAGATGGAATGGGTAAGAATGCACACTAAGAGTGAAGAAGACCCCCACACTTAGTTCCAATTGTCAAGGTTCAAACACACTAGCATACTTGTGTTTATTAAGTGTTTTGTTGATTATGAAGTGAAGAAGTGTTTTTTATTATTTGCACCTTCAACAAGTATTGCATTTAAGTCCCTCATACAAGATCAAATATGTAACACATTGACCTAAGATGGGCCATATGCTACACATCTTAAGATTATAAGAGAAGACCCCTTATAATCTTTTCTTTATATGAAAGGCTCAAATGCAATAAATGCTTACCTTTATTAAGTGTTTTTGGGTTTCCTTTATAGATGAGAAGAGAGACTCAAAAGAAGGAGAAAGGTAAAATCTATGGGGGGACTAAGACACACCCTAGTATTAGCATACTTGGAAGTCCTATGGTTAGTGTGGTATGAGAAACCTAACCTAAAAGAAAAGAGAAGAAAGAGGGAAGAACACAACTTACTTCCAAGATGGAAGTTAAGTTAGTTCTAAAGAGGAAGGAAGAAAGTTATGAAGACAAAGCATTATGAAATGCTTAAACAATCACAAATTGAAAGATTAAAAGGTGAGGGAAAGGATTAAAATGTGGAAGCATATCCACACTCAAATGACTTACCATTAGCCCCTGAAAAGGTTAGTACACTTACTTACAAGTAAAGAAAGAACATAGAGTGAACAAATCAAACTCAAACAAATTGACAACAAAGTAAAATGAGATTGAATGCTATAAGAGCTTCCAAGTCAGAATGTACATCTCAAAAGGTTTTCACTAACATCAACATGTCAAACACAAACCAAGGGTACATAAACAAAGAATTAAAAACACAAGAAGTGTCTTATAAAAGAAGTAGAAAGAGAGTGAAGGAAAATGCAAAACAATTATGCAAGGATACCTCATGAGAGGTCATGGTCAGAATATGAACAACCTAAACATGTTCCCAAATAAGATCTTCAAACATCACTCAAATCATGCAAACCATTTCTCAATTCAATAAAGAACAAAGAAGAAAGATGAAGTGATGTGAATATGGTTCATACTTGTAAAACAAATGACTTAAAGTGCAAGGTGAACTACAAACATACAAGGATGAGATCCAAGTACTACAATCAGAAGTCAATTAGCATGCTATCAATCCTCAAACAAGACCTCCAATTATGGCACAAGTGCCTTCATGATCAAGCAAACCAAACATGAGGCATACATTCATAAAAAGAACAAGTTAAGATTCATGCTTCACACAAATAGCAAACATGCTTCAAAAATTATTATCTTCAACAATTAAACACCTTAAACATGTGTCATCAACATATCAAAGCCACAAGCAATGGATCAGAACCAAAGTCAATCAACAATAAGGTCAAGACCTCATGAAAGTTTCATGCATTCATGCTCAAAGCAACACATCCAAAGTCATCCAAAAAGACTTAACAAATCAAGCCATAAAGCTCAAACATACTTCAACATGTTACAAACATAATGCAAAAGGAAAGGGATCAAAAACACCTTTTATGATCAAGAACAAAAATGCACAAAATGGTATGTCAAATTAAGTATGCACAAAAATAGAAATTCAAAGGAAATAATGGAACAGGGGCAAAATGGTCATAAAAACAGAAAATAAAAACATGAAAAATTTCATAAATGTTTCAATGATGTTCGTGAATTTTTGTGGAATTTTATGATATGTTTTGGTATTTTTAAAAATTAAAAATCAAACGTGTAGAAAGAAATAAAAATGAAAAATAAATGCAAAATGCAGGGGGTATGAACATAGCAATTGGACAGTGCAAATTCATTGGGCTTCCAAACAGAGGGGTGCAAATATCAATCTGACAAGGTCCATTTACACGCCAAACACAATAACAAGTGTGCACCATCAGTCAACAATTTTGACTCACTCACAACCATCAGATCAAGTCAAGGTCAAATAAAAGTCAAAGTACTCAAAATCAATGCATGCACGTGAGGACACATGCCACTTACCATGCACCACGCCACACCATGCTTAAGTGAAATTCAGAAAAATGCACGTGAGGAGCATGTGAGTTTTAATGTGCTGTCACATTTTGGAGCGTACGATCATGAAAAACACACGGCTGAGATTAAAACGCACACAAACCCTAACAGTTAAAGTCACCGGCCGGAGATGACCTCCGGTCATCTTCTCCGGCCAGCAGCCACCACCTGCAACTCACATTTTCTCCAGAAATTCACAAGCCATATACCAAACGAAAGCTAAGCTCATGAGGAACACAAATCCAACAACAAAATTCAGAGATCAAGCATGGATACAGAGAATCGAAGAAGAGAAATTTGCCCTAGGTTTCAGTTCTAAACTCCTAAGGAGCTCTATCAACTAGCCGGTTTCATATAGCTTCTAATAAGCCATAATCAACATGAAACAAGCTTAAAAATCAATGAATCACACCAGAAGAGTTAAGAAATTCCAAACCTGAAACTTGAAGATTCTTTGTTCAAAAGAAAACCAGAGATGTTGCCTTGAGTTCTTGAGCTCCAATGTGGCCAAATAAAGGCTTAGATACAAGAGTGAATAATACTTCAGTGAAGGAGAGCTGAAATCCAAGATTCAAAACAGTTGCAATGTGATGAAAATGGGAGAGAGAATCAGAGAGATTCTGAGAAGAAGATGAGGGAGATGAAGTGGAGCTCGAAAATCAGTTGAAATGTGGAGGAATTGAGAGAGAATGGAAAGAGTTTCTCAATTGAATATCAGAAAAATGAAGCTCAGCCCTGAATTCGTGAAGGGAAGATTTGTTTTATATGTTGAGCTTAACCATGGTTAACTGGGTGAATCAACTGAGTCATGGTGGTTTAGGTGAGTCATCCCTAACTAACTGAGTCAAGTTAGTTAGGGAGAGCAATGATAAGGTGATGATAGTTCATGGTAAGCTATGGTGATGGTGATAAGAGAAATGGAATGGCAAGGCTGTGTAACACAAAACTTGTTCAGCAAGCTTGTCATTTCTACTTTCATGCATAGCACGTGCTATGGTGTGTATGCAATGTGTTTGGTTTAAAAAGGCAATGGATAGCTGGTATGAATAAAGCACGTGCAAGCTTGTACCAACAACATCAACAACATTGGTTTTTTTTCTGGTTTTTTATAACAGTTTGCAGACATGGGTGTTTAATGGTGATTTTCTCTTTGCATTGTGGATGATTTGATGAGTTCTTGGAGTTATTGGCAAGAGGGATTGTAGTAGAACTACTTTGGCATGAAAATTGAATGGAAATGATGCTTGGGAGAGGTTGAAAATGACTTAGAACAATAAGGTTTGGAAACTGGTTATGGGCGAGGAAATGAGGTTGGTTGGCAAGGTGTGCATGGCATGGATTTTCAGTTGTGTTGACCAATCTTTGAGCTATCATAACTCCTTGTCCTTTGATCAAATGAAAAAATCATGAACATCAATCTTGAAGATCTCACATAGGGGAACAACTTTGATGTTGCAAGATTTTTCATTTGAAGCCTTTAACCATGAGTAATTGATCCCTACATTTTGCCCACCAACTGTTTGAGAAAATGACTGCGCGCAGACCTGGCCAAACTTGGTCATGACATGGTTTTTGGCCTACTTTCCTCCAACTTTGATCAATCATATCTCCCTCAATTTTTATCCAATGGAGATGTTCCACACATGGATTTGAAGCTTAAAGCAAGGCCTTTCATTGAGGCAGATTGGAATTTTCATTTGGTGCTCCAAATTTGAATGGCCTTGGTTCAAATTCTGATGCAAAATGGCCAAAACTTGCTATTTTTAGTAACCCTACCTCATCCAAAAATGGCAACTTTCCACATCTTGATTTTTTCATGATTCCTTTAGAGTTTCTTGATCAAATTTTGTACATTGGACATATGTAACATGAATTTCATGATTTTGGGCTCAAAAAGTCAAGAGTTGACTTTTTCCTCTGATTATTTGACTTGGCCCCAAATTTCCTGATTTTTGATCTTTCTTCCAATTGAACCACCTCCAAAACCAATTGAGGGGCAATTCTCCATACACATACACTTAAGGACATGTAGAATACCATGATATCAAGTTTTGTCCAAAAAATCAAAGATAACCTGATTTTACTGTAAACCCTAATTTCAGCCCCTTCTGGTTAGGAGGAAAAAATGCAGTCTTCAATTTCAAATTCCTCAGAGTATGTTGTGTATCCTCTTAAAGGATGATGAGAAATGTCACTTGAGAATGATTTTGAATCAATGAGCTATCTCTTTTGAGGATTTTCCTTCAATTTTTGGACTTCTTGCATAGTGTAGGATGTAATGCTTCAATCTCCTATTGAATTTCACCTTCTTGAGGTTGTGGAAGATCAATTGGGATAGCATGAGACATGAGAGACCTCTTGGCTTGCCTAGAGCCAACTTGATTGACCTTTTGTGCTTTGAATGATCTCTTGATTGTCCACCTCCCACCTGACCACATGCCCTGATGGTAAGAAGGATGCCATGCTTCATTTTTCTATGTTAAATGCAATGTAATGTTAATGAGGTGGATATGATATGATAAATGATAATGCCATGCTATGATGACAAAAGGGAGAGCAAATTTTGGGGTATTACAGCTGCCCCTATTCAAGCGCTGTAGACCTGAATGCCTGAAAGCAATTGCTTTCGGACTTTCAAGGTATATAGTGATTGAATACCAAATATAACCAAAAATTTGCTCTGGGTGATGAAGAAGAAAAGGGATATAAACCAAACGAGACTGCTGGATTGAATCTTCGATGAAACGTCGGAGAGATCTGTCTTTTGAATGACGCCAGACGACTACTGGCTTGCCACACCGCTGGTGGACTTTAATAACGTCTTTTATGCAATTCCAGACGACTACTGGCCTGCCACACTACTGGTGGACTTTGATAACGTCTTTTGAACGACGCCAGACGACTACTGGCTTGCCACACTACTGGTGGACTTTAATAATGTCTTTTATGCAACTCCAGACGACTACTGGCCTGCCACACTACTGGTGGACTTTGCAGCTTCGTGCCACCCGAAGATGGACTTTTGCCAATCCACTGTTGGACTTTTGCCACCCGAAGACGGACTTTTGCCAATCCACTGTTGGACTTTTAGAATATGCCACCCTTAGATGGACCTTTCGCCAATCCACTGTTGGAATTTTGCCACCCGAAGACGGACTTTTGCCAATCCACTGTTGGACTTTTGCCACCCGAAGACGGACTTTTGCCAATCCACTGTTGGACTTTTGCCACCCGAAGACGGACTTTTGGCAATCCACTGTTGGACTTTTGCCACCCGAAGACGGACTTTTGCCAATCCACTGTTGGACTTTTGCCACCCGAAGACGGACTTTTGCCAATCCACTGTTGGACTTTTGCCACCCGAAGACGGACTTTTGCCAATCCACTGTTGGACTTTTGCCACCCGAAGACGGACTTTTGCCAATCCACTGTTGGACTTTTGGAATTTCAAAATTGAATTACTCTCTGCATCTGCGTCAGACATTTCTGCCAACTCTGCTGAGGAACCATTATCAATGATTTGACTTTAGAGGTTCCTGAGAGGATAACTTCTCCACTGGAGAATGAATGAATAATCCGTCTGCTTCGAATTGTCAAGCTTGCCAAAAATAAATTGGACTTGAAGAATAATAAATCTGCCAGGAATCACTTCATCTGTTAGGGGAATGAATTCTGGTCACGGCGATTCCGCTGGGGATGAGAATTTCTTTGTATGGCGTCTTTCTAGGGGAGAGAAGTCAAAAAAACTCTGCTTGGGGATCTGTCCAAACCCAAACCCTTTGTAGGGGTTATCCACCTTCTGACCCGGCTGGGGAAAGGCTGTACCATCCTTGTTGAGGAATAGATTCTGTCGATCTGATAAACCTTTGCGGGGAGAACAACAACTCAGCTGGGGGTATTGCTGACAAGATTCGATGCTGACCTCTGTGGGGGATCATTACCAGAGACACCATCTTGCTGGGGAATCAGGGTTACTCGGCCGGGGACATACAAATCCTGGTTAGAACATTCCACTGCAACTTGCTGGGAAAGAGTCCTTAGAGATCTGTTGGGGAAACCCAAAGCAAATCCACAGTATTCTGCTGAAGAATATGACTGTCAAGCTTAGGATAAGTACCACAATGCCCCATGTTAGGCGAGCTTCCCTTTAGACAATTTCGTTAGGGATGACGAGTTTATAACAAACTCTGCTGGAGAAAACTGCTTTAAAGCGTCTCGTGTTGGGGAATGCCTTTTGAGAGGATTTTACAGAAGACCAACTGTCCTCAAACTCTACTGGGGATGATCAACACTTCATGCTGGGGAACCAAACAATTTGTCCCCGAAGAGGATGTCATAAGAGGATTTTACAGAAGATTTAGCCTCTTCAAACTCTTGTGACTTCGCTGGGGATAATGACCATCAGTTTCGGTGTCGACGAGACCACTCTTTTGGGGAACCTGTGACCGTTATCGACATAGAAAAGCTTGTAGCTGTTGGAAGGACTGAATAAGAGAATCGACTTAATAAGATGCAACGGTACCCAGTTGAACTTAATTCACTGATATCGACCCGTTATGAACAATCGTCGACCGAACGATGAACGCCGATCTCCTTACCCATAATTGCCCCAGTCTTTTGCGTGGGGTGATTTATTGCTGGGCTTGTGCTTAAAATCATCTGCACCTGCTACCTGCAACAAAAGAATATGCCCACATGCCCCGAATATTGCGTGGCTAGAATCCACCATCCGGGAGTATTCAACATTCGAAGTAATTTCAAATGTTTTTTCTGCGCATGTTATTGCAAGGCTGCCATGTTTTCAAATGCAATGTTTTATCAAAAATTAGGACGTTTTTGCAAACAAAGCAATAAAACAAAAATAGAAAGCTTTTTATTGAAATTCAATTTATTGACTGAGAGCCCAGAATAGGCAATTACATCTGGAAGCAATCCCTGGAAAGAGGTGATCGCTGAAAATTGAGAAAAGAAACTATCCTAATGGCAATGTGAAAACGGAATTCCACTGAGTTTCCATTCTGTTATGACCAGTATGTCTTCAAAACTCCCCGACCTTGCCTTCTGAGAAACGATCGGACCGATTCCTATCTTTCAGAACGTCAGTTGTTCAAACGATAATGGGGTACAGATAACTTAAACCGTAGTCATTCGCTTAAATCCCTCTTTTGTGTGGACCGCCCTTTCAGGTTTTCGATCCACCAGGATACCCTTTTTTGCCTAAGTTGCCCTTTCGGGTTTTCAACTTACCGGGTGTACAAAATTTTTTCAATTATATCCCTAATTTTTGCCCGAACCTTATTCTGTTTTTGGTTCGCCGGGATGCCCTTTTTTGCCTGGATTTTTTTATTCTTATTATCCAGCGGGTCTATTCATGCGAAGTATTTTTTGACTACGTCCGAGTTGACAGGGGATGAAAAGTCTTCGCCATCCATGGTTGTAAGCAATAAAGCTCCGCCCGAAAAGACCTTTTTAACCACGAACGGACCTTCATAATTAGGAGTCCATTTGCCCCTGTGATCTGTATTGGGAGGAAGGATCCTTTTGAGTACCACATCTCCGACTTTATAAACCCGAGGACGCACCTTCTGGTCAAATGCCTGCTTCATTCTGCGCTGATATAGTTGCCCATGGCATACAGCCGCCAATCGCTTTTCCTCAATAAGGCTCAACTGATCAAATCTGGCTCGTACCCATTCAGCCTCATCTAGCTTAACATCCATCATGACTCTGAGGGACGGAATCTCTACTTCAACCGGTAGCACTGCCTCCATACCATATACAAGTGAGAATGGGGTTGCCCCAGTGGACGTGCGTACCGACGTTCGATACCCGTGCAAAGCAAATGGTAACATCTCATGCCAATCTTTGTACGTGACAACCATCTTCTGCACAATCTTCTTGATATTTTTGTTGGCCGCTTCGACCGCGCCATTCATCTTTGGGCGGTACGGAGAAGAATTGTGATGTTCGATTTTGAAGTCCCGGCATAACTCAGCCATCATCTTATTGTTCAAATTAGAACCATTATCAGTAATGATTCTTTCGGGAACTCCATATCGGCAAATGATATCCCGTTTTAAGAAACGAGCGACCACTTGTTTTGTAACATTGGCAGAGGATGCGGCTTCAACCCATTTGGTGAAGTAATCAATTGCCACCAGGATGAAACGATGACCATTGGAAGCTGTAGGCTCAATCTTTCCGATCATATCAATGCCCCACATGACAAACGGCCAAGGCGACGACATGATACTCAACGGATTTGGAGGCACATGCACCTTGTCTGCATAGATCTGGCATTTATGGCATTTGCGGGCATATTTGCAACAATCTGACTCCATAGTCAACCAATAATGTCCCGATCTTAACAACTTTTTAGCCATTGCATGCCCTCCGGCATGGGTACCGAAAGAGCCTTCGTGCACTTCAATCATCAACAAGTCTGCTTCATGTCTATCCACACATCTAAGCAGGACCGTGTCAAAATTTCTTTTATACAGCACGCCATCTTTGTTCAAGAAGAAACTACCGGCTAACCTTCTCAACGTCTTCCTGTCTTTGGACGATGCCCCGGGCGGGTACTCTTGACTTTTCAAGAAACACTTAATGTCATAAAACCATGGCTTGTCATCAGACGCTGCATCGACCGCAAACACAAATGCTGGTCTGTCAAGGCGGGATACCTCAATCTTAGGTACATGGTTCCATCCTTGCACTTTGATCATGGAAGACAAAGTGGCCAAGGCATCCGCGAACCTATTCTCATCTCGAGGAATATGGTACAGTTTCACTGTTGTGAAAAATGTCAGCAATCTCCTCGTATAATCTCTATACGGCACTAGATTTGCTTGGTGCGTGTACCAACTCCCTTTCACTTGATTGATTACCAAAGCTGAATCACCGAATATATCAAGGGTTTTAATCCGTAGATTAATCGCCTCCTCGATCCCCATTATACAAGCTTCGTACTCTGCTTCATTGTTGGTGCATCCGAAAGTTATTCGTGCAGTGAAAGGCATATGAACACCTTCCGGCGTGATAAGAACTGCTCCAACTCCGCACCCATTCATATTGACAGCCCCATCAAACATCAGACTCCATTTGGATTCAGGGTCTGGCCCCTCCTCCGGAAGTGGTTCCTCGCAGTCTTTAGCTTTGAGAAACATGATGTCCTCATCAGGGAAGTCAAACTTCATGGGTTGGTAATCATCAATCGGCTGTTGCGCAAGATAGTCGGACAAGATACTTCCTTTGATGGCCTTTTGTGAAGTGTACTGAATGTCATACTCTGTCAAGACCATTTGCCACCGTGCAACTCTGCCTGTCAATGCTGGTTTCTCGAAAATGTACTTGATAGGATCCATTTTTGAAATCAACAAGGTTGTGTGCCTAACCATATATTGCCTCAATCGCTTAGCGGCCCATGCAAGCGCACAGCATGTCTTTTCAAGCATTGAGTATCGGGACTCACAATCATTGAACTTTTTGCTCAGGTAGTAAATAGCATGCTCCTTCCTACCTGTCTCGTCATGTTGACCGAGAACACAACCCATGGATCCTTCAAGCACTGTCAGATACATTATCAGCGGTCTCCCTTCAACTGGAGGCATTAGAATCGGAGGTTCCTGCAAGTATTCTTTTATCTTATCGAATGCCAATTGGCAATCGTCATTCCACCTGACCGTTTGATCTTTCCTTAACAATTTAAATATTGGCTCACACGTGGCTGTTAGGTGAGATATGAACCTTGCAATGTAATTCAATCTACCCAAGAAACCACGAACCTCGTTTTCTGTTCTCGGTTCAGGCATTTCTTGTATTGCTTTCACCTTGGCAGGATCAACCTCGATTCCTCTTTCGCTCACAATGAAACCTAGCAACTTTCCAGAACGCACCCCAAACGTGCACTTGTTTGGATTTAATCTCAGACGAAACTTTCTCAACCTTTCAAACAGCTTTTTCAGGTTAACCAGATGTTCCTCTTCTGTTCTCGACTTGGCAATCATAGCATCTACATAACATTCGATCTCCTTATGAATCAAGTCATGAAACAATGTCACCATCGCCCGCTGGTACGTTGCCCCTGCGTTTTTCAACCCAAAAGGCATTACTTTATAACAATATGTACCCCACGGAGTAATGAACGTGGTTTTCTCCATATCTTCAGGTGCCATCTTGATCTGGTTGTACCCGGAGAAACCGTCCATAAATGAGAACACTGAGAACTGAGCTGTATTATCGACCAGCACATCAATATGAGGTAGTGGAAAATCATCTTTCGGGCTAGCTTTATTAAGATCTCGGTAATCCACACACATTCTCACTTTTCCATCTTTCTTCGGTACTGGCACGATGTTGGCTACCCATGGAGGATACTTTGTCACAGCAAGAAAACCAGCGTCCCACTGCTTCTGGACTTCCTCCTTAATCTTTAAAGCCATGTCGGGGTGAGTCCGACGGAGTTTCTGCTTGACTGGCGGACATTCTTCTCTCAATGGTAGCCTGTGCACGACAATATCCATATCCAACCCCGGCATGTCTTGATACGACCAGGCGAAGATGTCAACATACTCGCGCAACATTTCCGTCAAAGTTTGCTTCACATCTGCTTGCAAGCTGGCACCAATCCTGATCTCTTTCTTGGCGTCCTTGGTACCAATATTGATGATTTCTACAGTCTCCTGATGAGGCTGGATGACCCTTTCCTCTTGTTTCAACAATCTGGCCAGTTCTTCAGAAAGTTCACAATCTTTCTCATCCCCTTCTTCGGCTTGATAAATCGGATTGTCAAAGTCATACATGGCCATATCAAAATCGTTATCAGTGGTATCCGGAGGATCAAGTCTGCATGAACGGGTTCATGCCTTATTTTAGAATTTATTTTTAAGCAAAACAAAAGAAAATGAAACATTGCCATTTTATTTATTTGTGCAAAAATAAAAACTGAAAGACAGAGAACAAAATTTGATTGCAAAACGTCCTTTATTAATGATTAAACATTGCAAATGCAACCATGGTGGCCCTACAAATGAATCTATACGCCTTGGGCAGAGCGCAAGATTTTGTCATGCATTATGGTTAGAAAAAACAAAGAAAAATTACTCTGTCTGAAGAGTAACCCGGATGACTTCTTCAACGGACCAGTTCTGCACTTGTTGTCCCGAAGCATGGGGGCGTACCCAGTTGTCCAAGTCACAATTACTGTCAACACTATCCTCTGTGGCTGCACAAGACTGGTCCATGTAGATAATTCCCCCACTATTGAAAGCAATGGGTCCCCTGCTCCCCGCATCTGAAGTTGTAGAGGGATGATAACCAATACCAAATTTGTCTTCCTTCACTGGGGTCTCTATCAACCTGCCCCAACCTTGGGCGTTGCCTGCCCTGACGACTTCGACAGCTTGTTTGTAAGATGAAATGGAGGTACCAGCCCCAACTGGTACAGAAGAAGACTCAGGTGCATCGTCAATGTTGACTGCTTCAAATGATTGGCACAGCATCTCATGAATTTCCCCATCCATTTCAATGTACTTGAACGTAGACAAATGACTCACAAAGATGTCTTCTTCCCCACACACTGTCACAACCTGCCCTTCAAACTCATACTTCAGCTTTTGATGTAGAGTAGAAGTAACAGCCCCGGCTCCGTGAATCCAAGGGCGTCCCAATAGGCAGCTATATGCAGGTTGTATGTCCATTACATGGAACGTGGATTTGAATACCTGTGGTCCAATTTGTACGGGCAATTCCACCTCACCAAACACAGATCGTCTAGTTCCATCGAATGCTCTGACCACAATTCACTAGGCCTTAAGATCAAACCGTCAACTTCCAGCTTCATTAATGCCTTCTTGGGCAAGACATTGAGTGATGAACTAGTGTCTACCAGTACATGAGATAACACTGCGCCCTTACACTCCAGCGTGATATGCAAAGCCTTATTATGGTTTCTTCCTTCAACAGTCAAATCTCTACTTGTAAAGCCCAAGCCATGGCTAACATTAACATTGGAGATTACGCCCTCGAGCTGATTAACAGTAATTTCTTGTGGCACGTATGCACTCTTCAACACTTTCAACAATGCCTGCCGGTGCGCATCAGAGCACATCAATAGTGACAAGATTGAAATCTTTGAAGGGGTCTGATTCAGTTGGTCCACAATCTTATAATCGCTTTTCTTGATTATCTTCATAAATTCTTCCATTTCCTTATCAAAAGTAATCTTTGTCTCTGCTTCAGGTGTAGGCGCACTTTCAACCACCTGTTTACCCTTAGCCTTTGCTGCAGCTTCTGCCTCTTTATCACTTCTCAAGGTTTGGGGAGCGAACAACCTTCCACTCCTTGTAAAGCCCCCTACACCCCCTACATTATCAATATTTGGGCTGACTGACGGCTCAACTTCCTGCTTTTTACCTTCGTAATATACATCTGCCCCATAGTGCCATGGGATAGCCTTCGTAGACGTGAACGGAATTGGTCCTGGCACCGTGATAGTGACAGGACTGGGCCCTTCTGGCGCAACACTCGCCACGGGAACTGCATTGACCGGCATTTGAATCTCAGCGGGAGTGTAATAGATGGTCACGGTTGATATCTCATCAGTGTCTTTCACGACTCTGTCGAACTGTAGACATCCTTCATCGATCAGATTCTGTAAACCCATCTTCAACTTATCACAGCCATTCTCCTGATTCATACACTCAGAGCAATCTTGATTACAGCCCGGGAACACCTGTCCCTTCAATAAACGATCTTTTACAACCAACAAAGAAGTTTTCACTTGATGAACGTCTAACACCAAATTCAATCTCCTCCCATCTTCAATAGCGTACACATTTGCTGCACTATGGTCAGGCATGGGATGCTGAGTAATATTAGGAGCGGGAGAGAAATTGATGGCTTTAGCATCAATCAAATCTTGTACTTTATGATGGAAAGCCCAGCATTTTTCAATGGAGTGCCCCTGAGCACCTGAGTGGAACTCACAACGAGCATTAGCATCGAAGTTAGGTGGCAGGTTTCCAGCAACCGGAGCTTTCATAGTACGGAGTTCTACCAACTTTAACTCGAGTAGCCGGGGCAACAGCGCGGCATAAGTCATAGGGAGAGGATCCATCTTACGATCCCTCTGTCTAGACCTTTGCTGGAAAAAAGGTTGTTGCTGTTGAACTTGTTGTTGGGGTTGTTGTTTCTGAACAGACGGTGTGGGGATTGTTACAGCATCTACCTGATAATAAGCTCGAGAACGCCCTCTGCCTCGTCCTCTAAACACAGCATTCGTATCACCTTCTCTTCTTTTCTGGTTACTAGCAAACGGTTTCTTCGTCCCCGAAGAGCCAGCCCCACTCACATCCTGGATCTTTCCAAGCTTTAACAGACTTTCTATTCTTTCTCCCGCAATCACAATATCAGCAAATCCAGTCGACGGACAAGCAGCTAATCTGTCAAGATAGGCCCCTTGCAAGGTGCCCATGAACATATCTGCCATTTCTCTGTCTGACAAGGGAGGTTGGACCTGGGCAGCCATTTCCCTCCACCTCTGTGCATATTCTTTGAAACTCTCCTTGGCATTCTGGGACAATCCCTGCAATTGGGTGCGGTTGGGCGCCATGTCAATATTATATTGGTATTGCTTCAGGAACGCTTCTGCCAGATCTTTCCAATTCTTCACAGCAGCCCTATTCAACTTCATGTACCAGGTCAAGGACGCCCCAGCCAGACTGTCCTGAAAATAGTGCATCCATAACTTCTCGTCATCCGTATGGGCTGAAATCTTCCCAAAGTAAGCTTGAAGATGCGTTTGGGGACACGCATTGCCGTGATACTTATCAAAAGTGGGAGGTTTGAATTTAGGGGGGATTCTGACTCCTGGGACCAGCCCCAAGCTAGTAACATCAATACCCATAGAGTTCTTGCATTCTATGGCCCTGATCTTCTCTGCTAACTCATCATACCTTCGATCCCCTTGATTACCCACATCAGCATCCAGCAGAGTAAATTGGTCTTCTAGAGTATCTTCAAGAGTAACACCAGCATGCCTACCATTTCCATTACCCCGATTGTTACCACCAGGAGGAGGGTTGCCACCGGGAGGAGGAATGCCATGTCCCTGTGAATTGTCATGCTGATCACCTTCGGGCCCATTGTCTGGACGCTCTACCAGAAGCCTCAATCTCTCCTGATTTTGCGCCATACCAGTCATGAGGGTCATGAACTGGTCCATACGCGCCCTCATTTCAGCCAAATCACTTTGCACTTGATCCATGATTCTTACTTGATTCCTTCGCGTCGAATATCGGTGAATATGACTCTCAGCTATACTGCCTGAAACCAAATAAAGGTTAGAGACCCTGCGTCGAGTACCTGAAAAGCAAGTAACAAAAATGCAAAATGATATGCAATGCCATGCAATGCCATGTTTGTCATTTCCGAGGTGCTTTATACCCTGATTCCAATCCAACCACAGAAATCTGAAGACCAGAAATTGTGATATAAAGAGACGTGTCGTGGTCATGTGCTTGTGTGCAGCTATCTGATAAGGAATAATTCTGAATAAAACTGCTCATACTCATTCAACGAAGTATTCAAGTACATTTAAGAAAGGCTCATCCGCAAATGCAATACAAGGAAAAATGGATCCATCAACAAGCCTGATGGTAACCATTAATAACAAAATATAAGGAAAAGAACATCAGTCTGACAATTCCACACCCTTCAGCTTATCACTTGAGTATTTGATCTCCTCAAAAAGTATACGGGTACGCTGGTGATTCGGCTTTTCAATCATTTCTTTGATCAAGACATCCCTTTTCTCAAGAGCTTCAGTTAAAGAACCCATATGCAGCATCAGAGCCTCGTCATCACACACTCCTTTGTGTCTCTTTATGCCGGCTTGCGTCTTGAGTATCTCCCTTTCTATCATGACTTCTTCAAGCTCTTTCTTGGTGTTCCTCAGCTCACCTCTAGCTTCTTCTAGCTGTTCTTGACTCTTACCAAGGCTTTCCCGATACTTTCTCCTCTGCTCATGCGCCTTTTCAAGCTCTTCGTCCTTAATCTGCAACTGTTCCTGCAACTCAGCATTCTCTATCCTAACTTCGTCCCAAGCGTGCTGAAACTTTGTTAACTTTTCTTTGGTCTGTGCTAACGCCTGTTTGGTTTGCTTGTGGGCTTGAGTAGCATCGTCAGCACCTTTACTAATCTTCCGGAAATGTTGGGCTCTTCCAGCAAAGTCTTTTTCTTTTGCACTTAGGATTTGTTCAGCATCTTGGGCTTTCCGCTCCAGCTCTTTGTTGGCATGTAGAGCATTCTGAAGACGGCTACTCAACTCAGAATTCTCTCCTTGGAGCTTTTTCACTAAGGCTTGCAACTTGTCGACTTCTTCCACAGTAGCAGTGCTTCTTGCTTTCTCATTCTCCGGATACAAAAGGGGTGCCTTACCAAAAGGCAAGAGAAAATCTTCAACTCTTTTCTTCACCCACTCTTCATATGCTGGATAAACCCGGTTGTTAGGCTTTCCTAGAGTAACTTTCCCCTTTTTCAATATGCTACCCCAGCTTTCAGAAGCTTTCTGTGCTGCTTCCCAACCATCTGACGTATGAAAATAGAGGGACTCCTCCACATCTCTCTTAATAGGCGGACCTGTCAGGGCATACCCAAATTGTCGAATGGCCAAAGAAGGATTGTAGTTAATCCCACCCAGTCTTCCTATCAGTGGAACGTTAGGGAACTTACCACAGTTGTGGATAATATTCTTGCCAATCAGCCCATGATCTACCCATACGATGTCCTTGGCCACCAATCCCATTAAACGCTGTTTCCACTCTAGAGAATCTTTGGAATCCACAAAAGCCCCTGATTGTGGTAAACGGCCTGCAAACCACTTATAGAACAAGGGTGCACAACAACGAATTATCCCTCCTCTTTTCTTTTCGTTTCGGTTGTACAACGAGTAGTGAAGATCTCCCAGTAGCGTTGGCACCGGGTTCTTCATCAGGAATATTCGTATAGCGTCCGTATCAATAAAATCCGGCTCGTTGGGAAACAACACTATGCCGTATATACAAAGGGCTAGCAAAGCATTAAAAACAAGCCAATTCTCGCCTTTAGCTGCTTCCTGGGCCTTCTTAATCAGATATTCCAGCTTGTAACCACGACTCTTTCCTTTGTTGGAGACATTGTCGCTTAACTCTGATTTGCTCAAATAAAGAGCACCAGCCACCTTCCCAAAGTCAAGATCCCCCACTGATCCAAAGAAAGGGGGCTCCTCCTTGATAGCAATCCCCAACATGTTGGAATACTCCTCCAGGGTAGGAACCAACACATAGTCTGGAAATACAAAACATCTCAGAGGCGGATCATAGAACTGCATCAACGTATGGAGACCTCTGGCTTCATAATCACTGACATTACGGACCATAGATAAAATCCACCCATATTTCTCTTCAAAAGCTTCTCGTGCTGCAGGGCTCGCCATTCCCTTCAGCACAACAATAGGGCCCAAAGTAGGCGTAAGGAACTTATAGCTGATGATATTCTTCCTCTCTTTAGTGTTCATCTTTGCAGGGACCTGATGACTGGAATCAAGGGTAATATATGCACCTGGAAATGAATAAACATGTATGTTAGGATATGATAATGCAATGCAAAGGGCAATGTGATCAGGTAATCAGGTGTCTGTGCTGAACTGTGAACGGTGTCAGTGTAGCTCTGAGACTAATATAGAACCATAGATAAGAACCATCTGAATACAATAGGATGAAACTTCCTTTTTGTGCAATGATGATAGAAAACCGGGTATGTAGGAGGTCATGGTTACCTGCAAACCTGTAAACAACCCGCCCTTCTCACATGTGGGTACTAGGATGTTCAGTATCCCGGGCTCTCAGGTCGAGAAATGATGATACGTTCACCATTTCTGGTTTGGCATCATCATCAATCGAGGAGGCCTCAACTGATTCTCCAAAACAAAAAGGTCCTCAGCTTCTGGCACTGAGGTCGAGAAGCAATAGTACATTCATCCCTCAAGGTACAGTACTATCGCCAATCGAGCTCCGCTGATTCTCTTTCAAAAAGGGATGTCCTATAGCAAGTTCCCAGCATTGGGTCCTCGGATCGAGAATGTGCAATGGGTTTGCCACAGAATGTGGTCTGCCACTATCACAACTCGGGAGGAGTGCCGCAACTGAGTCCTCGGGAATGGTCACCAGAGTCGACAGTTCCTCAAGAGAATAACCACTGGCCTGCATAACATGCAGTAGCAGAAAGCTCCTGATAGAACCTCGTCTGGTTGTGGGTCTCATGAACAACAATACGTGGTCACCACCACGCAAGCGTCATGACTATCCACTCTAATACCTATGTATGTACTCAAGCCTTGGTAGTGAGCTTATCTCTCAGAACACCCATCCCGCCAAACAGAAAACAACACAGTCCAGTATAGCATAATATATCATGTGAAATGAAAATGCTAAAATGCGGTAAATACAGTAATGTACAGTAAAGCAGCAATACGGTAAATAATAATACAATACAACAGTAAATACCGCAAACAAAATACACCTAATGAAAGAAAAGCAAACAAGCGCTAGGATTGACTCGCTAAGGAAACCAGAGATTCTGGGCTCATTTCCCCAGCAGAGTCGCCAGCTGTCGCTCCCGGGATTTTCATCCAAGTACAAACGCGAAAGTGGCACCGAACAGAGTCACCAGCAATGTGTATTTATCCCAAGAGAGGGAAAGGAAACACCGCATAAACCTGAGAGAAAGGAAAAGCATGGTCTTACGACCAAGAGAACTGGGTTCGGGAGTCGGTTACGCGAGAGGAAGGTATTAGCACCCCCACGCGTCCATCGTACCCGATGGGATCCACGCTTGCTTGTCTCGATCAAAGGGTGTAAAGAAAGGATACCGAAAAAGGAACTGAAAGAAAGAAAGGAGAAAGAAAAGAAAAGGAACGGGAAACAAATGTAGGGAAAATAAAAGAAGTGCCCGCATGGGCCCTACCCCACTGCCTACGTATCTCATCGGGAGCATGAGAATCAGAGCGACGTAGTTCCCCTCACTAGGGATGGATTATTTGCATTTTTTAAGGAACGGCTAACGTTCTAGCTCAGGTGTTGCAGGCTCGCTGGTCCGAGTGCGTTACCATCTTGCAAGAGAACAAGTAGAAGCACGTTCGTACGCTGAGACTGAGTGAGGTGAGAAAAGAATTCCCGAAGGAAAGACGTTATTGTTGGTTTTTGTCTTTTAAGAGTCTTTTCATTTGTTTGCATATGACAGTGTATCTGGATCTTAGCCATTGGAATGTGTACGTTCTCACATTCCAAGATGGAATGGGTAAGAATGCACACTAAGAGTGAAGAAGACCCCCACACTTAGTTCCAATTGTCAAGGTTCAAACACACTAGCATACTTGTGTTTATTAAGTGTTTTGTTGATTATGAAGTGAAGAAGTGTTTTTTATTATTTGCACCTTCAACAAGTATTGCATTTAAGTCCCTCATACAAGATCAAATATGTAACACATTGACCTAAGATGGGCCATATGCTACACATCTTAAGATTATAAGAGAAGACCCCTTATAATCTTTTCTTTATATGAAAGGCTCAAATGCAATAAATGCTTACCTTTATTAAGTGTTTTTGGGTTTCCTTTATAGATGAGAAGAGAGACTCAAAAGAAGGAGAAAGGTAAAATCTATGGGGGGACTAAGACACACCCTAGTATTAGCATACTTGGAAGTCCTATGGTTAGTGTGGTATGAGAAACCTAACCTAAAAGAAAAGAGAAGAAAGAGGGAAGAACACAACTTACTTCCAAGATGGAAGTTAAGTTAGTTCTAAAGAGGAAGGAAGAAAGTTATGAAGACAAAGCATTATGAAATGCTTAAACAATCACAAATTGAAAGATTAAAAGGTGAGGGAAAGGATTAAAATGTGGAAGCATATCCACACTCAAATGACTTACCATTAGCCCCTGAAAAGGTTAGTACACTTACTTACAAGTAAAGAAAGAACATAGAGTGAACAAATCAAACTCAAACAAATTGACAACAAAGTAAAATGAGATTGAATGCTATAAGAGCTTCCAAGTCAGAATGTACATCTCAAAAGGTTTTCACTAACATCAACATGTCAAACACAAACCAAGGGTACATAAACAAAGAATTAAAAACACAAGAAGTGTCTTATAAAAGAAGTAGAAAGAGAGTGAAGGAAAATGCAAAACAATTATGCAAGGATACCTCATGAGAGGTCATGGTCAGAATATGAACAACCTAAACATGTTCCCAAATAAGATCTTCAAACATCACTCAAATCATGCAAACCATTTCTCAATTCAATAAAGAACAAAGAAGAAAGATGAAGTGATGTGAATATGGTTCATACTTGTAAAACAAATGACTTAAAGTGCAAGGTGAACTACAAACATACAAGGATGAGATCCAAGTACTACAATCAGAAGTCAATTAGCATGCTATCAATCCTCAAACAAGACCTCCAATTATGGCACAAGTGCCTTCATGATCAAGCAAACCAAACATGAGGCATACATTCATAAAAAGAACAAGTTAAGATTCATGCTTCACACAAATAGCAAACATGCTTCAAAAATTATTATCTTCAACAATTAAACACCTTAAACATGTGTCATCAACATATCAAAGCCACAAGCAATGGATCAGAACCAAAGTCAATCAACAATAAGGTCAAGACCTCATGAAAGTTTCATGCATTCATGCTCAAAGCAACACATCCAAAGTCATCCAAAAAGACTTAACAAATCAAGCCATAAAGCTCAAACATACTTCAACATGTTACAAACATAATGCAAAAGGAAAGGGATCAAAAACACCTTTTATGATCAAGAACAAAAATGCACAAAATGGTATGTCAAATTAAGTATGCACAAAAATAGAAATTCAAAGGAAATAATGGAACAGGGGCAAAATGGTCATAAAAACAGAAAATAAAAACATGAAAAATTTCATAAATGTTTCAATGATGTTCGTGAATTTTTGTGGAATTTTATGATATGTTTTGGTATTTTTAAAAATTAAAAATCAAACGTGTAGAAAGAAATAAAAATGAAAAATAAATGCAAAATGCAGGGGGTATGAACATAGCAATTGGACAGTGCAAATTCATTGGGCTTCCAAACAGAGGGGTGCAAATATCAATCTGACAAGGTCCATTTACACGCCAAACACAATAACAAGTGTGCACCATCAGTCAACAATTTTGACTCACTCACAACCATCAGATCAAGTCAAGGTCAAATAAAAGTCAAAGTACTCAAAATCAATGCATGCACGTGAGGACACATGCCACTTACCATGCACCACGCCACACCATGCTTAAGTGAAATTCAGAAAAATGCACGTGAGGAGCATGTGAGTTTTAATGTGCTGTCACATTTTGGAGCGTACGATCATGAAAAACACACGGCTGAGATTAAAACGCACACAAACCCTAACAGTTAAAGTCACCGGCAGGAGATGACCTCCGGTCATCTTCTCCGGCCAGCAGCCACCACCTGCAACTCACATTTTCTCCAGAAATTCACAAGCCATATACCAAACGAAAGCTAAGCTCATGAGGAACACAAATCCAACAACAAAATTCAGAGATCAAGCATGGATACAGAGAATCGAAGAAGAGAAATTTGCCCTAGGTTTCAGTTCTAAACTCCTAAGGAGCTCTATCAACTAGCCGGTTTCATATAGCTTCTAATAAGCCATAATCAACATGAAACAAGCTTAAAAATCAATGAATCACACCAGAAGAGTTAAGAAATTCCAAACCTGAAACTTGAAGATTCTTTGTTCAAAAGAAAACCAGAGATGTTGCCTTGAGTTCTTGAGCTCCAATGTGGCCAAATAAAGGCTTAGATACAAGAGTGGATAATACTTCAGTGAAGGAGAGCTGAAATCCAAGATTCAAAACAGTTGCAATGTGATGAAAATGGGAGAGAGAATCAGAGAGATTCTGAGAAGAAGATGAGGGAGATGAAGTGGAGCTCGAAAATCAGTTGAAATGTGGAGGAATTGAGAGAGAATGGAAAGAGTTTCTCAATTGAATATCAGAAAAATGAAGCTCAGCCCTGAATTCGTGAAGGGAAGATTTGTTTTATATGTTGAGCTTAACCATGGTTAACTGGGTGAATCAACTGAGTCATGGTGGTTTAGGTGAGTCATCCCTAACTAACTGAGTCAAGTTAGTTAGGGAGAGCAATGATAAGGTGATGATAGTTCATGGTAAGCTATGGTGATGGTGATAAGAGAAATGGAATGGCAAGGCTGTGTAACACAAAACTTGTTCAGCAAGCTTGTCATTTCTACTTTCATGCATAGCACGTGCTATGGTGTGTATGCAATGTGTTTGGTTTAAAAAGGCAATGGATAGCTGGTATGAATAAAGCACGTGCAAGCTTGTACCAACAACATCAACAACATTGGTTTTTTTTCTGGTTTTTTATAACAGTTTGCAGACATGGGTGTTTAATGGTGATTTTCTCTTTGCATTGTGGATGATTTGATGAGTTCTTGGAGTTATTGGCAAGAGGGATTGTAGTAGAACTACTTTGGCATGAAAATTGAATGGAAATGATGCTTGGGAGAGGTTGAAAATGACTTAGAACAATAAGGTTTGGAAACTGGTTATGGGCGAGGAAATGAGGTTGGTTGGCAAGGTGTGCATGGCATGGATTTTCAGTTGTGTTGACCAATCTTTGAGCTATCATAACTCCTTGTCCTTTGATCAAATGAAAAAATCATGAACATCAATCTTGAAGATCTCACATAGGGGAACAACTTTGATGTTGCAAGATTTTTCATTTGAAGCCTTTAACCATGAGTAATTGATCCCTACATTTTGCCCACCAACTGTTTGAGAAAATGACTGCGCGCAGACCTGGCCAAACTTGGTCATGACATGGTTTTTGGCCTACTTTCCTCCAACTTTGATCAATCATATCTCCCTCAATTTTTATCCAATGGAGATGTCCACACATGGATTTGAAGCTTAAAGCAAGGCCTTTCATTGAGGCAGATTGGAATTTTCATTTGGTGCTCCAAATTTGAATGGCCTTGGTTCAAATTCTGATGCAAAATGGCCAAAACTTGCTATTTTTAGTAACCCTACCTCATCCAAAAATGGCAACTTTCCACATCTTGATTTTTTCATGATTCCTTTGGAGTTTCTTGATCAAATTTTGTACATTGGACATATGTAACATGAATTTCATGATTTTGGGCTCAAAAAGTCAAGAGTTGACTTTTTCCTCTGATTATTTGACTTGGCCCCAAATTTCCTGATTTTTTATCTTTCTTCCAATTGAACCACCTCCAAAACCAATTGAGGGGCAATTCTCCATACACATACACTTAAGGACATGTAGAATACCATGATATCAAGTTTTGTCCAAAAAATCAAAGATAACCTGATTTTACTGTAAACCCTAATTTCAGCCCCTTCTGGTTAGGAGGAAAAAGTGCAGTCTTCAATTTCAAATTCCTCAGAGTATGTTGTGTATCCTCTTAAAGGATGATGAGAAATGTCACTTGAGAATGATTTTGAATCAATGAGCTATCTCTTTTGAGGATTTTCCTTCAATTTTTGGACTTCTTGCATAGTGTAGGATGTAATGCTTCAATCTCCTATTGAATCTCACCTTCTTGAGGTTGTGGAAGATCAATTGGGATAGCATGAGACATGAGAGACCTCTTGGCTTGCCTAGAGCCAACTTGATTGACCTTTTGTGCTTTGAATGATCTCTTGATTGTCCACCTCCCACCTGACCACATGCCCTGATGGTAAGAAGGATGCCATGCTTCATTTTTCTATGTTAAATGCAATGTAATGTTAATGAGGTGGATATGATATGATAAATGATAATGCCATGCTATGATGACAAAAGGGAGAGCAAATTTTGGGGTATTACAGCAGGTAATCAAGAGGAATAGTCGGCTACCTTAGTTCGAGTCGGTGATTGTCGCTCTGATACGTAGCACTCGGGGGGATGACGCGTGTCTTATTTTGTTTATTAGTTTACATGCTGAATTTTTAAGTTAAATTGTCAAACAACACTTTGTTGCTTATTTTAAAGTTGTCTATGTTGGATAAACATGCTATTACTTTGATTATGAATCCGCTGCGTCGTATTTTATAAAGTTGAGTTATTTTGGAGACAATTTGTTGATTTATGAGTTTTCTTTTCCTCGAACTTGCTATGTATCTTTCATGATTATCTATCATGTTATTGATTTTAAAGTTGAAAAATGTGACATCCTGTTTTATGTTGAAATTTTATCACTCTGATTTCTTTATAAATGTCGGGTATAAATGGGGTGTTACACACTGCATTCATATCAGCTCAAGAGATTCTAATATGTTAAGAGTTCTTATTCTTGTATAGCTTAAGAATCCTCAGTGTTAGAGTCTGTTGTATTATATTTGAACACCTCTGATTATTAATCAAGTGTTGTTGTAAAGTATTTCTTCTCTAATTAGGTAATTTAGATAAAAGTCTCTTGCCGTGGGCTTGAGCATTGAAGTATTAAATTCAAGGAATCTGAGCTGCAAGTCTTGGACTGAAGGTTTAAGCAGGAAGCCTTAGGCCTTAGGGGGTTAAGCAAGAAAGTCTTAGGATCTAAGGATCTCAGCAGGACGTATTGATCAGGTGCTGATTAAGCAAGGAAGTCTCGGGCTGAGCGTCTGAGCAGGAAATTCTTATACTTTGGTATATAAGTAGTTGTAATCTGTTTGATTATAGTGAAAATCTCTTATGCTATAAGGGGACTAAACTACTCTCAGTCGGAGAGGAACCAATATAACTGTTGTGTGTTCTTTGTTGTTTTTATTTACTTCTGTATACTTTTCCACTGCACTTGTTATCAGTGTTTGAATTTCTATTTTAAATTTGAACTCTGTTTCAGAAGTAGAAACGATTTGGCATACACAATTCAACTCCCGTTATTTTGTATTTTTCTCACCTTCAAGGTTGACCTATGCAAATTCAATTTTGCATTTGTTTGAAATGTTCCAATTCAAGTCAACACATGTTAATTCAGGCCGTCACATGATTGATTTTATGAGTTTATTTGTGGATTCACTTTAGTATGTGCCGACCTATAACTTGGACAGATCGACACATACGCTCTGAGGTCGACTCATAAGATCATTTTGGGACATTTCACTTCATTTATCCTCGTATCTTGCATGAAAACCTACCCTAACACTACTACAAAAAACCCATTTAACAACTGTTGGAAATGACATATAATGACGCGACGAAGGCGTTGTTATGTAGAGTGTTGTTGTATACGCGGTACGTACAATGACGGCCCAGTAACCGTTGTAATAAAATGGAAAACACGCTACCTATAATGACGGTTATTTTAAGTACCCATTGTTGTATGTCTTTTAATAAAATAAAAAAAAAATACAAAATTAGAACTACCTATAATGACGGTTATTTTAAAAAAACCGTTGTTGTATGTCTTTTAATAAAATAAAAAAAATTGCAGCATTAGAACAAGAACAACAACAAGAACATCAAGAACAACAATAAGAACAAGAACAACAGTAAGAACATCAAGAACAACAATATGAACAACAACAACAACAACAACAACAACAACAACAACAACAACAACAACAACAACAACAACAACAACAACAAGAACAAGAATAAGAACAAGAAGAAGAAGAACAAGAAGAAGAAGAAGAAGAACAACAACAACAACAACAACAATAACAATAACAACAACAATAATAACAATAATAACAACAAGAACAACAACATCAACAACACCAACGACAACAACAACAATAATAACAATGATAACAATAATAACAACAAGAACAACAATAATAAAAAAGAACAACAAGAACAACAATAATTAAAAAAGAACACCAACAACTAACATTGCTAACTCGAGTTCTGAAATTTGTTCTAGAATTTGGTTTAGTGGAGAAATAGAGTATCGTAACTGAAAGATGATGTTTGGAGGTAGAAGATGTAGTTCGTCTAAGTTTTAGGTTTCACGCGGATCACTAATAGTAGTGTCTTGGCCGTTGATAATCACTAAATGGACGACCAAGATTTGTTTAAGGATAGTGAATAAACTCAATATGCGCGCCACCTATAATGTTGGTAATGAGAATTGAAAAAATAAGTAAAAAACCGAAAATGCTGGTGCTGGGACTTGAACCCATGACAAGACGCTACCTATAATGACGGTTGGTTTAAATTACCCGTGGTGAAAGGTTTGTCATCATTTTGAAAAAATAAGTAAAAAAAGCTACCTATTACAACGGTTGGTTTAAATACCCGTTGTGAAAGGGTCTGTCAGCATTTTGAAAAAATAGGAAAAATGATTAAAATAAATTCAAAAAAATCTAAAAACACGAAATTTAATCTAATTAGGTAAAATAAGAATTTTGAGAATTTTTTTAGAATTTTTTGAGACTATGAAAACAGTAAAAAATTCATTAAAAATAGATAAAAGATGAATTTGGGGTTTTGAGACTAGAGCAAGGGACTAATGACCGCACGATTTTTCTACTTCAGATGCACGAAACTGATCTTAAAAAGGAGACGATTTTCCCTAAAATCGATTTTTTGAAGTGCAGGACCTAAAACTAAATTATTGGCTATAATGACGGTTGAAAACATACCAGTGGTGAAAGGTTGTGGGTATTTTGAAAAAATATGTAAAAAAATCATAAATGTTGGTGTTGGGACTTGAACCCATGACCATGCGCTACCTATAATGACGGTTGAAAACATACCTGTGGTGAAAGGTTGTGGGTATTTTGAAAAAATATGTAAGAAAACCATAAATGTTGGTGCTGGGACTTGAACCCATGACCATGCGCTACCTATAATGACGGTTGAAAACATACCTGTGGTGAAAGGCCTCACATTTCACCACAGTTTGAATATTAACTGTCATTAAAAGCCTTTTAACGATATTAAAAAAAACGCGCATCTATTACAACGGTGAATAGGCAATCCGTTGTAAGCCTGACGTTGTTGTTTGCGCGTTTTGTAGTAGTGTAAGCATCTCAAATCAAGACCAACAACTCAAATTCCCCAAAATTTGTGTTTGATTTCATCTTATCATCACTACCTCATCACTTATTCTCAAAATCTTCAACCATATCCTTCAAATTTCATCTTCTTTCTCCATTTCTCTTGTTAAACCCCAAACTCATCCTACATTAATAAATATTCTAAATTTCTTCTTGTTTGTTGTTTGTCATTGTTTCCTTTATGTTGTTTTGTTGTTATTCCTTGTGTTGGAGTGTGTGGGTACTCTTGGGTCTCTCATTCTCTCACACTTTTCATTCAAGACTTTTATCAAACACTTAGTGTGCATCTCTCAAACTTAACTTTCTCATGGTTTCCAAGACCAAAAATGTGTTTAAGGGAAAAACCAAGGCTTCTTCATCCACCATTGCCTCAAAGAATCCATTTACCTTGTTTTCAAAGAAATATGCAAAGGATTTTGAGCTCAAGCATATGACCCGTCTCGTTGTCAAGCAATATATGTAGAAGAAAGGTTTGTGTCTACCCGAAGTTGTGAAGCGAGCTGAGCATCAAAATATTGATTACTTCTTACTGTAATACCCCGCAATTTTTATTTTGCTCTGGATAATATTAGTATGATCAACTGGATTCCGGTGTACTCTGAGAAATTATCTGTTAAGATAATTAGGGTAACTGATGAGCTCAGAACAAATCAAAATAATAATTATCTGACTCTGAGGTGTTAGCATTTGGTGCTATAGAGATATTTTGGACATTTAGTAGTGTTACTAATTAATTGATATTCTCTATATCATTTCTTTCCATCACTTGTGCCAAAGTTAGAAACAAAAGTTGGAAAGATAGAGAGAAGAAGTAGAGAGAAGTGAGAGCAAAGAGGAAAAGAGAAGGATACTTCCATCATCCCCATAGATGAGATCGTGAGTCCTCTCTATAGAAGGATACTTCCTCTATACATCACATTTCAAATTAAACAATTAAAACCCTTTCTAGATAATTGATGTAAGTGGCACACTTGTTGATTCAAAATTCAAGTTGGAGTCCCTCCTTTATCATGGCTAAAATTTCTCTTTCATCTAAGTGATGTAAGTGGAAAACCTCTGGATTCTACACATCCAAGTCAATTTCCCTCTCTTAGCATGCAAAGACTTATAAAGGAAGACGTGGCATTGCTGGATTCCACATATCCCAGTTAAAGCAAATTCCCTTATAATCAATTCCTCAATGTTTGTGATGAATAGATGAGATATCTCCCTATAGAGATGGCAAATTCTCTCTCATTCAAAATTTTAGCTTCAATCTTGGGCTTTGAACAAGACACAAACACTCCTTTAGTTTTAATCTTGGGCTTTAAACAAGACACAAACACTCATTTAGCTTCAATCTTGGGCTTTGAACAAGACACAAACACTTTTTTAGCTTTAATCTTGGGCTTTGAACAAGACACCAAACAAATTTCCACCCATAGAATAGGAGGAACTACGAACGCCCTAATTTCCCCAGATCTCTTTACGAGAATACATAGGCATAAGATTGCGAAATCTTAGCGAGCGCACTAATAAAAAATCTTAGGTCAAGTACCTTCCCAGAAACAATAGAAAAACCAAAAACAACAAAAACATAGAGAGAGAAGTTCCAACTTCTCTATAGAATTTAATTTTGAAGAGATCATATTTTCAACCCAGAAGTACTCCATTTAAGATGATAACAATCCTGGGAGTTTTGTAAATATATCGGGGTCGTCGTTTCTACTTCTTTCTCCTTTTTTGACCTAGGGTAGATTACAAATTATCTTCGGCTTAAATTCCTAGCTTTCGAGTTTAGGGGCCTTGTTAATTTGTTTGTCTATTTCTGAGTTGGAATGGATTGGGAAAGGGTAGGTAGGAAGTCGAGTAAGGGAAGAAGATGAGGTTTCTCTGTTTGAAAGGAGAACAAAGGCAAGGGAGCGACGAATGGGGAACCAACGACTTCTTTCTTTGTTACAGAGTTTCCTGAATCAGTGAACGCTAAAGATTTGTTTGATGAGTTTATGGTCCATGGAGTTATATCAGAAGTCTTCATTTCAGCGAGAAGAGACAAGCGAGGAAAATGACTCGGTTTTGCTAAGTTTCGGAAAGTCCATGATCCTCGTATCCTGGAGATTAACCTAGATAGCATAATCTTGGGTGGAAAAAAGATCTTTGTTAACATCCCCAGATTCAATCAAAAGAACAACCAGCCTCACCAAATTCCAGATTCTCAGAAGAAGCTTACTCGCCATCATGGCCAGAATAGAAGAGTCGAGAATCAACACAAAGTCGAGAGATCCTATGCTAACATAGTAGGAAGGAAGGATAGTAACGCCATCGGGAGGGAGATAGGCGGCGATAATCGTTTGTTCCTTGAGGTGGATAGAACCTGGGAGGAGAAGCTTTAAAGGTCGAGAGTGGGAGAAGTTATGGAGGATGGTAATGCTTTCAATATTCAGAGGAACCTTAATGAAGAGGGGTTTTTCAACATTAAGGCAACCCCTCTTGGAGCATCGTTATGTATTTTGAAAGACACTTCAGGAGGAGAGATTGAAGAGTTCATAAGTGAATCGCGAGAATAGTTGGATCTTTGGTTCAAAGATATTCGCCTGTGATCGCCGGAGGTGGTTGATAGAAGTAGATTCGTTTGGTTGAAGTGTTATGGTCTGCCTAGTTCTGCTTAGTGCGACAACAACTTCAGAAAGATTTGCTCGAGCGTAGGATCTTTTATCCGTTGCGATGAAAAAACCAGAATTAAATCCAGTTTTGATGTAGCCAGATTCTTGATCAAAATAAGGGAAGGTGTTATCTTGAATAAGGAAGTTTCCGTTGAAGTTAGTAAGAAAATGTTTACCATTTTACTGTCAGAAGACTTTTGGTGTGGTAGAGATGCCATTACGTTTGAGGAAGTTGATGAGGTGATCGACTCAGATGACATTGAATCTTCAGTTCCTTCAGAGGTTAAAGGTGCGTGGGATTCAAACGAAGATATAGAGTGTGAGGTTTCTAGTCTTCCTAAAGCTACTCCTGAAGAGAGAGAAGAGGATGGCTTTGAATAGAAGGAAGTAGGAGGCTGCTCAAATTCAGATATCAGATCATTCGTTGGTGAAAGTCTAGGGAACAGTGAAGTAAAAGGAGGAGAGAAGGGAAGTAGGGATAAGTCAATACCAGAGGCTAACCTGAACCCTACTGGGTATAGATGCGAAGGACCTAATTTGGTTATTGGATTAGGGAACGATGGGGCCCAGTCAGTGAAGGACAACAATTTACTTTTTGAGGAAGGTACTGCTAATATTAAGGTCAAAGAGAATATTCAAAAAGTTATTTTCAACGGAGAATTAGTTGTGGACCTGGGGTGCTCCAACCAGAACCCAATTTCTGGGCCACCAGGCGGTCTTATTGGGCCTTCTCATTGGGCCAAAACGAAAAAGAAAAAGCCTCTGCACGAGGTTTACAACTGCATTAAAATCCCTTACACCCCGTCCTACTTTTCTTCCCTGCTTCATTCAGCTATGAAGGATTTTGAAGGAGCATCAACAGATAGGAACTTGGTCAGGGTGACTAGTGAGAGATGTTTCGATAGGAGTGATACGCTTGAGCCCGCATCTCTTTTTTGTTGCGAATCGATTACAGATTCTGACTTGGTTAGAGGGAACTTAAGATGTCGTAGGTTGATTGAAGATGTTCCTTCAAAGGTTAGAAAATCATTGAGAAAGTTGGGGGTTTCTGGAGATACTGATGATGCTGGATTTGAAGGAATACTGAGGAATTTGGATAAGGAAGTTAGGGTTGGCAAGAAGGGTGTAGCTACTCGTGGTCAATGAATCTAGTTTCATTCAACGTGCGTGGGTGCTGCAGCTCTATTAAGAGAAGGAGAATATCCTTAGTTCTTAACAGAGGTGATGCAGATATTTGCCTTATCCAGGAATCTAAAATTCCTGTCATGGATTCATCTATAGTCAATAGCCTTTAGAAGAGTCATGTAGTTGAGTGGTCTGCACAAAACTCAACAGGTAGGTCAGGTGGAATGCTCACAATGTGGAATGGTAATAAGTTGAAAGCTTGGTCCAGTTTCCGCGGGCAAGGTTTTCTTGGCATCCAATTCATGTGGAATAACCATCCTCTAACAGTGGTCAATGTGTACTCTCCTTGTGGTATTGAGGGGAAAATGATCCTTTTGAAGGAATTATTGGAAGCGAGGAGACGGTTTTCAGGAGGTGCTTGGATTATTGGTGGTGATTTTAATGCCATTAAAAGTGGGGAGGAAAGGAGAGGTCTGTCAAGTGCTAATAGTAGAGAGATGAAAGAATTTAGTTGGTTCATTGACGAGTTAAACATGTTTGACTTGCCGGCTATAGGAAGTAAATTTATGTGGTTCAACTCAAACGACAAAAGCAGGAACAGATTGGAATTCTGGCAGATGACAATGCAATTTCTCTTTTGGCTTTGAGAAACCAAGTTGTGGGTGATAGAGACGTCTCAGACCACTGTCCAGTCTGGTTGAAATCTAACAACATAAATTGGGGCCCCAAGCCTTTTAGGACTTTCAACTGCTGGTTAGACCATAAAGAGCTTCTTCCTTTTGTCATGAAATCTTGGAACTCTTACTCGTTCTCAGGATCTTGCTGTAACATCTTCCTCAACAAGTTGAAAGCTCTTAAATCGGATTTGCGTAGTTGGAACTTAAACGTTTTTGGGTGGCTTGATTTGAAGATTGAAGACAATATCCAAAAACTAAATGAATTTGAATTGTTATTGGATGAAGATCGTGGCAGCCAGGAAGAAGAAGTTTTTAAGGAAAGATTCAAAGCTCAAGAAGATATATGGAAGAATTTGAGGTTAAAAGAAAGTATGTTGAGCCAGAAATATCGAAGTAGATGGTTATCCGATGGAGACCTCAATACCAAGTACTTCCATGACTCTTTAAAACTGAGGAATCGATCTAATAATATTTATGCTATCAAAGTGGTGGTATGCTGGTGGAAGACCCTAAGATGATTAAAAGGGAAGCGCAGAAGTTCTTCTTAGGTAGGTTTCAAAATCAGAATCCAGTCAGGTTCAAAAACGATTCTATTAGCCAGTTTGTTCTTGAAGAGGGAGATAGAAGCATGTTAGAAGCCGATTTCGTTGCTGAGGATGTGAAAAATGTTGTTTTCAATTGTGATGGTAACAAATGCCCAGGGGTTGATGGGTTTAACTTCAAGTTTATCAAGGCCTGTTGGGACATTCTTGGCGCTGATTTCACTAACTGTATCTTGGAATTCTTCAAAACCAGATTTTTTTCCCAAGATGTTTGCTTCCTCCTTTATATCATTAGTCCCTAAAGTTTCAAATCCTCAAAGTCTTGAAGAGTTTAGGCATATTAGTTTGGTTAGTAGTGTGCTGAAAATGATTTCCAAGATGCTCTCTAATAGATTGGGGAAGGTTATTCACAAACTGGTCTCTCCTTCTCAGTCGAAGTTTATTCCTGGTCGTCAGATATTTGATAGAGTGTTGATGGCGAGTGAAATTGTTGATTACGCTAAGCGGTTCAAGAAGAAGTGCTTGCTTTTTAAAGTGGACTTTGCGAAGGAGTACGATTGTGTTGATTGGTCGTACTTAGAAGATATGCTAATTAAGATGAGATTTGGGGATAACTGGTTGAAATGGATTAGAGGATCGGTGTTCAAAAGTTTTATGTTGATTCTTATTAATGGGAGCCCAACGAAGGATTTCAAGGCGGGAAGGGGATTGAAACAAGGTGATCCGTTATCCCCGTACCTGTTTGCAATTGTCGCGGAGGGATTGGCTTGCACGGTTAGAAATGTTATTTCCTCTAACATTCTGTCAAATTTCAAAGTCCTCGATCGGCCGTCTGCTAGTGTCCTTCAGTTTGCAGACGACACTCTTCTTTTCGGGGATGGATCCATTACTAATATTTGGGCATTCAAGTCTATTCTTCGGGCCTTTGAACTGACATCCGGTTTAAAGATTAACTTTTCTAAAATTTGCTTGTATGGTATTGGCGTTGATGCTGAGTTTCTTACTGCTGCGGAGCAGTTTCTACATTGCAAAGTAGGGAGATTACCTTTCAAGTTCCTTGGATTATCGGTTGGTGGAAATCATCATCGATGCGAGTTTTGGAAACCGGTCATTACTTGCTTGAGGAATAGATTATCTACTTGGTCTGGCAGGAATCTTTCGATTGAGGGCAGAGTGACCCTTATCAATTCAGTCCTCACCAAACTCCCAATCCATCACTTGAGCTTCTACAAGGCACTTGAGAAAGTTCTGAAGGAAATCATAGTCATTCAACGTCGTTTTCTCTGGACGGGAACTTCTAATAACAAGTTTGTTTCTTGGATATCTTGGAACTCGGTTTGCAAACCGAAGGATAGAGGTGGGTTAGGAATTAAACATGTAGGTCGTTTCAACTGAGCATTACTTGGAAAATGGTTGTGGAAGTTTCAATGTGGAGGAAAAGAAATTTGGAGGCAGATGCTTGGTAATAGGTATGGTAATCTGAGCTTGAAGGTGCAAACTTATAAGGATGTTGGCTGCTCGAAGAACGATTCGTTATGGCTCAAGGATATTCTATCTCTTACAATCTCTGAGAATCCTGATAGTTTTGCTAATCAGTTAGAGTGTTCGGTTGGAGACGGAACCAACGTCGCGTTCTGGCAGGCTAATTGGATTGGTCAAGGGGCTTTGAAACTGAGTTTCCCCAGTTTATTACAAGCTTGCAGAAAAACCTGTTGTTCTATTAGTGAGATGGGTGGCTGGGAAAGTGAACAATGGTGTTGGAAGGTTAGACAATCACTCGCAGGCCCTGCGGAATTGCTGGAACCAAAATGGGGCGAATGCTGCCAATTACTGGATTCGGTTTCTCTTTCTCAGGTTGACAAAGATGCGTGGCAGTGGTCCATTGAAGATTCGAAAGATTACACAGTGAACTCCTTCTACAAAGTGCAGAATAATGCAGAAACCTCTGCAGAGTTGGAAGATGATATTGCAGGGCTGCTTAAGATGGTTTGGAAAACGAGAATCCCGGTTAAAGTGCAAGTCTTAGCTTGGAGGATGACGCTCGATAGGTTGGCAACTAGATCGAATTTGGGTGCAAGAAAAATTATCGAAAACGACTAAGATAAGGTGTGTACGTTTTGCTTTCAAGAGGTAGAGACTTCTAACCATCTTTTCTTCACTTGTTGCAAATTGTATAATGTTTGGTGTAAAATTTGCGATTGGGTGGATATTAGTAGAATTTCAGAACCTAACTGTACCCTCCACGCCTTGGCTTGGTTCTCTAGACTTCAAGGCCGAAGCATTGTTGGAAAGTTATTTTCTATATGGATGATCACTTGTTGGAATATCTGGAGGGCTAGAAATAGGATTTTATTCGAAGAAGTGTCTTGTAACGTTGATGATATTATTGTTGAAATTAAAATCACTTCTCGGAATTGGTTAATTCTTGGCCTTAAGAGTAGCAAGAAATGTAGTCTATACGAGTGGTTTAAGAACCCGCTCGATTTTCTGTAATTGGTTTTGGTGGTTGTAGTTCCTTGGTTTGAGATTTCCTTAATCTCCAATTAATGAAGTTGCTTATCAAAAAAAAAAAATTCCTCAACTTTCACAATGGAGAAACTTTCTCTATTCAACAGTAAATGGATATAAGCAATCAAGCAATAAAACAGTAGAAACATATGCAAATAAAGGTTCCTATAGATTACTATATATAATATGGGTGTTAACAGCTTCTCTTTGTATAACCAACCCCCGATCTCCGATCTCTTCGAATTTGTTAAAGAAAACATTTACACGCAGGGTTAGTTTGAGATATCTTCCCCTTCCTTTTAAGCTTTATAGGTTAAATATAGAAATCAGAAAGTAGCACTAAATGCGGTAGTGGTCACGTCACAAAAATCAAGCTACACAAATATATGTGCATTTGTTGGTTCTGTTGTGGAAAAATATAGCGTATAAAATACAATTACTAAAAAAGGGGCATATATGGAATAATTAAAAAAATATTAAAAAACAGTATTTCACCACATTTGATTAAGATGACCGTAGTGATAGTTAGAGCGCCAATTAGTATATATCATGCTATGTTTGGGAATCAAACCCATGAGACAATAAGACTATGATAAGATTATCACGCAATAGAATAGGGGGTAAGAAAGGTATTGTAAGTTCCTTGAGAATGGAATCCAACCATAGCAATTCATAAGTAGTATGAGCAAGAGCATGATATTTGACCTTAGTTATTGATCTTGCCACAAGCGGTAAATTATTAGAACACCAAGACACAAGATTCAAACCAAAGAAAATGCATGACCTTGAAGTAGAACGACAGTCAATTGAAACACTAACCCATTCAAAAATGCTATAAGCATGTAAGGAGAAATTTCCGGACACATGTGTTGGAGTACGTAGGTGGCCATGAGTGATGGTGCTACTAAGATATCACAAGACCATCTTAACTACTTCCCAAAGAGATGCTAATGGAGATTCCATGAATTGACATGCTTGGTTTACGCTGAAGGAAATGTCAGGTCGTGTGAGGGACATGTTTGTTAAGTCTTGAGTTAATTAGTGTAACACCCTTCTAAACCCCGCGGAAACATATAAATAAATCAGGGTAAATATTCATGCCTTTCACAAAAAGGGTGTCACACATATTTTTAAAACATCACACAACACCTGTCATGCTCATTAACACTTAAATAATTTCATGCTTTTAAAAAACTATCACATTAGCATGTAGCAGCAGATTCAAGTTAATCATAATTGACATAAAGAAAGTT
Source organism: Lathyrus tuberosus (assembly GCA_022829125.1). Lineage (NCBI taxonomy): Eukaryota > Viridiplantae > Streptophyta > Magnoliopsida > Fabales > Fabaceae > Lathyrus > Lathyrus tuberosus. The sequence goes on along the minus strand of JALAZF010000218.1, from coordinate 7,467,976 downwards.
TCATGCTCATTACATTCATAATCAATACTTAGGCATGAAAGTCAAACTTCATACAATTCATATAAACATAAAAGCATAAAGTAGACTACATAATATATCTCTAAAACATAAACCAAAATGATCCCAGTGTTACATGATCAGAGCATGACTCGACCCAACATAAATAAAGAAACTAATCAGCTACTCCAGCGGCTACCTCGCGCTACGAGCAACTCTACTCCTCGGTACCTGAGTGATGTCGTATAAAACATATATTCCAACAGATGGTGAGAATTCACATCATTATTGAAATTATAAGATAATAATTAATTTAAAGACATACAAACATAATTACAAATATTTTCACACTTCAAAGTTTCATCAACAAAGTATCACTCAAGCAACCATACAATTCACAATTTCATCAATTCAACAAGTCACATACATACACATAAATCTCATATAACAAACATATATGCAATGTGACTCAATGCAACTTATGCCATGAGGTACCAACACTTGTTATTATTTTTCGATTTTTACACTTAAACTGGGTCTGTCCCCTAGACCAATAACAAACAAAAGCCCGTCCCTTAAGCTTTCAAATCCCGCTCTAAGTTTGGGATAAGTCACTAACTCCCACGGAACTAACAAGCATTGCCTCTTGACACAAATAATGCGTATGCAATCAACAATCATATGCAATTAAGATCATTCCCTAATCTCAATATTCAAGCATATCTTCAATAATTCATCACACTTGAATTACCACAGAATTGCACACACAATCACATTTTCAAAAATCATGGCATTCTTACTTCAAACATTATCACCACAACTAACAAGTAATCCACAAGTATCAATACAATTCCAACCTCAATTCACAAGCACACATCACTAATTAAACATCGAATAATTAGTCCCTCATTAATAATTAAAATTCGATATTCAATTAAATATTCACTATTCAATAAATATTCAATAAAATTTCATTATTCAATAAATAATCAACATCTAAATAAATATCCAATATTAAATAAACAATTAATTTCCAAATAAGTAATTAGTATTTAAATATATTATCCATATTTAAAATTAAATAACTAATATTTTAATAATTAATTAATAATTAAAAAAATAATCAATATCTAAATTGAATAATCAATATTTAAATTAATTAATTATTGTTTTAATTAAATAATCATTATCTAATAAAACATTTAATATTTTAATTAGAATTCCTATTAACACTAATATATATATTATCATTACATTTCCATTTTATGTGCTACAAATATCAATTATTAGTAAGATAATCAATATTTTAATTTGATATTCAGCATTTTAATAAATGTTTATTATTTTAATAAACATTCTAATTCATAGTTTTCAATTCAAATCAGGAAATAATTATCCATGTGTAACATCCATTCCCAAATCTAACAGTCATAGATAGCTAACCATTTTCTAATGTAACAATTCTTAATAGTATTTCACTAACTCATTCAGCATACGCCAACATGATTCCATTTCACTAACAGCCATGCTACACTAACCTAATACATTGACCAGTAACCGGCTAACATATTTGCTTCATGTATATAACTCAAGTCTAATTAACCAACTGGGTTTATACTAACAATGGTTTCTCATAAACATACTCTTAGTATCACAATTCACAATCGTCGGTTCATAAATCGAACTAAGGCAAATTTAGTTAACAAATAACAATTCAATATTTTATTAATTATTCAGTAATTAATAAATATTTAATAATTATTCAATATTTTAACAAACAATCATTATTTAAATAAATAATTAATATTTAATCAAATAATTAATATTTAATAAATAATTAATATTTGAATAAATAATTAATATTTTAATAAATAATCAACATTTATAATCAAAAAGTAATATTTAATAAATAATTAAAATTTAATCAAGTTCCGCTATTAAATAGATATTCCTTAATTAATTATATTTTCAATAATTAAATAAAATTCTATTTCACACTTATATATTTGCTACAGGACTAAAAAAAACCATAATTTTTCATTGCCTAATATTTTCTTGTGCTACAGTATCGATTATATGGTACTTTTTATTTCCCTAAGTTTTCCTGCGCTACAAATATCAATATAATTGCCTTTAAAAAAAAGAGATTAATTGTTATGCACTGTCAGTGTAAAAAGTTTTACACTGTCAAATATCAATATAATTGCCTTTAAAAAAAAGAGATTAATTGTTATGCACTGTCAGTGTAAAAAGTTTTACACTGTCAATGCATCATAACCATCCGTTGGTATTACTTTTTAAGTGATTCAAATAAAAGTCAAATATTTCAAATGAATTAACGATTGTGATTAACTGACAGTGTAAAAAAGCTTTACACTGTCAGTGTATATCAATTAAATTCTAAAAAAAAATAGGGGTATCACTTGTTTCATTTATTGTTCTACCAATTATTAAGTGTACAGGATAAGTTGTGAAAAGAAAAACTACATTTCCTTGATATTTTTATGTTGCTGCAGTATAAAATTTGGGGGAATCACGTTTTATCATTCATTGTTGTGTGTTACAAAACATTATTATGCTTCCTTATTAATATAATATTGGAATCACATATAAAGGTGCTACAAGATCATGGAAAATAGGGTCACATACAATATCTTATCATGTTAACTACAAGACATGGATTTTTGTGAAAATTAAAGTGAGTATATTTCAATTCCTCCCACTTTCTATATTTCCGCTGCAGGAAGAAATAATGGGTTTATATATATTTTTTTTTTAATAATAAAAAATATATTCAAATGGGATACAAAAGGGTATCCAGGCCCAATTACACAAAAACCGACCGATCAACTGCCACTACAAAAAAACTATAGGGGAATTAAATCAATCATAATCAGTACAAATAAAGTTGTATTTTCTACCAATCCACCTCCAAGCTAAAATCAAGATCTTATGTACAATATCCTCTTCTATCCAAAATGCATCATTAAATAAAGAGAGATGATATGTTGACACCCTTTTCACACACCAACACCGTATATTAATACATATAACATACAAGTTCTATTTTATAATAATTTATTTTGTCTTGATATTTGTGCAATAATATTTGCCTGTGTTAAAATCTACGGTGTAGCATACGGTGTTTGGAAAATGAATGTCAAAATAGCATAGCTGTTAAATAAAATATTATTTTTGGTTTTCCACACAACCCAACATATTATCAGCCACAAACCAGTTGCATTCTTAACAGACACCCCAACCACATTTAAAGACGTAATCCACATCCTCAGGTGATCCAACAACGATCCTTCCACCTGCAACGACACACCTAACCAGTCCATCAATCTCCTCCACACCAAAATAGTTTTTGTACACTGAAACATGACATGAGTAGCCGACTCTGCAACCTGAAAACATATGGGGCAGACTATTTCATGTGGAGAAGAAATAACCCCTCTAACCAACAAATTGTCACGCGATGGGTCTATATTAAATTCAGCTTCCTGAATAGCATCATCACCTTATATTAAAACATTTAATATATGATATTAAAACGCATAAATCAATTAACTCATAAAATCATTTAATTAATTAATATAAATAATTATTTACTAAAACTGAGAGTGTTACAATTAGCATTTGAGTGGTAACACCATTCACATTCCGCATTTAACTCGAGAAAGAAGATCACGGATATACTTTGTTTGAGTAAGTAGAAGACCACTTATGAAATGTAAATAGGAAACAAATACCACATTTCACTTTTAGCAATTACTTCCTCTACAACAATTAAGAAATGTATCACTCCACTAAATTTATTTTCATGAACATCATTACTTTATATTAAGATAATCCAATGATAAATAAAAGTGCTATAATGATAGGATGAATTGAATACGTCACACTTCATGAGTTATTTCCTATCGCTACAGTAGCATCAAAAGAAGATTCGCATGCTCACTCTTGTTCTTCTACGCTACACCAGGGGACAAGTAATGGGTTTACTCCAAATATTACCAAAATCAACTTTAAACACACCGAAAATTAATAATTTTAGAAATTAATATTAACGTAATAATTTCATTCTAATAAAATTTTTTTGGAGATTTTACTCTAAACTTATTTCTATCAACGAGTTATCATTCAATAATCCTAATAATGAGTGAAAACTCATCCTTACCTTAATTTTTAATGAACTCTTGTTTTTGATTTCTCCTCTTCTCCTCTTCTCTCTTCTACCCTCCTTTTGCCCTCTTCCAATTTCTAACCCTATTCTATCTCATTCCCTTATTTTGTCAACTCTCATAATTTTTTCATTGGACTTACTAATTCACTTACACATTTTCTAATCACACACCCACTTAGGCCCAACTAATAATTCTAGTAAATCTATAAAATTCTATCCAATAGAATTAATTAAATAAATTACTTAATTTAAATAATCCAAATAAATCAAGTAACTAAATAAATAAATATTTCAAATAAATTCAAACAAATCCATTATTTCAAATAAGTCCAAAAAATCAATTAATTCAAATAAATCAAATAAATCAATTAATTTATATAAATCTAATAAATGAAATAATTCATTTAATTTAAATAAATCACATATTTTAATTAAATCAATTAAATTAATTAACTCATATAAATTAAATAAATCAATTAATTTATATAAATCAAACAATTCACATATAAATCTAATAAATCAAATAACTCATTTAAATCAAATAATTCAAATAAATTAGATAAATCATACAAATCAATTAACTCATAAAATCATTAAATTAATTAATATAAATAATTAATTACTAAAACTGGGGTGTTATAACCCTCCACCACTTAAAAGATTTTCGCCCTCGAAAATTATCTCAAACGAACAACTCAGGAATAGATAACGGCTGCATCAAACCCGACAGTTTCAGATGTTCGATCTTCGACTTCTGACAAATCAAACAAGAATACACAGACTCTACAACATCCTTCTTCATACAAGGCCACCAAAATACTTTCCTCAAATCTTGATACATCTTAGTAGCACCGGGATGAATACTCAATCCACTACAATGCCCTTCCTCAAGAATAATCTTCTTCAGCTCAACAATATACGGAACACAAAATCTATCACGACATCTCATGATATCGTTTTCATCAATCCGAAAATCACCACCTTGACCTTGATTGATCAAAGTCAACCGATCAACCAAACTCAAGTCAGATTTCTGACCTTCTTGAATCTCATCAAGAATACTACTAGTAAGCTTCAACATACCAAGCTTAACTCTATTAGAAGTCTCATCACAAACCAAACTCATATCTCGAAATTGCTCAATCATTTCTAACTCTTTTACCATCATCATCGACATATGCAAAGATTTCCTACTCAATGCATCAGCTACCACGCTTGCTTTACCCGGATGATAATTCAAACCAAGAAAACTTCTAATCTCAAAAACTGATTTCGGAGCTTCCCATTGAGATACATCTTCAACCTTCGATGGATCAACTGCAATACCTCTACTCGAAATCACATGTCCAAGGAAACTCATTTCCTTCAACTAAAACTTGTACTTAGAAAGTTTAGCATACAACTTCTTCTCTTTCAACACAGATAACATAACCCTCAGATGCTCAGCATGATCCTCTTCACTCTTCGAATAGATCAAAATATCATCAATGAACACAACCACAAACTTGTCAAAATAAGGATGGAAAATCCCGTTCATGTACTCCATAAATATACCTGGTGCATTAGTCACACCAAATGGCATGACATAATACTCATAATGTCCATACCTTGTTCTAAAAGCAGTCTTCTGAATATCTTCAGCCTTCACACGAATCTGATGATACCCAGATCTCAAATCTATCTTACTGAACACACTTGCACCAACTAACTGATCCATCAAATCATCAATTCTCGGAAGTGGATACTTGTTCTTGATAGTCACCTTGTTCAATTGTCTATAATCCACACAAAGTCTCATAGAACCTTCTTTCTTCTTAACAAACAAAAATGGTGCACCCCATGGTGCACTATGCCATAAAAGCATTTAGACAGCGCTTTTTTTGGCATTACACAGCGCTTAAAAGCGCTGTCTAAACTGGCGCTGCTAAAAGATTAGGCAGCGCTTTGGTTAATGTAAAAAGCGCTGTCTAAATGGTGCTTTAAACAGCGCTTTTTGTTTTTTAGACTAACATTAGACAGCGCTTTTTGCCTTCTTTTTAGTATACCTTAGACAACGCTTTTGCTTTTTTTGGTATACCTTAAACAGCGCTTTTTGGACTAAGCGCTGTCTAAACCCTACTTTATCGCTTTTTATTCAAATTACTGAAAAAAGCGCTGCTTGTTTTATACAGTTTATATGCACCTGTTTTTGAACCACAATTTGCACCAGGTTTTCAACCACAATTTGCACCTGTTTTTCAACCACATTTTTGCACCAAAATATCATAAATTGGAGCTTCAAACCAATATATACTCACAAATTTTGCCTATTTATATATACAATTTTCATTCAACAAAAAATTTGATTCAAATCTACATATTACTTATAGAAATGCTAAGCAAAAAGCAATGTACATCAAGATAACTCTATCTTCTACTTTGCACATATAACCTGAAACAACACAAAAAGATTGTAATTCAATTAAAACAATAATAAACAATGTCTATAGTTACAAAGTTATACATACTCAAAATTCTCATCAATAAGTAAGAGTACAATATACCTTATAAAACTCCGAGCTCAATAATGAATTGACACCAATCCTCTTTAATTTCATCCAAATGATCTCTTGAGTAATACGCACACTTGAATTCATCAAAGTACTACATAATAATATAACATAGTTTGATTTAGTTTCAACTATTTAATTATATGAGAAATATGTGTTAAATATTAAAATAACTCATAAGTTAGAAATACATACATCGGATGGAATCTCTATTCGATCCAAAAAAAGAGTTTCTCTCATAAACCTCAACATGAAATAACCGCAATCTATACCATTACGTTGCCGAGGACACTACACATGAAAAGAAAATATGGATAAATCCTTAGTTTTATCAAGTATCATCACTAATATAATAAAAAATGTGATAATTAATATACCTTCACTCCAATCCATGTAATGTTGTTGTCTCTCCTCTTTGTTACTTGGATATCTCTTTGTGCTCGAAAAGCTTGTATAATGCTAATAAAATATAAATGAATATTTAGAACAATTCACATAAATAAATAAATAAATAGACACATGAATATTTAGAACAATCTAACTTACGTATCAATCATTTTCTTCATATCCGGGTATGTTGTCCAATCATTTCCTAACGAATCCAGATAATACACAACTTCTCTGATAGGATTAATCGCGATCAACAACCAATGTCCACTGTAAGATTAAACAAATGTTAGATGGAAACTTTCTACACGACGTCAAAATACAAAAAAATTATAATAGATGAATTTAGAATGAAAATCTAACCCAGTATTAAATGGTAAAAAGAACAACTTTTCTGTATCTTTGTCGGCCATAAAGCGGTTGAGTACATACACCATGACATCATCTGGTTTATTTATGATTAACCCTAAGTTGATACTCGCGGGACTTAAGAATGCGAATCTTTGCTCCAATCCACGTGGGCGCATCAATTTGTCATATAGAAACCTTAAATAAAAACATCATTAACATTAGACTATTCATTTGAAACATAAAGTAAATAAGTTGTTCAATTAATATAACAAAGTAGATCGGATATACCTCACGTATGCATTGACAACACTGACGCCTAATTCTTCATGACGAAAAACTTGCTCAAATTCCTCATTACCAATTGATTGTTCATATTGAAAGCCACAAATACCTTCCTCCATAGGTACAAGACGAATACCTCCATTCGGAATATCTGTCATTTCTAGAAATGTCTGAAGGCACGACCTATACTTGGAAGTAGGTTTTTTTCTAGGCGCGGTCTTCTTAGCAACAACCTTTTTTTGTGTGGAAACGTTGCTAATCTCTTTACCATGAAGCTATATATCATATAATTAGTTAGATGAAGTATAAGGTCACGAATTTAACATTTTACATGCATGAATATCATATAATTGTGATGTACCTCTTTTTTTGAAACAACGGACTTGGTATGCTGCGGAATCCTCTTATCTTTTGCTTTGGATGTTGTTGGAGTCTAATTAACATTACCATGTAAAAAATGTACGTAAAATGCGCGCAAAAACTTTGAATACTCAAAGGTTCATAATGGTTTTAAGCATACCTCATATCCTACGCTAATGAGGCCTGACGGCCATACAACAAACGAACCTATTGCATCTCCCACCAATGTTGCATCCGAAACATCGTCAGGATATGGTAATAATGCATCCATCTCTAAAGCAATATCAACCGAGACTTTCAAACATCCAGTAGGGAGCGGTTTAGTGTGAAGTAATTCTCCCAAAGTGTTATACACTTTTCCCTTGCCAACCATCCGATAAGTTGGTGACGATAAGTAGAGGTGACAAGGGGAAATACCCTAAAACCAATAATATATATGTCAATTAAATAATTTAAGCTAATAATTTAATTTCATAAAAATATATATAATTACCTCTGGAATATTCGGTTGAAAGTTACAGTTGATACTATCTTTGTCCGAAGCGCTATCTCTTTCTTTTTCCTTTCTTAATTCACGAACTTCAGCTTGCAGTGCTTCCAATTTTTGCTGAAGTTCTTTATTACTAGGAGCCTTTTGTTTTTTAATATTCAAGGATGTCGGAGTGATCCCAAAACCCTTACCCCTCACCCGACCAGAATACTCATGGACATCTAATGCCCGACTAAGTATGCTCCTGGGATCATTGGCTTCATCTGGAGATAAAGACTAAGATAGAGTCTCCTGAAAATCAGATGAATATCGAATATTTGTCAAATATTTGTTAATAAAGTTTTGATTTAATTAAAGAAATAATGTTAAACTTACACATTTCTCAATACTTGTTGAACACCTTCTTTAACAACTCCATCCTTGCCCACACGGGCTTCCTTCCACAAAACATGTGCCGGAAGAGATGTTTCAGAACTATTCTCCTTTTGTAACTACACATTAAGCCAAATAACATGATCAAATATAACTCATGATGAACAAGTATATCATTGAAATTTATAGATACTTACTATAGACTGTTATAAGCGTCCATATCCAACACGTCCTTTTCTATATGGATAGGCGGGACTTGATGCTCTTTCCCGATTTGTTTCACTTACACTTTGAAATTCTGGGGTTATTCGTTTGGCTTTAAACGTGTCTCATTCTTTTTGTGAAATCAAAGCTCCATATTTAGATGGAAGCTCTGCATCAACAAAATTACCTTCTTCATCCCTAAGAAACTTGGTTGATAAAAATGTTCTAAACCCTCTTAGTAGTTTTCCGGCCAATTTGAGACAAAAAGGTCTTCTATCATCATCAATGTTGAAACACCTCTAAGAAAAACATACACATTGTGCGTTAGTACAAGTAATTTAAAAGACAGAATTAGTTGGCATAATTAAAGACATAATTATGGTACCTTTATCTCACTCCAAATTTTTTCTTTGGCTTCCTTCAACTCTTTATTTCTCCAATCATCACAAGTAATTGGAACCTCATTCCTTACAAGTGCACCAATAAAACTTGTCAACGTATAACCGTTAGGCTCAATAAGTTGGCCTTGTGGGCTCCAATGCACATCTAATATGATGCCTCGATCTCTATCACGAATCACTTCCTTCATAACTGTTATTCCTCTTTTAATTTCCTCTTCCGCATTAGCTACGTTCTTACCTCCATCATGAATAGAATCATCATGTGGGTGATCCTCATTAGTAGCCATCTAACTTGTAATAAAGAAAACAAGGATTAACAACATTATGAAATCGAATTGAAAACTAAATGCGATAAATAGAAAACCATAAAATTAATACTAATGATGTAGAATAAAGTTGTATATCTATCTAAATCACACATCTCACAAATTGGTACCCAATAAAATTGAGGGGTCATAGAGTGTTCATAAAAATTAAATTGTTTAAGTTATAACCAGACAAAAATGGTTTATATAGATGCGGATTGGTTATAACTTATACGAAGAACCTATTATACAAGTCCTAAACCGACTAGTAAGCCACATTATTTTCAGTAAAAGTCACCATAATATCTGTGACACTTGTATTTGTGTGTCTGTCAAGAAGTATGCAGGGGAAATGATATATGCACAAACTTCATACTCACAAATGATTGACCTACTAAATGACCTACTTGGGCGATTCGGAATAAATTTTAATCGAACAGATATGATCTCATAATTATTTAAGTACTGTTCCTTATTTGCTAGTACCTTATAAAGGTGGCGTGGATAGTAGGAATGGTACCAGAGTTGGAGAAAAGCCTATCATGAATGACAACGTCAAAATATTGAAACATAATGCTTAGGCCAACCATAAATCCAAGTCAAATAAAAACGCTACAAGCATAAACTTGAGTACAACCAGTTACACTGTTTTACAAGAAAAGAAGAACCACTATTTATCATCTCTAACGTTAACCATAATAGAAAAGAAGAAAACATACCTAAACGGTGGAGGACGGTGGAGGACAATGGAGGAAGGAAGACGGCGAGACCGTTCTTCGTTCGTTCTCGTCGTTCGCACTTCGCAGCAGAGAGGGAAAGAATAGAGAGGGAAAAATAGAAAACTGATACTATTCCATTTTTTATTTTAATTAATAAGACCTTAGACAGCGGTTTTGAGAAAAAATGCTGGCTAATATAGGCCTTTAGCAGCGCTTTTGAAAAGCGCTGGCTAATGTTGTCCTTTACCAGCGCTTTACAAAAAGCGATGTCTAAGGTAGGCCCTTTAGACGGCGCTTTAACTCTTTTTCGTGTACAGTTTCCGTGTTTTATTTTTTATTTAACTTATAGCAGCGCTTTTTCATAAAAGCGTTGTCTAAGGTGCGCTAGTAAAAGTCATTTTTGGCGTAGTGGTGACACACTCGGACGAATAAACCTCTTCTCAAGCAGATCTTCAAGTTGACTCTTTAACTCTTTCAATTCCGATGCGGACATACGATATGGAGCCATCAACACCACTCTAGTTCCAGGAACTAAGTCGATCGTAAACTCCACCTCACATTCCGGCGGTAAATCACTTATCTCATCAGGAAAAACATTCGTAAAATAACAAACAATCTGTAAAGCACCCACTGCTCCACTTCCACTAATACTCAGAGTTGCCATCAATATAAACATCTCAGCACCATCTTGCACAGACTCATCAAAACAATATGTAAGCACTTGGCTTAACTCCAAATAATTCACTGCACACACCATTTAAGCTCGCAAGACACGTCTATTCAATCCAATAGGATCCCGTCTACTATCAACAAGAGATTAAGGGTGAGCAGGTCCGCAATTTGTCAATAGACAACCGATAATCATGATGGGGCATAAACCATCTTTACCAAACTATAATAGCGTTCAACGACACACTGAGCCACCACTCCACACTTGAAGCATCTTGGAGAAGCACAGGTTTCTCCCCCACTTATTTCAATCTCACTCCTGCAGACAAAGGTTAGAAAAACAAACGTGTACCGACAGTGTTTTCACACACATGTCGCATACTAGGGAACAACAACATTAGACAACCTGGCCGGATGGACCGACCTTCTCTGATACCACTAATGTAACACCCTTATAAACCCCGCGGAAACATATAAATAAATCAAAGTAAGTATTCATACCTTTCACAAAAAGGGTGTTACACATATTTTCAAAACATCATACAACACATGTCATGCTCATTAACACCTAAATAATTTCATGCTTTTCAAAAACTATCACATTAGCATGAATCAGCGGATTAAAGTTAATCATAATTGGCATAAAGAAAGTTTCATGCTCATCAAATTCATAATCAATACTTAGGCATGAAAGTCAAACTTCATACAATTCATATAAACATAAAAGCATAAAGTAGAGTACATAATGTATCTATAAAACATAAACCAAAATGATCCCAGTGTTACATGATCAGAGCATGACTCGACCCAACATAAATAAAGAAACTAATCAGCTACTCCAGCGGCTACATCGCGCTACGAGCAACTCTACTCCTCGATACCTGAGCGATGTCGTATAAAACATCATTCCAACAAAAGGGTGAGAATTCACATCATTATTGAAATTATAAGATGATAATTAATTTAAAGGCATACAAACATAATTACAAATATTCTCACACTTCAAAGTTTCATCAACAAAGTATCACTCAAGTAACCATTCAATTCACAATTTCGCCAATTCAACAAGTCACATACATACACATAAATCTCATATAACAAACATATATGCAATGTGACTCAATACAACTTATGCCATATGGTACCAACATTTGTTATTATTTTTCGGTCTTTACACTTAAACCGGGTTCGTCCCCTAGACCATTAACAAATAAAAGCTTGTCCCTTAAGCTTTCAAACCCCGCTCTAGGTTTGGGACAAGTCACTAGCTCCCACGGAACTAACAAGCATTGCCTCTTGACACAAATGATGCGTATGCAATCAACAATCATATGCAATTAAGGTCATTTCCTAATCTTAATATTCAAGCATATCTTCAATAATTCATCACACTTGAATTACCACAGAATTGCACACACAATCACATTTTCAAAAATCATGGCATTCTTACTTCAAGCATTATCACCACAACTAACGAGTAATCCACAAGTATCAATACAATTCCAACCTCAATTCACAAGCACACATCACTAATTAAACATCGAATAATTAGTCCCACATTAATAATTAAAATTCGATATTAAAATAAATATTCACTATTCAATAAATATTCAATAAAATTTCATTATTCAATAAATAATTAACATCTAAATAAATATCCAATATTAAATAAACAATTAATTTCCAAATATGTAATTAGTATTTAAATAAATAATCCATAATTAAACTTAAATAACCAATATTTTAATAATTAATTAATAATTAAATAAATAATCAATATCTAAATTGAATAATCAATATTTAAATTAATTAATCATTGTTTTAATTAAATAATCATTATCTAATAAAACATTTAATATTTTAATTAGAATTCCAATTAACACTAATATATATATTATCATTACATTTCCATTTTATGTATTTTATGTGCTACAAATATCAATTATTCGTAAGATAATCAATATTTTAATTAAATATTCAGTATTTTAATATATGTTTATTATTTTAATAAACATTCTAATTCATAGTTTTCAATTCAAATCAGGAAATAATTATCCATGTGTAACATCCTTTCCCTAATCTAACAGTCATAGAAAGCTAACCATTTTCTAATGTAACAATTCTTAATAGTATTTCACTAACTCATTCAGCATACACCAACATGATTCCATTTCACTAACAGCCATGCTATACTAACCTAATACATTGACCATTAACCGGCTAACATATTTGCTTCATGTATATAACTCATGTATAATTAACCAACTGGGTTTATACTAACAATGGTTTCTCATAAACATACTCTTAGTATCACAATTCACAATCGTCGGTTCATAAATCGAACTAAGGCAAATTTTGTTAACAAATAACAATTCAACATTTTATTAATTATTCAATAATTAATAAATATTCAATAATTATTCAATATTTTAACAAACAATCGTTATTTAAATAAATAATCAATATTTAAATAAATAATAAATAATTAATATTTGAATAAATAATTAATATTTTAATAAATAATCAACATTTATAATCAAGAATCAATATTTAATAAATAATTAAAATTTAATTAAGTTCCGCTATTTAATAGATATTCTTTAATTAATTATAATTTCAATAATTAAATAAAATTCTATTTTACACTTATATATTTGCTACAGGACTAAAAAAAGGAACGATGATTTTTTATTGCCTAATATTTTCTTGTGCTACAGTATTGATTATATGGTACTTTTCATTTCCCTAAGTTTTTGTAATACCCTATATTATATAAACGTTCAATTGGATATCAGATGAGATCAGATGAGGGTCTATGTGTTCTATTTCTGATCAATTGGAATAATGAAATTCTTTAAGTTTTGACATTCAGATCAATAGAGCAACTAATGAATTCTGAAGAAATCAATTATTTTATTAAAGAGACATATCAACTATTTTAATTCAAGAAAGGATTTTTAAGATAACTCTAAGAAGTGATCAATTGGTGTGAGACGAAAAAATATCAATTGGAGATATTTTACCCTGTTGGATTATATTATATAATATTGGTATTATATATATAATTGTTTGTTAGAAAGAGAAGAAGAAAAGCGAAAGAAAAGAGAAGGAAGAGAAGTGAAGTGAGAAAGAGGAAGAAGCTTGGGAAGAAGCTTAGATCATCATCATTATTCATCATCTTCTTCAACATCCTCTTCGATTATCAGGTGGGTTCTAGATAGACACCTTAAGTTCTAGAAATTTCATGATTTTGAACATAGGTTAGAGTTTGAGAGAAAGTGATAATTTGATAAAATCAATGGTTTTAACGGTTAAAATGTGAAATAAACGGCGTAATATAGTCGGGTTATATGTGGAAATAATCGGGAATACTTGTTGTTATGTTGGAACATGTTTTAGTTGAGATTGAATTGAGTTTGTACCATTAAAAATAGGTTCTTGTGTTTCTGGTTCAGTATTATCCGGTTACTCACTTTGAGGTAACCGGTTACCTGAAGGAAAAATTGAGGTTTTACGTGAAAAATGAACGAAGTAACTGGTTACTCATTTTGAGGTAACCGGTTACCAAAATGTGTCTCTAACTATGATTTTGATTCTGTTTTGAATAGTGAAACTTGAGTAACCGGTTACTAATTTTGAGGTAACCAATTACCACTGTTTTGAATTTTAAAAAATGTTTGGAAATTCATATCTTTTGACTCGGGTTTCCGATCGAGACGTTCATGGTATCGTTGGAAAGCTATGACTTGAGTATGATGTGAGATTAATTAATTGGTGGCAATTGAATAAAAATATTGTTTTATGTGATGTGTTGTGATAAGTGTTTACTTATGCAAATCGTGTTATGCCGTGTCTATCTAACTATCGTTAAGTATGAATGAGAGAAAATGCATGCTTAAAAACGAATTAGGAAGAGTGAGGAAACTTTGACCCAAAATAAAATGGTACGATTCTAGGTTGTGACTACGATTGCGATAGAGAATCTCGATGGCGATGCTCGTGCATTCGATGCCTAGGCGTGCATCCTTGATGAGTAGTGGTCTAGAGGAGAGTGAGACACTAGTATGAAACATGTGTCTGAACCTTTGTGTTCATTGTGATTAAGGCAATTGTGGCCTTGTGATTGTCAAATACACTCACGTTTGTGTGTGAAATCAAGTAATTGTAACCGTTTCCCTTGAGTTGCCATTTCATGAGCTTAGGGCTCCTCTGAAATGTACGCATGACTACTTGGCAGGTTTGATTCTCACGTGCAGTACGAATGGCGCCCGTGGGGCGTATGCTTGTGACGGTATATGACCCGTGTGAAATGACGGTTCATAACGGTAAAAGGCCCATAGAACCCGAATCCATTCGTATGTCAAGATTACAAGGATCTATGACTCGGGTCGGCTTCTAGACGTAGAAGAGGACGGGAATAAGGGATGCCTTGGTAAGGTTATCGATTGGTGATATTTTGAGTTGGTGAACTCATGAACATGTTTCCATATAGTGTGAGATTGTGAACTCAAGATCATTTCTCTTCCCCTTGACTTGAGTTAGGATTTGGCTAGAACTCTGTAAAGCCGAGAGAATCTATAAGATAGGGAACTCACTGAGATTTAATATCTCACCCCATTATTTTTGTTATTTTTCAGGCAGTGTTTGCAAGTTTGATTTACAAGTGGAGCTATCCTTGGATGTTTCAAGAGAAGCTTAGTTTGAGTTTTCCGCTGTGTAATTGTTTGTATACAATTGAGAATATTGTATATTGATCTTAGTATTTGTTTTGGCTAGTTTCCATATCTTGTACCATAATTTGTGTTTATGATTTTAGAATGATCAAGTATGTGAATTACGCCATTAGGTATTTATTATGGTGTCAATAACAAATAAAATACTTGTATAATATTATTTTAAATATATATTATACAGAGCATTACAGTTTTTCTGCGGTACAAATAGGGGGTATCACTTGTTTCATTTATTGTTCTACCAATTATTAAGTGTTGCACTACAGGATAAGTTATGAAAAGAAAAACTACATTGCCTTGATATTTTTATGTTGCTACAGTATAAAATTTGGGGGAATCACGTTTTATCATTCATTGTTGTGTGTTACAAAACATTATTATGCTTCCTTATTAATATAATATTGGAATCAAATATAAACGTGCTACAAGATCATGGAAAATGGGTCACATACAAGACATGGATTTTTGTGAAAATTAAAGTGAGTATATTTCAATTCCTATCATGTTCACTACAAGACATGGATTTTTGTGAAAATTAAAGTGAGTATATTTCAATTCCTCCCACTTTCTATATTTCCGCTGCAGGAAGAAATAATGGGTCTATATTAAATTCAGTTTCCTGAACCTCATCATCATCTTATATTAAAACATATAATAAATGATAAGTACTATATGTCTTCATTCCCAATTCCTATTATATTTTTGTGTGTCGTTACAGGAAATAGGAAACAAATACCACATTTCACTTCTTAGCAATTACTTCCGCTACAACAATTAAGAAGACAATTTCTTAATACACCATCTTAGTTTTTTAAAATTATGTAAAATTTCATTTTTTTCTCTGATTCTGGATATGCACATCCGGACGCACCGTTTTATTAAAAAATGCTGATGTTTTTCGGATGTGCACATCCGAAAACATAGTATAGCTTTATCATGTATAATTTCCAGAACTGCAGATCCGAAAAATAACATAACTTTATTTTAAAAAAAAACAGTTTTTTCGGTTGGTCGCTTACGTTAATATATCATCGCAAGTTAATATACATTCGAATGAGGGGAGCGAGAAGGGATTAGGTTTTCCGCCCATAGAAAACTTTGTTCTTCGTATCTCTTCAATAGAAAACTTTGTTGATCATTTCTCTCTAGTGTAACCACTGCTTCTGTTATCTTTCTTTGTTGATCGTCCAACACTACAGATGGACTCAATATATTTCGGAGATAAACCCTTTTCGTTATTGAAAATAAGTAATGTGGCTGGTGCACCAGTAACAGTAATGACATCAGAAGTTATAACAAACTCTAGGGTTGGAGTCTCTCCGTCAATATAATGGTTGTCTTCGGCATTCTGATAAAGTTAGGACTCAATATATTTCAAAGATAAACCCTTTTCCTTATTGAGAGTAGTTACTAACTTACACGATTCAAGAAAAGTGTTTGAATGCATAAATAACTCATTATTATTTACCATTATGGTTTTCAGGGAGTGGCGTGTGACTTTCTATAAATCAACTGGGTTTAAGCCTAAAAGGATTATATTTTCCAGGTTCGTTATTCTAGGACAAATCAATTAATATCAACAGTAAAACATCACTTCTTTGACGTTATCCAAGATAAATGACATTGAAACAGTATAATATATACATATACATCAATATACATTAGTATGTATCATTTAGAAAAAACCAACGCGAACCTGTAAAATATAATCCTTTTAGGTTTAAACCCAGTTGATTTATAGAAAGCTATATGTCACTCCCTGAATTATCTTATCATGAGGAATACACAAATCTAACAAAATTATCTTATCATTCCAGCGGGCCGATTTCCCTTCTAAGGATCCACTGTTATTTTAAAGATATTTTGAATTATCTCCTCGCAATGAATCTGAGCAGAAACAATTCCTCTGTAACTTGTGACCCAAAGTCAGTCCATTGGTTCTGCAAGTGGTAATAGGAGTACCACCAACTTTGTGTCGACTCTGCTGTCATTAATCTTGGATAACGTCAAAGAAATAATGTTTTACTGTTGATCTTGATTTGTCCTACAATCTTCGAGGATAGATTTGGGAGTTCGGATAACGTCAAAGAAGTAATGTTTTACTGTTGATCTTGATTTGTCCTACAATCTTCGAGGATAGATTTGGGAGTTCGGATAACGTCAAAGAAGTAATGTTTTACTGTTGATCTTGATTTGTCCTACAATCTTCGATGATAGATTTGGGAGTTCGGATAACGTCAAAGAAGTAATGTTTTACTGTTGATCTTGATTTGTCCTACAATCTTCGAGGATAGATTTGGGAGTTCGGATAACGTCAAAGAAGTAATGTTTTACCGTTGATCTTGATTTGTCCTACAATCTTCGAGGATAGATTTGGGAGTTCGGATAACGTCAAAAAAGTAATGTTTTACTGTTGATCATTATTCTTTTAAAATACATATTATTATTATTTCTTAAAATAAATATATTATTATTATACTTTTTTAAGTTTCAGCCATTTTTTCGGATGTGCACATCCGGAATACGCGTAATTTGTCATTCTGGATTTGCACATCCGAAACAAGGTAACGTTTTTTAAAAAAACAGTGCGTCCGAATGTGCACATCCGGAACTGGGGGCAAAAAAATAATTTTACGTGATATATAAAAAACTAGGGTAGTGTCTTAAGAAATGGTCATTAAGAAATGTATCACTCCACTAAATTTATTTTCATGAACATCATTACTTTATATTAAGATAATCCAATGATAAATAAAAGTGCTATAATGATAGGATGAATTGAATAAGTCACAATTTATGAGTTATTTCCTATCGCTACAGTAGCATCAAAAGAAGATTTGCATGTTCACTCTTGTTCTTCTACGCTACAGTAGGGGATAAGTAATGGGTTTACTCCAAATATTACCAAAATTAACTCTATACTCACCAAAAATTAATAATTTTTAGAAATTAATATTAATCTAATAATTTCATTCGCATAGAAAATTTTTGAAAATTTTACTCTAAACTTATTTCTACCCACTAATCATCATCCAATAATTTCAATAATGAGTGAAAACTCACCCTTACCTTAATTTTTGATGAACTCTTGTTATTGAATTCTCCTCTTCTCCTCTTCACTCTTCTAGCCTCCTTTTGCCCTCTTCCAACTTCTAACCCTATTCTATCTTATTCTCTTCTTTTGTTAACCCTCGTAATTTTTTCATTGGGCTTACTAACTCACTCTCACATTTTCTAATCACACACCCACTTAGGCCCACCTAATAATTCTAGTAAATCTATAAAATTCTATCCAATATAATTAATTAAATAAATTACTTAATTTAAATAATCTAAATAAATCAAGTAACGAAATAAATAAATTATTTCAAATAAATTCATTATTTCAAATAAGTCCAAAAAATCAATTAATTCAAATAACTCAAATAAATCAATTAGTTTATATAAATCTAATAAATCAAATAATTCATTTAATCCAAAATAAATCACATATTTCAATTAAATTAATTAATTAAATCAATTAAATTAATTAACTCATATAAATTAAATAAATCAATTAATTTATATAAATCCAATAATTTATATAAATCAAACAATTCACATATAAATCTAATAAATCAAATAAATCATTTAAATAAAAAAATTCAAATAAATTAGATAAATCACATAAATCAATTAACTCATAAAATCATTTAATTAATTAATATAAATAATTAATTACTAAAATTGAGGTGTTACAATTAGCATTTGAATGGTAACACCATTCACATTCCGCATTTAACTCGAGAAAGAAGATCACAAGTATACTTTGTTTGAGTAAGTAGATGACCACTTATGAAATGTAATTTTATCTAAATACCAAGAAAGTATTCAGGAGCCAAGAGTTTCTTGAGTGCAATTTTTTTATGGAGAGAGTCAATGAGCTTATGCATCATGGAGGATGATCATGTGATGAGAATATCACCAACATAGACAAATGCATATAGTGTGATTCCTTGACGAGTTTTGGTGAAGAGGTAATGATCGCATTTGCTATGGAAAACCCCAAAATGGAAAAGGGTTTGAATTAGCTTCTTATTCCACACCATATAGGCCTGCTTTATACCATATAAAACTTAGTTTAACTTGCATACAAGTGTAAAACTTTGTTTTTCAAAGCCAGTGGGTTGGATAATGTAGACTTCTTCTTTTAGTGAGTCATTAAGATAAACATTATTTTTATCAATTTGTTGTAGTTTCAAGTTATAAGTCAAGGCCAAAGTAAGATCAACACTAATGGTAGTAGGCTTCACAACATGGGAGAATGTTTCATTGAAATCAAAACCAAATTGTTGATGATAGCCTTTTGCAACAAGTCGGGATTTTAATTTATTCACAGTCCCATCGGGGTTTTCTTTCACTATGAAAATCCACCTACATTCAATAGATTTTTATGAAGAGGAAGAGTTGTTATTGTCCATGTTTGATTAGCCATAAGTGCATCGTACTCTGTATGCATAGATTTATACCAGTCTAGGTGAGCTAGAGCTTGCTTGACAAAAGTAGGTTCCACATGTGTGAGAAAGGATTTAGGCTTCAAATGACCTATCTTAGCTCTTGTCATCATAGGATGATCATTGAGATGAAGAACTGAAGGAATGATAGAATTGTGTATTGAATGTGACAATGACTCAGTAGATTGGACTTGGGAAATAAATTCATTATTTGGAGTCGTGTTTGGACTTGGATGCTCTTAAAAGGTCGAGATATTAGACTAATTTATGTTACCAGGATAGCTACAATTATTATGAGGTAGGATATACCCAGTGATTTTTGTAACATCTGTGTTGAGGTGAGACACCTAAGTGGACACATTCTTGGCTTCTAAACTCTAGTTTATGTCTATTATAGGGTCTAGAGAATGAAAAAAAAAGCAAATCCAAAAACCTTAAGAAACTCATGGCAAGGTAACTTGTGGTATAAGGCATGATAAAGAGAGTGGAATTTAGATGGTCCGCAGAAGGAATCCTGTTAATAACATGAATTGTTGTAGAAAATATGTAATCCCCAAATTGTAATGGGATGGGTTCATAAGATAACAAGGTTAGTCCTATCTCCACTAAATGCATATGTTTTCCTTCCACGGTACCATTTCAGTGTGATGTGTGTGGGAAAGTGAGTTTACGAGATATGCCTAAATCATAAAGAAACTTAGTAAAGGAACTAAATTCTCCCCCATAATCTAATTGTACAAATTTGATAATGGTGTCATCTACTTTTGAACAAACTTCATAAACATCTTGAATGCATAAAGAGCTTTTAACTTTTGCTTTAAGAAGTAGTTCCAAGTATACTTTTAGATCCAAGTATACTTTTGTTGTTCCTTTTGGTTGGTTGCATTAGATAAAACAACAGGACTAGTACAAGATGTATTTTAATTAAGATGCTACATGTAGAACAAGATGTTCCAGCATGTGTGCAATGTAACACCCCAATTTTTAAATGAATTTAAATTATTGAGTTTTATATGCTTAAATGATTTATTGGAATGTTCTATGTATTTTTCACGGGTTTATTTGAGGTGGGATAGAATTTGTATTATTTATTACTATTTCTTTCAAATAAAAATTATAGAAGAAAGTAGAGAAAATAAGAAATAGTGAGATCGGGGGTGGAAATTGGTATAGTAATAAGATTGGTGTGGTAAGAAGTAAGGGGCCAAAATTTGAAGGGGTTAATTATATGAAACCCCCTGCCATTAGGGCGAGATTTGATATAGCCCCCTTGAAGTTTTTTTTTTAAACTCCCCCTTATAAAACCTAAAACCAACTTTTACCACACCCTTTTACTGGTGTTGGTGACTGGACCTGCATTTAGTGGTTAGGTGGCTTGCTGACTGTATAAATTCATTGCAACAGGGAGTTGATGATTTCACAAAAGAAATTAAATTCACTGAGAAGATTACATAACACAATTTCAACAAAAGCTGATAATAACAAATTTTTTTCCTTTTCATTTTTACAGCTAACAACACTAACCAGTTTTCATAGAAAACTACATTACAGCAGAAATAACAAAATCAATTCCAGAAAATACCTAACTGATATACTCCCTGACAGAATTCACAAAAATTCCAATAACTGCAAACAGAAATTTGGATAACAGTTCTTTTTCCAATTGTTACAGAGCTCTAACTAGTTAACTCTCCAACCATTCCCTAAATTCTAACAGATTCTAATCCCTAAACTTCTAACAGGAAAACAAGAAAAAAATTCTTCCGGAACCTCTCATCATTCTTCCTCGAGCCCTCTCTCTCTGGTGAATTCTTCTTCTCCTCTTCAATCAATCTCCAACCTACCTAACAATTGTCAACGAACACTACAAGAACTCTGCAAAACGAAGAGCAAATCCAAACTCTGAATAGCAACCACGAATCCGTAGCAACCACACCATAAACAACATCAATCAAGCAACAGGCATGAATCCACAACAATCAGAATACTGAAATCATATCGAAGAAGGAGAAGAGGAAATTTAAATTAGAGTAATCTTCATACCAAAGCGTTCTTCAAATTTGCATCCATCGCGGCGGCCAAAATCATCTTCGAAGGTGAGATTCTAGGCGAATTCGACGCGTTAGGGTTCTTGAAACCGTGTCTAGATTCATGTTTTTAATCAAGAATTAAGGAGGATCAACGATGAATCTGAAACGCGCAAGAAGAAACAAGAGTTTTGGATCCATGTAATTCGAAGTTCACATCCATGGCTTCGTCTTCTACCTTGCTCGCTCCCATCGCTTCGTCTGTAACCTTGCTATCAGCTTCTCCATATTCAAACATCCAAATGAAAACCCTAATTTTACGGGGAAAAGAAGAATGTATATATTATACAGTCAGCAAGCCACCTAACCACTAAATGCAGGCTCAGTCACCAACACTAGTAAAAGGGTGTGGTAAAAGTTGGTTTTAGGTTTTATAAGGGGGAGTTTAAAAAAAAACTTCAAGGGGGTTATATCAAATCTCGCCCTAATGGCAGGGGGGTTTTATATAATTAACCCAATTTGAAGGGGAAAAATAGAAATAACTAAAATATAAGAATTAGGTTTTTACATTTAGAAGAAAGTTAGATAGAAAAATATGTTATGTAGTACGTAGAGTTTTCGATCAAAAGACGTTTTGAGAGGCAAAGGCAAAACTTAGGATTCCAAGACAAAAGCTCCAATTTTTCTGCTAATTTGTGATTCAGATGGATGATGTACAAGTGAGGGATAATCTGACTGTGGAAGCACTACCTGTGCGGATTCGATGGTCGTGAAGTGAAGCAACTGCGGGGTAAAGACATAGCTTTAGTGAAGGTGTTATGGGGTGGACCAGCTGGCAAAAGTTGGACTTGGGAGCGTGAAGATCAGATGAAGGAGGCGTATCCGACTATGTTTCCTTAAGGTAATTTTCGAGGTAGGTGAGGTTATTCATCTATGAGTGTGTTTCTCTAAAGGATAGAGATGGATCCTAACCCTATATCTTATTTTCTTCCCTAATCCTCCGTTGATGATGTTTTGAATTCTTGAGATGGTTGTGCATACCACTCTAGATTATGATGTTATGAATATGTTTTATGCTGTGATTATGTGTTGAATTTCTATAAAAATTATGAATCCTTATTTCTAAGTTTATATTAAAAAAAATTTAGAGAGAGAAGCTCCTCCATCTCTCTACCCCTTTGCGCCCTTTGGTCTTTCTCCTTTTTCTTTCCAACCCTGCATCTCAATCAACAATAACTCAGCTAAGATGTATCAGGTACATTGATTCACAAACAATCCTCCATTTCCGTTTGGGTGTCCTGGGATTCTTTTCTCGATGTTTGGTTTGGTGCCCTGTTTGATTCATTAGGGTTTGGTTTAAAGTCCTAGTCTTCGGGCTAGGGACCTTCCTCCCTGTGGGTCATCTTACAGTCGCCTTTCCGGTCGTCGGCTTTCTGAATCTTGCACGGACCCAATCCCTTTAGGGTTGTGTGTCTTTCACCTGTGTTCTTCGTGATTCTCGGAGTCGTCCTTATGTCGCTCCACAATTCTAGTGTTCCCAATTCGAAATGGGTGGAGATCAGGAAGAAGAAGAATAGAAACCACATTCAAGTTAGAACTTCGATCTGGAAAAACAACTCAGGTAAATCCACAGAAAATGATATTCGAGAAGCCTCTTCTTTCTTCTTTACGGAATTCCCAGATGCGTTTGAAGCTAAGCAAATGTATGACATTTTCAAGGAATATGGAGACATTCTAGAGGTTTTTATTCCTAGAAGACTTGATATTAGAGGAAAACATTTTGGCTTTGTTAGGTTTAAAAGGATTGTAGACGAACATCTTTTTGCCATTAAACTTGACAACATTGTCATTAATGGCAATAAGATATTCGTTAATTTACCAAGATTCCGGAGAAATACTTCGATTTCAAGATATGAAGTCCCTAACAAGTTTCAGAATCAGTCTGGTAGGAATGGTGGTAGTCTTGCAAATGGTGCTGCTGCTAGGCTTGTTGATAAGAGTATTAGTGGAAATAGGTTATCCTATGCTCAGGTCACTAATGGTATTCAGCGCAATCAGTCGTTCCGTTAGAACAAGGTTCTCCTTGGAGATAAACCAAATTTTGCCCACCTCAGCTTTGAAGTTAGCAAGGAAGAAGTTGAAAGGTTTGAGCAAGCGTTTACGGGGGTTTTGGAATTACCGGGCTCTGCCGTCGAAGTATCTGAAGCTTTCCAAAAGGAAGGATTTTTTAACATCAAATTACCCCTTTGGGGGCGAATCTTTGTTTACTTGAAGAAGATAACCCGGGTGATATCAAGAGGTTGATTGTAGAGGATCCTAAGTGGATAGCTAAATGGTTTTCTGAGGTTCGTCCATGGTCACCCGCGGATGTTGATCAGGAACGACTCACGTGGATCAAGATTTTCGGTCTACCTTGTCACGTTTGGGGAGAAATTTTTTTCAAATTCCTCGCAGCAACCACTGGAGCTTTTGTGAAGATGGACGAAGATACTAGAAAACAGTCTCGCTTTGATGTAGCTAGAATTTTGATACGCACTAAATTTGCTATGAACCTGAATGAAGTTACCAACGTGGAAGTGAACGAAAGCACATATAGGATCAACATAGTGGAAGACTCATTTGAACCTTTTGTGTCTGAGAGTTTCAGAAACAAGAATTCTTATTTTAAAGAAGATAGTTTAGATTTCATTTCATCTGAATCTGAAATTGACTCAGAGCAAGTAGTGGGAGGTGATGGTTGGGATAATCCATCCAAGGTTATCAGCTCGCAGTCCAATTCCTCTGCTTCGGTGTCTCAGGATTTGGGGGCTAGTAGTATTAGGAGTTCTGCCAAGGATTATAAGACTCAATCTGATGGTGTGAGGGAGGCTGGCCAGTTGAATTTATCTGTAGTAGAGGTGGGGAGTTGTCAAACTGTTGCTGATAAGGAATTTATCAGTCCACCACAGTCTCTCGAGTTAGCCTCAAAGAAGAGTATCGGCTGTCTTCAGACTGTTGGCTGTGTTGAGGTAGCTGCTGATAAGACTTTTGAATTAGAAACTACTCCGGATCATGTCAGCTGCTCGATAGATAGAGAGAGATTAGATGCAGAGAAAGTTCTTTGTGTAGGCAGTCCGTCGGTCGTTACTAAGAAGAAGAAAAAGAAAGTTATTGAAGATATCTATCAGAAAATGAAGATCCCATTTTGCCCTTCATTCTATTCCACATTATTACGAGTAGAGAGCATTTATTCCAGAACTACTAAGATTGGTAATCAGAATGAAGGTACCTTGCGTGACACCGAGTCTCATTCTGCTTTAGGAGCGTCTGTGTCCTTAGACAACTCTATTTCTGAATTTGGGCTTATCCAAAACAATTCGAGAATTAAGAAGAAATTGGAGACTTTACCTGCGAGGGTATGGGATTTTATTAAGTCTCTAGGCATTGAAGCTGAGGAAGACGATGAAGTTTTCGAGGATATCTTGAGAAAGTTGGAAGCTGATGACAGGAAATCGAGGAAAGATAAGAAGGAGGCAGCAACTGGTTCAACATGAATATAGTTACATATAATATTTGAGGGTGTGGGGGGTCCATTAAGAGGAAGAAAATCAGCGATACGTTTCGTAAGGCTGGCGTTGATCTTTGTTTCATTCAGGAAACTAAATGTACTTCAATGACGGATGCAATGGTCTATAGTCTCTGGGGAGATTCATCATGCGGTTGGTCGGCTAGCAATTCTAACGGTCTATCTGGTGGCATGCTAACTATTTGGAAAGTGGGCAGTTTGGTGCCCATTTGCAGTTATGAGGGTTTAGGTTTTCTGGGAATGCAAGCTCTGTGAAGAGGTCGAACATATTACTTGTTTAACATTTATTCGCCTTGCTCCATTACTGAAAAAAGAAAGTTATGGTCATCTCTCATCAGCTTGAAAAATTCACTAGCTCCGGGAGATTGGATTTTGGGGGGTGACTTTAATTCTTTAAAGTCTGCCAACGAACAAATAGGATACTCAATTCTTAACAGAAGATACATGTCTGAATTTACTGAGTTCATAAATTCTATGGGGTGCGTGGATCCCCCGCTGGGAGGGCTTAAATTTTCTTGGTTCAAGCCTAAAGGAAATATCTGCAGTAGGCTTGACAGGTTCATTATTTCCCCTGGTGCTTTCAACGATTGGAACACGATAACTCAGAAGATAGGAGAAAGGGACATTTCTGACCATAGGCCAGTTTGTATCACAACCAAAAACACAAACTGGGGGCCTAAACCTTTCAAAATTATGTCGTGTTGGTTTGACCACCCAGATTTTCAACCTTTCATCAGAAAAGAGTGGGAAGATTTCAAAGTGGATGGTAAAGCATCATTCATTCTTGCAAGTAAGTTACAAAACCTCAGAAATAGACTCCGCTGGTGGAACAACAATATATTCGGCTGGGTAGACACAAAAATAAAAAATGACTCTGGTATCATTAATGATATTGAACAACTATTTGAAAATAATAGGGGGTTTATTCCCTCTGATTGCTTGGAGAATAGGAATGCCGCGGAAGTAGAAATGTTGAAAACTATGAGATTTAAGGAAAGTATCCAAAAACAAAAATCTAGATTGAAATGGAGTTTGGAGGGGGATGGCAACATGAAATTTTTCAATTCAGCTTTGCGTAACAGGTTGAATAGAAATAGCATCACCTCTGTAAGAGTTGATGACTCTATTGTTGAAGATGTTCAGGAAGTCAAAAAAGTGGTGAGGGCTCACTTTTCCAAGAGGTTCAGCAGGGTTCAACGGAGCTTTCCATTTGTTGGAGATGCAGGTTTCAAGAGGTTTTTCGTATCAGATAGTGTAGAATTAAAATCTACGGTCGAAGCGGAAGAAGTCAAAAGAGTGGTTTTTGAGTGTGCTGGTGACCGCAGCCCTGGCCCTGACGGTTTCAGTTTTGATTTTTTTAAAAGATGTTGGAGTATTGTAGGGGAAGACTTCATGAAATGCGTTCTGGAATTCTTTAATGGAGAGAAACTTCACAAGGTTTTCGCCTCATCTTTCGTGGTCCTTATTCCTAAACAAGATGTTCCTAATTGCATTGACGACTATAGACCGATATCTCTTATCAGCTCTGTTTACAAAGTGCTGTCCAAGTTTATGGCGAACAGACTTAAAAGGAAGATTGGTGGCATTATCTCTAACACGCAAACTGCTTTTATAGAAGATAAAAGTTTGGTTGATGGCGTCCTAGTTTTAAATGAGATCATTGGCTATGCAAAGCGTTCTAAGAAAGAGCTTATGTTACTCAAGGTGAACTTTGCTAAGGCTTATGATTGTGTCGAGTGAAGTTATATTCGAGACGTAATGAAAATTATGGGATTCGGCAATCGGTGGCTATCTTGGATGGAGAATGGTATCTTTAACAGCTTTTCATCTGTCTTGATCAATGGAAGTCTGACTCTGGACTTTCGTGTTTCTAGGGGCCTTAAACAAGGTGACCCTCTTGCGCCTCTCCTATTCAAAATCGCAGCTGAAGGTTTGGCTGTGATAATGAGCAGAGCATTGGATATTGGTAGCTTCTCAGGATTTAAAGTGAGTGATGAAATATCCTTTCACCTATTACAATACACGGACGACTCGATCTTAATCAGTGATGGCTCATGGAGGAATATCTTGGCTATGAAAAATATTCTGAAGGGATTCCATTTGATTTCTGGTCTCGACATCAACTTTAATAAGAGTTCGCTCATTGGTTTTGGTATTGAAGTGTCAATGCTCCTGGCTGCTGAGAATTATTTGGCATGTAAGCTAGCTGTATGTCCTTTTAAATTTCTTGGAGTCCCTATTGGAGGTAATCATAGATTGATTGCCTTTTGGAAACCGTTGATAGAGAGGTTTCGGTCTAGATTGACTTCGTGGAAAAGTCGTTTCCTTTCTATGGGAGGAAGAGTTACTCTGATAAACTCGGTCCTAACCAACCTCCCCATTCATTTTATGTCCTTCTATAAAGTCCCTAGCAAGGTTATCAAGATACTTGTGTCCATTCAAAAATCATTCTTGTGGAACGGCCTAGTTTCCAAAAGAGGTGTGTCGTGGGTGTCGTGGCGTAAAGTTTGCAAAAAGAGAGAGGCTGGAGGTTTAGCAGTAAAAGATATCAAATTATTTAACAGAGCTCTTATGTTTAAATGGATTTGGAAAATCATGGTCAAGAAAGATACACTTTGGAAGGGTTACATTGATTTTCGGTATTCAAATCATATGCAAGAATTTCAGTTAGGCTACTCCCAAAAATACCATCACTAGTACAAAAAGAGGAATATAATTTTAAAATTTACACCCGTTATACTAAAAATGAGTGTAAATAAAAAATACGGTGGCAATTTTGTAAATAAAATGTCATTTTAAGTATTAACATGTGATAATAGAGACCCTATTTTTTTAAAATGGGTGTAAATTCAAAATATTATTATAATTAAATTTTTATGACTCACATTAAATTTAAAATGGATGTAAATTTAGATGAATTAAAAAATTTGGTTAATTTTATAACCAAAAATATTAATTCTATTCTAATAACTAAATATAAGAATATTTAGTAAATTTTCATTTCAACTTCTCTCTTTTTATCCGTTTTTCCTCTTTTCGTTAGTTTTATGGAGTTCATCCAAAACCCTATGTGAAATCGATTACATAAAAAAGTCTACCTGTTTGTAAAATCGATTTCAATCAAAACTCAGAATCAATTGAGTTCATGTCTCCTAACAAACCCTAATTCATTTTTGTTTCCGTTTCAAATCGAATCCAATCAGACCTAGAATCAATTGAATACACCATTTTTGAGTCAAGCGCTCTCCGCCGAGTTCAAGGGTTTCTGATTCATCAAAGGCAATGTCTCCATTTCGAAGAATCCATTGTTATTTTTATTTTGCTATTTCTTTTACTCTTGATGAGATTCTGCTCTTGTCTTGCTAGCTCTTTTAAAATGGAAGGGTTATATAATTCTTTATCTGATCTTGTTTATGTAACAACCTTACAGGTTAGTAACTCCATATGCATAGAGAAATTCTCAGACTTTTCACAACTTAGAGGATTCACTCTTCGCACTAAAGGTAATAATTTAAGAAATTATGGCTTCTGTTTTGTTCAAAATCATTGTAGTTATGCTGAAAGCACATTACACTGTCATGTAGGAAAAACTGTTGATGTGGGAAAAGTAATGGGGTTTTAAACAGAGAGCACAACTTTGACTAAAGCATCCTAAAGCATCTTGATGTCCTAGGTATACCATTTGAACCTGAGATTTATGTGACGCCTAATGAGATTGTTGCTATGGGTTTAATGAGAAATCTATATTTATGGAAAAAGGTGGTAAAACCTTAAGGCAACCGAGAAAACAAGCAGCTCGTAAACCTGCTGAAAACTCATTGAATGAGGATATTGAGGATGATGATGTCTTCAAACCCTCATTATAATTTTGATGGAGATGAAGAAAATAACGATGATGATGTCCTTCAAAATTATCTTCCAGCAATCAAAGGTACACTACGCAGCTTATAAGTGTATTTATTGGAGTATACATAGAGTAGCTAGTAACTTAAGAAGTTTTAGTATGTATATTATTTAATAGAGTTGGTTACTTTTCTGTTAGTCAATTACACAGCTCTCTACATGTATTTTCTGGTCAATGTTTATCTTTTGGAAAAAGTATATAATAAGATATAATTATGCAAATTAGCATATACCACTAAAACTTAATGCACGATTCATACATTCTCATGCTATTGAAGTAAGAGATATCTGAAAGTGTTGAGAAACTAACTCAACAAACCAAAATTCTTTTATTTTTGGGTTGTTGCCGGATACATGTGAATGATTCTATGAAGTCGTTCAGAAAGTCAATGTGTTTAGCAAATGGATTGCCATGGGTTCAAGAAGTCCATTATTTTCATCCTTTAGAAAA
This sequence comes from Lathyrus tuberosus, assembly GCA_022829125.1. Taxonomy (NCBI): domain Eukaryota; kingdom Viridiplantae; phylum Streptophyta; class Magnoliopsida; order Fabales; family Fabaceae; genus Lathyrus; species Lathyrus tuberosus. The sequence continues at coordinate 7,437,529 of JALAZF010000218.1, read as the reverse complement.
TTGGTTCAGGTGGGTCATGGCATGGAGGGTGGTAGATGTGACCAAGGTAAAAGAAACCGGCCCGGACTGGCAGGTTCTTTTATTTTAACCCAAAATGTGGTTATTTTATAACACAAAAGCTAGAAACAACAAATCCTAGCTTCCTTTGTATAATGAACGGCGAGAAAACAAGTCTAAGTTAACACATGTCATCACATGCTGACTTAAGCGAATTGCTCTCACTCACTTCAATATACATATGGTGTTCACACCTTCGTACTAAACTGTCCGATGTGGGCTTAAGAGTTAAAATATGCCAAGCTATTATGAGTAGAAAATGTCTTGGGATATAATGAGCTTAGAATGAAACATTGACAAGGTGATGTTTGCATGTTATTGTTGCTGGTATTGATGAGCTGAAAAGCATGGTTAGAAAATTATGGGGTGGAGTTCATTTATGAACTTGTTGTAATGCTGATAGAGTAATTTTTGTTTGGATTTTCTTCTTGTTTTTAAATTCTTTAATGGTGAGCTCATGCATTGTAAGTGCTTTTGCCAAGTTTCCGTTAAATTATAATAATACATGTCATTATCTTCAGGAAGAAAAAAAATGTCTAGCTCGTGTAGATATAATTTATAAAGTTCCCGTTAGAAAAATTAAAGGAGTACTAAAACTGTAGGAAAATAAAATGAAGTTCCCGTTAGAAAAATTAAAGGAGTACTAAAAATGTAGGAAAATATAATGAAGGTTACAATGTTTGTGTAATTTAGGATAAAATAAATTTTGTTGGTCATATCAATTCACTAATATTGTAGAGTTGAATTTTTAAGTGTACAGTTATGAATATTATGATTTTTATAAATTTCTTTATATATTTTACTAAAAATTAGAAAAATATACTTTTCTCTTCATCACTTTCTTTGCCGGTTTCAAACTGAGTACCACAAGTTAAGGTACAACCTTACAACCAAGTGGTCGCACATGAAGTTGGCTAGAAAAATATACTTCATTATTATCAATTGTATACTCGAATTCTAGTCAGACCTTTGAACCTTGAACTGGTGTTTCCACCCGTTCAATGTTTGGTCCAGACTTGATTACCATTGATGCGATAGTATGAGAGTGTAATTACACAACACAAGTTATATAGCTATCTTCTGTTTAGTTCTAACTTAGGAACTATTGTATAGCTGTAATAACTGCCATAACTGATTCTGTTAGTTAGTTACAGCAGCCATATAAATTCTAAATCTCTATCAGAGTCCTTTGGTGAACAACACATAGTTTTCTTTCTGCCCCAATCCGATTATACTAAAACTCAGAAAGCCAAGTCCTTTTCCCTGTAGTTTATGATTAAAGTTAGCGAGTAAACTGTTAGGATATAAATGGAAGGTCTTTCTATTTTTTGTACTCATCAAGGCACTTCATGCAGTCAGATTACAACTCCCTCTTCTCAGTAGTATTGAACAAAAAGGAAAAGGGAAAACATTATATATAAAATTCACTTCATACTATCCACTGGCTGTTGTTACTGTCACTGTTGAGTCATACAATATCCTATATAGATTTCACTTCTCAAAATGTTTATATGCAGAGACTGGGATGTTCTTCATGAGGATGATGCTAATAATGAAGAGGAGTTTTTTTGGTTCAGATGATGAATATAGAGACCCTGATGATGATGATCAGGCAAGTGAGATGTTTACATCAAGTGCCCCCTTATTGAATTACCACTCTTTCATGAACAAGGCACCTAGGGCAAAATGGTCAAAGCAAGATACTGAACTATTTTATAAGGTATTTACATAATTCTTACATTATATGGCTTTATTATTTTCTTAAATTCTATTATACAAATAGTAAATTAGTAATTGTCTTTTTTTGGGTTGGAAGAATGGAAAGAAGGGCTTTTCTTTTTCAATACATTAACTATTCATTTTTTAAATACAGGCTGTTAGTTTTTGCACAGATTTTGAAATGATACAAAAACTTTTTTTCCCTGATAAAACACGCCATCAAGTTAAGCTGAAGCACAAGAAGGAAGAACGGCAACATCCTTTACGGTTATATAATGCTGTGAATAATCATGCCACAGGTTCAACTCTTCAGTTACTTTTCTGTGTTGATCATATTCAGCACGTTTAATCTACTTCATGGCAAAATAAAAGTTCAGAATGGTTTATTGTTCTTTATATACTCCTTGACGAGCAAATAAAACTCTACTGAACCTCTTTTGTAGATCTTTGTCATTTTAAACTGGTGCTGAGAATCTGCAACAAACTTCTAATAAGCTAGAACAAGATACAGCTAGTGATGATGCCCCAGATTTCATGCCAGGGGAGGAGGTTGAGGACCCGACACCTGAAACTAATGTATGTACTTTTTATGCACATGGTTTATGGTAATATTATTTTTAAATGTTATATAGTATGTTAAGCTTTCTATGAGATACAAAGTTAAGTTTTTTTCCTGATATAACCTAGCAAATACTAATGACGACTGTAATGGCCAAGTTTTTCCCTCCTTATTTATAGATTGAGGATATACTGCTGCTTCTGTTGGATACGGTGGATGATTTCTTTACACTTCTGCTTCTGCTGGGGACGCGATTTTGTTCCTGAATTGTTGACAAGAGAACCCTCTCTTGTTTTTGGTGAAGGTAAGTATGTTGTTACTGTTATTTTGTATGCTGTTGTGAGTAGTAAAAATTGTGAGATTTTTAAGATTGTGTTTGATTATGCAATATTTAAAAACAATGAACAAGAGTTGGATTTGGATGAAATTTTTAAGATTGATATGGTGAATAGAGTTGTTCATGCTGCTGTAAGAGGTGGTAATTAGGAGTTACTGAATGAGTTTGTTGAAACTGTTTCTAACATTTTAGCTTATTTTAGCTTGTAGAGATTCTCATAAAGTCCCTTAGTAGCTAAGCAGATTCAACCAATTATGCATAAAAGAAAATTGAAAGTTAACCTCCTTTTTGTAATCTGGTACTTCCCTTCACTTCATGCTCTCTTGTTAAATACACACTTGATACCACTTTTATCTTTCTAAAATTTTAGAATACAGTCCCGCCGATCCATCTCTGTTAGGGATGAATATAGGACCCGGTGCAGAAGTTAAGCTCAGATTACGAAGGCCTAACCGCGACTGGGATATCTTCCCGTATGAACAAGTTCTCGATACCATGTTACACGAGCTTTGCCATAATGAACACGGTACTCACAATGCTCAATTTTATAACCTTTTGGATGAAATTAGGAAGGTAATGACCCTTTGCTCCCTGTCTACATACATTCTAGTGATGTATGAAATTAACTCTGAATGTATTCTACCAGTTCTAACTTCTGATAACCTTTATATTATAGCCTGTGCTTTGAAACGATACACATTTGTCCTGGGCGGGTAGGGTTTATAATTGAATTGAGATATGTAAATTTTCCACATAACAGCAATATTATTCTAGTGATGCATGCATGCATTATTTTACTCGCCTATATAGATTGAAAATTAGCTCATTTCTAGAGGGTGTAGCATGTTTATAGACAAGTGGCAAAAGAATTTGGATGAAAACAATGGGGCCAGGGAGCCTGTTGTCACCTTGAGACTCCTTACTTATTTTGCCTAGTTAAACACATTTCATTCATGTGTTGATAAAATTCAAAAGAAGACTGGCATCAATAAATGTTTACAGAATCAAAAGTTGAATCTTTACTCTCTCGGCTCATATGCTGTGTAATAATACTCTATTAAACTAGGATGTTATTTGTGATGTCTTGCTATCTTTTCATATATGTACATATCTTGTTGGTATTGATCATAGATGATTGCATATTCCGTTTTGGTCCTATTTGAATGCAGGAATGTGAAGAACTGATGGTCAAAGGGATCAGCGGTACTGGGAAAGGATTTGATATTCCTGGGAGACATTTGGGTGGGTTCAGCCAGCAACCACCTTTGTCGTCACTTCGCCAGACTGCATTGGCTGTGGCTGAAAGCCGAACGCGCAATGGGGTTTTGCTGCCTATTGGACCTCAGCGTTTAGGTGTTGATAGCAATATTAAGTCTGCCCTGAATCCAATAGCTGCCATGGGTTGCTGAAAGAAGACTGCATGATGACGTGTGGTGTGGGTCAAAGTCTTCTGGGGTGACATAACAAATATTAATTTATATCATATGCTCATCGTTTCTACCTCATTGTTATGTACCATAACAAATATGTTGATACTATCAATTTGAAAATATACAATCTACACTATCCATTGAATTTCAACTTATAATGAAATAGAAGAATAAAATGGTCATTCGAATGTCACTTTATACCTTGACACTCATTGCATGGGCTGATTTGGGTAAATTTGCAAGCTGTATTGATAGATGTAGTATTGATAGAAGCTGTATTGATAGAAGCACACTATTTATAGTTAATTATGCTGGTTTTGTCATTGTGGGATTAGGTCTAATTGAGTAGAGAATGAAATTCATTTGATTTAGTGAGAATTATATGAATTATATGTTTATTTTGGTTGTGCTTTTTGTTTACATAATGTTTAGCTGTATACAAAAATATTTGATTAAATGCAATAGGTTTAAATCAAATTAAATTTAATATAATTATGAAAATAAAACAAACATTCTATTTAAAGAAAATAGGGTGTAAACTTGTCAACATCCAAGGTAAAATCTGGTGTAATATATCATGAAAATAGGGTATAAATTTGTCAATATTTATGGCAAAATTGGGTGTAATATGTCATATTTTTACACCCTATTTAAAGAAAATAGGGTGTAAATTTGTCAATATCTAGAGTAAACATTGCTTATTTTACACCTGATTTTTATCAATTGGTCAGTAAATATGTTTAATTTAAATGCAATTATTTAAAATTTACATCTGTTTTCTAAAACAGGGTGTAATATTACATATTTATACACCCATTTTAAACAAAAAAGGGTGTAATATACCATCTATAAATGTATACATGTAAATATTTACACCCGATTTTTATAAAACATGGTTTAATATACCATCTATAAATGTATATATGTAAACACTTACACCCAATTTCAACAAAAAAAAAGAGTGTAATATAGCATTTATTTACACCCATTTTAAAACGGGTGTAAATTCGTAAGACATTTCTCACCCGTTGAATTCACACCCTCTAATAACGGGTGTAAAATGTAAAAAAAACGGGTGTAAATTACTCTTTCTGCACTAGTGCATGTTCCCTCTTCTTTATGGTGGCACGATCTCGTGCGATTAGCTCGGTTTTGTGGTAAAGACATTTCAGATTGTATCTTCTTCTCGTTAGGTAAAGGAAGCTCTATTTTGTTTTGGCTATCCAAATGGGCCGGTTCGTCAACTTTGGCACAACAGCATCCTGAGTTGTTTATGGTGGCTGCAAATAAGAATAGTTTAGTATCAGAAAATGGCTCTTGGATTGATGGTTCATGGGTTTGGGATAATATTATTTTTGCTCAAGATTCGGTTCAGGATATTCAACAAATTCAACTGCAGCTGCTACACCAGAAGCTGTCAGAGTTCCGTCCAAAAGTCGACGTCGATGATCTTCCATGTTGGCATGCTAATAATGCTAAATCGTTTTCTGTTTCGTCCTTATATAATTTTCTGCAGGATTCAATTGAAGACGCAAATGATAATCTTCCTGAAGATGTTATCACGGTATTCAAACTTATTTGGTTAGCTGAGGTTCCTCCTAACGTGAAAGTGTTTGGTTGGCGGCTAGTTCATAACAGACTTCCAACGAGAGACAATTTAATCAGAAGAAGTATCATCACTAACCTTCATGAAGAGTCGTGTCCTTTTTGCTTCCAGGAAGTCGAATCTGCTGATCATGACCTTTTCCGTTGTTACAAATCCGCCCTTGTTTGGAAATTCGTATGCAAATGGTTAGGCACTCCAGATATTGCGGTTAGTTGTTTGTTAAATCACTTTTCATGTTGGATGTCAGGGTGTGTAGGCAGAAAGTTCTCAATTAGTAACTCTGTCGGTTTGTGGCTGGTTATTTGTTGGTCCATTTGGTCATCCCGAAACTACATCATTTTTAAGGATGAATTTTGGGACTTGGATACGATTACAAACCATATTCTTTTTTTCTCATGGAGTTGGATAGGTAGGGTGCACAATAGATTTCATACTTGTAATTATTACACTTGGGTTAAATGCCCCAGTATTTTTTGTAGATCCTGACGTTAAGGTTGGAGTTTTTTTTGTATACGGATTGGGGTCCCCCTATTGTACGCCTAATCTTATATAAATTTTAGCTTATCAAAAAAAAAAAAAGACTTTCTATGAAAATTATAGGTGAAATTCATATTGGTGTTGTTTTTGTTGATGTGTTTTGGTGGTGGTAAATGATATTGGGAAAAAAGAATCAGACTCAAAGGATAAAAATTGAAGAAGCTGTGATCCTTGAAAGTCGAGAACAAGTCACTTGAAAATAGGTCAAATTTCAGTAAGTCCACAAATGACCTATAATGTAACACTCCAATTCCCATCGCGAATAACTAATAAATAAATAAAATCAGAGTAACAAAAAATTTATTTTTCCAACAGAAATAGGGATGCCACACTTAAAGAAATAAAATACAATCCCTGCTCAATATTTTCGATACATAGCATCAAATATAATACCCTCAAATAAATCATTTTAGGACATCCAACTATATATACAAAAGTACTACAAAATACATTCAACAAATGTATACATATATATATAATCGTTCCTCGACTCCCGTGCTACGTATCAGAGCAGACACCAAGACCGACAAAAGAACAGAGGGCTAATCTCCATAAAAAGACCTCCGACAACTCTAATCTGCAATGCCTCATAGAGCATTATAAAACAGCAGAAGGGTGAGAAATAACAACTAAATCAAGATTGCATAGTAATATGCCACAACCCAATTAAATTCACATATATAATATTTCTCACCACATACATCACATACTAACACATATAGCATGCCACCAATACATAACATATCCCTAACAATCCAACCACATAGCATATAACGATTATACCAATATAATCCCATATCATACGTTTTCACACAAAACATATTACTCACAACCAATGCATTTATCATCTATGCATAATAAATCACCAAAACTATCACAAGCTCAATCACATAATTACTCAATTCCCAATTGCATCTTAATCATGCACAATACATTTATCACAAATGCATATCACAACGTCTCGCACATAATCAACTAAATCATGATTTTCCACATATAACCAATGCAATCATAATTCATGCAGATGCAAAGAGACCGACACAACGACTCTCTATGCAAATGCATATGCAGTACCGACTCCAAGATTTCATATCTCATCACTAGTTCACTCAGGAACTCTGCTGGAACCATCGCTCGTTACATCACTGTAACTCCCCGTCGGGCATACAATGTTCACCCATTGCTCACACCCCACATGGGCACACAATGTTTATGGATCGCTCACACCCCACACGGGCACACGATCCGATCGCTCACACCCCACACGGGCACGCGACCCGATCGCTCACACCTCCACCGAGAGAGGCTCACGATCGTCTATAATCATCGCTCACACCCCACACGCGGGCACACGATGTTATAGCTGATTCCCCACCGGAACCGCCGTCACTCAGGACGCAATTGCATATAACCATCGCTTTAGGTCCTCAGGCTATTCATACCTTTCATATTTTCGAGGCACACGATGTTATAGCTGATTCCCCACCGAAACCGCCGTCACTCAGGACGCAATTACAATGCATATCATGATGCTTGACACACAAGAACTTATGACAATCATGCATTTTCACACATATATGCAACCATAAACATGCATATATAATCAAATACAACACATTGCATTTATTTGCCTTTCGGCCACAATTCATCACCACAACATGTCATCACATGCATTCACATCATATAACGTCATACAAGTCATTCATATGGTATCCATTTTCAAAGCACATTGCATAGTACACATCATAACAACATACATTGATATTCAATCAAACAATGTATTTTACAACAACAACATCATTAATCACGCATCGAGGTTTAATCCAAAACAATGCATATATTAGCCATAGGGTTACCCCCCATCATCACAACATTTCATCATGTACATTCACATCATATAACGGCCCACAAGCCACATGCTACACCTCAAAAGCATATAACACGATAACACACAAATCACACGCAAATACGACGTTAAAAGTCGACAAAACGACACTATTCCAAATTCCCGACATAATTTAATCGGCTAACAATCTCAAAATTATCATCATAAGAAAGTACATTTTATAAGCTTTCCATTGGTACAAAGAACGTCCCGATCCGACTTACGGATCAAAAGTTATGCATTTTCAAAGAAAACAAAACAATTAAAATTCCCCAGGAGCGCCCGACGCCACCCAAGGACCGCCCGGCGGTGCTCCCTTCGCCTCTGCATCGCCCGGCAAAGCAGCGGCGAAACCGCCTCATCCAAAACTCAAAAGAGGCAGAAACTTGGTTAAGCTGCGCCTCTCGCATCGCCCGGCGAAAGGACGAGTCGCCCGGCGCCCAAAAGCCTTCGCCCGGCGCTCTGCACCAGATGCAGAAAAATTCTGCTGCGTTTACACTGTTCCTCACCCCTAAAAATCCCATTTTCCTTCCCAACTCCATTCCAAACAATGAAACAAGCATCAACAAAGGTTCATAGGCACAGGGTGCTCATACCACACGATTTATATCGATTTTTATCCGCAAAAACATCGATTTCTAACAAATTCCCTAATTGCGACCTAAACGGAAACTATACGAAACGATCCACACAACACATAAAACATACACATATACATATACAAGCAAGATATAATTGAAACTTTTCACCCTTACCCGATTAATCGAAGATCAAACTTTGTTCTTGATGATTTTCCTCTTCTCCCTCTTTTCCTTCTCTTCCTCTTCTTTTCTCTTTTCTTTTTCTTTCTCTTTTTTCTATATTTCTTTCTATTTTCTTATAATAACAAATATCTACCCCCCAAAAAGACCAAAATACCCCTCAGCTCAAATATCTCGCAAACGCTCTCAAAACGCGATAAAGCATAAACAGCGATAAAAATATATTTCGGGAAATAAAAGTTAGAAAGAAATTATAGCTTGATGCAAATATTTTACCTATCAATGAAATTAACCAATTAGCGGGTAAAACACTTAATTCATATAAATGAAAATAATAAAATAAATTCACACATTTCATAAATTCACATATTTGAAATAATTAAATACAATAAAACAAATCGGGGCGTTACATATAACATCTTCAAACTTTTGATGGTCCTCCAATCATAATTAGCTCTTGTCATGTAAAGAGAAGTTGTGGAGGATGTTGAGAGGAGTCATATGCAAATTGCAAATAAAATTTTCTCTATTTGTAAATTGATAACCGTATCAGATGTGTTATGGATAACAGCAAATTGCAAATTTTTTTTTGTACATTTAGTTATTGACTTTCTTAATATACATTTCGTTAAATATTTTTGTTGGGAACTTTAGGCCGATACATTATACTATTTTCCATTAATTTGTTCTTAATATGACAATTTTTTTTAAAATATCTAGTTTTTAAATTTTTATATTGTCCTCTATAGTTTTCTTCATTATTTAAAGAATTCCCTAGAAAAAAAATCATTTTAACTAATACATATGATTTTTAATTGCATGATCAAATTATAACTAAAAAAATATTAGTTGAAGGGAATAACCACCTATTTATAGTTGATTAATTTATACATACTCTTTTTTAAAGAAAAAGGTTGCTTATCCTCATAATAGTATAAAAGAGTATTACTAAAAAAAACATAGTAGCTAAGAAGACCATAAAAATACTCTCGATTTATTTATTTATAGTAATAAAGTAGAGATATAATTATTGTTACAAGAGAACATTGTTTTATTCTTTGCTCGCTATGAGCGTTATCTCTTGATAAGATACATGCATAATATTTGATCACTCATTAAAAAGCATCCAAAATTGAAGATAGACGATCTCTAGTTTCATGGCTTTCCCTTTTCCTTTGTTGAGGTTTAGCATTTGCAAAGTAAGATTGTTTCTGATTCTCTAGTAGCCTATCAACCTCTTGAGCTGATCCAGGGAATGTGAGCTCTTTCACTGGCCTTTGTATCTGGCTAATCACATTGTCCTCCTCGCCTTCAATTTTTCAATCACCCAAAAAATAAGCATATCTAAATAATTGTTTTCTCCTCTATTTATATAGAAGTAGACTTTTAAAATACACACTTTAAATAAATATATAAAGAAAGAGACTGAGTGAGAATATAATATACCTGCAAGAAAGTTCCTCTGGTTGTTTTTTGCATTGATACCAAATCCAAGCAAATGGAGATTTGAGGAAGCCTTTATGGCAACTGGATGACCTGCTGGAATCACAAAAACATCTCCCGAAGATAACTTAGCTTTGTAACTCTGCACTTGTTTATTTTTATCTTCTTTTTCATGTTCCTCTTCCTCCTCATCTTCTTTTCTCTGTCCTTGTTGGTTCTCATTTCTTTTACCAACAAGTTCAATATCTCCTTTTCCTTCGTTAACTGTTACTATGACTATGCCCCTTGAATTGTAGTGTGGCAACAATAGAGATCCCTTAAATTTATTTGAAGGAACGAATAAATAAATATATTAAAGTATGTTATTGACTATATAAAACTTGTTCTCTCCAATATGTTAACTTAAAAACAAAAGTTTGACATCCTAAATTCAATGGATAAAATTCAAATCATTTAGAACAATTGTAATTTGATATAGTGAAATCTCATTGTGTAGTTATGTTAGTTGCCTAGTTTATAAATTAACCTTATCATACCTCCGTAATCTCCACAGAATTGACAAATATATCCAAGTCTTGAAGTTGTGGATTTTTCTCCGGGGTGATCTCAAAGAATTTGCCAAACTTGTTGGAATAGATAGGATTGCGACTTCTCAAGTTGAAAGGTTCAGATTCAGAGGATACACTTTTTTTGGAGCTAGACTTTGCATTTTTGCTCAATTCTTCAATTTGTTCCCTTGATAATTTAACTATTACACCCTCTTCTCGGCTCTGCTGCCTCTTATCACTAAGACTTCTCCTGTGATGTGTCCCTTTCTCATGCTCTTCTAAGAGAACCTTTTCTATTTCTTCATAACGGGTCTATATTTTTTATAATATATAATGAAAAAGTGAATATTAACATAGCTAACCAAACTAATACATAAAAAAAGAAGAAATGGTATGTTTTATGCTTACATTGAAGGAAGCCTCTAGAATGTTCTTGCTGAACCCAGATAAGATAGACTCTTGGTTTTGATTTCCGGACAATAAGAAAGTCTATTGAAACGATCAAAAAAGCAATTATAAAATCAGTGGAAAAACTATGGTAAAATATGTAGATAAGTACAATCACAATTGTTAAGTTGTTGTCATGTTACGACAGAAGCCACTAATGTTTTAAACAACTGCATCTTGATCATAATTGATAAGAGAAAATGGTAAGTATCGGCTATATTACCTCAAATTGGCCAGGTCTATTTACGGGAATGGCAAGATCTATTACTCTAAGATCCTCGTTGTCATCTCGGTTAACCAAATAGGCAATGGTTCCAGCAGAAAGTTTTATGGTATCTCCACGCTCCAGGTTAAAGGAATTTCTATTGTCGGGTTTCAACACTGTGAGTATAGCTTTTCCTGAAAATTACAATAAACATTATATTTTAAAGTTGAATTTAATTTAACCTTACAAAAAACAAACATGTAAAGTAATAAATACCATGCTTTTTAAATAAACTATGTGTGGTTAGTTATAAATATTTAACTTGATATACAATAAATTACCACTAATGACAACAAGGATAAAATCGGCATCAGTGTATTGTGGAAGAAATATGGTGTGAGGTTTGGACTTATATTCCAAAAGACGGTAGTTTTGAAGATTCTCAAATATTTTAGAACGTTGGTCAAATTTTTGAAGAAGCCGGATATGACCGTTTTCATTTTCAAAAAGAGTTTGAAACCTATTTGACTCAAAGATAAAGGGATTCTCTTGATCAGTTCTAGAAGAGACACACAGAGAAGCTAGGAAAGCAATTCCTAACAGCATCAAAAGTGGAAATGAAGATTTCACTGTGGTAGCAGCCATGTTGATTTGGATTAATGTCTCACTTTGGTTGTGGATGAATGCATTACACTGATATGAGAGGGTATTTATAGATATAATAAAGAAAGGTATATAATTAACATGCACTAACATTTGGCCATGCTGTGCCATGCATATAGACGTGTGTGAAAATGTACAAAATTGAGATGGCAAAATGAAAAGAACATAATTTTGGCGGTGGAGTTTTGTTTGAATTTGATGAATCTGGACATTCTTCTGGAAAAGGGAATGCTTTATATTTGTCTTCAGCCATATGTGCATATGAGTTAATGGAGTGACTAGAGAATGTTAAATATAGTTTCTCAGAGAACTTCTTCTATGAGAATAAAGTGTTATTAAAAGTAAAGCTCTATATTATCGTTATTACTGAGTTGAACTAATAAAAAAATATTTTCTCTAACTTTTCTTATATAAATAGAAGTCTAAGTAGTTTTTTGAAAATCTACTTTTTCTAGGGTAAATTTCTTGGAAAGACTGGTATTGGAAATGAAATTGCTTTGAAGAGAGTCGTTATGGTTGTTGAAAATAAAAATAATTTCTCGTAGAGCGACTATTGTTAAGTTTTTCAAAAAATATTATAGCTTTAAATTTGTCTAATATATTTTAAGTGAGACTTTCTTGTAACTGCTAAGATTTTTTTTTTCCTTTTTTTAGTGACATTTTTATTAAAATTTAACACTATTTTATTCACAATTGTTTATAATTTTTATATACGATAAACTATTAGAAACAAAAAAAAAACATAAAAGAATATATTTAACAATTTTAGATAAAAAAAAATGATAACAAAAATTAAAAAGTATTAAAATACAGCTTTAATTTTTAACGATTTCAAAAAATCGTTGTATTCAATTAAGAATGAATTAAAAATAGTTTTTTTTAATAGTGTTTCCAAAAGAAATGAGAATCAATCACTACTACAAAACGTCCAAACAACAACGCGAGGTTTACAACGGCATCCTATACACCGTTCTTATAGTGCGTACTGAATGCGCGCGCATTATTTTAATTAGAAATCTCAAGGGTATAATAATGGTTGTTATGAAAACCGTGGTGATACAATCTAGCTATCATGGGTTCGAACCTCATCACCCTCAAATAGTTTATCCCTTTGACGTAAATGCTCCCTTTTTAAGTTTTATTAATATTTAACTAAAAAATAATAATGATATCACGACAGCTTTTTGTTAAAACCGTTGTTACAAACTGTTACGTATTTTAAACCCCAAGTATATATCAATTTATCCATTGAAAAAAGAAACAAGACGAAACAACCCTAACACCAACGCCGTCACCATTGTCGGGAAGAAGACAACAACAACAAGAAAGTGTTATACTTTAAGGTGTTGCAATGTCACATTTGAAGACAAAATCATCCAAAGGTGTTTCTACGTCTTCTTCCAGTGTAAAATCTTGATCTGTAAATTTTTGTGGTTGTGATGGTCGTATGGTTTCGTATCAATGCAAGAAGGGACAAAATAAAGGAAGACTTTTTTGGTGATGTCCATTTTGGAGGAGCGATGAAACATGTAATTTGTTCATATGGGATGAAGACGTGGGAGAAAGAGATGGAAATGACGATGAGGGCATTATGAAGTCAGAGTTGGAAGTTGTGGGCTATCTGAAGGTTATGTATGAGGATTTAAAGAAAAAGAACTAGAATTTGAAGAACAAACTGAAATCAGAGATATTTTCTGGAAATATCAAGATGTTATGTTTTCTTGTCTCCTTTATGTTTAATGTTTACTTTGTTATGAAATGTAATAGTTGAATTAGGGTTTGAATCACATTGTTGATGTTTAAACTACAGATTCATTGTGAATTACATCGTTGATGTTTAAACTGCGGATGCATTGTGAATTACATTGTTGATGTTTGAACTGCAGATGCATTAAGTGAGAAGTTAAGGCGCACCTTTTCTTTTTTATTTATTTTAAAATTCACAAATAAAAGGGTTATCACTACTGTTCTCCTGGTTACCCGTAGTGATATATTTATAATAAATAAATACCTATCTATACGATTTTTATTTATTTTAAAATTCACAGATAAAAGGGTTATCACTACGGTTATTCTAGTTAACCGTAGTTATATATTTATAATAAATAAATACCTATCTATACGGTTGTTATTGTTAACGGTTGTGAAATAGTTTACCCATATATAAGCAAAATAACTTTCACTTAATTGACAGTAACGTCGTTGCCTTCAAAGTCAAACCCTAGAACCCATTTTTTCTCTTCGTTTTCACCATTAGCCGTTAATCATACATTAAGGTATTCGTCTTCTTCCATCTATTTTTAGATATTTCCCATTATCTCGTTTGTGGATTGTTATTTTCGTTGATTGTTCTCATTCACCTTGTACTTTTTCTTCATAGCTTCACGAACAAGATGTTATGATAGAAACTTCATAGCTTCACGAACAAGATGTTAGTAAATGAAGAATCAATACTGTAAGCAAACTTTATCTAGTTTTAGAAACAATGAAAAGAAATATAAGAAGTATGAAGCTTTTGTGTAAGCTTCTTCCTCCTTATATTTCTTTTTCATTGTTTCCCAACCTAGTTCAACATCATAATTGATTCCTGTTCCGCGATTAGTTTCATTAAAAGGTGCGTTATTCCTGTTCATCTCTTTACTCTTCACTGGATTATGGTTTTAGAGTTTGTTTTCAACTGAGGATGCTCATTTTTGAAGTTTGCTTTGTTTCCTTTCAGGTTAAGGGGATGATACAGGGTGACGATGCTGGTGGAAGCAAGCGTATTATATCGGTTTATAATTTTTGGATCTGGTATAGAATGTTGTTTGAGTTTATTATATTCTATTTACATTGTTTGTTTAACTAACCCTTACTTAAATTTTTCTGGTGGTAGCAAGCGTATTATATGAGTTTATAATATCTGGATCTGGTATATAATGTTGTTTGAGTTTATTATATTCTATGTAGATTGTTTGTTTCACTAACCCTCACTTAAAATACATTCAGTTAATTTTACATAGATACTTATAATCTGCAAATTAAGTTGTATTTGAAAACCAACTTAAACAAACCAATGTTGTTTTTTGATTGCAAGCCTCTCATCATTTATCTCATGTTCTTTAATATATAGATTATGGTATAATGATCTGGCTCTTTAGATGCATCACCATCTTCCATTATAGTTAAATCAAAGATGAGGCAGATTATCCAATGTCTTGTTGATCTTATCGAAGTTTAACTATAATCGAAGATAGCGATATATCGAAGGAGTCAGATCAATAAACCACAATATATGTAAAAGAGCGTGAAATGCACGATGAGGCGAATGCAATCAGAAAACAACATTGGTTTGTTTAAGTTGGTTTTCAAGAACAGTTTAATTTGCAAATTATAGACATCTTCATCAAATTGAATCCATGTATATTTATTTAGTGAGGTGTTTGGAAAACAAGCAATCTACATTTAATATAATAAACTAAGGGTACTTACAACAACAGTTATCTATTGTAACCGATATCATAAGTAATTTATGTTTTATATAATTTCACTGCTGATGGGTTTCGAACCCAGAACCTAAGTGTATGTATCACAACGGTTTATTATCATAACCGTTGTGATATATGGCTCGCGCCCTATCTTTCAATAACGGTTTCCAGCCTGTTGTAGAAACAGCTAACTTACAACGACAATCTACATAACAACGCCTTCGCCCACGGCATTATATGTCATTCTCAACCGTTGTTAAATGGATTTTTCGTAGTAGTGAATATAATACAACAACTATAATTTTAAAAGTTTTAATATAAATAAGTTACTAAAGAAATTATTGGGGGTGCATATTTGATATACGTGATAAATATTTATTTATTAAATTAAAGTAGATTTGTATAATTTTTTCCCTCTTATTTTAAATTAATAACAAAATTAATTCTCAATTTCAAATTCAAATGATTTTGTTCTCCCTCACACATATATGCCCTAAAAACTTATGGTGTATTTATTTATTGTAATGATGTGTCGCATTATTTTTTCTTTTTAATATGTAAAATATGAGTAAAATTGTTTGAATTTTAATTAAAATGTTTAATTATGTGAGTGTTAAAGACTGAGTTTGAATCCAATACTGGAGGCAAGGTTCTCAAGATTTTTTCAATGATCTTCAATTCACTAAGGTTTTGTTTGGTTGGGGTTATGGAGGGACGAGAGAAAATATTTTAAATCACTACTACAAAAAGTATATACGACGATGCCAATTTTACTAAGGTTCTTTAAGGGACTATGGTAACATCTCTAAAACCAGGCGCCATCATTTTTATTTATTTTTGAATAAAAATAGTTGACATATTGTCACGGTTGGATAATGCAATTGTGGTGAAAGTTTCAAAATAACATGTGTTTGAATTATAACAACAACAATTTTGTGATTTCTTTAATATTATGGTAGCGTCTTTCTTTTCGATTTATTTTTAAATTAAAAATAAATGTATTTTCACTACGGTTGATTACCACAACTGTGGGGATATCAGTTACCTCCTTTTATTTTTATTTTCTTATTGACGTCATTCATTTTCATTTATTTTTAAATTGAAAGTATTCCACATTTCACTACGGTTGTTTGAAGGAACCGTTGTGATATATTTTGGCCTCTATTTTTAAATTTTTTAATGGTAAAAAATTGGCGTATTTTATAAAAATTAATTAAATAAATCTAATATCACTACGGTTGGTTCAAACAATCGTGGTGAAATGTTCTATTCAGAAAACACGAAACACAACTTAGCTTGTCTATTCAGTTTTCTTTTTTTCATTTCATCACTAAGAAAGATTTAACTCTAACACATTTAGAGCAAGTTGAACCCATTTTTTCATCTTCATTAACGAAACGAAACACGCAATCATTATCTTTCATTCCTTTGTTAACGTACAAATTCATCACTATCATTCATTCTTGGGTTTTCCTTTTACATTTCAACAAATTTTTTTATAACTATCGTTCTTTATTGGGTTTCTCGTTTAAAAAAACAACGAAAAGTTAAGTCAAAGTAGGAAGATGAAATAAGGAGGACAAAATTATTTTACTTATTCATCATGTTTCTAGTACGTAAACTATTTACCATGCATGTATGGTACATTTATGTTCTTGTTGTTAATGTTTACATTGTTGTTGTTCATGTTTGAAGGCTTTAAAAGATTTGACTAAATTTTGGTAAAACATGATGTTTAACAAGATGTTCCAACATGATGAAGTCTGCTGATAAAGACTTGTCAAACAAGATGTCCTAGCTTGTGGACTCGACATCTTGGTCTGTTATAATAGGTTGTTGCAGATCTGGTCCAAGATTTAAGGAGCAATCAGAACATGGATCAAGGAATAAATAAACAGATATTTTGAAGCCCGTGGATGACTGACGATTATAAAAGGAAAACCGAGACCTAGGGCAGAATAAGAATTCTTATCAAGACTTTTGTAAAGTAGAAAATAAGGATTTATGGTTTTGAGAGTCGTGTACTTCCTTGTGTTGTAAGTCACCCTTTGTATCGTTTGATGCATTGTGGTAGACATAGTTTTACAGATTCAGAAACCTGTAGGTAATGAATTGTGTATTATTCTTTGATGAAGATATTAAGCAAATTCAAGAGTTATTGTTAGTCAAGAGTCTTGACTGAATAGTGTATTAGAAGGGGTGTCTTTCAATTAAACAGATTGATGCAGTTGCTGGAGGTTGTAACTGTTAGATATGACTAAGGTGATTTAGGGATTGAGATAGGTTTCTCTTATCTAGATGGAGTTTCTAGATAGAATTTCACTGGGTAGGGAATTAAGTGAGGAGTTATAAACGAGAGAATTTAGCTCTAAATTAATACTACTAATAGTGAATTCATTCCTGGTTTGGTAGACCCTAGATGTAGGTGTTGTTGTTCACCAAACTAGGTCATCATATCCTTGTGTTATTTATCTTTCTGTTTTATTCAATTCAGTCTGCTCTCTTGATCAGAAGTTTATGTCTTGACTGATGTTGAAACGTCTGTCACAACATTGTTTTAACCTGAAGTGTTTTGGAATGTTTATGTTCTATCCTTGTTCAATTTTTAGCAGAGATCAATGTCTCGACATCTAATAGGACATCTGTGATCTACATGCCAGAATTTCAATTGGTATCAGAGCAGGCATTCTATTCTGTTTCGGGATGAGTTTTAGGGAAGATACTTTCTGGTCTTTGAACAAGGAAGGAGGTTGTATAATCAGATCATCCATTGGTGTTGTGGGATAGGTTATTCCAGATAAACAACTGTTGATGGTTGACTGATATCTTGTGAAGATTCTACCGCTGCTGCTGATAATGTTGTTATTGTTACACATGGTGCTTTATAAGATGTTCTAACATCTTACCTGGTGCTTGTTGAAGATTGTTTGAGGATCTCTAGTTGTTCTTACCATCACTAGCTGGGAGTAACGCAGAGAAGAGAGCACTGTGACCTGGGTTCCTCTGAAGGATTCCTGGATGTTGTTTGGAAGATAGTTTCAACCAGGAAAAAGACTCAGAAGAAAAGATGGTCAAGAAGATGTTGCATAAGTGCTCAGAAGTGTGACATGAGAATGTCATACCATGGAAGAGAGCCAAGAGAAAATTATTTTTGCTTGAGGATCTCCTATCATATCTCCTGGAAGGAAGTATTTAGGAGGAACTGCACAAGTGTACTGACATTCAACTAGGTTGGAATTGGAGAAATTGCAGATCAAAGTCAAGCATTCTTATGAGTGTGAAGACATTGAGAAACTCTTTCTGCTGATCTCAAGAGCATATACATGAGGAGTCTAACTCTTGGAAAGCGATCCTGATTATTTAAAGATATTCTGGTGTGTCTGAAGATGGCAAGGAAGAATTTTGCTTTGAAGATTTCTTCTTAGGATGTGCTGGATACCTTATGGCTAGAGTAAGGAGGTGTGTCAGCCTAAAGAAAAAGGGAATCTAATGACTTTTGATGTCTGAAGAATGCAGAATTGGGATTTAAGATCAATTGCTATTTGTGGTCCTAGTAAGTATTTAATTGATTATCCTATTGCCTGGTGTTGAAGAAAGATGTTGTCAAATTGTCACACCAGAAGGCGTAGCTTTGGATGGTTGCAAGAACTCATAATCAATTTCAATGATCCGTTCATTGGAAAAGGAAATGATGTTCAATCAGATGTTGAGACATCATTCCAGAGGAGTGTTTTGGCATATGATCTGGTTGCTAAACAAATGTGTGATGACCAAATTTGTTGGGAATTTCATTCAGATTGGTCTTGAAGAGATATTTGGTATGCTGTCTAGGAAGTTTCTATGGTGAAGTGAAGATTGACTCGTGATCATCTTGATGAACATTCCCTGGGTCAGTTTATTTCTGATATAATTTCATGGGGTGATAGGAGTATGAGTTCTGATTCCTAGTGGAGGACTTTTAATGGCTTATCAACCAGACTATATGGAGATCTGTCTCTAGTATAGATGATTTTATTGCAAAAGGAACTCAATTTTCCAAATCAAGTATTTTTAAAGACCGGTTGTTATATTGCTTAAGAAAGGATAGAGGTTGTTTACTCAAACTTGAATATAAAGTTTAAGTCTATGAGAACATGGAACTCTTGTTTTGTTATGGTGGAAAAGCCATTCAAGGTGGGATAATGTCTGGAAGTCTAAGAGTTAGATCTTCAAGACTGAGTCAGGCATGTGTGATTTCATCAGTTGGCTAGTCAAGTCATTGATGTAGATCAAATGTTCTGACATGGGGCTGAACATTAGGGTGTTCATTCTAGAGTCATATGTGTGCATTGGAGTTGTACCATCTTGCATAGGCTGGTCTTCTTAGGAGTGGTTGCTCTCTAAATATACTGTTGTTTCTAAATTATATCTCAACCTCTTTGGATCAGGGGAGTTGTTGGTTGCTTGATTGAAGTCTAATCTAAGATGTTGGATATGAGGGTTCCAGAGTTCTCTGTCTGAGGTAAGGGGATGGTGGAAGATATTATGATTATTCATTTATGGTGGAAGGTGGCTTTTGAGTGTGACTCAAGAAACTATCTACTCATGCCTGTTGCTCTAGGTTGATTATATCATCACCTATTGAAACATTAGCCCTTGCTAGTACTGATGTACTGTGTCTTGTGTTAGACTGTACAAGGTGGCGTTTTGTAGGAAATAAGACTTTAGGGCAGAGGGTAAACAGACCTTACTGAGAAGTTTGTTTAGATTGGGATGTCTGAACTTTGTGCTCTTGGGTTGAAGATTCATGAGGCTCGTGAGAATTTATTTCTCTTTATGGAATTCTGACTTCTGTGATGGTTTATGATCTACTACAGCGGTGACCTGTTGTGATTCTCATGTGTTTCTTTCTTATAGAAGTATGAGAATGGTTAGTTCAGTGTTTAGTGGTTCAAGAATCAAAGTCATGTCTTCTCTAATTGAGCCTGATGTCCTAAATGATGTTGGAACATCATTCCTGGTTTTGGTTATTCTTGGAGGTTGACTGAGGTTGACTTTCAGTCTTGGAGCTATATCTATTCATGGTTGAATATAGTGTAGAGCTAGTGGTCAAGACTGTGTGCATTCTGGTGATAGGTTCTGCTGGAACTATCACTAGAAAAGATTGTATCAGGGTGAAGGTGTATCACTCTTCATATGGAGAAGGGGTCTAGTGTATTCCAAGAGTGGACGACATTCTGTCTAACCAAGAAGCTAAGAGAATGTGTATGTGTCCTTCAGGGATGTGAGGATTTCAGTTTTGATTGGATTCATTCTCAAAGATCAAGGTTGTCTATGGCTATAAGATTCAAGATGAATTTATACAAGGTGTGGATATGTTCAGGAGGGAGTGGTCAATGGTGTTATTTGGTCTCAATCCAAGAGTTTGTTGGTTGTGATACAAGGAGTGAGATCCTGGTGTTTGTTCTCACTTATAAGCTGGAAGATGCTCATGTGATTCTTGTGAAGATGTGATGTCAAGAAGGATGTCTTGACATCATGGTATGTTAATTTCATGGCTTTGAAAGCTCTGCTTGGAAGTTTGATCTGTTAAGGCTATTGACTTATATCAACATTGTTCTTAATTCTTAGGAGAGACCTGAGAAATAAGATTGGATAGTTGTCGCTCCCGGGATTTTCATCCTAGTACAAACGCGAAAGTGGCACCGAAACAGAGTCGCCAGCAATGTGTATTTATCCCATGAGAGGGAAAGGAAACACTGCATAAACCTGAAGGAAAGGAAAAGCATGGTCTTGCGACCAAAAGAACTGGGTTCGGGAGTCGGTTACGCGCGAGGAAGGTATTAGCACCCCCACGCGTCCATCGTACCCGATGGGATCCACGCTTGCTTGTCTCGATCAAAGGGTGTAAAGAAAGGATACTGGAAAAGGAACTGAAAGAAAGAAAGGAGAAAGAAAAGAAAAGGAACGGGAAAAAAATGTAGGGAAAATAAAAGAAGTGCTCGCATGGGCCCTACCCCACTGCCTACGTATCTCATCGGGAGCATGAGAATCAGAGCGACGTAGTTCCCCTCAATAGGGATGGATTGTTTGTGTTTTTTAGAGAACGGCTTACGTTCTAGCTCAGGTGTTGCAGGCTCGCTGGTCCGAGTGCGTTACCATCTTGCAAGAGAACGAGTAGAAGCACGTTCGTACGCTGAGACTGAGTGAGGTGAGAAAAGAATTCCCGAAGGAAAGACGTTATTGTTGGTTTTTGTCTTTTAAGAGTCTTTTCATTTGTTTGCATATGACAGTGTATCTGGATCTTAGCCATTGGAATGTGCACATTCTCACATTCCAAGATGGAATGGGTAAGAATGCACACTAAGAGTGAAGAAGACCCCCACACTTAGTTCCAATTGTCAAGGTTCAAACACACTAGCATACTTGTATTTATTAAGTGTTTTGTTGATTATGAAGTGAAGAAGTGTTTTTTATTATTTGCACCTTCAACAAGTATTGCATTTAAGTCCTTCATACAAGATCAAATATGTAACACATTGACCTAAGATGGGCCATATGCTACACATCTTAAGATTATAAGAGAAGACCCCTTATAATCTTTTCTTTATATGAAAGGCCTAAATGCAATAAATGCCTACCTTTATTATATGTTTTGAATTTTCTTTGAGATGAGAAAAGAGACTCAAGAGAGGAGAAAAGGTAAAACCTATATGGACTAAGACTCAATCCTAATTGAAGATTAAAGGGAGTGATCCTAAAGGTTTGTGAGGTTTCAACCTAAAGTCTAAAGAAAGAAAGAATTAAACAATTCACTTCCAAAGTAGAAGATGAATTGTAATCCAAAAAGGGAAAGTAATGAGTTATTAAAAGAAAGCACATAAGTGCTTAACAAAACACAAAATGGAATTGTAAAAGAGAAAGGATAGAAGTTGAATGTGGATTCCTTATCCACACTCAAATGAAACTTACCAAAGCCCCTACATGGTTAGTAAACATGTATAAGAAGTATAAGAAGTAAAAGAACATGTAATGCATCATAAAACTCAAAAGAATTAAATGAGAAAACAAATCCTAGAACCACAACCAGAATGGGCATCATATGGAAACCAATGGTTATTATCATACAAGTGCAAGTGAATAAGCAACAATCATCACCCATTAGCATTTAAACATGTTACAAGAAGAAGGGGTAGATGAAAGATGGAAAGAAATGAAGAGGACATGCATAAATGGAACATGTAAATCAACAACCAGAATTGAAACTAAATGGAAAATGGTTTATAAACATCTCAAAAGTATTTATGAATCAACTTCAAGACATTCAAGAAGTAATATAAGAAGAATTGAAATGAAAGTTCAAAAAGAAAGTGCAAACTACACATGTTAATGATGCACAAAGTTCAAATTGAAATGAACATGTAAAGATGACCTATAATGTGTATCAAAGACCTATAATATCATATGAATGGCTCATAACATATGCAAATGCTCATACAAATGTGCACAAAAGAATTCATGTAAACATGCACTAAAGATTACAATGATATAACATGTCATAATGCTTTAAATGAAATGCATCAAGCAAAAATCAAATGTCCTCATGAAAATTATGAAAACATGGTATTGGAGTTCACTAATCAGAGATGAATCACATATCAAAATAGCATATCAAAATTCAAAGCAAAATGACTTCAAACAAAGCAATTAGGTCAAGTTGAAATATCATGCAAAGTGGTACAAATATAGGCATCAAGACATGTAATAAAGTGACCTAAAAAATCAAACAAAAATCATCTAACATGCTTCAATGTATTAGTGAATCAATGCAAAAAGAAGAGCATCAAAACAATTTTTAATGATCAAGAACAAAATTAAACAAATTCATGTATCATGCTTAGAATGCATCTAAATGGAAATTCAAAGAAAATTATGGACCAGGGGTAAAAAGGTCATAAAATCAGAAAATAAAATCATGAAAAATTTCCTAAATGTTTTAAGAATACACATGAATTTTTGTAGAATTTTCCAATATGTTTTGGTATTTTTAAAAATTAGAAATGAAACATGTACAATAAAGGAAAAATGAAAATGAAATGCAAAGGGAAGGGGGTATGAACATAGCAATAATGCAGTGCAAATTAATTGGGCTTGGAAACAGGGGGGTGTGATTATCAATCTGCATAGGTCCATTTACACGCCAAACACAATAACAAGTGTGCACCATCAGTCAACAATTTTGACCCACTCACAACCATCAGATCAAGTCCAAGTCAAACCAAAGTCAAAGTACTCAAAATCAACGCATGCACGTGAGGACACATGCCACTTACCATGTACCAGGCCACACAAGGTTTAAATAAAATTCAGAAAAATGCACGTGAGTGGCATGTGATTTTTAATGTGTTGTCTCCACATAAGCCACACGATAACGAAACATGAACGGATGAGATTAAAACAATGCAAACCCTAACAGTTGAAGTCACCGGCCGGAGAATGACCTCCGGTCATCTTCTCCGGCGAACAAGCACCACCTGTAACTCACATTTTTTCCAGAAATTCACAAGCCATATACCAAAAGAAAGCTGAACTCATGCACATCACTAATCTAGCCTTTAAATTCACAGATCAATCACGTACACAGAGAATCGAGCACAAACATTTTTGCCCTAGAAAATAATCTAAACACCTATAGTGCCTATCACTAGCCAGAACTCACACTGCTTCTATTAAGCCTCAAATGCCATAAAAACAAGCTAAAATCTGTGAAGAAAGTGTGAGAAAATGGAACCTGAAATTGGAGAACTCTTGAATCAACAGAAAAACCAGAGAAAAGCAATTATCCTCGAGCTTCCTCAGAGCAAAATAAATGCTCTGAATCTTTGGATCTTGGAGAGAGTAAATTGAAATTCCAATTGGAGAAATTGCTGCACTTGATGGCTTGGTCTTACTTCAGCTTGTTCTTGATCAGAAATGCTTGATGATGAACAATTGATGAAGATCAAAGTGAGAATGTGTGAAGAACTCGTGTGAAATCAGAGAGAGCCACTGAGAATTCTGAGAGAAAAAAGTGAGAGCAATTTGAAGTGAGAGTGAAAAAATGAATCCTCCTCTGAATTGTGTGTGAAATTTCAATTTATATCTTGAGTTAAACCACTTGAACCAGGGTTAATTGGCAAGGTTAAATGAGTTCTGAGTTGGTTAACTGGGTGCACCCTAACTAACTGAGTCAAGTTAGTTAGGGAGAGCAATGATAAGGTGATGATAGTTCATGGTAAGCTATGGTGATGGTGACAAGAGAAATGGAATGGCAAGGCTGTGTAACACAAAACTTGTTCAGCAAGCTTGTCATTTCTACTTTCATGCATAGCACGTGCTATGGTGTGTATGCAATGTGTTTGGTTTAAAAAGGCAATGGATAGCTGGTATGAATAAAGCACGTGCAAGCTTGTACCAACAACATCAACAACATTGGTCTTTTTTTCTGGTTTTTTATAACAGTTTGCAGACATGGGTGTTTAATGGTGATTTTCTCTTTGCATTGTGGATGATTTGATGAGTTCTTGGAGTTATTGGCAAGAGGGATTGTAGTAGAACTACTTTGGCATGAAAATTGAATGGAAATAATGCTTGGGAGAGGTTGAAAATGACTTAGAACAATAAGGTTTGGAAACTGGTTATGGGCGAGGAAATGAGGTTGGTGGGCAAGGTGTGCATGGCATGGATTTTCAGTTGTGTTGACCAATCTTTGAGCTATCATAACTCCTTGTCCTTTGATCAAATGAAAAAATCATGAACATCAATCTTGAAGATCTCACATAGGGGAACAACTTTGATGTTGCAAGATTTTTCATTTGAAGCCTTTAACCATGAGTAATTGATCCCTACATTTTGCCCACCAACTGTTTGAGAAAAGGACTGCGCGCAGACCTGGCCAAACTTGGTCATGACATGGTTTTTGGCCTACTTTCCTCCAACTTTGATCAATCATATCTCCCTCATTTTTTATCCAATGGAAATGTTCTACCCATGGATTTGAAGCTTAAAGCAAGGCCTTTCATTGAGGCAGATTGGAATTTTCATTTGGTGCTCCAAATTTGAATGGCCTTGGTTCAAATTCTGATGCAAAATGGCCAAAACTTGCTATTTTTAGTAACCCTACCTCATCCAAAAATGGCAACTTTCCACATCTTGATTTTTTCATGATTCCTTTGGAGTTTCTTGACCAAATTTTGTACATTGGACATATGTAACATGAATTTCATGATTTTGGGCTCAAAAAGTCAAGAGTTGACTTTTTCCTCTGATTATTTGACTTTGCCCCAATTTCTCTGATTCTTGATCCTTCTTCCAATTGAACCACTTCTAAAACCAATTGAGATGCAATTTTCCACATATATACACTTAGGGACATATGGAATACCATGACATCAAGTTTTGTCCAAAAAATCAAAGATTCCCTGATTTAATGGGAAACCCTAGTCTTGGTGCCCACCTCCTAGGAGAAAAATGTGCAGTCTTCAATTTCAAATTCCTCAAAGTATGTTGTGTACCTTCTTAAAGGATGATGAGATATACCATTTGAGGATGATCTTGAATTAATGAGCTATCTCTTTTGAGGGTTTTCCTTCAATTTTTGACCCTCTTGCATATTGAAAGATGTAGTACTTCAATCTCCCCTTGGATTTCACTTTCTTGAGATAGTGGATGATCAATTGAGGTAGTATGAGACATGAGAGACCTCTTGACTTGCCTTGAGACCACTTGATTAACCTTTTGTGTTTTGAATGGTCTCTTGATTGTCCACCTCCCACCTTACCACATGCCCTGATGGTAAGAAGGATGCCATGCTTCATTTTTCTATGTTAAATGCAATGCAATGCTAATGAGATGGATATGATATGATATATGATAATGCTGAACTATGATGCCAAAAGGGGAGAGCAAATTTTGGGGTATTACAGCTGCCCCTATTCAAACGCTGTAGACCTGAATGCCTGAAAGCGATTGCTTTCAGACTTTCAAGGTATATAGTGATTGAATACCAAATATAACCAAAAATTTGCTCTGGATGATGAAGAAGAAACCCCCCGACATTGCTGGATTGAATCTTCAATGAAACATTGTCGGAGAAATCTGCCTTTTGAATGACACCAGACGTCTACTGGCTCGCCGCATTACTGGTAAACTTTAACAATGTCTTTTATGCAATTCCAGACGACTACTGGCCTGCCACACTACTGGTGGACTTTGGAAATGTCTTTTTGAACGACGCCAGACGACTACTGGCTTGCCACACTACTGGTGGACTTTGGAAATGTCTTTTTGAACGACGCCAGACGACTACTGGCTTGCCACACTACTGGTGGACTTTAATAATGTCTTTTATGCAATTCCAGACGACTACTGGCCTGCCACGCTACTGGTGGACTTTGCAGCTTCGTGCCACCCGAAGATGGACTTTTGCCAATCCACTGTTGGACTTTTGCCACCCGAAGACGGACTTTTGCCAATCCACTGTTGGACTTTTAGAATATGCCACCCTTAGATGGACCTTTCGCCAATCCACTGTTGGACTTTTGGAATATGCCACCCTTAGATGGACCTTTCGCCAATCCACTGTTGGACTTTTGCCACCCGAAGATGGACTTTTGCCAATCCACTGTTGGACTTTTAGCTGCTTTGCCACCCGAAGATGGACTTTTGCCAATCCACTGTTGGACTTTTGCCACCCGAAGACGGACTTTTGCCAATCCACTGTTGGACTTTTGCCACCCGAAGACGGACTTTTGCTAATCCACTGTTGGACTTTTGCCACCCGAAGACGGACTTTTGCCAATCCACTGTTGGACTTTTGCCACCCGAAGATGGACTTTTGCCAATCCACTGTTGGACTTTTGCCACCCGAAGACGGACTTTTGCCAATCCACTGTTGGACTTTTAGAATATGCCACCCTTAGATGGACCTTTCGCCAATCCACTGTTGGACTTTTGCCACCCGAAGATGGACTTTTGCCAATCCACTGTTGGACTTTTAGCTGCTTTGCCACCCGAAGATGGACTTTTGCCAATCCACTGTTGGACTTTTGCCACCCGAAGACGGACTTTTGCCAATCCACTGTTGGACTTTTGCCACCCGAAGACGGACTTTTGCCAATCCACTGTTGGGCTTTTGCCACCCGAAGACGGACTTTTGCCAATCCACTGTTGGACTTTTGCCACCCGAAGATGGACTTTTGCCAATCCACTGTTGGACTTTTGGAATTTCAAAATTGAATTACTCTCTGCCTCTGCGCCAGACATCTCTGCCGACTCTGCTGAGGAACCACAATCAATGATTTAATCTCGGAGACTCCTAAAAGGATAATATCTCTGCCGGCGAATGGATGAACAATCCGTCTGCTTCGAATTGTCAAGCTTGCCAACAATAAATTGGACTTTAAGATATGAGGGAATGATGACTCTGCCAGGAATTATTCCATCTGTTTGGGGCTGGATTCTGGTCACAGCAACTCCGCTGGGGATGAGAATTTCTTTGCATGGCGTCTTTCTAGAGGAGAGAAGTCATAAAAACTCTGCTTGGGGATCTATCCAATCCAAGACCCTTTGTAGGGGTTATCCACCTTCTGACCCGGCTGGGGAAAGGCTGTACCATCCTTGTTGAGGAATAGATTCTGCCGATCTTATAAACCTCTGCGGGGAGAACAACAACTCAGCTGGGGAGTATTTCTGACAAGATTCGATGCTGACCTCTGTGGGGATACCATTACCAGAGACACAATCTTGCTGGGGATCAGGGCTACTCTGCCAGGGATATGCAAATCCTGATTAGAACATTCCATTGCAACTTGCTAGGAAGGAGTCCTTAGAGATCTGTTGGGGAAACCCAAAGCAAATCCACAGTAGTCTGCTGAAGAATATGACTGTCAAGCTTAGGGTAAGTACCACAATGCCCCATGTTAGGCGAGCTTTCCTTTAGACAATTCCGTTGGGGATGACGAGTTTATAACAAACTCTGCTGGAGAAAACTGCTTTAAAACGTCTCGTGCTGGGGAAAGCCTTTTGAGAGGATTTTACAGAAGACCAACTGTCCTCAAACTCTACTGGGGATGATCGACACTTCATGCTGGGGAAACAAACATGCCCCATGCTTGGACAACACAACAATTCGTCCCCAAAGAGGATGTCATAAGAGGATTTTACAGAAGATCTAGCCTCTTCAAACTCTTGTGACTTCGCTGGGGATAATGACCATCAGTTTCGGTGTCGACGAGACCACTCTTTTGGGGAACCTGTGACCGTTATCGACACAGAAAAGCTTGTAGCTGTTGGAAGGACTGAATAAGAGAATCGACTTAATAAGATGCAACGGTACCCAGTTGAACTTAATTCACTGATATCGACCCGTTATGACCGACCGTCGACCGAATGATGGACTTAATCAGTGAACATTGTGACAAAAGGGTGACCACCTTTCTCGAACATGATTGCCCCAGTCTTCTGCATGGAAGTAAGTGATTACTCGTCTAGAAGACATGATTCCGTGATCTCGCAAAGGCTTCAATTTTGCCTTTGAGCCTAGTATGAGGCTGCTACCTACAAGCAAAGGATATGCACGTATACCCCGTGCGAGATATGACTTCTGCAACTGAGAAAATCTAACTCTGAACCACCACTTGTTGGGGAGAAAGGTTTGCATGCAATCTCTTGCTGGAGAACATTATTAATGAAGCCTACTGAAGACGGGGACAAAAAATGCCTTGGGTTGGAATGCCCCTTAGTTTCACTCCTTTTGGCTGATTGACTGCATATGCGTGACCAACTGTTTTTCTTCACTTGTCCCAAACCAACATGGTCCACCGGAAGAAATTGTCCCAAGAGGATTTTACAGAAGACTTGACATCCAAAACGCTTCAATGTCTTCAAACTCTCGTAGAGATTCGTTGGATCTCGCCGTAACTGCCCCAGACCGCATGGATTACTTAGAAGAAGTCATCACATGAGGATTTTACAGAAGACTTGGCAAGCTCAATGCTTCAGTGTCTTCAAACTCTTGTAGAGATTCGTTGGATCTCGACGTAACTTCCCCAGACCGTATGGACTACAGAGGAATTCGCCTTGAAAAGATTCATGAACAATCTCATACCACCGTGGGATATTCTGTTCCATTATTCTGAACTCTGGATAGGCTGATTAGTCGTTTGGATGGACTAACTTCTCGTGCTCTTGGTATAGCTTGCCCCAGTATGAACCTTGAAGTGGTTTTGCCCCTGACTACTGATCTTCGAAAGAAAACCAAAAATGCTTGCATTTGTAGGGATTTGAATCTCGCAATAATTGCCCCAGTTTGGTTGAACTTTGAAGAGATTTCTCGACGTGATTGGCTCAGATGAGCTACACCTTAAAGAGATGGTTCGACGTGATTGCCCCAGATCGACTACGTCTTAGCACAACTTGTTGGGAAAGTCCCTGCCCAACAAAGTTTCCTGAGGAAGTACCATTGGATATGGCTGCCTTTCGGGAGTTTCAGGATCCTCAACTCGACAAGATTAAGCTTCTGGACTGAATTTCCATATGTGAACTTCTTTTGATGTCAAACAAATGTATGCAAGCAGAAAATGTTTTATTCTGAGAATGAAAATTCTAATGCAACACAACATGTTAATCTCGAAGTTTTACTAAAAAGATGTAGCAAACCCCTTTGTGAGCGAATCACGGGTTAGGATACGACATTAATTTTTGAAAGAAATAATGCAATGCACATGCAACACCAACAAAGATCTTTTAGCACAACTGATAGGAGTCAGGAACGCTATCTCTTGGTAGTATGCCTTTGAAATAACCCTGTTTCAATTAGGACTTTTGAGGGTTGTAACGGGACTGGTTCACGGTTTTGAGAAAAAAGGATTTACGGCTCAAAGTTTATTGGTGCCCACCCACTCTTCGTGATGTTCTCCAGTCCTACGTTCAGCTAATTTGCACAAGCGTTCGCCTCTCAAAAGATTTCGTGATCTTTAAGGAACCCATGCATCTGATGGTTTGACACCTAATGAGGCTTTGGATTGACAGTCACCCCTTTGTCTTTTGTCCATAGTCACACGACTTTGTTCTTGCTCGAGGATTTTCTTTTGTAATTCTTTTCGCATTTCGCTTTCAAATTCTTTTGCTTATCCCTAACTTTTGCCTGGACTGATTCTTTTGAATCTTTAGATTTTGACGTCCAGCGGGATGCCCTAACTTTTGCCTAAGTTGCTTGTTTTCAAGTTTCAACTTAGCGGGCTTTTTCATTTCCTTTTTTTTTCTCTTTCTTCTCTTTTTTTTTGAACATGTCGTGTGACACTAGCCTGTCTTGACTTTGTTGAAAGGGTTGTGACTACCTCACTCTTTGATTGTTGATGGATAACCATTGTGGTTTCACATCTCTTGACCTCTTGATGGCGGAATAGAAGGTAATGGATCCTCAGATGCACACTCCTTTTGAGGTTTGAACGCTCGGTCAAATTAACTGACGCCTACCCTGCCCCTGGGTTAAATGTGAGGGTTTTTTCCGTACGAAAGAAACTCCTACTTCAAGGCTCAAAGGGGTTAACGAGGGTCTATCTCCCTTATATCTTCAGTGTTTGGGGAGTTGAAACAATGCCTGTACATCCTCAACAGAGTTTTTATTCAAAAGCACACAATTAGAGATTTTTGCGTTTTCAGATCGTCATTCTCCCTCATAGAGTTTGAGCAAGAAAAATGGTATTGCAGTATACATTAGCATTAAATGAGTAAACACAAATGAAATTCTTCAAGAAAACATATTCATTGCATTAAAATCCTCATACCAAATACAAACAAATTTTAACATGCGAACAATGTCTGAACGAACAAATAAAGACTACATATGAAAATGCAGCAAGGAAAATAAAGATTGTCGTTGTTGAGGAGGCTTGGCTCCGTCTAGACTGACCACTTCTGGTGATGTTCTTGTAACTTTGAGCACTCACCATGGTACAGAAGCTTCACCTTGTGGGGTACCGTCTGGGGTGATAACCTTTGAGTCAATCAAATCCTGCACCTTGTGCTGGAACACATTACAGTTATCAAGTGTGTGCCCAAATGTTCCTGAATGGAACTCACAGCTAACACTCATGTCATAGTCCGGAGGAATGGGGTATGGCACGGGCATGGCCCTTCTCAGCTGGATTTGCGAACTTTTGAGCAGACGAGCCAACAACTGACTGTACGGAATAGGAATAGGATCAAATGTCCTCTTGGGCTTCCTTGGTCTGAGTAGCCTCCGCTGCTGATAATCTTGCTGCTGCTGGTTCGGGCGCCCAACCTGGCCCTGCACTTTCCTTTCTGCATTCGGCTGAGGCACAAATAAGGGTTGCTGACATAGGTCTTCTGCAACACAGGGTTGTGGAAGAGATCCCTGACGCGAGGTAGACCCTTTGGAAAAGGAGAGAGTCCTCAGTTCCCTTGCAACAATGGGAGTGACATCACTTGGTTTACCAGCACCAACTGATGCAAACTTGATTGCCCCTGAATCAATTAGCTCCTGGACTTTATGCTTGAACCTGGTACAATTCTCAACATTGTGACCAGGTGCCCCAGAATGGAACTCACATCTAGCCTTAGCATTAGGTCCCAGAATCTTCGTGGGCAATGGTCCCAAACTAACACACTCAACCAGCTTGAGCTCGAGCAAGTAAGAAAGCAATTGCGCATACGAAATCGGAATGGGATCGAACTTCCTCTTAGGCCCCTCTGACTTAGGATCCTCTTGGAAATCAGGAAGTGACTGCTGATGCGAGAGCTCTGAACCTTTAGCTTTCAGAGGAGATTCACGAAGCAATCCATGATCTAAAGCATATCCCAAAGAGATGGGAGGAGTAGAGACCTCTGTTGTGGAAGCGGGCACATGATCATTTTCCTTTTTTAACACCTTATTCAAGATTTCCATGACCAGGCCCATTTGAATCTTCATCTGGTTGACTTCCTCCCTCAGTAGTTCCTGACCTCGGGACAGCGCCTGAATGTCCCCCATAAAATGCCCCAATTGGGCCCTCACCCCAGCCAAATCCTTCTGCATTTGATCCATGATTCTTACTTGATTTCTTCGCGTCGAATATCGGTGAATATGATTCTCAACTATACTGCCTGAAACCAAATAAAGGTTAGAGACCCCGCAATGAGTACCTGAAAAGCAAGTAACAAAAATGCAAAATGATATGCAATGCCATGCAATGCTATGTTTGTCATTTCCGAGGTGCTTTATACCCTGATTCCAATCCAAACCACAGAAATCTGAAGACCAGAAATCGTGATATAAAGAGACGTATCGTGGTCATGTGCTTGTGTGCAGCTATCTGATGAGGAATAATTCTGAATAAAACTGCTCATACTCATTCAACAAAGTATTCAAGTACATTTAAGAAAGGCTCATCCGCAAATGCAATACAAGGAAAAATGGATCCATCAACAAGCCTGATGGTAACCATTAATAACAAAATATAAGGAAAAGAACATCAGTCCGACAATTCCACACCCTTCAGCTTATCACTTGAGTATTTGATCTCCTAAAAAAGTATACGGGTACGCTGGTGATTCGGCTTTTCAATCATTTCTTCGATCAAGACATCCCTTTTCTCAAGAGCTTCAGTTAAAGAACCCATATGCAGCATCAGAGCCTCGTCATCACACACTCCTTTGTGTCTCTTTATGCCGGCTTGCGTCTTGAGTATCTCCCTTTCTATCATGACTTCTTCAAGCTCTTTCTTGGTATTCCTCAGCTCACCTCTAGCTTCTTCTAGCTGTTCTTGACTCTTACCGAGGCTTTCCCGATACTTTCTTCTCTGCTCATGCGCCTTTTCAAGCTCTTCGTCCTTAATCTGCAACTGTTCCTGTAATTCGGCATTCTCTATCCTAACTTCGTCCCAAGCGTGCTGAAACTTTGTTAACTTTTCTTTGGTCTGTGCTAACGCCTGTTTGGTTTGCTTGTGGGCTTGAGTAGCATCATCAGCACCTTTACTAATCTTCCGGAAATGTTGGGCTCTTCCAGCAAAGTCTTTTTCTTTTGCAGTTAGGATTTGTTCAGCATCTTGGGCTTTCCGCTCCAGCTCTTTGTTGGCATGTAGAGCATTCTGAAGACGGCTACTCAACTCGGAATTCTCTCCTTGGAGCTTTTTCACCAAGGCTTGCAACTTGTCAACTTCTTCCACAGTAGCAGTGCTTCTTGCTTTCTCATTCTCCGGATACAGAAGGGGTGCCTTACCAAAAGGCAAGAGAAAATCTTCAACTCTTTTCTTCACCCACTCTTCATATGCTGGATAAACCCGGTTGTTAGGCTTGCCTAGAGTAACTTTCCCCTTTTTCAGTATGCTACCCCAGCTTTCAGAAGCTTTCTGTGCTGCTTCCCAACCATCTGATGTATGAAAATAGAGGGACTCCTCCACATCTCTCTTAATAGGCGGACCTGTCAGGGCATACCCAAATTGTCGAATGGCCAAAGAAGGATTGTAGTTAATCCCACCCAGTCTTCCTATCAGTGGAACGTTAGGGAACTTACCACAGCTGTGGATAATATTCTTGCCAATCAGCCCATGATCTACCCATACGATGTCCTTGGCCACCAATCCCATTAAACGCTGTTTCCACTCTAGAGAATCTTTGGAATCCACAAAAGCCCCTGATTGCGGTAAACGGCCTGCGAACCACTTATAGAACAAAGGTGCACAACAACGAATTATCCCTCCTCTTTTCTTTTCGTTTCGGTTGTACAACGAGTAGTGAAGATCTCCCAGTAGCGTTGGCACCGGGTTCTTCATCATGAATATTCGTATAGCGTCCGTATCAATGAAATCCGGCTCGTTGGGAAACAACACTATGCCGTATATACAAAGGGCTAGCAAAGCATTAAAAACAAGCCAATTCTCGCCTTTAGCTGCTTCCTGGGCCTTCTTAATCAGATATTCCAACTTGTAACCACGAATCTTTCCTTTGTTGGAGACATTGTCGCCTAACTCTGATTTGCTCAAATAAAGAGCACCAGCCAGCTTTCCAAAGTCAAGATCCCCAACTGATCCAAAGAAAGGGGGCTCCTCCTTGATAGCAATCCCCAACATGTTGGAATACTCCTCCAAGGTAGGAACCAACACATAGTCTGGAAATACAAAACACCTCAGAGGCGGATCATAGAACTGCATCAACGTATGGGGACCTCTGGCTTCATAATCACTGACATTACGGACCATAGATAAAATCCACCCATATTTCTCTTCAAAAGCTTCTCGTGCTGCAGGGCTCGCCATTCCCTTCAGCACAACAATAGGGCCCAAAGTAGGCGTAAGGAACTTATAGCTGATGATATTCTTCCTCTCTTTAGTGTTCATCTTTGCAGGGACCTGATGACTGGAATCAAGGGTAATATATGCACCTGGAAATGAATAAACATGTATGTTAGGATATGATAATGCAATGCAAAGGGCAATGTGATCAGGTAATCAGGTGTCTGTGCTGAACTGTGAACGGTGTCATTGTAGGTCTGAGACTAATATAGAACCATAGATAAGAACCATCTGAATACAATAGGATGAAATTTCCTTTTTGTGCAATGATGATAGAAAACCGGGTATGTAGGAGGTCATGGTTACCTGCAAACCTGTAAACAACCCGCCCTTCTCACATGTGGGTACTAGGATGTTCAGTATCCCGGGCTCTCAGGTCGAGAAATGATGATACGTTCACCATTTCTGGTTTGGCATCATCATCAATCGAGGAGGCCTCAACTGATTCTCCAAAACAAAAAGGTCCTCAGCTTCTGGCACTGAGGTCGAGAAGCAATAATACATTCATCCCTCAGGGTACAGTACTACCGCCAATCGAGGAATGCCTCCGCTGATTCTCTTTCAAAAAGGGATGTCCTATAGCAAGTTCCCAGCATTGGGTCCTCGGATCGAGAATGTGCACTGGGTTTGCCACGGAATGTGGTCTGCCACTGTCACATCTCGGGAGGAGTGCCGCAACTGAGTCCTCGGGAATGGTCACCAGAGTCGACAGTCCCTCAAGAGAATAACCACTGGCCTGCATAACATGCAGTAGCAGAAAGCTCCTGATAAAACCTCGTCTGGTTGTGGGTCTCATGAACAACAATACGTGGTCACCACCACGCAAGCGTCATGACTATCCACTCTAATACCTATGTATGTACTCAAGCCTTGGTAGTGGGCTTATCTCTCAGAACACCCATCCCGCCAAACAGACAAAACAGTGCAACACAATATAATATATGATATGTAATGCTAAAATGCGGTAAATACAGTAAAATAAATAAACAACAACATATAGCACAACAGTAAACACCCAATGAAAGAAAAACAGACAAGCGCTGGGATTGACTCGCTAAGGAAACCAGAGATTCTGGGTTCATTTCCCCAGCAGAGTCGCCAGCTGTCGCTCCCGGGATTTTCATCCTAGTACAAACGCGAAAGTGGCACCGAAACAGAGTCGCCAGCAATGTGTATTTATCCCATGAGAGGGAAAGGAAACACTGCATAAACCTGAAGAAAAGGAAAAGCATGGTCTTGCGACCAAAAGAACTGGGTTCGGGAGTCGGTTACGCGCGAGGAAGGTATTAGCACCCCCACGCGTCCATCGTACCCGATGGGATCCACGCTTGCTTGTCTCGATCAAAGGGTGTAAAGAAATGATACTGGAAAAGGAACTGAAAGAAAGAAAGGAGAAAGAAAAGAAAAGGAACGGGAAAAAAATGTAGGGAAAATAAAAGAAGTGCTCGCATGGGCCCTACCCCACTGCCTACGTATCTCATCGGGAGCATGAGAATCAGAGCGACGTAGTTCCCCTCAATAGGGATGGATTGTTTGTGTTTTTTAGAGAACGGCTTACGTTCTAGCTCAGGTGTTGCAGGCTCGCTGGTCCGAGTGCGTTACCATCTTGCAAGAGAACGAGTAGAAGCACGTTCGTACGCTGAGACTGAGTGAGGTGAGAAAAGAATTCCCGAAGGAAAGACGTTATTGTTGGTTTTTGTCTTTTAAGAGTCTTTTCATTTGTTTGCATATGACAGTGTATCTGGATCTTAGCCATTGGAATGTGCACATTCTCACATTCCAAGATGGAATGGGTAAGAATGCACACTAAGAGTGAAGAAGACCCCCACACTTAGTTCCAATTGTCAAGGTTCAAACACACTAGCATACTTGTATTTATTAAGTGTTTTGTTGATTATGAAGTGAAGAAGTGTTTTTTATTATTTGCACCTTCAACAAGTATTGCATTTAAGTCCTTCATACAAGATCAAATATGTAACACATTGACCTAAGATGGGCCATATGCTACACATCTTAAGATTATAAGAGAAGACCCCTTATAATCTTTTCTTTATATGAAAGGCCTAAATGCAATAAATGCCTACCTTTATTATATGTTTTGAATTTTCTTTGAGATGAGAAAAGAGACTCAAGAGAGGAGAAAAGGTAAAACCTATATGGACTAAGACTCAATCCTAATTGAAGATTAAAGGGAGTGATCCTAAAGGTTTGTGAGGTTTCAACCTAAAGTCTAAAGAAAGAAAGAATTAAACAATTCACTTCCAAAGTAGAAGATGAATTGTAATCCAAAAAGGGAAAGTAATGAGTTATTAAAAGAAAGCACATAAGTGCTTAACAAAACACAAAATGGAATTGTAAAAGAGAAAGGATAGAAGTTGAATGTGGATTCCTTATCCACACTCAAATGAAACTTACCAAAGCCCCTACATGGTTAGTAAACATGTATAAGAAGTATAAGAAGTAAAAGAACATGTAATGCATCATAAAACTCAAAAGAATTAAATGAGA
Source organism: Lathyrus tuberosus (assembly GCA_022829125.1). Taxonomy (NCBI): domain Eukaryota; kingdom Viridiplantae; phylum Streptophyta; class Magnoliopsida; order Fabales; family Fabaceae; genus Lathyrus; species Lathyrus tuberosus. The sequence continues at coordinate 7,400,047 of JALAZF010000218.1, read as the reverse complement.
AAACAAATCCTAGAACCACAACCAGAATGGGCATCATATGGAAACCAATGGTTATTATCATACAAGTGCAAGTGAATAAGCAACAATCATCACCCATTAGCATTTAAACATGTTACAAGAAGAAGGGGTAGATGAAAGATGGAAAGAAATGAAGAGGACATGCATAAATGGAACATGTAAATCAACAACCAGAATTGAAACTAAATGGAAAATGGTTTATAAACATCTCAAAAGTATTTATGAATCAACTTCAAGACATTCAAGAAGTAATATAAGAAGAATTGAAATGAAAGTTCAAAAAGAAAGTGCAAACTACACATGTTAATGATGCACAAAGTTCAAATTGAAATGAACATGTAAAGATGACCTATAATGTGTATCAAAGACCTATAATATCATATGAATGGCTCATAACATATGCAAATGCTCATACAAATGTGCACAAAAGAATTCATGTAAACATGCACTAAAGATTACAATGATATAACATGTCATAATGCTTTAAATGAAATGCATCAAGCAAAAATCAAATGTCCTCATGAAAATTATGAAAACATGGTATTGGAGTTCACTAATCAGAGATGAATCACATATCAAAATAGCATATCAAAATTCAAAGCAAAATGACTTCAAACAAAGCAATTAGGTCAAGTTGAAATATCATGCAAAGTGGTACAAATATAGGCATCAAGACATGTAATAAAGTGACCTAAAAAATCAAACAAAAATCATCTAACATGCTTCAATGTATTAGTGAATCAATGCAAAAAGAAGAGCATCAAAACAATTTTTAATGATCAAGAACAAAATTAAACAAATTCATGTATCATGCTTAGAATGCATCTAAATGGAAATTCAAAGAAAATTATGGACCAGGGGTAAAAAGGTCATAAAATCAGAAAATAAAATCATGAAAAATTTCCTAAATGTTTTAAGAATACACATGAATTTTTGTAGAATTTTCCAATATGTTTTGGTATTTTTAAAAATTAGAAATGAAACATGTACAATAAAGGAAAAATGAAAATGAAATGCAAAGGGAAGGGGGTATGAACATAGCAATAATGCAGTGCAAATTAATTGGGCTTGGAAACAGGGGGGTGTGATTATCAATCTGCATAGGTCCATTTACACGCCAAACACAATAACAAGTGTGCACCATCAGTCAACAATTTTGACCCACTCACAACCATCAGATCAAGTCCAAGTCAAACCAAAGTCAAAGTACTCAAAATCAACGCATGCACGTGAGGACACATGCCACTTACCATGTACCAGGCCACACAAGGTTTAAATAAAATTCAGAAAAATGCACGTGAGTGGCATGTGATTTTTAATGTGTTGTCTCCACATAAGCCACACGATAACGAAACATGAACGGATGAGATTAAAACAATGCAAACCCTAACAGTTGAAGTCACCGGCCGGAGAATGACCTCCGGTCATCTTCTCCGGCGAACAAGCACCACCTGTAACTCACATTTTTTCCAGAAATTCACAAGCCATATACCAAAAGAAAGCTGAACTCATGCACATCACTAATCTAGCCTTTAAATTCACAGATCAATCACGTACACAGAGAATCGAGCACAAACATTTTTGCCCTAGAAAATAATCTAAACACCTATAGTGCCTATCACTAGCCAGAACTCACACTGCTTCTATTAAGCCTCAAATGCCATAAAAACAAGCTAAAATCTGTGAAGAAAGTGTGAGAAAATGGAACCTGAAATTGGAGAACTCTTGAATCAACAGAAAAACCAGAGAAAAGCAATTATCCTCGAGCTTCCTCAGAGCAAAATAAATGCTCTGAATCTTTGGATCTTGGAGAGAGTAAATTGAAATTCCAATTGGAGAAATTGCTGCACTTGATGGCTTGGTCTTACTTCAGCTTGTTCTTGATCAGAAATGCTTGATGATGAACAATTGATGAAGATCAAAGTGAGAATGTGTGAAGAACTCGTGTGAAATCAGAGAGAGCCACTGAGAATTCTGAGAGAAAAAAGTGAGAGCAATTTGAAGTGAGAGTGAAAAAATGAATCCTCCTCTGAATTGTGTGTGAAATTTCAATTTATATCTTGAGTTAAACCACTTGAACCAGGGTTAATTGGCAAGGTTAAATGAGTTCTGAGTTGGTTAACTGGGTGCACCCTAACTAACTGAGTCAAGTTAGTTAGGGAGAGCAATGATAAGGTGATGATAGTTCATGGTAAGCTATGGTGATGGTGACAAGAGAAATGGAATGGCAAGGCTGTGTAACACAAAACTTGTTCAGCAAGCTTGTCATTTCTACTTTCATGCATAGCACGTGCTATGGTGTGTATGCAATGTGTTTGGTTTAAAAAGGCAATGGATAGCTGGTATGAATAAAGCACGTGCAAGCTTGTACCAACAACATCAACAACATTGGTCTTTTTTTCTGGTTTTTTATAACAGTTTGCAGACATGGGTGTTTAATGGTGATTTTCTCTTTGCATTGTGGATGATTTGATGAGTTCTTGGAGTTATTGGCAAGAGGGATTGTAGTAGAACTACTTTGGCATGAAAATTGAATGGAAATGATGCTTGGGAGAGGTTGAAAATGACTTAGAACAATAAGGTTTGGAAACTGGTTATGGGCGAGGAAATGAGGTTGGTGGGCAAGGTGTGCATGGCATGGATTTTCAGTTGTGTTGACCAATCTTTGAGCTATCATAACTCCTTGTCCTTTGATCAAATGAAAAAATCATGAACATCAATCTTGAAGATCTCACATAGGGGAACAACTTTGATGTTGCAAGATTTTTCATTTGAAGCCTTTAACCATGAGTAATTGATCCCTACATTTTGCCCACCAACTGTTTGAGAAAAGGACTGCGCGCAGACCTGGCCAAACTTGGTCATGACATGGTTTTTGGCCTACTTTCCTCCAACTTTGATCAATCATATCTCCCTCATTTTTTATCCAATGGAAATGTTCTACCCATGGATTTGAAGCTTAAAGCAAGGCCTTTCATTGAGGCAGATTGGAATTTTCATTTGGTGCTCCAAATTTGAATGGCCTTGGTTCAAATTCTGATGCAAAATGGCCAAAACTTGCTATTTTTAGTAACCCTACCTCATCCAAAAATGGCAACTTTCCACATCTTGATTTTTTCATGATTCCTTTGGAGTTTCTTGACCAAATTTTGTACATTGGACATATGTAACATGAATTTCATGATTTTGGGCTCAAAAAGTCAAGAGTTGACTTTTTCCTCTGATTATTTGACTTTGCCCCAATTTCTCTGATTCTTGATCCTTCTTCCAATTGAACCACTTCTAAAACCAATTGAGATGCAATTTTCCACATATATACACTTAGGGACATATGGAATACCATGACATCAAGTTTTGTCCAAAAAATCAAAGATTCCCTGATTTAATGGGAAACCCTAGTCTTGGTGCCCACCTCCTAGGAGAAAAATGTGCAGTCTTCAATTTCAAATTCCTCAAAGTATGTTGTGTACCTTCTTAAAGGATGATGAGATATACCATTTGAGGATGATCTTGAATTAATGAGCTATCTCTTTTGAGGGTTTTCCTTCAATTTTTGACCCTCTTGCATATTGAAAGATGTAGTACTTCAATCTCCCCTTGGATTTCACTTTCTTGAGATAGTGGATGATCAATTGAGGTAGTATGAGACATGAGAGACCTCTTGACTTGCCTTGAGACCACTTGATTAACCTTTTGTGTTTTGAATGGTCTCTTGATTGTCCACCTCCCACCTTACCACATGCCCTGATGGTAAGAAGGATGCCATGCTTCATTTTTCTATGTTAAATGCAATGCAATGCTAATGAGATGGATATGATATGATATATGATAATGCTGAACTATGATGCCAAAAGGGGAGAGCAAATTTTGGGGTATTACAGCTGCCCCTATTCAAACGCTGTAGACCTGAATGCCTGAAAGCGATTGCTTTCAGACTTTCAAGGTATATAGTGATTGAATACCAAATATAACCAAAAATTTGCTCTGGATGATGAAGAAGAAACCCCCCGACATTGCTGGATTGAATCTTCAATGAAACATTGTCGGAGAAATCTGCCTTTTGAATGACACCAGACGTCTACTGGCTCGCCGCATTACTGGTAAACTTTAACAATGTCTTTTATGCAATTCCAGACGACTACTGGCCTGCCACACTACTGGTGGACTTTGGAAATGTCTTTTTGAACGACGCCAGACGACTACTGGCTTGCCACACTACTGGTGGACTTTGGAAATGTCTTTTTGAACGACGCCAGACGACTACTGTCTTGCCACACTACTGGTGGACTTTAATAATGTCTTTTATGCAATTCCAGACGACTACTGGCCTGCCACGCTACTGGTGGACTTTGCAGCTTCGTGCCACCCGAAGATGGACTTTTGCCAATCCACTGTTGGACTTTTGCCACCCGAAGACGGACTTTTGCCAATCCACTGTTGGACTTTTAGAATATGCCACCCTTAGATGGACCTTTCGCCAATCCACTGTTGGACTTTTGGAATATGCCACCCTTAGATGGACCTTTCGCCAATCCACTGTTGGACTTTTGCCACCCGAAGATGGACTTTTGCCAATCCACTGTTGGACTTTTAGCTGCTTTGCCACCCGAAGATGGACTTTTGCCAATCCACTGTTGGACTTTTGCCACCCGAAGACGGACTTTTGCCAATCCACTGTTGGACTTTTGCCACCCGAAGACGGACTTTTGCTAATCCACTGTTGGACTTTTGCCACCCGAAGACGGACTTTTGCCAATCCACTGTTGGACTTTTGCCACCCGAAGATGGACTTTTGCCAATCCACTGTTGGACTTTTGCCACCCGAAGACGGACTTTTGCCAATCCACTGTTGGACTTTTAGAATATGCCACCCTTAGATGGACCTTTCGCCAATCCACTGTTGGACTTTTGCCACCCGAAGATGGACTTTTGCCAATCCACTGTTGGACTTTTAGCTGCTTTGCCACCCGAAGATGGACTTTTGCCAATCCACTGTTGGACTTTTGCCACCCGAAGACGGACTTTTGCCAATCCACTGTTGGACTTTTGCCACCCGAAGACGGACTTTTGCCAATCCACTGTTGGGCTTTTGCCACCCGAAGACGGACTTTTGCCAATCCACTGTTGGACTTTTGCCACCCGAAGATGGACTTTTGCCAATCCACTGTTGGACTTTTGGAATTTCAAAATTGAATTACTCTCTGCCTCTGCGCCAGACATCTCTGCCGACTCTGCTGAGGAACCACAATCAATGATTTAATCTCGGAGACTCCTAAAAGGATAATATCTCTGCCGGCGAATGGATGAACAATCCGTCTGCTTCGAATTGTCAAGCTTGCCAACAATAAATTGGACTTTAAGATATGAGGGAATGATGACTCTGCCAGGAATTATTCCATCTGTTTGGGGCTGGATTCTGGTCACAGCAACTCCGCTGGGGATGAGAATTTCTTTGCATGGCGTCTTTCTAGAGGAGAGAAGTCATAAAAACTCTGCTTGGGGATCTATCCAATCCAAGACCCTTTGTAGGGGTTATCCACCTTCTGACCCGGCTGGGGAAAGGCTGTACCATCCTTGTTGAGGAATAGATTCTGCCGATCTTATAAACCTCTGCGGGGAGAACAACAACTCAGCTGGGGAGTATTTCTGACAAGATTCGATGCTGACCTCTGTGGGGATACCATTACCAGAGACACAATCTTGCTGGGGATCAGGGCTACTCTGCCAGGGATATGCAAATCCTGATTAGAACATTCCATTGCAACTTGCTAGGAAGGAGTCCTTAGAGATCTGTTGGGGAAACCCAAAGCAAATCCACAGTAGTCTGCTGAAGAATATGACTGTCAAGCTTAGGGTAAGTACCACAATGCCCCATGTTAGGCGAGCTTTCCTTTAGACAATTCCGTTGGGGATGACGAGTTTATAACAAACTCTGCTGGAGAAAACTGCTTTAAAACGTCTCGTGCTGGGGAAAGCCTTTTGAGAGGATTTTACAGAAGACCAACTGTCCTCAAACTCTACTGGGGATGATCGACACTTCATGCTGGGGAAACAAACATGCCCCATGCTTGGACAACACAACAATTCGTCCCCAAAGAGGATGTCATAAGAGGATTTTACAGAAGATCTAGCCTCTTCAAACTCTTGTGACTTCGCTGGGGATAATGACCATCAGTTTCGGTGTCGACGAGACCACTCTTTTGGGGAACCTGTGACCGTTATCGACACAGAAAAGCTTGTAGCTGTTGGAAGGACTGAATAAGAGAATCGACTTAATAAGATGCAACGGTACCCAGTTGAACTTAATTCACTGATATCGACCCGTTATGACCGACCGTCGACCGAATGATGGACTTAATCAGTGAACATTGTGACAAAAGGGTGACCACCTTTCTCGAACATGATTGCCCCAGTCTTCTGCATGGAAGTAAGTGATTACTCGTCTAGAAGACATGATTCCGTGATCTCGCAAAGGCTTCAATTTTGCCTTTGAGCCTAGTATGAGGCTGCTACCTACAAGCAAAGGATATGCACGTATACCCCGTGCGAGATATGACTTCTGCAACTGAGAAAATCTAACTCTGAACCACCACTTGTTGGGGAGAAAGGTTTGCATGCAATCTCTTGCTGGAGAACATTATTAATGAAGCCTACTGAAGACGGGGACAAAAAATGCCTTGGGTTGGAATGCCCCTTAGTTTCACTCCTTTTGGCTGATTGACTGCATATGCGTGACCAACTGTTTTTCTTCACTTGTCCCAAACCAACATGGTCCACCGGAAGAAATTGTCCCAAGAGGATTTTACAGAAGACTTGACATCCAAAACGCTTCAATGTCTTCAAACTCTCGTAGAGATTCGTTGGATCTCGCCGTAACTGCCCCAGACCGCATGGATTACTTAGAAGAAGTCATCACATGAGGATTTTACAGAAGACTTGGCAAGCTCAATGCTTCAGTGTCTTCAAACTCTTGTAGAGATTCGTTGGATCTCGACGTAACTTCCCCAGACCGTATGGACTACAGAGGAATTCGCCTTGAAAAGATTCATGAACAATCTCATACCACCGTGGGATATTCTGTTCCATTATTCTGAACTCTGGATAGGCTGATTAGTCGTTTGGATGGACTAACTTCTCGTGCTCTTGGTATAGCTTGCCCCAGTATGAACCTTGAAGTGGTTTTGCCCCTGACTACTGATCTTCGAAAGAAAACCAAAAATGCTTGCATTTGTAGGGATTTGAATCTCGCAATAATTGCCCCAGTTTGGTTGAACTTTGAAGAGATTTCTCGACGTGATTGGCTCAGATGAGCTACACCTTAAAGAGATGGTTCGACGTGATTGCCCCAGATCGACTACGTCTTAGCACAACTTGTTGGGAAAGTCCCTGCCCAACAAAGTTTCCTGAGGAAGTACCATTGGATATGGCTGCCTTTCGGGAGTTTCAGGATCCTCAACTCGACAAGATTAAGCTTCTGGACTGAATTTCCATATGTGAACTTCTTTTGATGTCAAACAAATGTATGCAAGCAGAAAATGTTTTATTCTGAGAATGAAAATTCTAATGCAACACAACATGTTAATCTCGAAGTTTTACTAAAAAGATGTAGCAAACCCCTTTGTGAGCGAATCACGGGTTAGGATACGACATTAATTTTTGAAAGAAATAATGCAATGCACATGCAACACCAACAAAGATCTTTTAGCACAACTGATAGGAGTCAGGAACGCTATCTCTTGGTAGTATGCCTTTGAAATAACCCTGTTTCAATTAGGACTTTTGAGGGTTGTAACGGGACTGGTTCACGGTTTTGAGAAAAAAGGATTTACGGCTCAAAGTTTATTGGTGCCCACCCACTCTTCGTGATGTTCTCCAGTCCTACGTTCAGCTAATTTGCACAAGCGTTCGCCTCTCAAAAGATTTCGTGATCTTTAAGGAACCCATGCATCTGATGGTTTGACACCTAATGAGGCTTTGGATTGACAGTCACCCCTTTGTCTTTTGTCCATAGTCACACGACTTTGTTCTTGCTCGAGGATTTTCTTTTGTAATTCTTTTCGCATTTCGCTTTCAAATTCTTTTGCTTATCCCTAACTTTTGCCTGGACTGATTCTTTTGAATCTTTAGATTTTGACGTCCAGCGGGATGCCCTAACTTTTGCCTAAGTTGCTTGTTTTCAAGTTTCAACTTAGCGGGCTTTTTCATTTCCTTTTTTTTTCTCTTTCTTCTCTTTTTTTTTGAACATGTCGTGTGACACTAGCCTGTCTTGACTTTGTTGAAAGGGTTGTGACTACCTCACTCTTTGATTGTTGATGGATAACCATTGTGGTTTCACATCTCTTGACCTCTTGATGGCGGAATAGAAGGTAATGGATCCTCAGATGCACACTCCTTTTGAGGTTTGAATGCTCGGTCAAATTAACTGACGCCTACCCTGCCCCTGGGTTAAATGTGAGGGTTTTTTCCGTACGAAAGAAACTCCTACTTCAAGGCTCAAAGGGGTTAACGAGGGTCTATCTCCCTTATATCTTCAGTGTTTGGGGAGTTGAAACAATGCCTGTACATCCTCAACAGAGTTTTTATTCAAAAGCACACAATTAGAGATTTTTGCGTTTTCAGATCGTCATTCTCCCTCATAGAGTTTGAGCAAGAAAAATGGTATTGCAGTATACATTAGCATTAAATGAGTAAACACAAATGAAATTCTTCAAGAAAACATATTCATTGCATTAAAATCCTCATACCAAATACAAACAAATTTTAACATGCGAACAATGTCTGAACGAACAAATAAAGACTACATATGAAAATGCAGCAAGGAAAATAAAGATTGTCGTTGTTGAGGAGGCTTGGCTCCGTCTAGACTGACCACTTCTGGTGATGTTCTTGTAACTTTGAGCACTCACCATGGTACAGAAGCTTCACCTTGTGGGGTACCGTCTGGGGTGATAACCTTTGAGTCAATCAAATCCTGCACCTTGTGCTGGAACACATTACAGTTATCAAGTGTGTGCCCAAATGTTCCTGAATGGAACTCACAGCTAACACTCATGTCATAGTCCGGAGGAATGGGGTATGGCACGGGCATGGCCCTTCTCAGCTGGATTTGCGAACTTTTGAGCAGACGAGCCAACAACTGACTGTACAGAATAGGAATAGGATCAAATGTCCTCTTGGGCTTCCTTGGTCTGAGTAGCCTCCGCTGCTGATAATCTTGCTGCTGCTGGTTCGGGCGCCCAACCTGGCCCTGCACTTTCCTTTCTGCATTCGGCTGAGGCACAAATAAGGGTTGCTGACATAGGTCTTCTGCAACACAGGGTTGTGGAAGAGATCCCTGACGCGAGGTAGACCCTTTGGAAAAGGAGAGAGTCCTCAGTTCCCTTGCAACAATGGGAGTGACATCACTTGGTTTACCAGCACCAACTGATGCAAACTTGATTGCCCCTGAATCAATTAGCTCCTGGACTTTATGCTTGAACCTGGTACAATTCTCAACATTGTGACCAGGTGCCCCAGAATGGAACTCACATCTAGCCTTAGCATTAGGTCCCAGAATCTTCGTGGGCAATGGTCCCAAACTAACACACTCAACCAGCTTGAGCTCGAGCAAGTAAGAAAGCAATTGCGCATACGAAATCGGAATGGGATCGAACTTCCTCTTAGGCCCCTCTGACTTAGGATCCTCTTGGAAATCAGGAAGTGACTGCTGATGCGAGAGCTCTGAACCTTTAGCTTTCAGAGGAGATTCACGAAGCAATCCATGATCTAAAGCATATCCCAAAGAGATGGGAGGAGTAGAGACCTCTGTTGTGGAAGCGGGCACATGATCATTTTCCTTTTTTAACACCTTATTCAAGATTTCCATGACCAGGCCCATTTGAATCTTCATCTGGTTGACTTCCTCCCTCAGTAGTTCCTGACCTCGGGACAGCGCCTGAATGTCCCCCATAAAATGCCCCAATTGGGCCCTCACCCCAGCCAAATCCTTCTGCATTTGATCCATGATTCTTACTTGATTTCTTCGCGTCGAATATCGGTGAATATGATTCTCAACTATACTGCCTGAAACCAAATAAAGGTTAGAGACCCCGCAATGAGTACCTGAAAAGCAAGTAACAAAAATGCAAAATGATATGCAATGCCATGCAATGCTATGTTTGTCATTTCCGAGGTGCTTTATACCCTGATTCCAATCCAAACCACAGAAATCTGAAGACCAGAAATCGTGATATAAAGAGACGTATCGTGGTCATGTGCTTGTGTGCAGCTATCTGATGAGGAATAATTCTGAATAAAACTGCTCATACTCATTCAACAAAGTATTCAAGTACATTTAAGAAAGGCTCATCCGCAAATGCAATACAAGGAAAAATGGATCCATCAACAAGCCTGATGGTAACCATTAATAACAAAATATAAGGAAAAGAACATCAGTCCGACAATTCCACACCCTTCAGCTTATCACTTGAGTATTTGATCTCCTCAAAAAGTATACGGGTACGCTGGTGATTCGGCTTTTCAATCATTTCTTCGATCAAGACATCCCTTTTCTCAAGAGCTTCAGTTAAAGAACCCATATGCAGCATCAGAGCCTCGTCATCACACACTCCTTTGTGTCTCTTTATGCCGGCTTGCGTCTTGAGTATCTCCCTTTCTATCATGACTTCTTCAAGCTCTTTCTTGGTATTCCTCAGCTCACCTCTAGCTTCTTCTAGCTGTTCTTGACTCTTACCGAGGCTTTCCCGATACTTTCTTCTCTGCTCATGCGCCTTTTCAAGCTCTTCGTCCTTAATCTGCAACTGTTCCTGTAATTCGGCATTCTCTATCCTAACTTCGTCCCAAGCGTGCTGAAACTTTGTTAACTTTTCTTTGGTCTGTGCTAACGCCTGTTTGGTTTGCTTGTGGGCTTGAGTAGCATCATCAGCACCTTTACTAATCTTCCGGAAATGTTGGGCTCTTCCAGCAAAGTCTTTTTCTTTTGCAGTTAGGATTTGTTCAGCATCTTGGGCTTTCCGCTCCAGCTCTTTGTTGGCATGTAGAGCATTCTGAAGACGGCTACTCAACTCGGAATTCTCTCCTTGGAGCTTTTTCACCAAGGCTTGCAACTTGTCAACTTCTTCCACAGTAGCAGTGCTTCTTGCTTTCTCATTCTCCGGATACAGAAGGGGTGCCTTACCAAAAGGCAAGAGAAAATCTTCAACTCTTTTCTTCACCCACTCTTCATATGCTGGATAAACCCGGTTGTTAGGCTTGCCTAGAGTAACTTTCCCCTTTTTCAGTATGCTACCCCAGCTTTCAGAAGCTTTCTGTGCTGCTTCCCAACCATCTGATGTATGAAAATAGAGGGACTCCTCCACATCTCTCTTAATAGGCGGACCTGTCAGGGCATACCCAAATTGTCGAATGGCCAAAGAAGGATTGTAGTTAATCCCACCCAGTCTTCCTATCAGTGGAACGTTAGGGAACTTACCACAGCTGTGGATAATATTCTTGCCAATCAGCCCATGATCTACCCATACGATGTCCTTGGCCACCAATCCCATTAAACGCTGTTTCCACTCTAGAGAATCTTTGGAATCCACAAAAGCCCCTGATTGCGGTAAACGGCCTGCGAACCACTTATAGAACAAAGGTGCACAACAACGAATTATCCCTCCTCTTTTCTTTTCGTTTCGGTTGTACAACGAGTAGTGAAGATCTCCCAGTAGCGTTGGCACCGGGTTCTTCATCATGAATATTCGTATAGCGTCCGTATCAATGAAATCCGGCTCGTTGGGAAACAACACTATGCCGTATATACAAAGGGCTAGCAAAGCATTAAAAACAAGCCAATTCTCGCCTTTAGCTGCTTCCTGGGCCTTCTTAATCAGATATTCCAACTTGTAACCACGAATCTTTCCTTTGTTGGAGACATTGTCGCCTAACTCTGATTTGCTCAAATAAAGAGCACCAGCCAGCTTTCCAAAGTCAAGATCCCCAACTGATCCAAAGAAAGGGGGCTCCTCCTTGATAGCAATCCCCAACATGTTGGAATACTCCTCCAAGGTAGGAACCAACACATAGTCTGGAAATACAAAACACCTCAGAGGCGGATCATAGAACTGCATCAACGTATGGGGACCTCTGGCTTCATAATCACTGACATTACGGACCATAGATAAAATCCACCCATATTTCTCTTCAAAAGCTTCTCGTGCTGCAGGGCTCGCCATTCCCTTCAGCACAACAATAGGGCCCAAAGTAGGCGTAAGGAACTTATAGCTGATGATATTCTTCCTCTCTTTAGTGTTCATCTTTGCAGGGACCTGATGACTGGAATCAAGGGTAATATATGCACCTGGAAATGAATAAACATGTATGTTAGGATATGATAATGCAATGCAAAGGGCAATGTGATCAGGTAATCAGGTGTCTGTGCTGAACTGTGAACGGTGTCATTGTAGGTCTGAGACTAATATAGAACCATAGATAAGAACCATCTGAATACAATAGGATGAAATTTCCTTTTTGTGCAATGATGATAGAAAACCGGGTATGTAGGAGGTCATGGTTACCTGCAAACCTGTAAACAACCCGCCCTTCTCACATGTGGGTACTAGGATGTTCAGTATCCCGGGCTCTCAGGTCGAGAAATGATGATACGTTCACCATTTCTGGTTTGGCATCATCATCAATCGAGGAGGCCTCAACTGATTCTCCAAAACAAAAAGGTCCTCAGCTTCTGGCACTGAGGTCGAGAAGCAATAATACATTCATCCCTCAGGGTACAGTACTACCGCCAATCGAGGAATGCCTCCGCTGATTCTCTTTCAAAAAGGGATGTCCTATAGCAAGTTCCCAGCATTGGGTCCTCGGATCGAGAATGTGCACTGGGTTTGCCACGGAATGTGGTCTGCCACTGTCACATCTCGGGAGGAGTGCCGCAACTGAGTCCTTGGGAATGGTCACCAGAGTCGACAGTCCCTCAAGAGAATAACCACTGGCCTGCATAACATGCAGTAGCAGAAAGCTCCTGATAAAACCTCGTCTGGTTGTGGGTCTCATGAACAACAATACGTGGTCACCACCACGCAAGCGTCATGACTATCCACTCTAATACCTATGTATGTACTCAAGCCTTGGTAGTGGGCTTATCTCTCAGAACACCCATCCCGCCAAACAGACAAAACAGTGCAACACAATATAATATATGATATGTAATGCTAAAATGCGGTAAATACAGTAAAATAAATAAACAACAACATATAGCACAACAGTAAACACCCAATGAAAGAAAAACAGACAAGCGCTGGGATTGACTCGCTAAGGAAACCAGAGATTCTGGGTTCATTTCCCCAGCAGAGTCGCCAGCTGTCGCTCCCGGGATTTTCATCCTAGTACAAACGCGAAAGTGGCACCGAAACAGAGTCGCCAGCAATGTGTATTTATCCCATGAGAGGGAAAGGAAACACTGCATAAACCTGAAGAAAAGGAAAAGCATGGTCTTGCGACCAAAAGAACTAGGTTCGGGAGTCGGTTACGCGCGAGGAAGGTATTAGCACCCCCACGCGTCCATCGTACCCGATGGGATCCACGCTTGCTTGTCTCGATCAAAGGGTGTAAAGAAAGGATACTGGAAAAGGAACTGAAAGAAAGAAAGGAGAAAGAAAAGAAAAGGAACGGGAAAAAAATGTAGGGAAAATAAAAGAAGTGCTCGCATGGGCCCTACCCCACTGCCTACGTATCTCATCGGGAGCATGAGAATCAGAGCGACGTAGTTCCCCTCAATAGGGATGGATTGTTTGTGTTTTTTAGAGAACGGCTTACGTTCTAGCTCAGGTGTTGCAGGCTCGCTGGTCCGAGTGCGTTACCATCTTGCAAGAGAACGAGTAGAAGCACGTTCGTACGCTGAGACTGAGTGAGGTGAGAAAAGAATTCCCGAAGGAAAGACGTTATTGTTGGTTTTTGTCTTTTAAGAGTCTTTTCATTTGTTTGCATATGACAGTGTATCTGGATCTTAGCCATTGGAATGTGCACATTCTCACATTCCAAGATGGAATGGGTAAGAATGCACACTAAGAGTGAAGAAGACCCCCACACTTAGTTCCAATTGTCAAGGTTCAAACACACTAGCATACTTGTATTTATTAAGTGTTTTGTTGATTATGAAGTGAAGAAGTGTTTTTTATTATTTGCACCTTCAACAAGTATTGCATTTAAGTCCTTCATACAAGATCAAATATGTAACACATTGACCTAAGATGGGCCATATGCTACACATCTTAAGATTATAAGAGAAGACCCCTTATAATCTTTTCTTTATATGAAAGGCCTAAATGCAATAAATGCCTACCTTTATTATATGTTTTGAATTTTCTTTGAGATGAGAAAAGAGACTCAAGAGAGGAGAAAAGGTAAAACCTATATGGACTAAGACTCAATCCTAATTGAAGATTAAAGGGAGTGATCCTAAAGGTTTGTGAGGTTTCAACCTAAAGTCTAAAGAAAGAAAGAATTAAACAATTCACTTCCAAAGTAGAAGATGAATTGTAATCCAAAAAGGGAAAGTAATGAGTTATTAAAAGAAAGCACATAAGTGCTTAACAAAACACAAAATGGAATTGTAAAAGAGAAAGGATAGAAGTTGAATGTGGATTCCTTATCCACACTCAAATGAAACTTACCAAAGCCCCTACATGGTTAGTAAACATGTATAAGAAGTATAAGAAGTAAAAGAACATGTAATGCATCATAAAACTCAAAAGAATTAAATGAGAAAACAAATCCTAGAACCACAACCAGAATGGGCATCATATGGAAACCAATGGTTATTATCATACAAGTGCAAGTGAATAAGCAACAATCATCACCCATTAGCATTTAAACATGTTACAAGAAGAAGGGGTAGATGAAAGATGGAAAGAAATGAAGAGGACATGCATAAATGGAACATGTAAATCAACAACCAGAATTGAAACTAAATGGAAAATGGTTTATAAACATCTCAAAAGTATTTATGAATCAACTTCAAGACATTCAAGAAGTAATATAAGAAGAATTGAAATGAAAGTTCAAAAAGAAAGTGCAAACTACACATGTTAATGATGCACAAAGTTCAAATTGAAATGAACATGTAAAGATGACCTATAATGTGTATCAAAGACCTATAATATCATATGAATGGCTCATAACATATGCAAATGCTCATACAAATGTGCACAAAAGAATTCATGTAAACATGCACTAAAGATTACAATGATATAACATGTCATAATGCTTTAAATGAAATGCATCAAGCAAAAATCAAATGTCCTCATGAAAATTATGAAAACATGGTATTGGAGTTCACTAATCAGAGATGAATCACATATCAAAATAGCATATCAAAATTCAAAGCAAAATGACTTCAAACAAAGCAATTAGGTCAAGTTGAAATATCATGCAAAGTGGTACAAATATAGGCATCAAGACATGTAATAAAGTGACCTAAAAAATCAAACAAAAATCATCTAACATGCTTCAATGTATTAGTGAATCAATGCAAAAAGAAGAGCATCAAAACAATTTTTAATGATCAAGAACAAAATTAAACAAATTCATGTATCATGCTTAGAATGCATCTAAATGGAAATTCAAAGAAAATTATGGACCAGGGGTAAAAAGGTCATAAAATCAGAAAATAAAATCATGAAAAATTTCCTAAATGTTTTAAGAATACACATGAATTTTTGTAGAATTTTCCAATATGTTTTGGTATTTTTAAAAATTAGAAATGAAACATGTACAATAAAGGAAAAATGAAAATGAAATGCAAAGGGAAGGGGGTATGAACATAGCAATAATGCAGTGCAAATTAATTGGGCTTGGAAACAGGGGGGTGTGATTATCAATCTGCATAGGTCCATTTACACGCCAAACACAATAACAAGTGTGCACCATCAGTCAACAATTTTGACCCACTCACAACCATCAGATCAAGTCCAAGTCAAACCAAAGTCAAAGTACTCAAAATCAACGCATGCACGTGAGGACACTTGCCACTTACCATGTACCAGGCCACACAAGGTTTAAATAAAATTCAGAAAAATGCACGTGAGTGGCATGTGATTTTTAATGTGTTGTCTCCACATAAGCCACACGATAACGAAACATGAACGGATGAGATTAAAACAATGCAAACCCTAACAGTTGAAGTCACCGGCCGGAGAATGACCTCCGGTCATCTTCTCCGGCGAACAAGCACCACCTGTAACTCACATTTTTTCCAGAAATTCACAAGCCATATACCAAAAGAAAGCTGAACTCATGCACATCACTAATCTAGACTTTAAATTCACAGATCAATCACGTACACAGAGAATCGAGCACAAACATTTTTGCCCTAGAAAATAATCTAAACACCTATAGTGCCTATCATTAGCCAGAACTCACACTGCTTCTATTAAGCCTCAAATGCCATAAAAACAAGCTAAAATCTGTGAAGAAAGTGTGAGAAAATGGAACCTGAAATTGGAGAACTCTTGAATCAACAGAAAAACCAGAGAAAAGCAATTATCCTCGAGCTTCCTCAGAGCAAAATAAATGCTCTGAATCTTTGGATCTTGGAGAGAGTAAATTGAAATTCCAATTGGAGAAATTGCTGCACTTGATGGCTTGGTCTTACTTCAGCTTGTTCTTGATCAGAAATGCTTGATGATGAACAATTGATGAAGATCAAAGTGAGAATGTGTGAAGAACTCGTGTGAAATCAGAGAGAGCCACTGAGAATTCTGAGAGAAAAAAGTGAGAGCAATTTGAAGTGAGAGTGAAAAAATGAATCCTCCTCTGAATTGTGTGTGAAATTTCAATTTATATCTTGAGTTAAACCACTTGAACCAGGGTTAATTGGCAAGGTTAAATGAGTTCTGAGTTGGTTAACTGGGTGCACCCTAACTAACTGAGTCAAGTTAGTTAGGGAGAGCAATGATAAGGTGATGATAGTTCATGGTAAGCTATGGTGATGGTGACAAGAGAAATGGAATGGCAAGGCTGTGTAACACAAAACTTGTTCAGCAAGCTTGTCATTTCTACTTTCATGCATAGCACGTGCTATGGTGTGTATGCAATGTGTTTGGTTTAAAAAGGCAATGGATAGCTGGTATGAATAAAGCACGTGCAAGCTTGTACCAACAACATCAACAACATTGGTCTTTTTTTCTGGTTTTTTATAACAGTTTGCAGACATGGGTGTTTAATGGTGATTTTCTCTTTGCATTGTGGATGATTTGATGAGTTCTTGGAGTTATTGGCAAGAGGGATTGTAGTAGAACTACTTTGGCATGAAAATTGAATGGAAATGATGCTTGGGAGAGGTTGAAAATGACTTAGAACAATAAGGTTTGGAAACTGGTTATGGGCGAGGAAATGAGGTTGGTGGGCAAGGTGTGCATGGCATGGATTTTCAGTTGTGTTGACCAATCTTTGAGCTATCATAACTCCTTGTCCTTTGATCAAATGAAAAAATCATGAACATCAATCTTGAAGATCTCACATAGGGGAACAACTTTGATGTTGCAAGATTTTTCATTTGAAGCCTTTAACCATGAGTAATTGATCCCTACATTTTGCCCACCAACTGTTTGAGAAAAGGACTGCGCGCAGACCTGGCCAAACTTGGTCATGACATGGTTTTTGGCCTACTTTCCTCCAACTTTGATCAATCATATCTCCCTCATTTTTTATCCAATGGAAATGTTCTACCCATGGATTTGAAGCTTAAAGCAAGGCCTTTCATTGAGGCAGATTGGAATTTTCATTTGGTGCTCCAAATTTGAATGGCCTTGGTTCAAATTCTGATGCAAAATGGCCAAAACTTGCTATTTTTAGTAACCCTACCTCATCCAAAAATGGCAACTTTCCACATCTTGATTTTTTCATGATTCCTTTGGAGTTTCTTGACCAAATTTTGTACATTGGACATATGTAACATGAATTTCATGATTTTGGGCTCAAAAAGTCAAGAGTTGACTTTTTCCTCTGATTATTTGACTTTGCCCCAATTTCTCTGATTCTTGATCCTTCTTCCAATTGAACCACTTCTAAAACCAATTGAGATGCAATTTTCCACATATATACACTTAGGGACATATGGAATACCATGACATCAAGTTTTGTCCAAAAAATCAAAGATTCCCTGATTTAATGGGAAACCCTAGTCTTGGTGCCCACCTCCTAGGAGAAAAATGTGCAGTCTTCAATTTCAAATTCCTCAAAGTATGTTGTGTACCTTCTTAAAGGATGATGAGATATACCATTTGAGGATGATCTTGAATTAATGAGCTATCTCTTTTGAGGGTTTTCCTTCAATTTTTGACCCTCTTGCATAGTGAAAGATGTAGTACTTCAATCTCCCCTTGGATTTCACTTTCTTGAGATAGTGGATGATCAATTGAGGTAGTATGAGACATGAGAGACCTCTTGACTTGCCTTGAGACCACTTGATTAACCTTTTGTGTTTTGAATGGTCTCTTGATTGTCCACCTCCCACCTTACCACATGCCCTGATGGTAAGAAGGATGCCATGCTTCATTTTTCTATGTTAAATGCAATGCAATGCTAATGAGATGGATATGATATGATATATGATAATGCTGAACTATGATGCCAAAAGGGGAGAGCAAATTTTGGGGTATTACAATAGTGTCTGGGAGAATTTATTTTTCTCTGCATTTTGAGATAAGGCTCATGGGAGTCCTTGTTGTTAACTGGGAGATGTTAGAAGGAATGTCTTAACATCTTGGTCAGTTGTTTTTACTTTTGGTTGAAAGGAGTATTATTGGGGCTCGTTGGAAGGCATTGTGACCGTGCTTCAGAGTTTACAAGATGGAATGGACAAAGTCTGACCAGGTGTCATGACATTTTTTAGGACTTGTGGTTGTCTCCAAGTTGCTTTCTTTGGACGGCGGAGAGTGTTCCTTAGAAAATGCGTGTTAAACATGTGTCTTGGTGCATGCGCATTCTTTGGACGGTTTACCCTAAAGTTGAAACAGTCAAATCCTAGTTGGGCGATGCACAATCATTCATGTTGAAGTTACCTACCTAAATTTATTTCTTCATTGAATTGTTCTTCGGTAACTTCTATGGACCGTTAATTCCTAGAGAAACTGCTTGGGTATTTAAAGGGGGTGACTGCTTTTTGGTTCTCAGGTTGTGTTTCTTTTTGCCGTGTTGTGTCTTCATGGTTTTTGTTCGGGTTTGGGTAAGTACCATGTGGGTCTGGAATTGTGTTGGCTATTTTTGCCAATTTTTGGCTAAAAAGGGGGAGAATGGGTGTGTATTCATCTCAGTTATGTGCTACTCCTTACAACACACAACTGATATCCTTTTGGGTGTGGAGTCCATTCTTGCAGTTGTTTTGCAAGGATGTTGGATGAGAGGTTCTAACATCCTTTCTGAGTCTCAGTTTCTTTTTCGAGTCTTTCTTTTGTGTCTTGTGATTTGAGTTAAGAAACAATTGTGTCTTGTGTTATGAGTTACTCGAAGTAGAAGTCTGCTCCCCTGAGTCCTCCTCGGGATAATTCAGGTTGGGTTTTGGTTACTCCGGTGACAAGTATTAGTTCTGGGTTTGAGGGGGAGTGTTATGCATCTTAATGTACACCAGGACAATGGATACATGGCATACAACGGGTGGGGTACGCTGTGTAAACCATCCATACAGCCGGACGGGAGGAATGAAAGTTTCCAAGAGTTGTCTCAGGCTGGCTGAAATGACTTCAAGACTTTCTACTCCCTCTCTTCTTAGCATCCTGGGTTTATTGTGCAAAAGGTGTTTTAGCCAAAATTTGTCAAAAGGGGGAGATTGAAGGCTCTAAAAGATTTGACTAAATTTTGGTAAAACATGGTGTTGAACAAGATGTTCCAACATGATAAAGTCTATTGGATGAAGACTTGTTAGACAAGATGTCCCAGCTTGTGGACTCTACATCTTGGTCTTTTATAACAAGTTGTTGCAGATCTGGTTTGTAACACCTCAAAATTTGCCCTCATGTTTTTAGCTATAACTGGCTTATGTTTCATTTCATTCTTTGCATTATCATCCTTGCATACCATTGGCCTTAGCATGGGATCAAGGTATTTAAGTCAAATCAAAGGAGCCTTGAGCCTTAAGATATCTTAATTGGTCCACCATCTCATCATGTGATCAGGACTTGGCAAAAGATTTCAAGGAAATCACATTCTCCTAACCAGTGGAAAATTAGGGTCTTTGGATTCATGAGTATAACACCCTAATGGGCAAGATCTTTGAGCTTTTATCATCTCCAAATGGCATATCTCATCTTTGTTTGAGAGGATACACATCATACTCAGAGGAATTTGGGTTTGGAGGATATGCTGATTTCTCCTAGACTGAGGGTACAAAACTAGGGTTTGCCATAAAATCAGTTTATTTCTGATTTTTTGGGCAAGACTTGATTCTATGGTATTCCTCATGTCTTTAGGTGTATAAGGTTGGAAGATTGTCCATTAATTTGGTTTGGAAGAGTTTCAATTGATCAACTGACTGAAAATCAGGAGAATTGAGAAAAAGTCAACTGCACAGGGGAAAAAGTCAACTCTTGACTTTTTGAGGTCAAATTCATGTTCCTTATCTCAAGTATGATTATTGGTGAAGATTTGATCAAGAATTATCAGGAGATTCATCAAAAATCAAGAAATGTGCAAAGTTGCCAAAAATAGTCATGAAGGGTTTCCATTTATGACAAGTTTTGTCAAGGTGAAGGGCCATCTTTGGAGCATTCTTTCTCCATGCTCCAAGCTGTAAACTCAAAGGTTAGGGAGGCCTATCAATTGTTCACATTTCAAGCTTCAAAACCATACCAAGAACACTTCTATTTGGTTAAAATTGAGAGAGATATGATCCATTAAAGGTGAGGCAAATCAAGGCAAGTTGGCAAGTCATGACCAGTCAGTACGCAGTAATTTCAACAAACACCTTATGTGCATGGCCTGACAATGTTCCAAGGAAAATTTCTCCAAGATAGAAGCTTCAATTAGAAAAATGTTCAACATCAATCTTGTTCATCTTCATCTCCTCTTCAACTTTGGTGTTGAAAGATTTTTCATCTGATCAACTCATTGAGAGATATATTGAGGCAAAGTTAGATGTTCTCAACTGATTCACTCCCATGTACATGGCTAGGCACGGGCAAGACAAGATACATGTATAACTCAGTTTCAACCAAGCATGTTCATCATCATTTTTAGGTACTTTAGAGGTGTTATTTCCATTTATTTTGAACATCAATCTTGTTCTTCTCCACTCCCTCTTTCCAAATAACCAAAACCTTGTGTTTTCATCCCATAATTATGAAGATTCATTGCTTCAAAGTCACCATCACCATGTCTGATTTCATCCATGCCAAACCAAGACAAAGTTTTGTTTTTCTTGTACATCATGTGCATGCTTCACATCTCATGTCATCAAACCTTGCCATTTTAAGCTAAACACACTTCTTACAACCATACATGTTCATGTACCATCATCGCCTAAAGTGTTCAAACCAAAAGATGAAGGAGAAACTTGCAAAGCAAGCTGTGCTGCTATCATTACATCATCACCCTCCATCCTAAGTAGCACCATAAGTTTCATGCTCCTCCATACATGAACAAATAACCCGTGTCAGCACTACACTTCACTTTCCATTCTCAAATTCATTTTCATTCTTCACTCACTTCATAACTCAACCTCACTTCTAACCATGGTTCTAACTGTTAACCAAGACAGTTAGAAACTAACCAAGGATATAAATAGAAATCTCCAACTGATTTGAACTAACTTTCATTCTTCACATTTCTCACAAAAACCTCCCACACTCTCTCTCTGGATTCTTCTCTCTCTCGAAGCTCATTCTCGTCTCAAATCTCTGCAAATCTCTATTGTTCTTCATCTTCATCCTTAATCAATCATCCATGGAGTAAAGAAAGAGATTGGAGTTGCTACATCAAGTTTGTTTGCATCTTCTTCAACTGAATTTCAAGAGATCTCGAGCTCTGTAGTGCCTTTATTTGGCCAGTAATCATCTCTGAAGAGTAAGGATCGTGTACCTTTGGATTTCTTTGATTCAAAGCTCCATTACAGGATAGGTTTTTCTCCAATTCTTTCTCTGTGGATTAAGTTGATTTGAACCTGTTTCTGCTTGTTGTTGAGCTTAGTAGAAGCAATGTGACCACCGACTAGTTGATAGGAACCATAGGTGCGTAGTTTCAGTTTTCTAGGGCAAACTTATTTGCTTTGATTTGCTTTGTGTGTGAATGGTTTGAGAATTTGGAGCTTGGATCCATGATCTATGTAGCATAAGGAACATTTTGATGTGCATTTTGTGTGTTTCTGACAACATGTAGCCTTGACCACGGCGGAGACTCACCGCAGAAGACGACCGGAGTCTTCTCCGGCCACCTGAATGTTCAACCTCTCATAAACCCTAATTGATTGCCAGGTTATGTCATAGCCGTTGATTTGTTTCTATCCAACGCACCTAGTGTTGCCAGCGCATTAATGAAGAACCTCTCCATCACGTGCTTGATTTCTGATTATTTGTTGAATGTTGTGATTGCATGCGTATGATCCATTATTGTCTTAACATGTGCTTGCATTATGAATCATTAGATATGCATACTTTCCTGATCATCTCATGATTGACTGATCTAATGGTTGTGATTGAGTCAATGTTTGATTAAGTCACATGGTATGAACCCTCAGACTTATGCGTGCTTTGGGCTTTGTATTTTTGTTATTCGCACCCTCCAACATCAAGCCCAATGCCTGTTTGAACTGGATAATTGCTTTGGATGCACCCCCTGTTGTATTTCTTTGTTTTTTTATTTTTCTTTTCATATCTGTTTCATTTTTTATTTTTAAAATTACTTAGAAACATGATAAAATTCCTAAAAAATTCATGGAGCTTCTAATGCATTTAAATAATTGTTGCATATTTTTATTCCTAATTTTTATATGTTTTAATGTATTTACCATAATTTCCTTTTATTTTCTTTTTGTATGATCCTATGTTCATATGCATGGATTGTTTTGGATTTATTTGACATAGTTCTAAAATGAATTTGCTTCTGAGACTTGACACACACTTGTATGATATCTTGATGCACTTCATTCATTTTTTGTGGGTTTTTTGAAATCATTTTTGAGTGGTGTTTGACCCCTATCTTTGTGCACTATTATTGTGTGGCTTGAATGAACTTGTGGAGTACATTTGAACATGTTTCTTAGTGATTTTTGTACCATACTTTTGGGAAATGTGTACATACTGTTTGTACTTCATTTGACTTGCATATGTGAATTTTATCATTCTCCTAATTTGGTCTTGTGAATTGTTTGAGTGCATCTACACATGTATGTTGTTATGGGATCATGTGCTAGGGTTTTGAGATACATTGTGTGCAATCCTATTTGGTACTTGTTGAGACCTTTTGACATATGATTGTATGAACATTATAGGTCATTCACATCAAATTATAGGTCATTGTTTGTTCATCTTTACATGACTTGTGAACATTAGTTTGAACTTGCATTGTGATATAAGTTTGTGCATCCTTACTTGTCCATCTTTGATAACTTGATTGCATCAACACTTGCATGATTTTAAACCATCACTTACACATGATTCTAATTCTGTTTGTGAGCATTATCAACCATATGCCATGACCTCTAATTGCATCTTGCATGTCTCTTAAGTTCACAAACCTTTACATGTTTAGTTAAACTTGTTTGAGCCATGTTTGCTTCTAGTCTTCAATGTGCTTCCACATGATACTTGTGTGAACTTTGTGCATACATTCTTGACTTCCAAATGTCATGTACTACTGAATTATGTCCATTTGACATGTATGATCTCATTTCATCCTTATCTTTGACTTGCATTACAAGTATGCTTCATTGTTGAACTTCAATTGTGTTTGATCACTTCCCTTGTTTCATTTCTTTAAGTGCTTGCATCCATGACTTGTAGGTTCATTCAATTATGTGCATATACATTCTTAAATGTCATTCACTTTTGACTTTCATATTTATATGTGCATTCACCCATGTTTATGAACCATGTGCATCCATCTTTCATTGGTAGCATATAACTTGCATTTGTAGGATTATCTAGTGCATAATTTGCTTTTGTTTGATTCCCTATGGCATGTTTACATTAGTAGAACACATTAGCATGTACCTACTGACCCTAGAAGGTTTCTTAACCCTTAGGACTCCTTTCTTTTGGTTTGTGCCTTGTTTGCTTCTTAAGTTGACTTCCTAAGACAACTAATCTTTGTTTAGTTTAGTTTCTTTCACTTGTTTTCATTTCTTGTGATGATTCTATGCTAACCTTTTGTGTAGGGGCAGAGGTAAGGTACTTGAACATGTGGATGGTTATCCATGTTCATCTCTTCTTTCATATCTCATTTATTTCATTACTCTTTCTCTTATGTGAATAACATGATATAATGCTTTGTGTACAACTTTCTCACACCCCTTTGGGATCCTAGCTCATCCTTAATTTTTTATTAAGGTGAGGTAGGATAAGCATTAGGTAGTTCTATCCATCTTTTCTCTTTAGACTAAGGTTCTTAAACCATGACCTTAAGGCCCTTTTTTTTGCATGACAACATTAGGAACAATTTAGTTTCCCCTTAGTATTTTCTTCTTACTTGAGTCTCTCTTCTCATCTCATAACCACTTCTAAAACATCTAATAAAGGTTAACGGATATTGCGCATGAGCCTTATATATGGGAAGTGAGGTATGGGGGGAATCTCCCTTCATTCTTCTAGGGTACTTAGTGTACGTCCTGTTGGGGACGATACGCGACGTATTCGTTCTTATGTTGTAGACTTGGGTGCAATGCAAGTTGCAAACAAACTTCAATCCACTTCTTGTCTAAAAAACACAAAACAAACTCAAATCTTTTTATCCTTTGGGATTGTTAAGTTTCAAACTCATTTCCAGAAAAGGGCACGTTATTTTCCGTCTCGTCGCAAACAGGCATCGACCCTAACTACCGGACGCGAACTTAACGTCGCTCATAAAAAAAACTAAGACCTTGTTAGGTCGAACTACGACTGCTCTGACTTCCTCCTTCTGGTTAGATTGAGGATACGTAGGCATAAGACGAAGATGTCTTGGCGAGCAACCTCCCCCCTTTAGTTCGTGTTCGAACTACGTTGACTCTGGCTTTCCCATTGCACGAGGGAATACGTAGGGTTAGGACGACGATGTCCTACCGAGTCACTTCTTTTTCTTTTCTCCCTCGTTTCTTTGTTCTCTTCCGTTCATGTTCCTCTTCCTTTCCAGTAGCAGTGGAGCTCCAGACGACGACACCCTTCGATGTAGACAACAAGCGTGGATCCCATCGAGTACGATGGACGCGTGGGGCTGCTAATACCTTCCTCTCGCGTAACCGACTCCCTTACCCGTTTCTCTTGGTCGCGAGACCATGTCTTTTCCCTTCCCTCAATTTTACCCAGTGTTTCCTTTCCCTCTCTTGGGATAAATACACATTGCTGGTGACTCTATTTCTGCGCCACTTTCACGTTTGTACCTGGATGAAAATCCCGGGAGTGACAACTGGCGACTCTGCTGGGGACAGGTTGACCTCTTGCTGGTCCATCCCCTATGCGAGTCAATCCTAGCGCTTGGTTGTTTATTTTCATTGGGTGTTTACTGTGGTGTTTTATGTTACTGTATTATTGTTTTACTGTTTTACTGTATTTACCGCATTTATTGCATTTGCATTTCATTATTATGCTGGACTGTGTTGTGCTGTACTGGATTTTCTGTTTGGCAGGTTGGGATTTATGAGAGATAAGCCCACTACCCATGCTTGAGCATACACATAGGTTTTAGAGTGGGTGGACGTGACGCTTACGTGGTGTTGGCCACGTACGGGTGTTCACGGGACCCACAACCAGACGTGGTTCTATCGGGAGATATCTGCTACTGTATGTTGGTACAGGCCAGTAGTTATTCTCTTGAGGAACTGTCGACTCTGGTGACCATTCCCGAGGACTCAGTTGCCGCACTCCTCCCGAGATTTGATAATGGCAGACCAGAAATGGCAAACCCATTATGCATTCTTGATCCGAGGACCCAATGCTGGGGCCTTGCTATAGGATATCCTTTTTTAGGGAAATCAGTTGAGGCCTCCTCGATTGATGATAATGCCAAACTAGAAATGGTGAATGTATCATCATTTCTCGACCTTAGAGCCCGGGATATTGAGGATCCTCACCTTTCTAGTACCCACATGTGAGAGGGGTGGGTTGTTTACAGGTTTGCAGGTGACCTTGACCTTCAGTATACCCGATACTTTAGATTTCTTATCAGGATTTCTTATCAGTATGAACTTATCAGTGTGGTTACTCTAGTGTTCTGGGTATTTGGTGCAAAGCTTTGATGTTATCCAATCTGTTCAGTGCAGCTAGCTTGTGTGGATACCTTGATCCCATGCTTTGCATTGCATTTCATTTTTCTGACATTCATATTTTTGCATTTCCAGGTAGTATCTGATCTTTTGATTTGATGACGTGAAAATACATCGTTTATTTGACTTGATTAATGCATATTTTCTAGTCGTTTTGATTTGCATTTGCACCATATTACGTTGGTATTTTGTTTATTTTGTTTATTTCCAGGTATTCAACCATTTAAAAGTCGTATGTGAAGAAAGGAAGCAAATCGGGCGAAAAACATAAGAAATGGAACAATTTGCATACAAGGAGTTGTCTGACGAAAATGGCCATAACTCTTGAACCGTAAATCGGAATGACGCCCCGTTCGAAGCGTTAGAAAGCTAACGGAAAGATCTACATTTTTGGAAAAGTTAAGAAGGTGTTACGATCGTAACACCCCTGTTACGACCGTCATGGCACCAAAATCTGGAAAACCAGAACAGAAACGACAGAAAAATGTAGAAGAAGGAATTTTGTGGGTGTGACGGTCGTCACACCTCCATTGCGACCGTCACGCGCCTTTTCCAAGTATCACGACCGTAACAACTCCATTACGACCGTAACACGGTGAATTATGAAGGAAAACGCCCGTAACAGGGCATGACGAGCGTAACACGGCCAAAGCTATAAACGTGGAAATAGAAACACACGAAGTCAAGCCACTGAGTCATCCACTTTCCCTATTTTTTACTCCCACTTTCTCCACCACTCCACTACTCATTTCATGTTTGATGGAAGTTACAGAGGAAACCTCTCTCTATAAATGGGAGTCTTCGTAGCTTTTAACCGGGGGGGGGGGGGGGGGGTTTATGCGCGGAAGCTCTGCTCATTTCATTCTTAGTTTTTAGGCAGAAAACTCACCATGTAAAAGTGGTAGTTTCTCACATTGAGGAACTACCACACCATTAGTTTTAGGATTTCATTTTTCGTATTTTGTTTTCCTGCAATCGCTTTCAAGATGTCAAAGACTTAATGTATTATTCCAAGCATAATTTAATTCCAGGTTTTATTTAGTATTATTTATTTTACGGTCTTCTTATTTAAATTCCAAATTATGTTCCTGTCTTCAGTTATTTATCGTATTTGCATATTTAATTTCTTGTCCATGTCTAGCTAATTATTTTGGGTCTGGCGTATGAGGACCGTCGTTACCAACGGGACTCCGTAGAAACTTTAGGCGCGAATTTATGATTACTATTCTGTTTTGGTCTTAATTTCTATGCGTAATTTAAATAACATTGTCATGAGAGTGAGATGTCATTTAACATTGCTTTGTCATGAGAGTGAGAAGCATATTAAGGTTTGAGCCGAGATCCGCGAGAGCGTGAGGAGCGAACCGGATAGTAGAAATTAGGCATTATATCTAAATACAGCGAGAGCGCTTTAGATGTTGGTTAGAATACTGCTGGCTTTCAAAGAGTGTTTCCTAGTTACCGGGCGAGCGAGAGCAAAATCTTGGGATTAGGAAGTATGATTTTAGTTAAGACCGCGAGAGCGTGAGACAGAGTCTTTAAGTTGGTATATTCTATGGAATAGGAGTATAGTCGTAATTAGCACCTCATTCTACGAGTCCTTAGGAGCGCGAAAACCATATCCCGGCCTCGTTCTTTTATTATATTTTCCTTAGTTCTATTTTAGTTTTAGTTCTAGTTTCCCTTTTTCCAAATATCATTAGCCTTAGCTTTACAAAGCGACGATAGATAACGATAGGTTGATATTGGTCTCTGTGGTTCGACAATCTTTTATATTACTTCGATAAATCCGTGCGCTTGCGGACGCATCATGATTCCAGTCAACGGGAGGTCATCGGGATGGACACTAAGAAGAGTAAGAAGAATATCATTGTTTACAAGTTCCCGAAGATCACTCTAGGTCATATTGACAGTTTACAGGATATGGCCGGTCCGAAAGTGTTGGGAATGTTCAAAGAGAAATATGGTTGGATCTTATCTTTCGCTCGTAACATCAGTGAGTATGAATACAAGGGCTTGCACACCTTGATGCAGTTCTATGATTCTTTACTGAGATGCTTCGTGTTGCCAGATTATGTATTAGTCCCTACTTTAGAGGAGTACTCAATCATTCTGGGGGTTTCCATTAAAGAGGGTGTTCCTTTCTGTGCTTCCAAGGCAGACCTTGATTTCAAAGCTGTGGTTGTTGCTCTTTATTTGAGCAAATCAACTTTGGAAGCTGACATCACCAACAAGGGAAAGACCCGTGGCTATCACTTGGCGTACTTGATAAAGAAGGCTCAAGAAGTGGCTAGGGAGAAGAGTGGATGGCTTTCAATGCAATACTGGCTCTCTGTGTATATGGCATTATCCTTTTTCCTAATGAACCTGACTTTGTTAATACGGACGCTATCCGGATCTTTACAGCTCAGAATCCAGTGCCGACCTTATTAGGAGATCTTCACTATGCCTTGTACAACAGGAATGAAAAGAGACGAGGAGGGATAGTTCGTTGTTGTGCATCTCTTTTCTATAAGTTGTTTGCAAACCGTCTACCCCGGCCAGGTGCCTTTGTGGATACTAGGACTTCTCTGGATTGGAGTAAACGCCTGATGTGTCTAGCTGCTAAGGATATTGTTTGGGTGGATCAAGGATTGGATATGCTCTGAAAGATCCTCCAGTTGAAAAAGATTTGAAAGAGTCTTTGTATTTTCATGTAGCCGATGGTTTAGCTGTGGCACAGAAGGCCTCCGAAGCATGGCTCAGTAGACAAAAGAAAGGAAAAGCCGCTCTGGGAAAACCCAATAATCAAGCTTTCCCTCCTTATGTAGACTGGGTAAAGAAGAGAGTGGAAGAGTTCTACTTGCCTTTTGATTGGGCGCCTATCTTGTATCCTAAGATTATGGAGGAGAGGTTCATTGTGCCCATTGAAGAATTCGATAAGTAGCGAGAGTTAGTGCATGATTTGAGGATGGAGAATGCTAGTATGAGTAGTCAACTGCAAGGTGCTTTACATGACAACCAGGAATTGAATGGAGAGTTCAAGATGTGACAGAGCGCCTGAAAGAGAAGAAGAAGGATCTCATTGAAAGATCTCAGCACTTCAGAAAAGTCATTATGGCTGCTGAAGCCTCTGGCAAGACCTACAGGAAAAACAAGAAGCTCTTGACTAAGACTGAAGCCAAGCTTGCCACGTATCAGGAAATGTGGGAAAAGCTTAAGATTAAGAATGGGGAATTGAAAGAAGAACTCCAGAAAATGAAGGCAGATAAAAAGCATCTCTCTGGTAAGTGGAAAGAAGCTCAGAAGGAAATTGAAGAGCTTAAGTTGCAAGCCGAAGTCAAGAAATCAAGGCGCGAAGGTAACAATGTTGAAGAACAGATTGCTAGGCTGAATCAAGATATTGATAAGAGAAACAGATTGATCAAGGGGCTGATAGAGCGACCTACTCATCCAGACACTGTGGATCTCCTTGAGGAATTTGAAGCCAGTTTGTTTGGAATTAGTTTGTAGTGATCTTGTTGTTATATTTTGTTGGGATTACCATCAGGATTGTTGGTGGAATCGCCTTTGATTGTATTAGACCCGTCTGTATGAATTCTTATGACGTGATATAAAACGCTTGGTTTAATCATGAATGAGTCAACAACTCTGAGTTTTTGAAAAGGTGTGTTTCCTTTGTGATAGTTCTACAGTATTTATGGGTTCAGATTTATTTTCCGATATTGTGTCTAATCCTTTGATCGGTTTCAAAGACTAGAATAAAAGCGGATACACCCTGGGAATGTTTAAATATGATGTTTGCATTTGCATTCGCATAACCATAATCATGTTGCATTTTGCATAGCAAGTTTATTTCTGGTTTTCTTATCGTGTTCTTCCGCAGACAGGATTGCTGAACAGCAGGTTCATCGGTATTCTACCAGATCCAATCAAAAGAGAGCAATGGAACAGATGCAGGCTGAGATGGCTGCTATGCAGGCTCGCATGGCCCAGTTCATGGAATTAATGCAAGGCATTGCACAGAGGCAGGAACAACTCAGAACCCTTGTTCAACCCCTGGTGGCAAGAGTTGACGAGGATGGAGTTCTTCATGGCGGTCTTCATAATGATGTCATTCCTCCGGGTGGAGGTGTTGGGGGTAATGGTATTCCTACTGGTCCTCTGGGCGGAGGTATTCCCATTCCTTCTGTTGTCATCCCTCTGGGCGGAGGAGAGCAGGTTCTGATTCCTTCTGTGGGAGGAGGAGGAAATAGTGTGTGTGCTGTTCATGGCCTCGATATGATGACCAACAGGATGACATATTTTCTGTGCAAGGCGGGGAGGGTGTTCCCCCTATTGTTGATGGTCAGAGGATCAGGTTGATTGAGGAACAGCTAAAAGGGGTTGTGAATCAGAACTCCGTGGGCATGGATTTGGTGATCTTGGGCAGGTCCCCGGTGTCATGATTCTACACAAGTTTCAGGTTCCCACCTTTGAGAAATACAATGGTACTACTTGCCTAAAGACTCATGTCCGGGTATACGCAAGGAAGATGGCTGCGTACTCTAGGGACGAGAAATTATTGATGCATTTCTTCAAGGATAGCATGTCTGGGGCATCGTTGGAATGGTATATGAAATTGGAGAGATGTAACGTCCGCAACTGGAGAGAGCTGGTAGAGGCTTTTGTCAAGCACTACCAATATAATAGTGATATGGTTCGCAACATGACTCAGCTACAGGGTATGTCTCAGAAGAATAGTGAAAGCTTCAAGGAATATGCCCAGAGGTGGCGTGAACTGGCAGCGAGAGTACAACCTCCCATGTTGGAGAAGGAGATGCTGAATATGTTCATGGCTACCTTGCCGGGTCATTATTAGGAGAAGCTGCTGGCTTGCATGTCAAGAAAGTTTGCTGATCTGATCTTGGTTGGTGAAATGTTGGAAAGTGTAATTAAAGCCGGAAAGGTGTCGGGCAATGATGGGTCTTCTTCTAGTGGAGGGAAGAAACCTTATCTGAATTATAAGAAGAAGGAGGAAGCGAATTCTGTTTCTCCACACCGCGGTAAGGGAAAACAACGCCAGAATTATAATCAGCAGGTGGCCTCAGTAACTATTCCTGCAGCAGTACCTCAACAACAAAACACTGCTCCGCACCAGTACTCATCTAGACAGAGAACATATGATAGGCACTTTGTGACACCTCCCATGTCTTATGCCCAGTTGTTTCAGCATTTGCTGCAGTTGCAATTAGTCCAGAAGAGGACTTTGGCACCCCTTACCGGCAATCCACCTCCCGGTTATGACACCAACGCTCACTGTGAATTTCACTCTGGCGCACCAGGACACCATATTGAGAATTGTAAAGCTTTTAAGCATAAAGTCCAGGATTTGGTGGACTCGAAGGCCATCAATTTCTCCAACGACGTGCCCAATGTTATTCAAAACCCCATGCCACATCACGGTGGGTCGAGGGTCAATGCTGTTATAGAAGATGATGAATCTTTGAATTTGGTTTTGGACGTGAATGATTTAAGGAATCCTTTGTTGGTAGTGAAGGAGAGATTACTGAAGGGTGGAGTATCCCCTGGTTGTGATAAAAGTTGTTCAGAGTGTTTGGTGCAGGCTAAGGGTTGTGATTTATTAAGATCCGGAATTCAGAAGCTAATTAATGAAGGGCGGTTACAGTTCGATAGGTTTGATCAGAAGAAAGAAGTTAATGGTAAAAAGAATGAGGTTGCCACTGTTACAATCCATTTTAAAACGATAACTATTTCAGCACCGGCAAGACCAGCGCCGGTCATTATCACGACTCCTGGGCCCGTTCCGTATGAGAGCACAAAAGTTATTCCTTGGAATTATGGTGCTGAAGTGTTTGTAAACGGGCAGAAGCAGGAGTTGATGGGTACGTCAGTGATGAACTCAAGTGTTAAAAGTAATGGTGAAGCAGGAGCTATTACCCGGAGTGGTAGAGTCTTTATCCCATATGATGATCAGGCTGGTGGTTCTAGGCTGTTGCACCCCAAAATTTGCCCTCCTTATTTTTGCTAACTGGCTTATGTTTCATTTCATTATCATGTATGCATATCATTAGCATGGGGTCAAGGTGCCTGAGGTAGTCCAGGAAGGTCATATCTGGTCCATCACATCATCAAGGGTTCACAGGTGGCAAGGGATCTCAAGTGGATTACTCCCTCCTAACCAGTGCATGAATTAGGGTTTTGAGATTCTTGGGTTTATTGCTCCAATGGGAAATCTCTTTGGGTTTTTATCATCAACAAATGGCATATCTTATCTTTGTTGGAGAGGATACACATCATATTCAGAGGAATTTGAATTTGGAGACTGTGTTATTTCCTCCTAGACTGAGGGTACCAAAACTAGGGTTTGCTATAAAGTCAGTTTATTTCTGATTTTTTGGGCAAGACTTGATTCCATGGTTGTCCTTGGGTCCTTGAGTACCTAGGAGTGGAAGATTGGCCATCAGTTTGATTCAGGAGAAGTTCAATTGGCCAATGGATTGAGAATCAGTTAACTTGGTCAAAAAGTCAACTGTGGTCAACACAAAGTCAAACCTCAAGATTATTGGTCAACATCAAGATTATGGGGTGAAATTCATCATTTGATCAAGGGTTGATCACAATTCATCATGGAAACCTCAGAATCATCAAGAATCAGGAGTTACTAAATTAGGGTTTTTGTAGGAAAAGTCAACTATACTTTGACCAGGCCTAACTTCCACATACTTCATCAAAAATTACTCAACCAAAGTCCATCTTGAAGGAAATTTAATTCCCTACAACTTTGTGTCTCACAAGCCAAGTCCAGAAATGCTTCATTTGGGAGATATGAGCCAAGACATTATAGGTCATTTTGAAAGTCAACAAAAGTCAACCTTCTTCAAAAGCTCATAACTTGAACATGGAAGATCAAATTGACATGGTACCAAAAGGGTTGGTTAGAGGACATCTTGAGGTTTCTAAAAAGTATTAATTTGCATTGAGGAGCTAAAAATTGAAGGAGTTATGCTTAGTCAAAGTTGGGCATTTTTGAGGAGGTGCACAAAGCAAACTATGCCTAAAATCCAAATTTTGACAAATGGGCCATAAGTTTCTTAAACCAAACATAAAAATAAAGCCATGCACGACCCAAAGAGCATATATTTGGTTTTTCCTCATTTTATTTTATTTTTATTGGATTTATTTAGTTAAAATTCAATAATAAATGAAATAATTCAAAAATAATTAAACTTGGAATTACCTAAGCCCAAGTCATGGTCAGAAGAAAACCCTAGTCTTTATAAGCCAATTCATGCTAGGGTTGAAGGTCATGCACGTGAAATTAGAGGAGATCTCAAGAAAAACCTAAAGGAGGATTCTTCATCAAAGCTCACGGCTCAGGAGGTATCATCAAAAAAATTCTTCCACAAACTTCATTCTTGTGATCCACAGAGCAGAAAACAACCATCTTTTGGAGCAAAGAGCAAGGATACGCAGTGCTTAGCTTCAGGTTAGTGTCTTTTTTCGCGATCATAGAACTCGGTTTTTAGACATGCATAACGTTGTGTGATGCTCACTGATCATGCTAATATATTTTGTTTTGAATATAGATGTGTATATTGTCCATACCGTGCGTTTAAAGTTTCGTGCACTAACCTTGTTTCGTTCGTTTTAGATTATTCATTGGTTTTTTGCAAATTTGGATGCCATATTTGGATTCCTTGAATTTTTCTAGGCGGGGTAGTGTATTCGTACGCACGTTTTGGTCCCATTTTTATTGCAGGTGACCGGAGTAGGGGGCCAGAACCCTAACTCCGGTGGTGGCCGGAAAACCAGTCCGGCGGGACGGTCCAAGGAAGGAGATGAAGTCCTGGCCGTTGATTCTCCCAATCCAACGGTCCAGGTCGCGCCATGTGTTCCTATTTTATTTTTTTTTCTGAAATTTAATTGATGATCCCATGGATATCACCCCACCGTTGCTACCATACTCCTCCAATTGTTTTTTTATTCTGATTACTTTTGTTTTGTTGACCAAGCCATGAGCCGTCTGATGGATCAGACGGTCCTCAACACTGCCAGCGAATAAAAAATCGCACGCGCCTTGCACGTGGTGGAACACGGTGCACCATTTTTTATTTTTGCTATTTTCTGATGAATTATTGGGCCGGGCTTGCTATACGCACCCCCCATCACCAGCCCAATGCCATTTCCTTCATGTTTTCATTACTAACACACCCCCAGTCTTTTATTCCATTACATTTTCATAATTTTAATTTTAAAAATACTTAGATGGATTCAAAAAATCCCAAAAAAATTATACATCATCTTTATCCACTTATACAATTTCTCCAAATTTTATTTTTCATTTTTATTTTATTTTATCATTTAAAATTAATTGTTTAAATCATTTTCTTCTTAATTACACATCTCATGCATACTTAAACTTCTTGATTTTATTTCCCTTCATCCATATAATGTTTTTCATCCGTTCTTTTTGCATTTGTTCACTAACATCCTAAATTACATAAAAATATTTTTCTTTCATTTTTAAATTTATTTCATATTGCCTTTTGGTTCTACCCTTTAGCACACTGAACCCTAATTCCCACCTGAACTTTGCCTATTTATTTGAATGACTAATATTTTGATTTTTTGCAGGGACTTTTTATATGTTGTTTGCCTCTGGTTGAGGAACTTTATTGTTTAATTTGGGAATTTTAGGAATCAATTTTCTAATTATTGGAGTTATTTTCACTTGAGATTTTCTTGCAGGCGCATGTTTGGTCCTATCTAATTACCTTGTTTGAAAGGCACTTGTGCCATTTGCTTTGAGGGTGTCCCTTTGATTTCTAAGTTCGTGTTTGGATTATTATTATCATTGTTTGCCGTTGTTTGATTTTCATTCACCTCATTTCTCTTATTCACGTCTGTTTCTCATTAACCTTTTATGCAGGATCAAGGTAAGTTCCTTAAGGGTATGGATAAGTAACCATAGTTACCCTTACCTTTTTCTCTCCTATCTTTATTCTTTAGGGTTTAGGTTGAACCTCACTAACTGTAGGTCACCCATGCATGATGACATTAGGACTCATAGTCTCCCTTAGAGTTACCCTTGTGTCTTCTCTCCTCATCTCAAATTTCTTTAAAACACTTAATAATAATAAGGTGTATTGCGCACGAGCCTTAAGTACGGGGAATGAGAAATGAGGGGCTTCCTCTCATCTCTCTAGAGTGCTTAGCGAGCGTCCTGTCTTGGGATGATGCGTTAAGTATTCGCCCCTGTACCCTAGACTTTGGCGCAATGCAGCTTAGGAACTAACTTAAGCCACTTCTGTCCTAAAAAACACAAACCAACTTCAAACCTTTTTGTCCTTCGGGACCTTCAACTTAAAGGCTATTTTCAATAAGGGCACGTTACCTTCCGTCTGAGACGCAAATAGGCATCGACCCTAACTGCCGGACGCAAACTTAACGTCGCTCATAAAAAACACAAAAAGAACTTGGTCCGAACTACGTTGACTCTGAATTCCCCATTGCACAAAGGGGGTACGTAGGCCTAGGACGTTGACGTCCTACCGAGTCTGTCTTTGTCTTCCCCTCTCCGTCTTAGTACAACCCTAGATGATAGTATAACTTACCCTTAGAGTAGACAACAAGCGTGGATCCCATCGAGTACGATGGACGCGTGGGGTGCTAGCACCTTCCCCTCGCGTAACCGACTCCTGAACCCAGGTTATGGTTGCGATGACCATTCCTTTCCCTCTTCCTAAGGTTTATGCAGTGTTCCCTTTCCCTCTCTTGGGATAAATTTACACGGCTGGCGACTCTGTTTTTCCGCGCCACCTCGCGTTTGTACCTGGATGAAAATCCTGGGAGCGACAGCTGGCGACTCTGCTGGGGATTCTGGTTGACCTATGCTGGTCCATCCCTAAGCGAGTCAATCCTAACGCTTGTCCTTGTTCTCTTTGGGTGCTTTGTTTTTGTTTTGCTTTATGTGTTGTATTTTATTTTTATTTTTACCGCATCTTCTGCATTTCATTTTTATTACTGTCATACTGCTGTGTTGTGCTGGCTGTGTTTGTTTTACAGGTTGGGTGGGTTTGAGAGCTAAGCCCAATACCAAGGCTTGAGAATACCCTAGGACTAGAGTGGAAAGTAGTGGGACCTACGTGCCCGCTTGGTACGTTTGTGTGTTCACGAAATTCACAACCAGACGAGGCTATCTTGGGACGCATTCTAACGTGTGTGTCTTGCGCATGTTGGGGTGTTGATCTAGAGAGCTGTCGACTCTGGTGACCGATCATTAAGGACCTTAGTGGAAACATCCCTCTTTAGTGGTGACAGTGGCAGACCACATCCTGTGGCAAACCCATTCGCACCCGAGGGCCCGCTTGGAACTCGCATAGGACGACCCCTACGTTTTGAAGAGAATCAACGGAGGCACTCCTCGATTGACTTTAGTACGGTACCCCGAGGAATGAATGCCCCTCGAACGTAAGGATACTTTAGCAAAAGACGCTTACGAATAATATCATCACAGTCCCTTTGATATAAAGATCATAGTCCCTCGATGACCCTTCAAGTTGCCTACAAAAAATGATCTTGTCCCTCGATGACCCTACGGAAAAATGATGGTAGTCCCTACGAATTGCTAAGGTATCCTTACATGTTGCCTCCTATGACCATTTGATGACCGTTCGCTGTCCCTCCACATCCAATAGATAGGACTACCTACCCACTAATGGTATGGATAGTGCTATCTCTCAAGGAAAATGATAAGTACAAGAAAGACCTCATAAATTAAGGGTAGGTAACTTTTAAATGCTCGCTCACAACTCAAAAAAAATACTTTTCACACCTCACACTTTCAAAAATATTTTCAAAAAACAAACACTTTGTATACGTTCTTACATGAATTATTACAAGGTCAACTTTTACGAAATATTTTCTAAACACACACCACACTTCAAAAAAAAGCAAGTTAAAGTGAGCTAGCAATTAAGAGCCCGTAGATAACTACGGATGAAAAGGGGTGCTAACACCTTCCCTTTTCATAACTTACCCCCCGAACTCAAAAATCTTTTCAAAACGGTCTTTCCTGTTCTTTTCACCTTTCCTAAATGAATTGGATAAAAGAAAAGTCGGTGGCGACTCTTGCTAACCACAACATGTTTTGCGAAAAACAAAAGTAAAAAGTCATTTCTCCACCGTACTATTGTTTCTCGACCTCAGTGCCAAAGCTGAGGACCTTCCGCCTTGGAGAATCAGTTGAGGCCTCCTCGATTGATGATGATGCCAAACCAGAAATGGTGAACGTATCGTCATTTCTCGACCTGAGAGCCCGGGATATTGAACATCCTAGTACCTACACGTGAGAGGGGATGGGTGTTTACAGGTTTGCAGGTAACCGAGACTTTTAACCTACCCGGTTTTCTGGATTTCTCATCGATGTCTGATTATGTGGGTTCCTCAGTGGTTCAGAGCTCTGGTTATCTGGTTTCTCGTTCAGCTAACAGCACAGCACATCCAGCAGTGTGCCTTGACCCCATGTTTGCATGAGCATATCATTTTTCTTGCATTCTGACGTGTTTGACATTTTTCAGGGCTTGCATCTTACTCTTGATTCCGGTTTTCTGAGGTTACTTCAGTATGGATGTTCAGAGAAAGAAGACTGTTGCCTATTCATTCCCAGAGCCGACTTTGACACTGATTCACAAATTGATTAATATGGCTGGTTCCGGAGTTTGTACAGAGTTCAGTGGAAGGTATGGAAGACTTCTGAAATTTGTCTATAATATCTCCCAGTATGAGAAGGATGCCATTCACACACTTCTTCAGTTTTACGACCCGCCTCTGCGTTGCTTCACTTTCTCGGACTACGTCTTGGCTCCGACGTTGGAGGAGTTCTCATTTATTTTGGGAATTCCTATTAGTCATGACATAGTTTTCTTTTCTGAAGAACACCCCGGTATAAAAGATATGGCTGGTGCTCTTCACATTAGTGAGCCTGTTCTTAACAGTAATATTGCAGAAAAACAAGGAGTTAAGGGTTTCCTATTAAAGTTCTTGTTCGATCAGGCTTGCATACATGTCAAAGAGAAGAACTGGACTGCTTTCCAAGCTATTCTAGCTGTGTGTATCTATGGGATTGTTCTGTTTCCGAATATTCCTGATCTGGTGGATATGCACGCCGTCAGGATCTTTATGTCGAAGAATCCTATACCTACCTTACTAGGTGATGTGTACCATTCAGTTCACTATAAGAATGAGAATAGGCGTGGGAAAACTGTGAGTTGCTGTACGCCGCTCTTAGCTACTTGGTTTTTGACTCGTCTCCCTGAATCTGGCGCTTTCGTTGATACGAAAGATTCTCTGAAGTGGTCTAAGAGGGTTATGGGCTTGACTGCTGATAACATCGTTTGGATTAATCGTGACTTGCTAGGAATGGAGATCATTTGCAGATGTGGAGAATTCCCTAATGTTCCCTTGATAGGGAGGAAAGGTGGAATTAACTATAATCCCTCCCTAGCTATCAGACAGTTTGGCTATCCTTTGAAGAATCCACCCGAAGAGCGAGATGTCCGAGAATCCTTATTCTTCAATGGTATTGAGGATCAAGGGTTGATAAGGAAAGTTGTGAACGCTTGGAAACAGGTGACTAAGAAGGGTAAGATTCCATTCGGGAAAAGTAACAATCGGGCTTTCCATCCATATAAAGAGTGGATTAAGAAGAGGGCAGAAGAGGAGCTTCTCCCATTCCCGGTGGAACCACCTCTGTATCCTTTGGTGATCGAGCCTCCTACCACCGTTGAGTTGGAGAAGTATAACACATTATGGGCTGAAAAAGAAAGGTTGCGAGAAGAGAATAATGAGCTAAAGAGAGAGATTTATCAGTGGAAGCATGAGCGGGGTGAAGCTGTTCATACCGCCAAGTTAAAGACAGAACTCCTTGCTAAAGCAGAAAAAGAGCTTGCTGACATGGTTGCATCCAGGGAAAGAATGAAACAA
The DNA here is from genome assembly GCA_022829125.1 of Lathyrus tuberosus. Taxonomy (NCBI): domain Eukaryota; kingdom Viridiplantae; phylum Streptophyta; class Magnoliopsida; order Fabales; family Fabaceae; genus Lathyrus; species Lathyrus tuberosus. Next base: position 7,360,626 of record JALAZF010000218.1, on the reverse strand, counting down.
GCTTTGGATGGTATCAGTAGCGTTCTCAGGTCCAAGGAGGAGGAATTAGGCAAGGCTTTGTTAAAGATTCACAGGTTCAATGATCACCAAGAAACTGCCATGGCTGAGAATAAAAGAAAGGAAGATGCTTACCTAGCTAAGATTGATCAGTTGAAGTCTACGCTCAAGAAGAAAGACGCCGAGATTCTATCAGGGATATTCAAGAGATAAGCTATCCAAGATCAACTCAACAAAGCTATAGCCTCCATAGAGGAATTGAAAGTCCAAGCTGAAGTGAAGAAACCTAGACATGAGGGTCCTAGCATAGATGGTGCTACTAAAGAAGACGCTTGGGAGTTACATTGCCGATACTTGGATGGGATCATACACAGGAGATACCTTCTTATCCAAGGACTGATTCAGAGACCGAAGCATCCCGATACCAGAAAGCTGTTCAAGGAGATTCAAGACTGGTGCAGAAAACATAATGGATGGGGGGGATTGACACTTGTGAACTTTGATGATATGCCATAGTTTTCTGTTTTCTTTCATTATATGTGGATCACCACCAGGCTTGTTGGTTGGGACCTATATTCAGACCCGTTATCTCGGATTTGTGATTGTTGGCATTTGGGTTTTCTCTGGTTTTCTTAATATATGAGCAGAAGTTCCATTATATCTTGTTATTAAATCAGAATCAAGGGGTGGATCGCCCTATGAATTTTCAAACACGTCCATTTGCATTTGCATATTCATAATCATTTTGCATAATCATTTTGCATGACAGGTGTTTATCTATGGTATTCTTATCTTGTTCTCATCTCAGAATTGCAGATCAGCGTATTCACCGGTATCCTACTAAGCAGAATCGGAGGAGACTCATGGATCAGCTACAGAATGAGATCATTGAGATGCGGACTCGCATGAACCAATTCATGGAATTGATGCAAGGGGTTGCTCAGGGACAAGAACAGTTGAGAACTCTCGTCCAGCCACTGATTGCGAGGATTGATAATGATGGTGTCCTTCATGGAGGACTTCAGACTGGTGTTACTGATGATGATCAGAATGGCCTTACTGGCGGGGGTATTCCTGTTTCTGGTGTTGTGATTCCTCCAAGCGGAGGAGGAAGTGTTGTGATTCCTAAGGCTGGGGAAGGAGGTAATGGTGCTGACGCAAATCATGGCCGTCAGTATGATGATGTTCAAGATGATGCATTTTCTCTGCCAGATGGGGATGCTGGTCCCCAGGCCGACAATGATCAGAGGATCAGGTTGATTGAAGAACAACTGAAGGGTGTTATGAATCAGGATTCTGTGGGAATGGATCTAGAGGATTTGGGACTGGTTCCAGGCGTTGTGATCCCGCACAAGTTTCAGACTCCCACTTTCGAGAAATATAATGGTGTGTCTTGTCCAAGGACCCATGTCAGAGCATACGCGAATAAGATGGCCGCGCATGCAAAGAATGAAAAGCTGATGATGCACTGCTTCCAGGATAGCCTATCTGGGGCATCCCTGGAGTGGTACATGCAATTGGAAAGGAGGGATGTGCGTAGTTGGAGAGATCTGGCGGGGGGCATTTATCAGACATTACCAATATAACACTGATATGGCTCATAACAGAACGCAATTGCAGAATCAGTCACAGAAAAATAATGAGAGCTTCAAAGAGTACGCCCAGAGGTGGCGTGAGCTGGCGGCGAGGGTTCAGCCTCCCATATTGGAACGGGAAATGATAACTATGTTTATGGCCACACTGCAGGGTCATTACTTTGAAAAATTGGTTCCGTGCATGTCTGGAAAGTTTGCTGATTTGATCTTGGTAGGAGAGATGGTGGAAAGTGGAATTAAGGCGGGAAAAATATCAGGCGGTGATGGATCCTCATCTGGAGGAGGTAAGAAGCCTTATGCCAATAACTATAAGAAGAAGGAGGGTGATACAAACTCTGTATCATCATATAGTGGTAAGAACTACAACCAGCAGGTGGCTTCTGTGACCATCCTAGCATCACCTCAGCAGCCTGCAGCATCTCAACAACAGAATCAGACTCCTCGCCGGTCGCAGCCTCTGACTAAGCCGAATAGGCATTTTGACACTCCACCTATGTCCTACGCTTAACTATTCCAGCATTTGTTAAATCTAAAGATGGTTCAGACAAGAACACTGGCTCCCCCTACTGGTAATCCGCCTCCTGGTTATGACGCCAACGCCCACTGTGAGTTTCATTCTGGGGCACCCGGACATAATATTGAAAACTGTAAAGCTTTTAAGCATCAGGTACAAGATTTGGTGGATTCAAAAGCCATCAATTTCTCCAATGATGTTCCAAATGTGAATCAGAACCCGATGCCAAATCACGGTGGGCCGAAGATCAATGCTATTATCGAAGACTGTGAAGACTTGAGCCTGATCTCAGATGTGAACGAGGTCCAAACCCCCTTGGGTGTGGTAAAGGGAAGGCTGTTAAAAGGAGGGGTATTTCTAGGTTGTGTAGGATGTGTGTCGCAATCTGGCGGTTGTGATTTATTGAAAGCAGGTATTCAAAGAATGATCAGCGAAGGGGTATTACAGTTTGACAGAGGTTGCAAGCAGAGTAATGTTACTGACAGAGGGATTGATGTTGCCACGATAACAATTCCATTCAAGATAATAACTATATCGGCGCCGACAAGACCAGCGCCGGTCACTATCACTGTTCCTGGACCAGTCCCGTATGAGACCACCAAGGCCATCCCATGGAACTATGGGGCCGAGGTGTTTGTTAATGGTAAGAAGCATGGATTGGAAGACACATCAGTTGTGAATACAGGGGTTGGAAATCTTGTTGAAGCGGGGGCTATCACTAGGAGTGGTAGAGTTTTTATTCCGCCCGAGAATCAGGTTGGTAGTTCAAGTCAAAACAGAGGTAAACAGGTATTGGATGAGTCTATACAGAGACATGAGGCTAATAATTCTATGACAAAACCAGGTGGGGATACTTTCTCAGAAGACGTAGAAGAGTTTATGAGGTTGATCAGAAAAAGTGATTACAAGATTGTCGACCAACTTCACCAAACGCCATCGAAGATTTCCATTCTATCCCTACTGTTGTGCTCTGAGGCACACCGAAATGCACTACTGAAGGTTCTGAATATGGCTTATATACCACAGGAAATATCTGTCAATCAGTTAGAAGGGGTTGTGGCTCATGTGAATGCTGGTAATGGTTTGGGTTTCACCGATTTAGATCTGACTCCGGCTGGGAGGAATCACAACAATGCTCTGCATATTTCAGTGGAATGCCGTGGTTCTTTGATGTCGCATGTGTTAGTTGATACTGGGTCGTCTTTGAATGTGTTACCAAAGAAGGCTTTGATGAAGTTGGATACTCGTGGGTTGATTTGTACACCAAGTGACTTAGTGGTACGTGCTTTTGATGGCTCCAAGAGGTCAGTTTTTGGGGAGTTAGTCTTGCCGATCAAGGTGGGTCCTGAGATTTTCAACACCACCTTTTACATCATGGATATTCAGCCTGCCTATAGTTGTTTGTTGGGTCGCCCTTGGATCCATGGTGCTGGGGCATTAACTTCTACGCTGCACCAGAAATTGAAATATATGGTGGATGGCCACGTCATGACTGTTTGTGGTGAAGAAGATATCATGGTGAGTCACCTATCAACCTTCAAGTATGTAGAGGTGGATGGTGAAGTACAGGAAACTTTGTGCCAAGCCTTTGAAGCCGTGAAGATTCCCGGGGAACCCCCAAAGGCAGTCAGTCAGCCTGAGGGGATTGCCCAGCCTGAAGTCATCATACAACCAGAGGTTTCCATGTCCTCTTTCAAGGAAGCGCATGCTATAGTTGAAGCTGGTGGTTCTCAGAAGTGGGGCAGTGTTATTAATGTTCAAAAGAAGCAGGATACCTATGGACTAGGTTACAATCCACCCAGGCGTACTGAAGAGCCTCCCAAGTTCTACGGTCCAGTCCGTTTCACCAGTGCCGGCGTGTTCTTCGACAGAGTCAATGCCATTGAGGATGAAGGAGATAGTGATTGCGACATGGATGGATGGATTCGTCCCTGCATTCCTGGTCAGAGTTTAGACAACTGGTCCTCCGAGAAAGTTATCCAAGTGACGCGCCCAGAGTAATTTACTTTTGTTTTCCGTTATGTTGAGTCTTACGTTCTGCCCAAGACGTAGTGATACTTATTTGTAGGGCTTGGATGTTTTATTTGCTATTTTTACCATCAATAAAGGACGTTTTTTCATTCAAATATTTTGGTCCCTGTCTTTCTATTTTTACTTTTTGCATTAACCCACATCAAAATGGCAATGTGTTTTCTTGTTTGTTGCACTCATAATAAACATAAACATCCATCATGCAGGTTCCTTTGTTCAGATTACACCCATGACCTAGCTATGGCTTGATATGACTTTGATAATCCCATCTATCAAGCCGAAGAAGAGACTGACGAAGACTGTGACTTACCAGAAGAATTAGCCAGGTTACTGAAACAGGAGGAGAAGGTTATTCTACCTCATCAGGAGGAGGTTGAGACTGTCAATCTGGGAACCGAGGACGTCAAACGAGAAGTAAAGGTTGGGGCTGCTTTGGAAGACACTATTAAGAGGAGATTGGTGGAGTTACTTCGAGAGTATGTGGATATCTTCGCCTGGTCTTACCAAGACATGCCTGGGCTTGACACTGACATTGTTTCACACCGGTTACCGCTTAAAGAGGGTTGTACTCCAGTCAAGCAGAAATTGAGAAGGACTAAACCAGAGATGTCTGTCAAGATCAAAGAAGAGGTTCAGAAGCAGTTGGACGCTATATTTCTTGCTGTGACAAATTATCCTCCGTGGGTTGCTAATATTGTACCTGTACCTAAGAAGGATGGGAAGGTCAGGATGTGTGTAGATTACTGAGATTTGAATAGAGAGAGCCCAAAGGATGATTTCCCGCTCCCCCACATTGACGTGTTAGTGGACAATACTGCTCAATATTCTGTGTTTTCCTTCATGGACGGCTTCTCTGGGTATAACCAAATCAAAATGGCCCTAGAGGACATGGAGAAGACTACTTTCATAACACCGTGGGGAACATTTTGCTACAAGGTAATGCCCTTTAGATTGAAGAATGCTGGGGCAACCTACCAGCGGGCAATGGTGACTCTCTTTCATGATATGATTCACAAAGAGATTGAAGTCTATGTTGATGACATGATTGCAAAGTCACAGACAGAGGAAGAACACTTGGTGAACCTTCAGAAGTTGTTTGAAAGGTTGAGGAAGTTCAGATTGAGATTGAATCCGAACAAATGCACTTTCGGCATAAGGTCTGGTAAATTGCTGGGTTTTATTGTTAGTGAAAGAGGTATAGAGGTTGATCCTGCAAAGATAAGAGCCATACAGGAAATGCCTGAGCCAAGGACGGAGAAGGAGGTTCGTGGTTTCTTGGGAAGGTTGAATTACATTGTCAGGTTTATCTCGCATTTGACAGCTACATGTGAACCTATTTTCAAGTTGTTGAGAAAAGATCAAGAGGTCAGGTGGAATGAGAATTGTAGAGAGGCGTTTGAAAGGATAAAGACATATTTGCAGGAACCTCCGGTCCTTATGCCACCAGTGTCTGGGAGACCGTTGATTATGTACCTTACGGTTCTTGAGAATTTGATGGGTTGTGTGCTCAGTCAACACGACGAGACAGGTAGGAAAGAACATGCCATTTACTACCTGAGTAAGAAATTCACTGATTGCGAATCAAGATATTCTATGCTGGAAAAGACATGTTGTGCACTCGCTTGGGCAGCCAAGCGCCTAAGGCAGTATATGTTAAATCACACAACCTTGTTGATTTCGAAGATGGATCCGATTAAGTATGTGTTTGAGAAGCAAGCACTTTCTGGAAGGATAGCCCGTTGGCAGATGGTTTTGACAGAGTACGATATTCAGTATGTTTCTCAGAAGGCCATTAAGGGGAGTGTTCTGTCAGAATATCTTGCTGAACAGCCGGTCGAGGATTATCAGCCTATGAAGTTTGAGTTTCCGGACGAGCATGTTATGTTTCTGAAAATGAAGGATTGTGAAGAGCCTCTGCCCGACGAAGGATCTGAGATTGGATCATAGTGGAAGATGATTTTTGATGGGGCTGTCAACTCATATGGTAATGGAATTGGGGCAATTATTACAACTCCGAAGGGTTCTCATATACCTTTCACTGCCCGGTTAGCATTCGTGTGTACCAACAACGAGGCGGAATATGAAGCATGCATTATGGGGTTAGAGGAGGAAATTGATTTGAGAATTAAGAACCTCGATGTCTATGGTGATTCCGCGTTGGTAGTTAATCAGATTACAGGAGAATGGGAGACTCGTCAGGCAAATTTGGTACCTTATAACAACTATGCCAGAAGGTTGTTACCGTTCTTTGATAGGGTGGACTTTCATCATGTGCCCCGAGCTGAGAATCAGATGGCTGATGCGTTGGCGACATTGGCATCCATGTATAGGGTGAACTGTTGGAACGAAACACCTTCGATTAGAATCATGCGTCTGGACATACCAGCTTTTGTGTTTGCAATTGAAGATGTGTCAGATGGCAAGCCGTGGTATCATGATATTAAGGTTTTTCTGAAGAGGCAAGAATATCCAGAGGGTGCCTCCACCAAAGATAAGAAGACTCTGAGGAGGTTGGCAGGAAATTTCTTTCTGAACAAGGATGATGTGTTATATAAGAGGAACTTCGATATGGTCTTGCTACGTTGTGTTGATGAACACGAGGCAAGCTCATTGATGGAGGAAGTTCACGAGGGTTCTTTTGGTACTCATTCCAGTGGTCACACCATGGCTAGGAAGTTGTTGAGGGCAGGATATTATTGGATGACTATGGAGTCAGATTGTTTCAAGTACGCTCGGAAGTGCCATAAATGCCAGATTTATGCAGATAAGATGCACGTACCGCCTACGCCTCTAAATGTGTTGTCATCTCCTTGGCCATTTGCAATGTGGGGTATAGATATGATTGGGAAGATTGAGCCTACTGCTTCCAATGGGCATCGTTTCATTTTGGTTGCCATTGATTATTTCACGAAGTGGGTGGAGGCAGCCTCGTACGCCAACGTCACCAAGCAAGTGGTAGCTCGGTTTATAAAGAAGGACATCATCTGTCGTTATGGGGTCCCAGAGAGAATCATTACTGATAATGGCTCAAATTTGAACAACAAGATGATGGAGGAACTATGTCGGAGTTTCAAGATCGAGCATCACAACTCTTCTCCCTATCGTCCGAAGATGAATGGGGCAGTTGAGGCGGCAAATAAGAATATCAAGAAGATTGTGCAGAAGATGGTGGTAACATATAAGGACTGGCATGAGATGTTACCTTACGCCCTACATGGTTACCGTACCTCAGTGCTTACGTCAACTGGGGCAACCCCTTTCTCATTGGTATATGGTATGGAAGCGGTTTTACCCTTGGAAGTCGAGATTCCGTCTTTGAGAGTTCTGGCAGATGTAAAGCTTGATGAAGCTGAATGGGTGCGTTCTAGATTGGATCAGTTGAACCTTATTGAAGAAAAGAGATTGGCAGCCATCGCACATGGTCGGTTGTATCAGAGCAGGATGAAGCACGCCTTTGATCAGAAAGTGCGTCCTCGGAATTTTCAGACAGGCGAATTGGTTTTGAAAAGGATCCTTCCTCCTCAGACAGATCACAGGGGAAAGTGGACTCCAAACTACGAAGGGCCGTATGTGGTTAGAAAGGTTTTCTCCGGTGGAGCCTTACTACTTTCAACTATGGATGGCGAAGATTTTACTTGCCCTGTGAACGCAGACGTAGTCAAAAAATACTTCGCATGAAAGAGACCCGCTGGACGTAAAAAGAAAGTCCAGGCAAAAAGGGGCATCCCGGCGAACCATGAAAAGGGAAAGGTTCGAGCAAAAGTTAGGGATAAAATGTAAAAGAAATGTGTAAACCCGCAAAGTTGAAAACCTGAAAAGGCGACTTTGGCAAAAATGGGTATCCCGGTGGATCGAAAACCCGAAAAGGGCGATCTAGGCAAAAGTTAGGGATTTATAAGCGAAAGGCTACTGTCTGCGTTCTATCTGTGAACACCCTCGATACTTGGAAGTTCTGAAAGAAAGGAATCAGTACAGTTAGTCTCTTCGGAGGTCAAGACATTTGTGGATAAGCAAGTCATATGGGTCATAGCTAAGTCAAATCATGGTGGATATCTGTTCCCCACATTGCCGACATGTGTATTTTCTTTTTTGTTTTTACGCAATTACCTCTTTCTAGGAATTGCCTCCAATTGTAAATGCCTATTTACATGCCACTTCTCTCAATAAAATATTCATTTCACTCAAAGAGCTTTCTATTGTTTGTTTTACTTTTACTTTTACTGTTACTGTTTTGTTTGCAAAAACGTCCGATATTTTTGATAAACATTGCATATAAAACTCCGAGCTTTGCAGAGCATACCAAAAAAAAGCAGTAAGAATTACTTAGGCGTTAACGGTGATAGTCATATGGTGGCGTATTCTATTTGCTGTTATTTGACTTGCAAGGCAACAGGATCATACTTCCCCAGCAGCTTGCTCCCCCCAGCGTTGAGATTGCACTCTCCTCAGCAGAGCAGACCTCCCCCAGCAAGAGACTTGAGAAGTATTTTCTCCGGATTAAGACATATTTCCCCACAGAGTCTGAACGCTTCAGGAAATGTTTTTCTCAGCAGCAATGGTGCAATCTGATCCTCAACAGATAAGTAAGCTTGATGTTATCCGCTAGCAGGGTGGATGTCAGCACTTACCGTTCCCCCAAGCAGAGTTTGGTAGTGATCCTCGCAACAGTTTGTCCAACAGGGGTTGACATCCCTGGCAGGTTTTAAATCCAAGTGATATCTGGCGCTCTTCTGATTCAGGCCATGGCCTCCCCTTTCAAAGAGTTACGTATAATCCCCAGTAGAGCAGATGTTCTTTTGGAATTTCATCCCCAGCAGAAGTTGTTGATCCAAAGATTCGGTCGGAGTGATCCTTCTCAGCAGAGTTCGTGGATTCAGAGGACAATTTATTTTTGTTATCAGCTGAATTAGTATTTCCTCTCCGGCATTTATTTTGCTGGAGGGACCCCTTTGCATATCATAAGCATTTGCATCGCATCCTCAAAAACATGGCATTTTCATTTGCATTCGAAGCATAAGCCAGGTTTGATACTTTCTTTGCCAGCAGGAGGTGGCATCACTCAGGAGATTTTGGAGGGACGCGTTCGTCATACTTGTACTCCCCGGCAGAGTCTTTTATTTAGACTTCTTCTTCCCCAACGGAGTCACCTTACCAGTAGGTTCTGAAACGAGGTGGTTTAAAACAGAAGTTTTGTTTTCACGTTATCCCCAGTAAAGTCCACTTTATGTTGGTTATCCTTTGCGGGTATAATTGAGGTTGTATTCGTTTTGTGGGTGCGATTGAGGTCGTATTCTTATTTTATTTGTGGGAGTGATTGAGGTCAGTCTTCCTTTGCGGGTATAATTGAGGTTGTATTCGTTTTGTGGGTGCGATTGAGGTCGTATTCGTATTTTTATTTGTGGGAGTGATTCAGGTCAGTCTTCCTTTGCGGGTATAATTGAGGTTGTATTTGTTTTGTGGGTGCGATTGAGGTCGTATTCTTATTTTATTTATGGGAGTGATTGAGGTCAGTCTTCCTTTGCGGGTATAATTGAGGTTGTATTCGTTTTGTGGGTGCGATTGAGGTCGTATTCGTCTTTATTTATGGGAGTGATTGAGGTCAGTCTTCCTTGGCGGGTATAATTGAGGTTGTATTCGTTTTGTGGGTGCGATTGAGGTCGTATTCGTATTTTATTTGTGGGAGTGATTGAGGTCAGTTTTCCTTCACGGGTATAATTGAGGTTGTATTCGTTTTGTGGGTGCGATTGAGGTCGTATTCGTTTTTTATTTGTGGGAGTGATTGAGGTCAGTCTTCCTTTGCGGGTATAATTGAGGTTGTATTCGTTTTGTGGGTGCGATTGAGGTCGTATTCGTTTTTTATTTGTAGGAGTGATTGAGGTCAGTCTTCCTTTGCGGGTATAATTGAGGTTGTATTCGTTTTGTGGGTGCGATTGAGGTCGTGTTCGTATTTTATCGGTGGGAGGGATTGAGGTCAGTCTTCCTTTGCGGGCGATTGAGGTCGTATTCGTTTCCTTGTGGACATGATTGAGGTCATATTCCCTTTTTCCAGAACGCTCCGTCTCGTTGTTCTCATCATTAGCAAATTTCTAGGGTTCTTTCAGTATTCAATCCCCGTGTATCCTGGAATGTCTGAGAGCCATCGCTATCATACCACTCAGGACCAAGTTGATTGAATAGGGGCAGCTGTTGCACCCCAAAATTTGCCCTCCTTATTTTTGCTAACTGGCTTATGTTTCATTTCATTATCATGTATGCATATCATTAGCATGGGGTCAAGGTGCCTGAGGTAGTCCAGGAAGGTCATATCTGGTCCATCACATCATCAAGGGTTCACAGGTGGCAAGGGATCTCAAGTGGATTACTCCCTCCTAACCAGTGCATGAATTAGGGTTTTGAGATTCTTGGGTTTATTGCTCCAATGGGCAAGCTCTTTGGGTTTTTATCATCAACAAATGGCATATCTTATCTTTGTTGGAGAGGATACACATCATATTCAGAGGAATTTGAATTTGGAGACTGTGTTATTTCCTCCTAGACTGAGGGTACCAAAACTAGGGTTTGCTATAAAGTCAGTTTATTTCTGATTTTTTGGGCAAGACTTGATTCCATGGTTGTCCTTGGGTCCCTGAGTACCTAGGAGTGGAAGATTGGCCATCAGTTTGATTCAGGAGAAGTTCAATTGGCCAATGGATTGAGAATCAGTTAACTTGGTCAAAAAGTCAACTGTGGTCAACACAAAGTCAAACCTCAAGATTGTTGGTCAACATCAAGATTATGGGGTGAAATTCATCATTTTATCAAGGGTTGATCACAATTCATCATGGAAACCTCAGAATCATCAAGAATCAGGAGTTACTAAATTAGGGTTTTTGTAGGAAAAGTCAACTATACTTTGACCAGGCCTAACATCCACATACTTCATCAAAAATTCCTCAACCAAAGCCCATCTTGAAGTAAATTTAATTCCCTACAACTTTGTGTCTCACAAGCCAAGTCCAGAAATGCTTCATTTGGGAGATATGAGCCAAGACATTATAGGTCATTTTGAAAGTCAACAAAAGTCAACCTTCTTCAAAAGCTCATAACTTGAACATGGAAGATCAAATTGACATGGGACCAAAAGGATTGGTTAGAGGAAATATTGAGGTTTCTAAAAAGTATTAATTTTCATTGAGGAGCTAAAAATTGAAGGAGTTATGCTTAGTCAAAGTTGGGCAATTTTGAGGAGGTGCACAAAGCAAACTATGCCTAAAATCCAAATTTTGACAAATGGGCCATAAGTTTCTTAAACCAAACATAAACATAAAGCCATGCACGACCCAAAGAGCATATATTTGGTTTTTCCTCATTTTATTTTATTTTTATTGGATTTATTTAGTTAAAATTCAATAATAAATGAAATAATTCAAAAATAATTAAACTTGGAATTACCCAAGCCCAAGTCATGGTCAGAAGAAAACCCTAGTCTTTATAAGCCAATTCATGCTAGGGTTGAAGGTCATGCACGTGAAATTAGAGGAGATCTCAAGAAAAACCTAAAGGAGGATTCTTCATCAAAGCTCACGGCTCAGGAGGTATCATCAAAAAAATTCTTCCACAAACTTCATTCTTGTGATCCACAGAGCTGAAAACAACCATCTTTTGGAGCAAAGAGCAAGGATACGCAATGCTTAGCTTCAGGTTAGTGTCTTTTTTCGCGATCATAGAACTCAGTTTTTAGACATGCATAACGTTGTGTGATGCTCACTGATCATGCTAATATATTTTGTTTTGAATATAGATGTGTATATTGTCCATATCGTGCGTTTAAAGTTTCGCGCACTAACCTTGTTTCGTTCGTTTTAGATTATTCATTGGTTTTTTGCAAATTTGGATGCCATATTTGGATTCCTTGAATTTTTCTAGGCGGGGTAGTGTATTCGTACGCACGTTTTGGTCCCATTTTTATTGCAGGTGACCGGAGTAGGGGGCCGGAACCCTAACTCCGGTGGTGGCCGGAAAACCAGTCCGGCGGGACGGTCCAAGGAAGGAGATGAAGTCCTGGCCGTTGATTCTCCCAATCCAACGGTCCAGGTCGCCCCATGTGTTCTTATTTTATTTTATTTTTCTGAAATTTAATTGATGATCCCATGGATATCACCCCACCGTTGCTACCATACTCCTCCAATTGTTTTTTTTATTCTGATTACTTTTGTTTTGTTGACCAAGCCATGAGCCGTCTGATGGATCAGACGGTCCTCAACACTCCAGCGAATAAAAAATCGCACGCGCCTTGCACGTGGTGGAACACGGTGCACCATTTTTTATTTTTACTATTTTCTGATGAATTATTGGGCCGGGCTTGCTATACGCACCCCCCATCACCAGCCCAATGCCATTTCCTTCATGTTTTCGTTACTAACACACCCCCAGTCTTTTATTCCATTTTTATTTTTTATTTCCATTACATTTTCATAATTTTAATTTTAAAAATACTTAGATGCATTCAAAAAATCCCAAAAAAATTATACATCATCTTTATCCACTTATACAATTTCTACAAATTTTATTTTTCATTTTTATTTTATTTTATCATTTAAAATTAATTGTTTAAATCATTTTCTTCTTAATTACACATCTCATGCATACTTAAACTTCTTGATTTTATTTCCCTTCATCCATATAATGTTTTTCATCCGTTCTTTTTGCATTTGTTCACTAACATCCTAAATTGCATAAAAATATTTTTCTTTAATTTTTAAATTTATTTCATATTGCCTTTTGGTTCTACCCTTTAGCACACTGAACCCTAATTCCCACCTGAACTTTGCCTATTTATTTGAATGACTAATATTTTGATTTTTTGCAGGGACTTTTTATATGTTGTTTGCCTCTGGTTGAGGAACTTTATTATTTAATTTGGGAATTTTAGGAATCATTTTTCTAATTATTGGAGTTATTTTCACTTGAGATTTTCTTGCAGGCGCATGTTTGGTCCTATCTAATTACCTTGTTTGAAAGGCACTTGTACCATTTGCTTTGAGGGTGTCCCTTTGATTTCTAAGTTCGTGTTTGGATTATTATTATCATTGTTTGCCGTTGTTTGATTTTCATTCACCTCATTTCTCTTATTCACGTCTGTTTCTCATTAACCTTTTATGCAGGATCAAGGTAAGTTCCTTAAGGGTATGGATAAGTACCCATAGTTACCCTTACCTTTTTCTCTCCTATCTTTATTCTTTAGGGTTTAGGTTGAACCTCACTAACCGTAGGTCACCCATGCATGATGACATTAGGACTCATAGTCTCCCTTAGAGTTACCCTTGTGTCTTCTCTCCTCATCTCAAATTTCTTTAAAACACTTAATAATAATAAGGTGTATTGCGCACGAGCCTTAAGTATGGGGAATGAGAAATGAGGGGCTTCCTCTCATCTCTCTAGAGTGCTTAGCGAGCGTCCTGTCTTGGGACGATGCGTTAAGTATTCGCCCCTGTACCCTAGACTTTGGCGCAATGCAGCTTAGGAACTAACTTAAGCCACTTCTGTCCTAAAAAACACAAACCAACTTCAAACCTTTTTGTCCTTCGGGACCTTCAACTTAAAGGCTATTTTCAATAAGGGCACGTTACCTTCCGTCTGAGACGCAAACAGGCATCGACCCTAACTGCCGGACGCAAACTTAACGTCGCTCATAAAAAACACAAAAAGAACTTGGTCTGAACTACGTTGACTCTGAATTCCCCATTGCACAAAGGGGGTACGTAGGCCTAGGACGTTGACGTCCTACCGAGTCTGTCTTTGTCTTCCCCTCTCCGTCTTAGTACAACCCTAGATGATAGTATAACTTACCCTTAGAGTAGACAACAAGCGTGGATCCCATCGAGTACGATGGACGCGTGGGGTGCTAGCACCTTCCCCTCGCGTAGCCGGCTCCCGAACCCAGGTTATGGTTGCAATGACCATTCCTTTCCCTCTTTCTAAGGTTTATGCAGTGTTCCCTTTCCCTCTCTTGGGATAAATTTACACGACTGGCGACTCTGTTTTTCCCCGCCACTCTCGCGTTTGTACCTGGATGAAAATCCTGGGAGCGACATAGGCCAGACAAAGGAAAGCAGGTTATGGATAATTCTGTGCAGACGCCGGTAGTGAATGATTCCACAGTAAAGCCAGTTGAAAACTCCTTCTTAGAGAATGTAGAAGAGTTTATGAGGGTGATTCGAAAGAGCGACTACAAAATCGTTGACCAGCTGCACCAAACTCCGTCCAAGATATCCATTTTGTCTCTGTTATTGTGTTCGGAGGCGCATCGAAACGCGTTGTTGAAGGTATTGAATGCTGCGTATGTACCCCAGGAGATCTCAGTTAATCAGCTTGAGGGGGTAGTGGCTCATGTTAATGCAGGAAATGGTTTGGGATTTACCGATGTGGATTTAACTCCAGCAGGGAGAAATCATAATAATGCTTTGCACATTTCAGTTGAGTGTCGTGGATCTTTGATGTCGCATGTGCTGTCGACACTAGGTCATCTTTGAACGTTTTACCGAAGAAAACACTGATGAAGTTGGACACTCGTGGGTTAATCTGCACACCAAGCGATTTGGTGGTGCATGCATTCGATGGTTCCAAGAGGTCTGTCTTCGGGGAAAGCCAATTAAAGTTGGTCCAGAGGTTTTTGATGCTACTTTCTATATCATGGACATCTAACCTGCTTACAGTTGTTTACTGGGCCGTCCATGGATTCATAGTGCTGGGACAGTTACGTCAACCTTACATCAGAAACCGAAGTACATGGTAGACGGACATGTGGTGACGGTTTGCGGAGAAGAAGATATCATGATAAGTCATTTATCTACTTTCAAGTATGTGGAGGTAGATGGCGAAATACATGAAACTTTATGTCAGGGTTTTGAGGCAGTGAAGATCACTGAGGAGCCTCTCAAAGAGGCCAGCCAATCTGAAATGGTACAGCAGCCTGCAGTGGTATATCAGCCAGAGGTCTCCATGTCTTCCTTCAAGGATGCACGTGTTGTGGTAGAAGCCGGCGGTTCACAGAAATGGGGACAGGTTATTGAGGTCCAGAAAAAGTAGAATACTTATGGGTTTGGATATAAGCCACCCAGGCGTCCTGAGGATCCCCCCAAATTTTATGGTCCGGTTCATTTTACTAGTGCTGGTGTGTTCTTTGACAGATTTAATGCTATTGATAAGGAAGGGGATAATGATTGCGATATGGATAATTGGATCCGCCCCTGCATTCCAGGTCAAAGTCTTCGCAACTGGTCATCAGAGAAAGCCATTCAAGTGACCGGCCCAGTGTAATTGCCTTTGTTTTCCTGTTATGATAATCCTACGTTCTGCCCAAGGCGTATTGATTTTTCTTTGTAGGGCTTGAATATTTTGTGTGTTTTCTTTATCATTAATAAAGGATGTTTTCACTGTTTTTTTGTTTTGATCCCTGTTTTTCTGTTTTTACTTTTTGCATTAAATCACATCAAAATGGCAATGTGTTTTTTGTTTGTTGCATACATAATAAACATAAATCGTCAATCATGCAGGTTTTCTTGTTCAGATACCACCAATCATGATTTAGCTATGGCTCGGTATGATTTCGATACTCCCATTTACCAGGCTGAAGAGGAGGCTGATGAAGATTGTGACTTATCCGAGGAATTGGCCAGACTATTTAAACAGGAGGAAAGGGTCATTCTCCCTCATCAGGAGGAGATTGAGATTGTTAACTTGGGGACCGAAGACGCAAAGAAAGAAGTAAAGATTGGGGTTGCTTTGGAAGATAGTGTAAAGGGATAATTGATTGAAATGCTTCGAAAGTATGTTGATATCTTCGCCTGGTCTTACCAAGATATGCCTGGGCTTGACACTGACATCGTGGTACACCAGCTGCCACTCAAAGAAGGTTGTACTCCGGTAAAACAGAAGCTGAGAAGGACGAAACCAGAAATGTCTGTCAAGATTAAAGAAGAGGTTCATAAACAGATAGATGCTGGATTTTTGGCTGTGACAAGATATCCTCCATGGGTTGCTAACATTGTGCCTGTGCCTAAGTAGGATGGAAAGGTCAGGATGTGTGTTGATTCCAGAGATTTGAATCGAGCAAGCCCGAAAGATGATTTCCCGCTTCCTCACATTAACGTGTTAATGGACAATACTGCTCAATACTCTGTATTTTCCTTCATAGATGGCTTCTCTGGGTATAACCAAATCAAAATGGCCCTAGAGGACATGGAGAAGACGATGTTCATAACACCGTGGGGGACATTCTGTTACAAGGTAATGCCCTTTGGATTGAAAAATGTTGGGGCAACCTATCAGCGGGAAATGGTAACTCTCTTTCATGATATGATTCACAAAGAGATCGAGGTCTATGTTGATGACATGATTGCGAAGTCACAAATGGAGGAAGAGCATCTGGTGAATCTTCAGAAGCTGTTCGAAAGGTTGATAAAGTTCAGATTGAGGTTGAATCCGAACAAGTGCACCTTTGGGGTGAGGTCTGGCAAATTACTGGGGTTTATTGTTAGCGAAAAAGGTATCGAGGTTGATCCTGCTAAAGTAAAAGCCATACAAGAAATGCCTGATCCGAGAACAGAAAAAGAGGTTTGTGGTTTCCTAGGGAGGTTGAACTACATTGCTAGATTCATCTCGCATCTTACAGCCACGTGTGAACCAATATTCAAATTGCTAAGAAAAGATCAAGAGGTCAGGTGGAACGAAAATTGTCAAAAGGCGTTTGAAAAAATAAAAGAATATTTGCAGGAACCTCCAGTCCTTTTGCCGCCAGTACCAGGGAGGCCATTGATTATGTATCTTATGATTCTTGAGAATTTAATGGGGTGTGTGCTCGATCAACACGACGAGTCAGGTAGAAAAGAGCATGCCATTTACTACCTGAGTAAAAAGTTCATTGATTGTGAGTCAAGGTATTCGATGTTGGAAAAAACATGTTGTGCACTCGCTTGGACCGCTAAGCATTTGAGGCAGTATATGTTAAACCACACAACCCTCTTGATTTCGAAGATGGATCCGATCAAGTATGTGTTTGAGCATGCGCTTTCGGGACGAATAGCCCGTTGGCAGATGGTTCTGACAGAATACGATATTCAATATGTTTCCCAAAAGGCCATTAAGGGAAGTGTTTTGTCAGAATATCTTGCTGAACAACCAATCGAGGATTATCAACCAATGAAGTTTGAATTTCTCGATGAACATATCATGTTTCTGAAGATGAAAGACTGTGAGGAGCCTTTGTATGACGAGGGACCTGAAATTGGATCCCAATGGAAGCTGGTCTTTGATGGGGCTGTTAATTTATACGGTAACAGAATCGGGGCAATCATTACGACTCCACAGGGTTCTCATATACCCTTCACTGGCCGATTAGCGTTCATATGCACCAACAATGAGGCAGAGTATGAAGCATGCATCATAGGGTTAGAAGAAGCAATTGATTTGAGAATCAAGAACCTCGATGTTTATGGTGATTCCGCGTTGGTAGTTAATCAGATTACAGGTGAATGGGAAACTCGTCAAACGAATTTGGTGCCTTATAACAACTATGCCAGAAGGTTGTTACCTTTCTTTGACAGAGTCGATTTCCATCACATACCATGGTTGGAGAATCAGATGGCAGATGCGTTGGCAACGTTGTCTTCGATGTATCAGGTGAATCGTTGGAACGAAACTCCCTTAATCAGAATCATGCATCTAGATAGACCAGCTTTCGTGTTTGCGGTTAAAGGTGTATCCGATGGGAAACCATGGTATCATGATATTAAGGTTTTTCTGAAGAGGCAAGAGTATCCAGAGGGTACGTCGGCCAAAGACAAGAAAACTCTGAGGAGGTTGGCGGGGAACTTCTTTTTGAATAAAGACGATGTGTTGTACAAGAGGAATTTTGACATGGTCTTGCTACGTTGTGTTGACGAACATGAGGCAAGCCTGTTAATGCAAGAAGTTCATGAAGGATCTTTTGGTACCCATGCCAATGGGCATGTTATGGCCAGAAAGCTGTTGAGAGCGGGGTATTACTGGATGACTATGGAGTCTGACTGTTTTAAATATGCCCGGAAATGTCATAAATGCCAGATTTATGCAAATAAGGTGCACGTGCCGCCTACACCTCTAAATGTGTTGTCATCACATTGGCCCTTTGCCATGTGGGGCATTGATATGATTGGAAAGATTGAACCGACTGCTTCCAACGGGCATCGTTTCATCCTGGTTGCCATTGATTATTTCACGAAGTGGGTGAAAGCAGCCTCGTACGCCAACATCACTAGACAAGTGGTAGCTCAGTTTATCAAGAAGAACATCATCTGCCGGTATGGAGTCCCGGAGAGAATCATTACTGATAATGGTTCAAATTTAAACAACAAGATAATGTAGGAGCTATGTCAGAGCTTTAAGATTGAACATCACAATTCTTCTCCCTATCGTCCGAAGATGAATGGGGCTGTTGAAGCGGCAAATAAGAACATCAAGAAGATTATGTAGAAAATGGTGGTGACGTATAAAGAATGGCATGAGATGTTTCCTTATGCTTTACACGATTATCGTACTTCGGTGCGTACATCCACTGGGGCAACTCGTTTCTCATTGGTATATGGTATGGAAGCAGTCTACCAGTAGAGGTTGAGATTCCTTCTTTGAGAATTCTGGTAGATGTGAAACTTGATGAAGCTGAATGGGTGTGTTCCAGACTGAATCAGCTGAACCTTATCGAGGAAAAGAGATTGGCAGCCATTGCACATGGTCGGTTGTATCAGAGCAGGATGAAGAAAGCCTTTGATCAGGAAGTGCATCCTCGGTGTTTTCAGGAAGGTGAATTGGTTTTGAAAAGGATCCTTCCTCCTCAAACAGATCACAGGGGCAAATGGACTCCAAACTACGAAGGGCCATATGTAATAAGACATGTTTTCTCTGGTAGAGCCTTATCACTCTCAGCTATGGATGGCGAAGATTTTACGTCCCCTGTGGACGCAGACGTAGTCAAAAAATACTTTGCATAAAAGAGACCCGCTGGACATAAAAAGAAGATCCAGGCAAAAAAGGGCATCCCAGCGAACCATAAAAAGAAAAGGTTCGGGAAAAAATTAGGGATTAAAAGAAAATAAAATAATAAACCCGCAAAGTTGAAAACCTGGAAAGGAAACTTTGGCAAAATGTGGGTATCCCGGTGGATTGAAAACCCGAAAAGGGCTATCCAGGCAAAAGTTAGGGATTTGAAAGCAAGAGGCTACGATCTGCGTTCGGTCTGTGAACACATTTGATACTTGGAAGTTTCAAAGGAAAGGAATCAGTCCAGTCAGTCTCTTCAAAGGTCAAAGCATCTGCGGATAAACGAGCCATACTGGGTCATAGCTGAAGTGAATCATGGTGGATATTTGTTCCCCACATTGCCGACATGTGTATTTTCTTTTACTTTTTTTGTGCAATTACCTCTTTTCAGGAATTACTTCCGGATGTAAATGCTTATTTACAGGTCAATTCATTCAATAAAATTTTCATTTTATTTAAAGAGCTTTCCATTTGTATTTTTGCTTTAACTGTTTTTGTTTGTGAAAACGTCCGATATTTTTGATAAACATTGCATGCGAAAATGTTAAGCTTTGCGAAGCATATCGGAAAACAGTGGGAATTGCTCAAGTAGCGGTCATTGTAATGGTAATCGAGATAGCCATTTTGCATATACTGTTGATGATTGTTTGCAGGGTAGCAGGGTTTATCCGCAGCAGAACTCATTCTCCCCAGCAAGTAGTTTAAAGTGGATTGCTCTGAGGTGAATGTGGTTGTATCTCCAGCAGGAGGTGTGTTGGATGTCTTTGAAAAGACTTTATTTTCCCCACAAGAGCCTGGTAATCACTTTCCTCAGGAGGTCCGAAAGTGTAGTTCCGTCAGCAACGGCATGCTCTAATCCCCAGTAGGGTAAACTCTTTCCTCCAACAGCAAGCTAAGGTCAATGATATCCCTCTGTAGGTTTTGTTGACTATTCTCCCCAGTAGATCTATTCTCCTCAGCAGTGAAGTCTTATCCTCCTTAGCAGGTAGTTGCTCTCCCCAGTCAAGGTACAGAGGATTATTTCCCCATCTAGAGTTGTGATTGATTATTACTCTCTTAGCAAGCAGCCAGGAGTTGATACTTCTGCATCCCCAGCAAAAGACTGATGGAATATATTCTTTGGACAAAGACTTTCCCCACAGGGTCTGAGCACCCATTTTCCTCAGCTAGTCAGTGTAATACCCCAAATTTTGACCACTAAAGTTTCCCATCATTGTGCAAATCATCATCACAATATGGATGAATCATCATGCCTCATCAATCTCCTCAAGGAATTGTTGAGCATTGACTGCAATCAGGATTAGGGTTTCAGGCCCTCTTAGAGCTTTAGACAAAGGATCAATCAAGAAATGACTTGATCTTCAACTTGTCTAACCTCTCAAACATCCACAATGGATCAAAAGGACTCCCACTTCAAGGATTAAGCACAAAGCTGCTCCCTTCTAGGTGGATCAAGCCTCCAGATCGACTGTATCACCAAATTAGGGTTTTGATCGCCCAGGACCTCCAGATGAAAAATTTCATCTGGGCACAAGCCAATGATCCAAAACATAACCTAATATACTCCATGGAACCTCATGAACCCATTCATCAAGTCAATTTTGCCTCAGGGGATGCATACATAAAAAATCAGGAATTAGGGTTTCTTGACCTAATTCACCCCTAAGTTGACTTTTGGGACAAGCCATGAGCCAAGACCTCAAGACATGATTTGAGGGTCTTTGATATACCATATTGATCCATTTGGAACAACGGATTGATCCAAGAAGCTTGAGCAACAAGTTTCATTTTCATCTGCACCACAATTAGGGTTTCGCGAGAAAAGTCAACTGTAACTTTGACTGTTGACCTAGACATGCTCCCAAGCCCTAATACATGATTCAATATACCCTATGACACCCATGGAACATGTCCATCAAGTTTGATTTAGGTCAAGGACATGATTTCCTGAAGAATTGCACAGTTTGGAATTCATCTGATAAAAAGTCAACTGTGCACAAAAAGTCAACTTTGACTTTTTGAGATTTTTCACCAAAATGGATTTTTAACCCTAAAATGATGTTAATGTATGATTTGAATCATCATTCATCAAGAAAAATCAAGAAAAGTGAGATAACTTGTAAAAGGGGTAACCATAAAAACTTAGAAAAATTCTAAGTTAAAAAATAAAGTGGTTAGGGTACCAACTTTGGAGGACCATAACTCCTAAACCACAAGGCCAATTTTTTCCATCCAAAGCTTGATTTGTAGACGTCATTATCATCTACAAAAGCTTCAACTACAAGTCATTCTAATTCATTAAGGATTTTGAGTTATGGAGTGATCAAAGTGGCTGAAAAGTGAAAATGTCACTTTTTCCAACACTTAGTGAAAATTTCACTAAGTCAGAATTTGCCTTCACTTTTTGCCAAATGTAGGGGGATTTTTCACTTGGAATCAAAAGAGATCAAAACCAAACTTGTTCAAACAGTTGTTGTATCATGTTAGGGCTTTCCAAAATGGCCAAGAACATTGCCAAATTCAACCTACATCATGAGATACAACATTGGCAAGTTGCCTTGCTGAAATCTGTCAAAGCAAGGCAGAATTTGCATTTTGGCTCGATTTGCCAAAATCAACCAATTTCAATTGCTCCAATCCACTTGGACACCTCTGAGGATTGAATCCAAAGGGGACAATCACTGAGCCAAGCCTCCAAGGTCCAAGGAACAAGGAATAACATGTTGAACCTAGAGTTGCCAAAATAGGGACAAGACTCCAAATTTGGAATGAGGCATTCAATTGAACCATCAAGGTGGCATGGACTGAGCCATTCTCATCTGAAATCAGTCAAGACTTATCCAAGACCAAGGGAACACAACCCTGTGCCCTAACCTCTAGTCAATGGCTAGAGGAGACTTGCATTTTCATTGGCCAACATTGAGGAAACACCTGCTGCAGTTGCCATTCACTATTGCAGCCAAAACAAACTTGCTCTACTATAAATAGACATCAATTGTGATCAGTTTGAGTACACCAAAGCCATCAAACAGATGCTTTCCTCAAAATCTCTTCTTTCACTCCAATTTTGCCTTCAAAGGCAAGCCACTATCGGGTTTTGAGTTTGAGAGCAATTCCAACCAAACCAATCACTCACACACCTCACATACATCATATAGAAGTGATCCAAACACTCACATAACATCTGGAACATTGATTTCACAAAATCACCAGCTGGTTGCTCAAGGTTTTAACCAAGTTGCAGCTGAGGTACCACAAATCGTTCCAGCCAATTTCAATCAAGTCCAAGCATTCAAACACACTCCATAGGATGTAGGGAAGCTGTTCAGATCATCAAAACTCATCTGTAACACCTCCAGCTCATAAATCAATTTTCTTTTGCTGTCACGACTTGGAGGTAAGCACATACTTGGTCATCTCTAAATCTATGCATATTTCCTCGCACAATAATTTGGCCATATGTTCATAATCATGCATGGAATGTTTTCCCTCAATTAATTGCATTGTTTGAATCGTGTATCAAAAATCCTAGCCTTCATGCAGAAATTAGGGTTCTTGAGGTTTCTTCGTGATTTTTTGTTGTATGTTTAATTTAAATGAAATTAAAGTACATAGACATGATCGTGAGGTTGAGACGAGCACAATGATGTGTGGATTGCATGATATGATTAAGTATTCATGGAGATTGGATAGAAAATGCAAATCTGAGAATCCCAGAACACGCGTGTGTTCTTCAGCTGTTCTTGGCGCCACTTTTTGAATAATTTGAATATTTGAATTTTGTGATTTTGTTTAATTGATTCAAAAATTAATTTCTCTCTGAGTTTTAATGATTTTGAGTTGATTCTTTTTTCAATAATTCACAAAAATGTTAAAATATTTTATTTTACCAAAAAATCCCAAAAATATTATTTATTTTATATAATTGATATTTTTGCAAAGAATTAATATTTTAATTGTTTTTAACATTTGAAATATTATTTCCACAATGATTTTGCAACTTTTAATGATTTCTATTTATTTTGTAGGTCAATACTTAATTTTTGAAGCATTAATCCAAGATCACAATTTGTTTCCCATGTGTTAAACAATTTTTGATCATTTTAATTGAATTTTTATTCAATTAAATACATTTTGGAAATAAATTAGGGTTTTGGATTAATTCAACCCTCATAAATCATTTTCAAAACACTTTGGGCCTCTAATAGAGTGTAAGACCCAATTCTTTTTTTTACCAAATCATTTTTGGGCCTCACTTATTGTATAAGTCCCGATACCGTCAAAAACAAACGGCGCGATCATCGCCTTTTCAAAAAAAAAATCATCTGGGCCTACCCTCGTGTAGTAAGACCCACTTCTTCTTCTTCAAAACACTTTGGGCCTCTATTAGAGTGTAAGACCCAACCCCCTTTTAACCAAAATCATTTTGGGCCTCACTTATTGTATAAGTCCCTCTACGTTAAAAGAAAACCTCGGCGCGATCGCCATTTTAAACGAAAAGTCAACTTGGCCTACCCTCGTGTTATAAGCCCCACTCTTTTTCTTTAAACTTTTTGGGCCTCTTGAGAGAGTGTAAGACCCATCCCTTTGTACAGAAAACCTTTTTGGGCCACAATCACTTGTATAAGACCCTCTGTACAAATTCAACAGTGCACTCACTGGTAAAACCCTGGGCCTCTCCTTGAGCTGTAAGCCCCAAATCTTTCTTTTTCAAAGCACTTTCTCCTTTGATTTTGAATATACTGTTGTTTTTAATCTTTCTTTGTTGAACAACTAACCAAACAACATGGAAGCTCTACAACCGAGTAAGTGTTTATCGCTTTCATTTACTGCTTTCATATATATAAACTGTATTGTGGGGTTGCTCACTGTAAGTCTCCTTTCATAAACTCATATCAACTGTGTAATAATAGTATAGATATTTTGAGTTTCCCCGGCAACTACGTCTAGAACTAAGTAAAGCCGTTTCGTTTATTCGTAGAAATAGACACCTAGATCCCCAATAGGAGCACCAGATACAGTCTTCTCTTCGGATGTCCTCCTTAGGAATCGTCAAAAAACTCTACTCCCCAAGATGAATGTATTCTCCGTGAATGACATCTTTGAGTTTCTTCCAAATTCTCGAACGTTCCTGACTCGATCTATTCCTTGTGAATAGCTTGCCTTGAATGTCTCGGGGTTTGGGAACCCACTACGGTCATAATCTTGGACCTTAACTAAGGAACCCTCTTTAAAAGTTAAAAGTTGCTGGATAGTAAACCTCGCACGTTTACCAGTGGTTTTTATCTTTAAAAGAGTCATCTCTCCGAATGGAAAGGAGATGATGGACCCACGGGCTTCTTAAAAGCTTCCCGCCTCCTCTTGGACTTAGTACAAGGACCCGTCGGCTTATTAGAAGTATTGACAGCCTCCTCTTAGGCTTCATATAATGATTTCTTCCTCCGGGAATGATAGCCTTCTCTTGGGCATCGTACAAGGACCCACAGGCTTCCTAAAAGCAACCCCGCCTCCTCTTGGGCTTCGTACAAATTGTCCCGACGACCTCCTAGAGGTATAGGAACATAACTTAGTAATCTTCATAGAGCAGTCCTTTCCAGAGTCTACTACTGTTTCTCAAAGCATAGTACAAAAGATAAAACTCTAGACTTGGACAGTCTATTTTCCTTGAGTCTCAAAGACATTCTCAAGTGACCCCTCCGTTAAATAGGAAGAAACCCGTAGACTCGAACAGTCTCGATACCCTTCGGATTTCCCCGTTTCCTTAAAGAACAGGGAACAACCCCGATCCTCAGATCAAACTCATGAGTACAGTGTTGCTCATATAAGAACTGATTTTCTCTGTTAAAATCAGTATACTGGATCTGTCACTTAACTAAAACAGTCACCAGCAGATAGCCTCCTCTTAGGCTTCATATAATGATCCTTCTTATCCTCAGCATAAGTTAGCCTCCTCTTGGGCTTTGTACAAATGATTCTCCCCAGCGGAGCAAACCTTTTCAGCCTCCATCTCGGGCTTTATACGAGATACAAAAAGGTTCTTATAGAGCCAAACAAATTTTAGCCTCCATCTCGGGCTTCATACGAGATACAACAAAAAAACACTCTCTTGTTGAGTATAAAAGATTCCCGTGTAGAGTCAAAACCTTTTATCCTCTCTCTCAGGCTTTGTATGAGACACAAAAGACTCCTTTGTTGAGTCAATCATCCTTTCGCCTCCATCTCGGGCCTTGTACGAGATAAAAATTCCATAAGCAAGAGTCAAACTCTTTTTCAGCCTCCATCTCGGGCTTCATACGAGCTATAAAAGATTCTCCAGCTGAGTCAACTCTTTTTTAGCCTCCTCTTGGGCTTTGTACAATGATATCCCCCACTGGGTCGAACCCTTTTAGCCTCTCTCTCGGGCTTCGTACGAGACACATATTAGCCTCCTCTTAGGCTTTGTATAATGATTTTCCCTAGCGGAAATTAGCCTTCTCTTAGGCTTTGTATAAGAAAACTACTGGTTAATCCAATTAACCTTTTAGCATCAAACCTGTGCCTCGTTCACAGTGCACAAACATCAACAACTCCTTCCCTTTCATCTAATCGCTGTAAGCGGCAAGCCTCTGGATCATCTACATCCATGCCACTGTCCTTCTTTTAGCATGAGGAATTCCTAAGGAAAGATGGCGTTGCTCTATACACAGAGTTAAAGTCTTCTCCTTCAGGTTAAAACCCCTTCTTCGGAAATTATGGCATTGCTCGGATCCGCGTATCCCAGTTAAAGTAATTCTCCTTCTCCCCTCTTTAGAGATGACAAATTCTCTCTAAAGTCGAGACCTTTCAGCTTCACATCTTGGGCTTTGAATAAGATACAAACAACCTTTCGCTTCACGTCTTGGGCTTTAAACAAGACAACAAAACACCATTTCCTCCCATAGAATAGGAGGAACTACGAACACTCTGATTTCCCTGTTTCGGTAAACGGGAATACGTAGGCATAAGATCGAAAGAAAAGATCTTAGCGAGCACACTAAACAAAAACCCAAAATCCCATACTTTCACGTATCTATCAGAAAAGCAATCAGTCCTAACATCCTAAACATCTCATTGAACAGATAACCTGAGTAAGACCCCGAATCTTTGAAGCATCTGTAACCGAACAGACCACTGTTCAAACTTAGTATGCAAGCAGGGTTAGTTGGAGACATCTATTTCCCTTCCTTCATCAGCTTTAATAGGATAAAAAATGAATCGAGCTGTAGTGGTGAACACCGAAGAGCGGTTGTGAATCTTTTCATTTGTTGATGATCTATTTTACTCCTAGGTAGAGGCCTTCACTGAGATGAGACCTTTTGACTCTATTAGGATCTTAGGTCAAAACCTTCGCTTATATAGAAACTACAGAATGGTGACTCCGCCGGGGAGCCATTTCTGTCAGGAACTTAAGATTCTTAGCTTTTAAAGTCTAGGATGCTTAGGACAAATATATATACTGTTTTTCCTAATTGCTATACGTGTTTATTTTTCTGTTAATGGGAATGCGGGTGATGCCGTATGTGGAAAGATTGAGTATACACCTAGAAAAACCAATCCTTTCGTAGTGCGGAAGCTATCGGAAATAGTTGTTACGCGATACTACCCTCATTTGAGGCTGGTGATCTATTCTCGGTGAATAACACTTACTCTAAGATTGCACACAACTCGCTGGTGATCCGCTTGTTGTCTGCCTTCCTGGGAGGAGCTAATGATAATGAGTACAGGTACAAAAATCTCCTTAGTAAACCTTTGGGGATGGGTAGAGCCTTGACTTCATGACAACGACCCTCTGACCCCATGTTTTTTCTATGTTTTTGTGTGCTGCATTCATGCATTCATCTAAAAAAAAACATTAAAACATTCAAAAAACTTTCTCTTCTAGTCTCTCTGTTTTTCAAAATAAACTAAGACTGTGATTGCAAATATTAGAGAAAAGGATTGCACCGATGGATTTCGGTAGAAGGAGAACTCACCAGTATACCTTCAAGGTTCCAAAGCTTGAGGATTTGAGAAGGTTAGCGAGGATGATCACTAACCCAGAGGCTTTCAGAGCCAAGTACGGTGGTTTGCTACCACTGTTAAGAGTCCATGTGATTGGGGGAATCATGGACGCGCTCGTTCAGTTCTACGATCCGGTTTATCACTGTTTCACATTCCCGGATTACCAGCTAGCACCAACGTTGGAGGAGTATTCTCATCTGATTGATTTACATATCACTGATCGAGCTCCATTTTCTGGACTGGAAGAAATTCCAAAGAATCAGACCATTGCAAGAGCAATTCATTTGGATGAGTCTGAGGTCAGGACTCACCTGACTACCAAGGGTGACATACAAGGTTTGCCAGCCCAGTTCTTAACAAAGAAAGCTCTGTACTTCGCTAGTATTGGGAACGGGACTGCTTTTGAAAGCATCTTTGTCTTACTCACTTACGAATTATTTTTGTTTCCCAACATCAATAATTTCGTCGATATCAACGCTATTAAGGTTTTTCTCATTGGAAACCCTGTGCCGACTTTGCTCGCAGATGCGTATCATTCTGTACACTTAGGAAATTTGTACAGCGGAGGGGAGATCACATGCTGTGTACCTTTGCTCTACAAATGGTTTATCTCTCATTTGCCTAAGTCTACTGCTTTTTGGGATTGCAAGAATGCCCTGCGCTAGTCACAGAAGATCATGTCTCTTACCAACTCTGATATAGATTGGTGCATTAAGATTTATGATGGGATTAGGATCATCGATCGTTGTGGAAATTTCCCCAACGTACCCCTCATAGGAATTAAAGGGGGAATAAACTACCATCCGATATTGGTTCTTCGTCAATTTGGATACCCGATGAGGCTCGTTCCGCAGAACGCTCATCTGGAAGGTCTTTTCTTCAAGGAAGGAGAAAACGACAGGGCACTGAAGATAGAAATAGTGCATGCGTGGAAACACGTTCATAAGAAAGGACGAGAGTCTCTAGGAAAACCAGACTGTGTCTCGGTGGAGCCTTATCTCCATTGGGTACAAACTAGAGCTCTCAAGCTAAAAATGCCTTATCCTCGTTACGGAATTCTTCCGCCGCGGGAGTCTGTCATGTACTTCATGACGAAAACTGAAAAGCTTCAGGTTACTCTCAACAAAGTTCAAAAGGAGAGAAGGTCTTGGAAGAACAAGTACCGCACCCTCAACATAGAGTGTATCCAAATACAGCAACTATTGAGAGAAAAAGATGCTCTGATTGAGATTTTAGAGCAACATGCTGTAGCGAATCAAGACGACCAAAGGAATTTACTCGCTCCTTTCACCTGGCAAAGGAATGACAACCCGACAACGGCCCAAGCACCCCGGTCAAAGAAGAGGAAGTACCAGGACCCATTAGTTTAGGTTTCTGTTTCCGCACCTTGTAATCTACTGTATTTCCATTTCTGTAATCCTTTGAATTCTATAAAAAGGGGTTTCCCCACCGTTTGATATTTGCAATCTAATTTCTGAAGTTTATTTTGATTAAATCAACAAACAATTAATATAATCATAGCATTTTATCATTCTCGCGTCGCGTATTCTCCCTACCTACAAATCTTACGTTTGTATCTCGGTTCTAGAGTCAAACTGTCTCATTCGCACAATACTCGGGCCAGTCGTCAGAAAAAGATGGATGATCTTGAGGAAGAGAACAGAGAGTTGAGAGAAGAGCTCGACGCTCTGAGAGAGGATATGAGAAAGCTTCGTAACGACATGCAACCCATGGCAGAAGCTCAGCTACAAAGGACTGTGATCTCGGAGGTCACCTCAACGCCCATAGTGGAGAAGTTCGATCCTAGGTATCAGATGCCGAAAGATCGTCCCTGGGGCATGCCTGTTAATTATATCCCGGAAGGATATGTTCCGCCGATCGTTGAAGATCAGGGAACTTCTGCAGGAGCCGTTGGTCCTGAAGGTTACAAACTTCGGGAAAGCGAAGATGCCAGAGGCATATTAAAGACCCCTGAAGGTTACAAACTTCGGGAGACGCCAAGATTCAACGCCGTAGTTATGGTACCACCCCCTGTGGTGCATTCTATCCCGGAAGGACAGATTCCACAGATACCTTCTGGAAAGAAGGAGACTATGTTTGACCGAATGGATGAATTCCAGGAACAGTTCTTGGAAATGCAGAGGGAACTGCATGCCATTCGCGGTCAGGATCTTTTTGGAAAGGACGCCGCAGACCTTTGTCTGGTCCCCAATGTGAAAGTTCCGCACAAATTCCAAGTGCCTGACTTTGAAAAATACAAGGGTAACTCTTGCCCTCAGAGTCATTTGACGATGTACGCTCGACGAATGTTAGCTCAGACGGAGAATCAGGACCTGCTGATTCATTACTTTCAGGATAGTTTAACCGGTGCTGCCTTAAAATGGTACATGGGTTTAAACCGTGCCTCGATCAGCACATTCAGAGATCTTGGCACTGCCTTCGTCCAACAATACAAATACAATTTGGACATGGCACCTGACAGAGATCAACTCAGATCGATGTCTCAAAAGGACAAGGAAACTTTTAAGGAGTACGCCCAGAGGTGGCGTGAAATTGCCGCTCAAATTTGTCCACCTCTTGAGGAAAAAGAGATGACAAAGATCTTCTTAAAAACCTTGAGCTCATTTTACTACGGCCGAATGGTCGCCAGTGCGCCCAGTGATTTCACCGAGATGGTCGGTATGGGCATACGTCTTGAGGAAGCTGTCCGAGAAGGACGTTTGGTAAAAGACACTGGATCAACGAGTGGTACTAAAAAATACGGTAGTGCTCTCCCTAAGAAAAAAGAGCAAGATATTGGGAATATCTCTCTCGGAAAGCAAAGGCGTCGTTATCAACCAGTAGCAGCGGTAACTCCTGCTATCGGCCCCGCGCCTGTTCCTACGTATCAACCTCAGGTTGCGCAGAGCCAACCTAATCAGCAAAGGACTCAACAGCCTCTTCAACAGGCTCGTCCTCAGTACAATAACAACCGTACAATACGACCATCAGGGTTTGACCCTATACCTGTGTCGTACGCAGAACTATTTCCGTTACTACTGGCTAAGGGGCATATTCAGACTAAGTCTCCTCTTACTGTACCAGAAAATCCGTCTTTTTGGTTTAAAGCGGATCAGACATGCCCTTATCATCAAGGAGGATCGGGGCATAACATAGAGAATTTCCTCAATTTCAAATCTGATGTGCAAAAGCTTGTTAGGAGCGGGCTCTTATCTTTCAAAGATACGAATCCTAATGTTCTCACGAACCCGCTGCCTCAACATGAGAAGGCTGCAGTCAATCTGATTGAGGGAGAATCTAACAACGTCATCCAAAACCACGACATCTGTGCGATGAATGTCAACTTGGTGGCGATGCACTCAAGGCAAAGCCAGTATCATAACCTGCCGCGACACGATTACAGTTCCTGTCTGACTTGCTCGGTAAACAAACATGGATGCTCTTTCATACAAGAGGCCCTCCAGCGTCAGATGGATCTTGGATGGATCCAAGACTACCATGATAGGAATCCCTATCAAATCAACATGGTTCAGGTCTTCGATATTCGTGTGATGAATACCAACCTAGTAGAGTTACATGCTGAGCAGGTCCGCCTCGGATTCCTGGTCTCACATAACTATCAAAGCTGTAAAGCGGGTTGCGAAAACGATCAGGGTTGTACCCTTGTCCAGGAGGCACTTCAGCACTTGTTAAATCATTGGTGGATGCCAATCTACATGGACGAAGATACTCAGCAAATTAGTATCAGTAACAGAAATCCCACTCGGCGTCAAAGTCAGGATGTCCGATCAGTAGAAGCTAACCTAGTGAGGTTACATTGTATTCAAAGTGGGCGTGGCCAGGTGCCCCCACACAACTATGACAGTTGTAACGTCTGTTCAGAAAGTAACCAAGGGTGTTACCTTGTGAGAACAGCTCTTCAGGGTCAAGTGGATCGCGGAGAAATTCGTCCATATCCAGGTTCTGGACTTATCAATTGGTCGCCGAACTACCTTGCTGAGCAAGTTGAGGATGTCCTCACGATCTCTGGTCACCACAGGACCAGGGATGTTTTTGCCATTATTCCTCTACTTGATGAATCCAGAGTTCCCAACCAGGAACGGATTGAGGTTACTTATGATGGTCAGAAAAACCAGAAGGTTCCCATAGTCATCTATCTGCCGGGACCGTTACCGTATGAATCAACTAAGGCTATCCCTTATAAATACGGTGCAACAACAGTTGGAAATGGAAGGGAAATTCCATTACCCTCCGTCGTGAATATTGCAGACATTAGTCGTGTAACACGGAGCGGTCGAATCTTCAACCGAGGAGTTGGAGAATCCAACAAAGAAAAGGAACTTCAGACAGAAATTCCTGATCCACCAGTCGGTCAATCCAGTAATCCCGACCTGTCGAAAGACAAAGATGAGATGCTTAAGCTCATCCAAAGGAGTGAATTCAAAATTGTTGATCAGCTGTTGCAGACTCCTTTAAAGATCTCAGTATTATCACTGTTACTCAGTTCAGAAGCGCACAGGGAGGCTCTACAGAAAGTCTTCGAGCAGGCCTTTGTGGAACAGGATGTAACAATCAGACAGTTCGATAGCATTGTCTCGAACATCACTTCCTGCAATAATTTGGGATTTAGTGATGAGGAATTACCTGAAGAGGGTCGCCGTCATAACATGGCGCTCAATATCACAGTTAACTGCCAGGACGATACTTTAGCCAGCGTACTGGTAGACACAGGGTCAGCCCTGAATGTTATGCCTAAGTCCACTTTGATGCAATTATCATTAAAAGGCCCTCCGATGAGAATCAGCGAGGTCGTCGTCAAAGCATTCGACGGATCCAGAAAAGCAGTTATCGGCGAAGTTGATCTTCCCATAACTATTGGTCCTCATACTTTTCAAGTTACTTTCCAGGTCATGGATATCCGGGCAACATACAGTTATTTATTAGGAAGACCTTGGATACATCAGGCTGGAGCGGTTACCTCAACCCTCCACCAAAAGCTAAAATTCGTTCAGAACGATCAACTTGTCACAGTCTGTGGGGAACAGGCTTTGCTCGTGAGTAACTTGTCATCATCTGCTGGTATAGAACCTGAAGAGGTTATTGGGACGCAGTTCCAAGCACTATCGGTGAGCAAGAACAATCAATCCGGAGGAGGAATGTCGATTTCCTCATACAAGGATGCTATCAAAGCGGTCGAGAGTACCGATACAACCGGATGGGAACAACTTGTTATTCCTATTGATAACAAAACAAAGAAGGGTCTTGGTTTTTCTACAACCTGCACCCAGACAGCTGTTGGCGATGAAAGTCTTCATCCCATTCAGAACTTCTTCCGTAGTGGAGGTTTCCTCCAACCAGTGACTCAAGTAGTCCATGCTATCAATGAAGAGGATCCCTCTGACCTAGATGAGGATTGGAAGTCCTATCTTAACGAGGACTGTTATGTGTCGCAGGACGAAACGCAAATGCCATTTTGCTATCCCGCACAGAGTCCGAAATTTATACCCAGATCAGACGTCGAAATGATCTATGAAGATTGTGATCCGGAAGGATGTCGTGCTCCACCGAATTCATTAGAGGAAGACACTCTGATGAAAGACAACTTTGATTCTACTTACTATGGCCCAATGGATGGTCTGCCAATGTGGCAACCTTATCCAGGAAATTTGGGGCAAGAAAGTCAGCCGAACAATGAAAATCAACTGACCATCATCGAACAGAATACCTGTGTCCCCGCCATGTCATGGGATCAACACTCAGGGCATTCAGAAATTATTCAGCATAACGATGAATTCTCAACGTTCGCAGGACTTGAATTCATCAATTATGCTTTTCCCGAGGTCAACGTCATCGAGAGGGATGACTCCTCTAGTTCCAAAGAAGTTTGGGACACTCTGGGACAACCAAGGGGAAAATACGACTATATGGTCAAGTACACTGCTCCCGCAAGCTCTCGTATCAGGCTCGAAGATATCCAGCCAACTGGATGGGGAGATACAGCTGAGAGTACAAATACTCTGCAAAATGCAACAGAGGAATCCTCCTACGACAATTCTGCCTGGGAGACAGATTCCAACGATCCTGCTCCACCAGAAATCAGCGTCATTTCTGAAGACAAATCAAGGAAGGTGCCAGACTTTGTGTTTCACCGAGGAGTTCGCCGCCAGTGGGTTGCTGTCGATGTTCCGAAGGTCATTCACCAGTCAAAGTAATTGCCATCTTTAAGACTTTCACCCTGCCCAGGTGAAATGAATGTTTTGATAGGGCTCGCTTTCTGTAAATTTCCCTCTTCGCTTTGCCCGAAGCGACAGAGTTTTGTTTTATAGGGCTGTAGTTTCAAGAACCGACTTGTGTATTAATAAAATAACGTCGTTCTGTAATTTCCGCATTATTGCTGTTTTCTCTTTTTGCTTTTTCAGAAAATGGTAATCCTAAAAAACAAATCAATAATAAAAACAAGCAGTAAAATCAAAACACTGCACACACTTGCATTTTCTCTATCTCTTCTAAACACGAATCATCACGTCATGCAGATTGCTTGTTTTACACCCCGTTGAAACATACGATCCGATGCCTTCTCCCGACTTTGAGTTCCCGGTATTTGGGGCTGAAGAAGAAGTTGACAACGAAATTCCAGAAGAGATCTCCCGATTACTCAGACAAGAGGAAAGGTCCATTGAACCTCACAAAGAGCCGTTGGAAACGGTAAACGTGGTTCGGAAAAAGAGAGAAAATAAATCAGGATTGGAGCACTGCTCAGTCCAACTGCCAGAGAGGGTTTGATAAAGCTTCTCAAAGAATTTCCCGATGTGTTTGCTTGGTCCTACCAGGACATGGCTGGGTTGGATACTAGCATCGTGGAACATCGCTTACCATTGAGATCGGAATGTCCGCCAGTAAAGCAAAGGTTGAGACGCACTCACCCGGACATGGCCATCAAAATCAAAGAGGAGGTACAGAAACAGATCGACGCGGGTTTCCTCGCTACATCTGAATATCCTCAATGGTTAGCCAACATCGTACCCGTTCCTAAAAAGGACGGAAATGTCAGAATGTGTGTCGACTACAGAGATCTGAATAAGACTAGTCCAAAGGACGACTTTCCTTTACCACGCATTGACATGCTGGTGAACAGCATAACAAAGTTCAAAGTCTTCTCCTTCATGGATGGATTCTCGGGCTATAACCAGATCAAAATGGCGCCGAAAGACATGGAGAAAACTTCGTTCATTACCCCATGGGGTACCTTTTGTTACAAGGTAATGCCGTTCGGTTTGAAGAATGCCGAGGCAACCTATCAAAGGGCCATGACTACTCTGTTTCATGACATGATACACAAAGAAATCGAGGTGTATGTCGATGATTTGATTGCAAAATAAAAAATAGAGGATGAGCACGTTGAACATCTGTCAAAATTGTTCGAACGTTTAAGAAAATTCAAGCTCCGCTTGAATCCCAACAAGTGCACCTTTGGTGTCCGTTCGGGGAAACTACTAGGGTTCATCGTCAGCCAGAAAGGAATTGAGGTTGATCCTGACAAGGTCAAGGCCATTCAAGAAATGCCTTCTCCAAAAACTGAAAAACAAGTCAGAGGATTCCTGGGACGTTTGAACTACATCTCCAGATTCATATTCCTTATGACCGCCACGTGTGCGCCGATTTTCAAATTACTGAAAAAGAACCAGGATTGCGTTTGGTCAGAAGACTGCCAAACTGCCTTCGACAGTATTAAGGAATACCTGTTGAATCCGCCGATTCTGTCACCACCAGTGGAGGGAAGACCACTGATCATTTATCTCACAGTCCTTGAGGACTCAATGGGATGTGTACTTGGCCAGCAAGACGAAACCAAAAGGAAAGAGTCTGCCATTTACTATCTAAGCAAGAAGTTCACCGACTGTGATACTCGGTACACGATGCTTGAGAAAACTTGTTGCGCTTTGGCTTGGGCAGCCAAACGTCTTCGCCAGTACATGATTCGTCATACTACTTGGTTGGTCTCCGAGATGGATCCAATCAAGTATGTCTTCGAAAAACCTGCTCTCACGGGAAGAATTGCCCGTTGGCAGATGCTACTATCAGAATATGACATAGAGTACCACACTCAGAAAGCCGTTAAAGGAAGTATTTTAGCTGATCATTTGGTTCATCAACCGATTGACGATCAGGAATCAATCGGGTTTGACTTCCCAGACGAAGATGTCATGTATCTCAAAATGAAAGATTGCGATGAACCGCTACCCAGTGAAGGGCCAGAACCGGGTTCCTAGTGGGGACTTATCTTTGACGGAGCAGTTAATCATTACGGAAACGGAATTGGGGCAATCATTGTTACCCCTCTGGGTACCCACATTCCTTTCACTGCCAGACTTACGTTCGAATGTACGAACAACGAGGCCGAATACGAAGCTTGTATTATGGGTCTCGAAGAAGCGATTGATCTAAGGATCAAAAACTTGGACGTATACGACGATTCAACCTTGGTTATCAATCAGATCACAGGAGATTGGAACACACACCAGTCAGGATTGATTCCTTATAAAGACTATGCAAGAAGGTTGCTACCTTTCTTCGACATAGTTGAGTTTAATCACATCCCTCGTGGTGAGAATCACATGGCTGATGCATTAGCCACTCTTTCTTCCATGATTAGCGTAGGTCAGTGGAATGACCTACCTAAGATTGACGTTATGCGCCTTGAACGGCCCGCCTACATCTTCGCGATCGAAGCAGTCATAGACGACAGACCTTGGTATCACGATATCAAGCGCTTCCTTCAGAAATAAGAGTACCCACCTGGGGCACTCAGAAAAGACAGGAAAACCCTTAGAAGGCTAGCTGGAAGCTTCTTCCTGAGCGGTGATACTCTTTATAAGAGGAATTTTGACATGGTCTTGCTCCGATGTGTGGACAGACCAGAAGCAGACATGCTTATGAAAGAAATTCATGAAGGATCCTTTGGAACTCATGCCAACGGACACACAATGGCGAGAAAAATTCTGAGAGCTGGGTACTATTGGTTGACCATGGAATCCGACTGCTACAAGTACATGAGGAGGTGTCACAAGTGTCAGATATACTCCGACAAAATTCATGTACCGCCAACACATCTCAAAGTTCTTTCTTCCCCATGGCCTTTTTCCATATGGGGAATCGACATGATTGGCTTGATTGAACCTAAGGCTTCAAACGGACATCAGTTCATTCTGGTGGCCATTGACTACTTCACCAAGTGGGTCGAAGCAGCGTCGTACGCTAATGTAACCCGACAAGTGGTGGTCCGATTTATTAAAAACAATATCATCTGCCGTTATGGTGTTCCAAGCCAGATCATTACAGATAATGGATCTAACTTGAACAATAAGATGATGAAAGAATTGTGCGCAGAGTTCAAGATCGAACACCATAACTCATCTCCATACCGACCCAAGATGAACGGAGCGGTAGAAGCGGCTAACAAGAACATCAAGAAGATCGTTCAAAAGATGGTTGTAACCTACAAAGATTGGCACGAGATGCTACCCTTTGCTCTACACGGTTATCGTACATCTGTTCGCACTTCAACAGGGGCTACCCCTTTCTCTCTAGTGTATGGCATGGAGGCAGTTCTCCCCATAGAAGTAGAGATCCCGTCAATCCGAGTATTGATGGAAGCCAAGCTCACCGAAGTTGAATGGTGTCAAAGTCGACACGACGAATTGAACCTGATCGAAGAGAAGTGAATAACGGCACTATGCCACGGTCAGTTGTATCAACAAAGAATAAAGAGGGCGTTCGACAAAAAGGTCCGACCTCGTGTCTTCAGGAAAGGAGACCTCGTGCTCAAGAAGATACAATCATTTCTCACTGATACTCGGGGCAAATGGACCCCAAATTATGGTGGCCCCTATGTGGTCACAAAAGCTTTCTCAGGCGGCGCCTTGAGACTTGCAACCATGGACGGAGAGGAATTTGCCTACCCCACGAATGTTGATGTAGTCAAGAAATACTTCGCCTAAACTAAAAAAAAAACGTCTCGGTGGATTGAAAACCCGAAAGGGCGGTCCAGGCAAAAGTTAGAGACATGAAAAAAAATCATCCCGGTGGATTGGAAACGTCATAGTACAATCCAGGCAAAAATTAGGGATAATGGCAAGTAACTATGTTCAACAGAGGCAAGTCCCTTAACAACAGTTACATCACCCATCGGAGAAAATCTCCAGTCAACGGTCATCTTCGACGGAAGCCCAGGATGCCCAGAATTCAAAGTTGGTAGAAGGATAGTGGTCGTTATGTTTCAACGTAGCCCTTTTCCCTGTAAATTACCATTTTCTAACTTTGTATATACTCTTTGGAATCACGCGTTTGGCTGATCTCCATCTTATCAATAAAATTTGAGCCCTTGTGCTTTTGTTTGTAATTCTTATTTGTTTTAGCTTTACAGAACGACGTTGTTTAACTTAATCAACGATTCTTGAAATAAAACAAAATGAATTTACTTGTTAAAACTTTTTCTGCTTTTAAATTAAAGATGGCTTTTCTTTTGACTGTTGAACATCAGAAGAACGCCGATCGCTTTTCCAGAAGTAAGCGAACTTTGAAGTGCAGAATCAAAGTACTCCTTCTAAGCCAGTGCGCCTGAATGAAGGATCAACTGTATTAGATGCGGTTTTCCCGTCTGATACCTTCGGCCGAGTTCTCATCTCCTAAGCCCGATAAACATAGCTCCCAACAGGGACTATCTCTCCTAAGCAAGGTGGAATTACTGCTTGTTGAACCAGTGGTACATTTTCGTCCCCAGCAGTGGCCGAGTATCCAGTCGTGTTCATCTTTTAGCGTGTATGTTGCGTCTGTTTTGTCAGTATAAGCATACATACATCATGCATTTTATTTGCATTCGCATTTTATATTGCATCACTAACACTTGAGCCGGTCTTATCCTACCGTGATAACCGTCCTCTCTATCGAGTTGTCAGCCCTTGTCCTCGTCAGGAAGTGTTGCGTCTGAACAATCTCGCTACTAGTGTATCTCTAGATCAGAGTCGGCACTCGGCCACTTTGATAACTTGAACCTCTGAAAGATCAGAGAACCTTCAACAGATGTCACTCTTCGCTGTTGAAGATGATATCCTAGCTTTCCCGGATTAAGGAAAATCCCCAGAGAAAGCCTCTTAAACAGAGATTCAAGAGTACATCAGTGTTTCTCCGAAAACCCGCTGATGAAAAGGTCATCGGCACCTCAAAATTGGATCCCATCATATGGCGTTTCTTTGGGAAGATCCAGAGAAAAGTATGATGCAATATCCCCAAGCGAAGTAGTTTTTCAGGAAACTCGCTTTCTCCAGTAGAATCGACAAATGGCGTCTCCAACAGAGAAGTTTGTGTACCTCTACAACTCAGACGTTGGGTTCCCCAGCAAGTCTGACATCAAAACTTTTTCCGTCAAATGGCATCTCTCCAGGAAAATTCGGCGAGAAGTTTGAGGAAACCACTACGAATAGCGTCCCTTGTCAGTAAAGTTTATTGACAAAAGAAACTAAGACCAGTTCCTTGGTTGGAAACCAGGATCGAGGGGAAGTTTATTTCAGAAACTAAGACCAGTTCCCTGATAGGAAACCAGGATTGAGGGGAAGTTTATTTCAGAAACTAAGACCAGTTACTTGGTAGGAAACCAGGATCGAGGGGAAGTTTACATTTTCTAAGCATCATTGCTTAGCAAAAGAAGATGAATGCGCAAGCTGCCATTCATAGCCATCATTCCAATATTTAATCCTCTTGCACCCCGAATCCTCGAATACTTTCGTCATTCACACCTTCGGGTCCAAGAAGATTAAATAGGGGCATCTGTAATACCCCAAATTTTGACCACTAAAGTTTCCCATCATTGTGCAAATCATCATCACAATATGGATGAATCATCATGCCTCATCAATCTCCTCAAGGAATTGTTGAGCATTGACTGCAATCAGGATTAGGGTTTCAAGCCCTCTTAGAGCTTTAGACAAAGGATCAATCAAGAAATGACTTGATCTTCAACTTGTATAACCTCTCAAACATCCACAATGGATCAAAAGGACTCCCACTTCAAGGATTAAGCACAAAGCTGCTCCCTTCTAGGTGGATCAAGCCTCCAGATCGACTGTATCACCAAATTAGGGTTTTGATCGCCCAGGGCCTCCAGATGAAAAATTTCATCTGGGCACAAGCCAATGATCCAAAACATAACCTAATATACTCCATGGAACCTCATGAACCCATTCATCAAGTCAATTTTGCCTCAGGGGATGCATACATCAAAAATCAGGAATTAGGGTTTCTTGACCTAATTCACCCCTAAGTTGACTTTTGGGACAAGCCATGAGCCAAGACCTCAAGACATGATTTGAGGGTCTTTGATATACCATATTGATCCATTTGAAACAACGGATTGATCCAAGAAGCTTGAGCAACAAGTTTCATTTTCATCTGCACCACAATTAGGGTTTCACGAGAAAAGTCAACTGTAACTTTGACTTTTGACCTAGACATGCTCCCAAGCCCTAATACATGAATGAATATACCCTATGACACCCATGGAACATGTCCATCAAGTTTGATTTAGGTCAAGGACATGATTTCCTGAAGAATTGCACAGTTTGGAATTCATCTGATAAAAAGTCAACTGTGCACAAAAAGTCAACTTTGACTTTTTGAGATTTTTCACCAAAATGGATTTTTAACCCTAAAATGATGTTAATGTATGATTTGAATCATCATTCATCAAGAAAAATCAAGAAAAGTGAGATAACTTGTAAAAGGGGTAACCATAAAAACTTAGAAAAATTCTAAGTTAAAAAATAAAGTGGCTAGGGTACCAACTTTGGAGGACCATAACTCTTAAACCACAAGGCCAATTTTTTCCATCCAAAGCTTGATTTGTAGACCTCATTATCATCTACAAAAGCTTCAACTACAAGTCATTCCAATTCATTAAGGATTTTGAGTTATGGAGTGATCAAAGTGGCTGAAAAGTGAAAATGTCACTTTTTCCAACACTTAGTGAAATTTTCACTAAGTAAGAATTTGCCTTCACTTTTTGCCAAATGTAGGGGGATTTTTCACTTGGAATCAAAAGAGATCAAAACCAAACTTGTTCAAACAGTTGTTGTATCATGTTAGGGCTTTCCAAAATGGCCAAGAACATTGCCAAATTCAACCTACATCATGAGATACAACATTGGCAAGTTGCCTTGCTGAAATCTGTCAAAGCAAGGCAGAATTTGCATTTTGGCTCGATTTGCCAAAATCAGCCAATTTCAATTGCTCCAATCCACTTGGACACCTCTGAGGATTGAATCCAAAGGGGACAATCACTGAGCCAAGCCTCCAAGGTCCAAGGAACAAGGAATAGCATGTTGAACCTAGAGTTGCCAAAATAGGGACAAGACTCCAAATTTGGAATGAGGCATTCAATGGAACCATCAAGGTGGCATGGACTGAGCCATTCTCATCTGAAATCAGTCAAGACTTATCCAAGACCAAGGGAACCATAGCCCTGTGCCCTAACCTCTAGTCAATGGCTAGAGGAGACTTGCATTTTCATTGGCCAACATTGAGGAAACACCTGCTGCAGTTGCCATTCACTATTGCAGCCAAAACAAACTTGCTCTACTATAAATAGACATCAATTGTGATCAGTTTGAGTACACCAAAGCCATCAAACAGATGCTTTCCTCAAAATCTCTTCTTTCACTCCAATTTTGCCTTCAAAGGCAAGCCACTATCGGGTTTTGAGTTTGAGAGCAATTCCAACCAAACCAATCACTCACACACCTCACATACATCATATAGAAGTGATCCAAACACTCACATAACATCTGGAACACTGATTTCACAAAATCACCAGCTGGTTGCTCAAGGTTTTAACCAAGTTGCAGTTGAGGTACCACAAATCGTTCCAGCCAATTTCAATCAAGTCCAAGCATTCAAACATACTCCATAGGATGTAGGGAAGCTGTTCAGATCATCACAACTCATCTGTAACACCTCCAGCTCAGAAATCAATTTGCTCTTGCTGTCATGACTTGGAGGTAAGCACATACTTGGTCATTTCTCAATCTATGCATATTTCCTCGCACAATAATTTGGCCATATGTTCATAATCATGCATGGAATGTTTTCCCTCAATTAATTGCATTGTTTGAATCGTGTATCAAAAATCCTAGCCTTCATGCAGAAATTAGGGTTCTTGAGGTTTCTTCGTGATTTTTTGTTGTATGTTTAATTTAAATGAAATTAAAGTACATAGACATGATCGTGAGGTTGAGACGAGCACAATGATGTGTGGATTGTATGATATGATTAAGTATTCATGGAGATTGGATAGAAAACGCAAATCTGAGAATCCCAGAACACGCGCGTGTTCTTCAGCTGTTCTTGGCGCCACTTTTTGAATAATTTGAATATTTGAATTTTGTGATTTTGTTTAATTGATTCAAAAATTAATTTCTCTCTGAGTTTTAATGATTTTGAGTTGATTATTTTTTCAATAATTCACAAAAATGTTAAAATATTTTATTTTACCAAAAAATCCCAAAAATATTATTTATTTTATATAATTGATATTTTTGCAAAGAATTAATATTTTAATTGTTTTTAACATTTGAAATATTATTTCCACAATGATTTTGCAACTTTTAATGCTTTCTATTTATTTTGTAGGTCAATACTTAATTTTTGAAGCATTAATCCAAGATCACAATTTGTTTCCCATGTGTTAAACAATTTTTGATCATTTTAATTGAATTTTTATTCAATTAAATACATTTTGGAAATAAATTAGGGTTTTGGATTAATTCAACCCTCATAAATCATTTTCAAAACACTTTGGGCCTCTAATAGAGTGTAAGACCCAATCCTTTTTTTGACCAAATCATTTTTGGGCCTCACTTATTGTATAAGTCCCGATACCGTCAAAAATAAACGGCGCGATCGT
The DNA here is from genome assembly GCA_022829125.1 of Lathyrus tuberosus. NCBI lineage: Eukaryota > Viridiplantae > Streptophyta > Magnoliopsida > Fabales > Fabaceae > Lathyrus > Lathyrus tuberosus. Next base: position 7,318,463 of record JALAZF010000218.1, on the reverse strand, counting down.
CGCCTTTTCAAAAAAAATCATCTGGGCCTACCCTCGTGTAGTAAGACCCACTTCTTCTTCTTCAAAACACTTTGGGCCTCTATTAGAGTGTAAGACCCAACCCCCTTTTAACCAAAATCATTTTGGGCCTCACTTATTGTATAAGTCCCTCTGCGTTAAAAGAAAACCTCGGCGCGATCGCCATTTTAAACGAAAAGTCAACTGGGCCTACCCTCGTGTTATAAGCCCCACTCTTTTTCTTTAAACTTTTTGGGCCTCTTGAGAGAGTGTAAGACCCATCCCTTTGTACAGAAAACCTTTTTGGGCCACAGTCACTTGTATAAGACCCTCTGTACAAATTCAACAGTGCACTCACTAGTAAAACCCTGGGCCTCTCCTTGAGCTGTAAACCCCAAATCTTTCTTTTTTAAAGTACTTTCTCCTTTGATTTTGAATATACTGTTGTTTTCAATCTTTCTTTGTTGAACAACTAACCAAACAACATGGAAGCTCTACAACCGAGTAAGTGTTTATCGCTTTCATTTACTGCTTTCATATATATAAACTGTATTGTGGGGCTGCTCACTGTAAGTCTCCTTTCATAAACTCATATCAACTATGTAATAATAGTATAGATATTTTGAGTTTCCCCGGCAACTACGTCTAGAACTAAGTAAAGCCGTTTCGTGTATTCGTAGAAATAGACACCTAGATCCCCAATAGGAGCACCAGATACAGTCTTCTCTTCGGCTGTCCTCCTTAGGAATCGTCAAGAAACTCTACTCCCCAAGATGAATGTATTCTCCGTGAATGGCATCTTTGAGTTTCTTCTAAATTCTCGAACGTTCCTGACTCGATCTATTCCTTGTGAATAGCTTGCCTTGAATGTCTCGGGGTTTGGGAACCCACTACGGTCATAATCTTGGACCTTAACTAAGGAACCCCCTTTAAAAGTTAAAAGTCGCTGGATAGTAAACCTCGCACGTTTACCAGTGGTTTTTATCTTTAAAAGAGTCATCTCTCCGAATGGAAAGGAGATGATGGACCCACAGGCTTCTTAAAAGCTTCCCGCCTCCTCTTGGGCTTAGTACAAGGACCCGTCGGCTTCTTAGAAGTATTGACAGCCTCCTCTTAGGCTTCATATAATGATTTCTTTCTCCGGGAATGATAGCCTTCTCTTGGGCATCGTACAAGGACCCACAGGCTTCCTTAAAGAACAGGGAACAACCCCGATCCTCAGATCAAACTCATGAGTACAGTGTTGCTCATATAAGAACTGATTTTCTCTGTTAAAATCAGTATACTGGATCTGTCACTTAACTAAAACAGTCACCAGCAGATAGCCTCCTCTTAGGCTTCATATAATGATCCTTCTTATCCTCAGCATAAGTTAGCCTCCTCTTGGGCTTTGTACAAATGATTCTCCCCAGCGGAGCAAACCTTTTCAGCCTCCATCTCGGGCTTTATACGAGATACAAAAAGGTTCTTATAGAGCCAAACAAATTTTAGCCTCCATCTCGGGCTTCATACGAGATACAACAAAAAAACACTCTCTTGTTGAATATAAAAGATTCCCGTGTAGAGTCAAAACCTTTTATCCTCTCTCTCAGGCTTTGTATGAGACACAAAAGACTCCTTTGTTGAGTCAATCATCCTTTCGCCTCCATCTCGGGCCTTGTACGAGATACAAATTCCATAAGCAAGAGTCAAACTCTTTATCAGCCTCCATCTCGGGCTTCATACGAGCTATAAAAGATTCTCCAGCTGAGTCAACTCTTTTTTAGCCTCCTCTTGGGCTTTATACAATGATATCCCCCACTGGGTCGAACCCTTTTAGCCTCTCTCTCGGGCTTCGTACGAGACACATATTAGCCTCCTCTTAGGCTTTGTATAATGATTTTCCCTAGCGGAAATTAGCCTTCTCTTAGGCTTTGTATAAGAAAACTACTGGTTAATCCAATTAACCTTTTAGCATCAAACCTGTGCCTCGTTCACAGTGCACAAACATCAACAACTCCTTCCCTTTCATCTAATCGCTGTAAGCGGCAAGCCTCTGGATCATCTACATCCATGCCACTGTCCTTCTTTTAGCATGAGGAATTCCTAAGGAAAGATGGCGTTGCTCTATACACAGAGTTAAAGTCTTCTCCTTCAGGTTAAAACCCCTTCTTCGGAAATTATGGCATTGCTCGGATCCGCGTATCCCAGTTAAAGTAATTCTCCTTCTCCCCTCTTTAGAGATGACAAATTCTCTCTAAAGTCGAGACCTTTCAGCTTCACATCTTGGGCTTTGAACAAGATACAAACAACCTTTCGCTTCACGTCTTGGGCTTTGAACAAGACACCAAAACACCATTTCCTCCCATAGAATAGGAGGAACTACGAACGCTCTGATTTCCATGTTTCGGTAAACGGGAATACGTAGGCATAAGATCGAAAGAAAAGATCTTAGCGAGCACACTAAACAAAAACCCAAAATCCCATACTTTCACATATCTATCAGAAAAGCAATCAGTCCTAACATCCTAAACATCTCATTGAACAGATAACCTGAGTAAGACCCCGAATCTTTGAAGCATCTGTAACCGAACAGACCGCTGTTCAAACTCAGTATGCAAGCAGGGTTAGTTGGAGACATCTATTTCCCTTCCTTCATAAGCTTTAATAGGATAAAAAATGAATCGAGCTGTAGTGGTGAACACCGAAGAGCGGTTGTGCCTCGCAAGCACGTCCATAAAATCGCTCGCTACAGTCATGAAGTGTTTTTCTCATCAGCAATGGTATAATCTAATCCCCAACAGATGAGTAAGTTTGATGTCATCATCTAGCAGAGTTGATGTCGTCAACCTCCGTTCCCCAAGCAGGTTTGCTAATAGTGGCTGATATTCCCCAGCAGGGTGAAGATAAGGACATCTCCCAACAGCAAGTTAAGTTCAGTAATATCCCCAAGCAGGTTCAGTATTATTGACTTGTCTCCCCAAGCAGAGTTTGGTGCTGATCTTCACAGTGGTTTGTTCAACAGTGGTTGACATCCCCAGTAAGTTTAAGTCCAGTTGTTATTGGCATCTTTCAGATCCGTGTTTTGAGTTCTGTCTTCGGTAGAAGCCATGGGTAATCTCCAGCGGAGAGAAATTTCTTGGGCTCCATCTTCAATATTCATTTTTATCCATCCCCCAACAGAGTGTAAATTCTCTCGGAGTTTTCATCTCCAGCAGAGTTGGTGATTAGGAAGTCGTTCAGTGAAATCTTCCTCAGCAGGGTCTTTTAATTCAGGAGATAATTTAGTTTGTCATCCCCGATGGAGTTGCCTTCGTCTTCAGCATTTTTTTTGCTGAAGCGCCTCTTTTGATTTGCATAAGCATTCTTGCATGACATCCTCCTAAACGCATAGCATTTCCATTTTGTATGGAGCATTACGCCATAGAAAAATTCAAACATATGCATTCGAAGCATAAGCCAGGTTTGATATCTTTTGCCATCCCCAGCAGAAAGGGATGTAATTCAGGAGATGTTGTTTGACATTACCCTGCAACCAGTGGATTCGTCCTTCTTACTGTTGTTCCATCCTATACTCCCCTACAGAGTTGTCTGTATATATTTCTCTTTCCCTAGTGGAGTCATTTATTTTTCAGGTCGTAAGTTCGTTGATTCTACTTCCTGTACATTTCGGCTTCTATTCCAACTTTTGGTTGGTACCCTTATTTCATCCCAACTTTTGGTTGGTATTCGCTTTGTTCATCCCAACTTTTGGTTGGTATTCTCTTGGTTATTCCAACTTTTGGTTGGTACCCTTCGTTCATCCCAACTTTTGGTTGGTATTCTCTTGGTTACTCCAACTTTTGGTTGGTACCCATCTTTATCCCAACTATTGTTTGGTAATCTGTGTTGAGTTCGCCTTTGGTCGGCGTTATCGTTTATCCCAACTCCTGGTTGGTATTCTCTTGGTTATTCTAACTTTTGGTTGGTATCCTTCGTTCATCCCAACTTTTGGTTGGTATTCTCTTGGTTATTCCAACTTTTGGTTGGTACCCGTCTTTATCCCAACTATTGGTTGGTAATCTGTGTTGAGTTCGCCTTTGGTCGGCGTTCTCGTTTATCCCAACTTTTGGTTGGTATTTTCTTAGTTATTCCAACTTTTGGTTGGTACCCATCGTTTATCCCAACTTTTGGTTGGTATTCTCTTGGTTATTCCAAATTTTGGTTGGCACCCTTCGTTCATCACAACTTTTGGTTGGTACACTTTTCTATCCCAACTTTTGGTTGGTAATCTGTGTTGAGTTCGCCTTTGGTCGGCGTTCTCATTTATCCCAACTTTTGGTTGGTATTCTCTTGGTTATCCCAACTTTTGGTTGGTATCCTTTGTTATTCCAACTTTTGGTTGGTATCCTTTGTTATCCCAACTTTTGGTTGGTACACTTTTCTATCCCAACTTTTGGTTGGTAATCTGTGTTGAGTTCGCCTTTGATCGGCGTTCTTGTTTATCCCAACTTTTGGTTGGTATTCTCTCGGTTATCCCAACTTTTGGTTGGTATTCTCTTGGTTATCCCAACTTTTGGTTGGTATCCTTTGTTATTCCAGCTTTTGGTTGGTATCCTTTGTTATCCCAACTTTTGGTTGGTACACTTTTCTATCCCAACTTTTTCTTGGTAATCTGTGTTGAGTTCGCCTTTGGTCGGCGTTCTCGTTTATCCCAAATTTTGGTTGGTATTCTCTTGGTTATCCCAACTTTTGGTTGGTATCCTTTGTTATCCCAACTTTTGGTTGGTACACTTTTCTATCCCAACTTTTGGTTGGTAATCTGTGTTGAGTTCGCCTTTGGTCGGCGTTCTCGTTTATCCCAAATTTTGGTTGGTATTCTCTTGGTTATCCTAACTTTTGGTTGGTATCCTTTGTTATCCCAACTTTTGGTTGGTACACTTTTCTATCCCAACTTTTGGTTGGTAATCTGTGTTGAGTTTGCCTTTGGTCGGCGTTCTCGTTTATCCCAACTTTTGGTTGGTATTCTCTTGGTTATCCCAACTTTTGGTTGGTATCCTTTGTTATCCCAACTTTTGGTTGGTACACTTTTCTATCCCAACTTTTGGTTGGTAATATGTGGTGAGTTCGCCTTTGATCGGCGTTCTCGTTTAGCCCAACTTTTGGTTGGTATTCTCTTGGTTATTCCAACTTTTGGTTGGTACCCTTTGTTTTATCCCATCTTTTGGTTGGTACACTCCCTATCCCAACTCTTAGTTGGTCTCTCTCTCTCTCTCTCTTGTTGAATTCGCCTTTGGTCGGCATCCTCGTTATCCCAAATTTTGGTTGGTATCCTCCCTTTACCCCAACTCTCGGTTGGTCTCTCTCTCTTGTTGAGTTTGCCTTGGGTCGGCATTCTCGGTCATCCCAACTTTGGGTTGGTATTCCCTTCATCCCATCTATTGGTTGGTATCCCTTCATCCCAACTATTGGTTGGTATCCACTGTTTCTAAGTCCACCTTCGGTTGGCAAACACTTTATTTTGTATCTCCCCACAGGTTGTAAATTTCCAGGTTATTTTGGTATTCAAACCTCGTGTATCCCGATTGTCTGAAAGCTGTCGCTATCATACCCTCGAATCCAAGAAGTTTGAATAGGGGCAGCTGTAACACCTCAAAATTTGCCCTCATGTTTTTAGCTATAACTGGCTTATGTTTCATTTCATTCTTTGCATTATCATCCTTGCATACCATTGGCCTTAGCATGGGATCAAGGTATTTAAGTCAAATCAAAGGAGCCTTGAGCCTCAAGAGATCTTAATTGGTCCACCATCTCATCATGTGATCAGGACTTGGCAAAAGATTTCAAGGAAATCACATTCTCCTAACCAGTGCAAAATTAGGGTCTTGGGATTCTTGAGTATAACACCCCAATGGGCAAGATCTTTGAGCTTTTATCATCTCCAAATGGCATATCTCATCTTTGTTTGAGATGATACTGTAACACCCCAAAATTTGCCTTGTTGTTTTTAGCTATTGGCTTATGTTTCTTTGCATTTCTTGCATTTGCATTATGCATAGCATTGGTTCTTAGCATGGGATCAAGGTAATTGGTCCACATTCTCAAGTCTCAAGCTTCAAGGTGGCTCATGGGGTTCATCATATCTTCATAAGATCAAGGATGGCAAAGGATTTCAAGTGGATCTTTTCCTCCTTATCAGAGGGACCAATTAGGGTTTTTGGGATCAAGAGGACTTCTTGGAGGGCTTTGTGTGTTCAAGCATGTTCTTATGGTATTCCATATGCTCACAAGTTTCCATGGAGAGGGATTTGGTTGATGGTTTATGGTGAAGGATGTTCAGTGGATCAGTTGCTTGTGAACTAAGCAAAAGTCAACTGTAAAGGAGAAAGTCAACTGTCGAATTTTGAGGCTTTTCATGGTTTTCAAGGTCTCACATCCTCATATGGCCTTCAATTGTCAAGATTCATGCCAATCATCAAGAATCAAGAGTTTGTGCAAAAGTTACTGAATTTGGAAAATGACCTATAATGAAAACTTTCCATTTTTGGCAATTTTTCCATCACATTCAACTTGACTTTTCATCATCAAGGAAGCTTCAAATGAATTTTCCTTCAACATGAGAGTTGAAGATCTTTCTCTCCCATTTGTAAAAAGTACTAGATGGTTTCCATACCATTTGTAGAACTCAAGTTATGGTCAAAAGATGGCAAGGTGTTTTTAAGTGTTCTCACATGTATCATTTTTTCCACCTTTGGTATTTTGGTTCAAAATGAGTTGTAAGGGCTTCTAATGACTCAAGTCAGATTATCACACTCAAGTACACTTCATTTGGTACAAGTTTGGCTTTTGAATCATGTTATTTCATGCCATATTTCTCATTATTTTCACATTATGCAAAATTGCAAATGGATTCAAAACTTGCAAACCAAGACATCTCAAGGCCCAATTCAAATTTAAACGTGATCAGCAAGGGAAGTGTGAAGGATTCAGCACAAAAAACATGAGTTGGTACGTGTGGTTTAGTGGACACATCACAAAATGCATTTCTGCAAATTCATCCAAATCTCATTAACCAAGGTTCTAATCACTTGCTAATCACAATTAGTGGAATAATCAAGAGTATATAAGCTTACTCATACCCTCACAACTAGGTCAGAGACTCTGATTTCCTCAGTTTTGATTTTTTGCTCTCACACTTCAAACAACCAATACTCTCATAATACACGTCCAAACTTCAAACAAAATAGATCAGAATAATCAGTGAACATCATAGATCCTCATTCACATCAAAAATTTAAGTTCTATAAGTATGAAATCAACACCAACCTGAACCTTGAAGAGCACGAAATACACCAAGAAATCCCTCTAAATGCCGCAGATCTACTCCTTGGAACCTCTAATTGCAAAATAAATGCAACTAGAGCTTGGAATCGTGCTAGATCTTGAGGTTTGAACTTGAATCCTCTTGAACTGAACTTGATGAAATCCTCAGTATGAGCTCCAATCAGTGGTTGATTCTTGCTCTATTCTCTTCACTGATCAAGAATGTGAAGAGAAATCTCAAAGAAACTCCAAGGAGAGTGAGTTTTGAAGAGTGAAAGTGTGAGAGCAAAAAATCAAAACTGAGGAAATCAGAGTCTCTGACCTAGCTGTGAGGGTATGAGTAAGCTTATATACTCTTGATTATTCCACTGATTGTGATTAGCAAGTGATCCTCATGAAATTCTGGTTGAAATGATGTACTCATTTGCATTTTCTGGAGAATTTGTGGCTGTTGTTCATTTGAGATGGTGACCGGAGCCCTAGCTCCGTCACCGGAACTATTTGCAGGTCGCCGGCGGAAATTTGAAGAAGATAAAATCACCACCGTCCATTGTTGTGATCCAAGGGTTGTCATGTGGCCACGTTTTTACTTTTCTGATTTTTATTTTAATGTTTGTGTGTTTGTGCCCCCATGGTTATTATCGTGTGCGTGATATCTCAGCTGCTCATCTTGATTAATTCTTGAATTGTTGACTTATTTACATGCGTTGATTTAATCATGTGGTGGAGATCTTGACAGCGAATTAAAAAGGTCACATGCTGCTCACGTGGGATTGTATGGTGTTCAGATTAATTGCGTGTGCGTGTGTGTATATTGATTATGGTGTGCAGGTGAATCTGGTCCATTGATCTTGCTTACCTTGTTGATTTGTTAACTGAGTGTGTGACGTTGGATTGATCATGTGGCATGTATTGAGTTTGATTGTTTGACTGATTCCATTGTTCAGCATTGACTTCGCTAGTGGACTTTGTTGAATTTGGGCTTGCTATTCCCACCCCCTCCTTTGGGCCTCCTTTTATTTTGAACGTGTGATTTGTTGCTGTATGCACCCCCTGAATCCCTTTGCATTTTATTTTATTTTCTTTGCATTTGTTTTGCATTTTAATTTTTAAAATCATTTTTATGCATCCAAAAATTACAAAAAAAATCATGAAGCATGTTTATAGTTTTATAAAAATTTTCCAAATTTTATTTTCTTATTTTATTTTATTTGTGGCATCTGATTTAATTAATTGATTATTTTCTTTGTGGTTTGTCTGATTTGTGCACACTTCTACTTGTAGAATTTATTTCTCATCATCTATACATGATATGCTTTCCATTCTTTTTGCATTTGTTAGATGACATGTTGAAGTGCATAAAAACATTTTTGTTTCATTTTTAAAACTTTTTCATATTGCATTTTGGTCCCTCTCTTTTGCATATTGAATCATGTTTCTTATGTGATTTTTACCTAATTGTTTGAGATACTTAACATGTGAATTTCAATGAGATATTTTGGTATGTGATTAGTATCTGACTTAGGTCATTAGTGTTCTGATTTCACAATTTTGGAATGTCATTTGATGCATGTTTGATTATTTGTGCCTAAATGAATTATGCATGATTATCTCTTGACACCTCTTTGCATAAGTTGACTTGCCATGTCCATTTGCTTGAGTTTCTTGCTGGTTCTTTGAATTTGCTTTTGATATGATGTCTAACCCTGGTTGAGGTCCTTTGTGATTTAATTTTTCAATTTGTGGATCATGTTTGAACCATGTTTGAGTATGTTTAAGTGTTGCTTCCACTTGTGGATTATTTTGATGCATGTCTTGAAGGTGTTGCTTGATGTTTGGACTTGTATGACTTGAGTTTGGTTTTGATATGATGTTAATGCATATGCTACTGCCTCTTGAGTTCCTTAATTGGTTTTTATTTCACTTGAGCACACTTGATTGCATTTGGTTTGAATTGTATGATGGATATCATTCCCTTTCCTTTTGTGGACTTCTTTGGATCTTAATGCTTCATGTTGTGAATCACTTTTGAATATGTGAATTGTTGATGATGTTTTGATGTTGGTTCTGACTTGCACTCATCTTCATCTTGTCTTTCTCATTTCATTTTGATATGAAGTCCATGTGTGCTTAATTGTGCATTTCATTCAAGTATGCTTGCATCCTTTCATGCTTATCTTTGCATGCTTACTTGAGTGGTTTTGCATTGATCTTTGAGATTTGTTTGATGATTTGAGTTGGACATTTATGATATGATGTGCTTGCTGCCATTTATTGTATCTCATCTTTTCCTTCTCTGCTTCTCCCCTCTCTTTCACTCTTTTCATCCCATGAGTCTCAAGACTTGTTTAAGTCTTGGATTCTTTTCCCTTAGAGCTACCTAGTCCAACTTAATTTTTGATTAAGCTTGGAGTAGGATTAGCATTAGGTTTTAGGTAGTCATTTCTCCTAAGCCTCACTAACCATAGGACATCCATGCATGATAACATTAGGACTCTTAGTTTCCTCTTAGAGTTTCCTTTGTGTCGTCTCTCTTCTTATCTCAAAACTTCTTCAAAAGACGTAATAAAAGTTAACGTGTATTGCGCTTGAGCCTTCTATGTGGGAAGTGGGGAACGAGGGGCTTCCTCTCACTCTTCTAGGATACCTAGTGTACGTCCTGTTGGGGACGATGCGCGAAGTATTCGTTCCTATGTCATAGACTTGGGTGCAATGCAAGTTATGAATTAACTTAAAACACTTCTGTCTAAAAAACACAAAACCAATTCAAATATTTTTATCCTTCGGGATTGTTGGGTTCCAAACTTCATTTTCAGAAAAGAGCTCGTCGCTCATAAAAAACACTAACCGACCTCGTTAGGTCGAACTACGACTGCTCTGATTTCCTCTTTCTCGTCCGATTGAGGATACGTAGGCACAAGACAACGATTGTCTTGGCGAGCAACCTTCCCCCAGTTCCCGTCCAAACTACGTTGACTCTGACTTTCCCATTGCACTGAGGGAGTACGTAGGCCTAGGACAATGATACCGTCCTATCGAGTCACTTCTTCTTCTTTTCTTCTTCGTTTCTCTGTTCTTTTCGTTCTCGTTCCTTCTCCAGTCCAGTAGTAGTGGAGCTCCAGACGACGACACCCTTTGATGCAGACAACAAGCGTGGATCCCATCGAGTACGATGGACGTGTGGGGTGCTAACACCTTCCCTTCGCGTAACCGACTCCCGTACCCGTTCTCTTGGTCGCGAGACCATGTTCTTTCCCTCCTTTCAGGTTTATGCAGTGTTTCCTTTCCCTCTCTTGGGATAAATACACTTTACTGGTGACTCTGTGTCTTTTGCGCCACTCTCGCGTTTGTACCGTTGGATGCGAATCTTTTGGGAGCGACAACTGGCGACTCTGCTGGGGAACGAACCTAGAATCTCTGGTTGACCTCTTGCTGGTCCATCCCCTTTAGCGAGTCGATCCTAGCGCTTGCTTGTCTGTTTTATTTCATTGGGTGTTTTTGTGGTGTTTTACTTTGTTGTATATTACTGTATTACTGTTTACTATATTTTTGCTTTACTGCTTTACTATTTTTACTACTTTTACTGCATTGCATTTCATTTTATTACTGTCATACTGGATATTGCTGTGTTGTGCTGGCTGGTTTTCTGTTTGGCGGGTTGGGTTGTTCTGAGAGATGAGCCCACTACCCAGGCTCGAGTATACACCTAAGTTTTAGCGTGGGCAGGCGTGACGCTCCCGTGGTGTTGGCCACGTGCGGGTGATCGTGATCGGTACAATCAGACGAGGTTCTATTCGGAGCTATCTGCTACCGTATGTTGGTACAGGCTAGTAGTTATTCTCTGGAGGAATTGTCGACTCTGATGACCATTCCCGAGGACTCAGTTGCGGCACTCCTCCCGGGATGTGACAGTGGCAGACCATATTCTGTGGCAAACCCATTGCACACTCTCGATCCAAGGACCCAATGCTGGGAACTTGCTATAGGTTTTTCCTTTGAGGTGAATCAGCAGACGACCTCTTTGATTAGCGATAGTATTGTATCCTTCGGGCTGAATGTGCTATTGCTTCTCAAACCTCTGAAGCTGAGGATCCTTCCTTTTGGAGAATCAGTTGAGGCCTCCTCGATTGATGATGATGCTAAACCAGAAATGGTGAACGTATCATCATTTCTCGACCTGAGAGCCCGGGATACTGAACATCCTAGTACCCACATGTGAGAGGGGATGGGTGTTTGCAGGTTTACAGGTAACTGAAACCTTCAACCTACCCGGTTTTCTAGATTTCTCGTCAGTGCATGGTTATTTACCTGGTTTTCTGGTTATCTCAGTGGTTTGATGTTTCGGAATTCTGGTTTTCTGGGTGGTGGTTCTCGTCCAGTTAACAGCACAGCACAACCAGCAGTGTTGCCTTGATCCCATGCTTCGCATTGCATTCCATTTTTTCTGACATTCATGTTTGTGCATTTTCAGGTAGTATCTAGTCTTTGATTCCAGTCAGAGGGCATTCTTAGGGATGGATACTAAGAGGGGTAAGAAGCACATCATCGTCTACAAGTTCCCACAGATCACTTTTGGTCCGTTGAACAGTTTACAGAGTATGGCTGGTCCAGATGTTTTGGGAGCTTTTGAAGAGAAGTATGGTTGGATATTATCCCTAGTTCGGAGCATCAGTGAATATGAATACAATGGGTTGCACACCTTGATGCAGTTTTACGATCCTTCCTTGAGGTGCTTTGTGATGCTAGATTATGTGTTGGTTCCTACCCTGGAGGAGTACTCCAACATCTTGAGGATTCCTGTCAAAGAAGGTGTTCCTTTCTGTGGTTCTCAAGGAGGTTGTGATTTCCATGCAGTGTCTGAGGCTCTTTATTTGAGCAGATCTACGGTGGAGGCTGACTTTTCTAAGAAGGGAAGATCCCGGGGATATCACTTGGAGTACTTGGTGAAGAGGGCTCGAGAAGAAGCTAAGGAAAAGAGGTGGATGGCTTTCAATGCAATATTGGCTTTGTGTATATATGGCATCGTGTTATTCCCTAATGAGTCTGATTTCGTCGATACGGATGCTATTCAGCTATTTACCGCTCAGAATCCGGTGCCGACTCTGTTAGGTGATCTCCACTACGCTCTATACAACAAGAATGAGAAAAAATGAGGTGGTGTGGTTTGTTGTTGCGCATCTCTCTTTTACAAGTGGTTTGCCAAACGTTTACCCCAGTTTGGTGCTTTCGTGGATTCAAAGACTTCTTTAGAGTGGAGTAAGCGTCTGATGGGCTTAGCTGCTAAAGATATTCTTTGGGTGGATAATGAATTATTGGGGACTGATATTTTGCATAGCTGTGGCAAGTATCCTAATGTACCTTTGATCGAAAGAAAAGGAGGTATTAACTACAACCCGTCTTTGGCTATCAGGCAGTTTGCGTACGCCTTGAAGGATCCTCCAGCTGAAAAAGATTTAGAAGAATCTTTGTATTTTCACATGGTTGATGGTGTGGCTATTGCACGAGAAGCCTCTGAAGCTTGGCTCAGCAGAAAGAAGATAGGTAAAACTGTTTAGGGGAAACCCAATAATCAAGCTTTCGCTCCGTATGTTGAATGGGTGAAAAAGAGGGTAGAAGAGTTCTATTTGCCTTTCGATCGGGCGCCTCCCTTGTATCCAGAGATTGTGGAAGAAAGACTCACTGTACCATTCGAAGAATTCGACAAGCAACGTAAGTTGATAGCTGGTCTGAGGGCGGAAAACTCTGATATGAGTAGTCGACTATAGAATGCTCTACAGGACAACTTGGGGTTGAAGTGGAAAGTTCAAGACATGACTGCGCATCTAGAGAAAAAAGAGAAGGATTTTGCCGACAGGGCTCAGCACTTCAAAAAGGTCAGTATGGCTGCCGAATCGTCAGGCAAAGCTAAAAGAAAAAACAAGAAGCTTTTGACCAAGGCAGAAGACAAGCTTGCCACGTATCAGGATATGTGGAAAGAGGCCAAGATTGAGAATGAAGAACTGAAAGAGGAACTTCAGGTAGTGAAAGCAAGGAAAGATCGTTACTTCGCCAAGTGGAAAGAAGCACAGAAGGAAAAATAAGAGCTCAAGTTGCAAGCCGAGGTCAAGAAGTCGAAGCGTGGGGACAACAACGCTGAAGAGTAGATTGTTAAATTGACCCAAGAGATTGCAAAGAGAAACAAGTTGATCAAAGGGCTGATAAAGCAACCTGCACATCCTGACACTGTGGATCTTCTGGAGGAAGTTGAAGCTAGTTTGTTTGGAATTGATTTGTAGTCAATTTTGTTGTTTATCTTTCTTGTTGGGATTACCATCAGGTTTGTTGATGAAGTCACCTTTGATTATGCTTGAATTTGTTGTAAGAACTATTTTGTTTTCGATAATGGAATATGTGGTTTAACTATCTGTGCTCTGGCAGTTCTGATTTTCAGAGAGGGTTTGTCCCTGTGGTTTGAACCGGTGATATTTCTGGTTTCGAATTTATTTTCCGATAGTGTGTCCAATCCCTTTCCCGATTTCTTGGAATGAAATCAAAGCGGATATGTCCTGGAAATGTTCAAATATGTTTGTTTGCATTTGCATTTGCATAATCATGATCATTTTTGCATTGCAGGTTTTCTCGGATTCTCTGGTTTTCTTATGCTCTCTTTTTCTTTCAGTCAGGATTGATCAACCAACTCATCGGTATTCTACCAGGCTTAATCAAAGTAGAGTGATGGACAAAGTTCAGGCAGACATGACAGCTATGCAAGCCCGCATCGATCAATTCATGGAGATGATGCAGGGTGTGGTGCAAAGTCAGAATGAATTCAGAACTCTAGTTCAGCCTTTGGTGTCACAGGTTGATGAAAATGGTATCTTACACGGTGGTTTTCTTAATCGTGTTATTCCTCCGGGCGGAGGTGGTGCTGGTATCAACATTCCTATCACTGGTGCTGGTGGACAGGGTGGGATTCCTACAGTGGTTGGAGAGGGAAGTACTGTTCGAGCTTTCCATGGCCCTCGTATTGATGATCAATAGGATGATGTCTTCTCAGTCAGAAGTTTAGATGCTGCCCTTCCTGTGGTCAGTGATGAAAGGATCCGTTTAATTGAGGCTCAATTGAAAGGGGTTGTGAAACAGGATGATCTGGGAATAGATTTGGACGACCTAGGGTTGCTCCCTGATATTGTCATTCCACATAAGATTCAGATTCCTACACTGGAGAAGTATAATGGTTCTAGCTGCCCGAGAACTCATATCAAGGCATATACCAGGAAGATGGCTGCCCACGCCAAAGATGAAAAGTTAATGATGCACTTTTTCCAGGACAGCCTATCCGGGGCGTCTTTGGAATGGTATATGGCGCTGGAGAGTAGAGATGTTCGTACTTGGAGAGAGCTAGCTGCAGCTTTTATCAAACATTACCAGTACAACACAGACATGGCTCCCAACAGAACCCAGGTGTTGAGCATGTCCCAGAAAAATGATGAAAGTTTCAAATAATACGCGCAAAGGTGGCGTGAATTGGTGGCTAGGGTACAACCACCAATGCTGGAAAAAGAGATGTTGGATATGTTCATGGACACACTGCCTAAGCACTATTATGAGAAGCTTTTGCTTTGTTCTCTAGGCAAGTTTGCAGATGTGATTGCTATCGGACAAAAGATAGAGGTTGGAATTAAGGCTGGAAAAGTTTCTAGTGGTGACGGATCGTCTTCCGGACATGGCAAGAAGCCGTTTGATGGTTACAAGAAGAAAGGAGAGGCCAACGCAGTATCTTCTCACAGGGGAAAGGGGAAACAGCGTCAGGGCAATAGTCAACAAGTAGCATCGGTAACTATCCCAGCAACAGTACCTCCACCACAGCAATAGAGAAATAATGCTAATCAGAATAGGCAGCAGGGTCACTATCAGAACAGACAAAGAAATGAAGAGAGGCATTTTGATCAACCCCCAATGTCGTATGCACAGTTGTTACAACATTTGCTGCAGTTGCGTCTAGTTGAGCTCCGTACTCTGGCTCCACCAACAGGGGAACTCCCACGAGGCTACGATGCTAACGCACACTACCATTTTCATTCTGGTGCTCCTGGGCACACTGTGGAGAAGTGTAGGGCATTTCATCACAAGGTGCAGGACCTTGTAGATTCCAAGGCTATCAATTTCTCTAATGCTGGGCCCAATGTTATTCAAAACCCTATGCCTGATCATAATGGGCCGAAGGTGAATGCAATAATTGAGGAAAGTGAAGCTCTGAATTTGATCATGGATGTTGAGGAGTTGAAGACTCCGCTGGCTGTGGTTAAGAACAGGCTATTGAAGGGTGGCGTCTATCCGGGTTGTGATGAGAACTGCTCAGATTGTTTGACAAAGGTTAATGGTTGTGATTCGTTGAAGATGGGTATTCAAGGTATGATTCATGAGGGCTGTTTACAGTTTGACAGAGGTAATCAGCAAGAAGAGGTTGTTAGTGAGAAGGTTGCTACTATCACCATTCCGTTCAAAACGATTACTATTTCTGGTCCGGCAAGGCCACCTCCAGTCATTATCACAAGGGCTGGACCCATTCCATACGAGAGCTCTAAGGCTATTCCGTGGAATTACGGCGCAGAGGTGTTTGTCAATGGACAAAAGCAAGAATTAATGAATACTTCACCAGTGAGTTCTAGTTCAGAGGTTAAAGTTGAGACTGATGCTATAACGAGAAGTGGCAGAGTGTTTACTCCTGTTAATGATCAACCCAGTACTTCTGGCCAAGATAAGGGAAAATGGATAGTGGATGGTTCTGTTCAGACTCCAGTGGTTATTGATTCTACAGTAAAGCCGGCTGATGATGCTTTTTCTGAAAATGTGGAAGAATTTATGAGGCTTATCAGGAAAAGTGATTACAAGATCGTGGACCAGTTACATCAGACCTCGTCCAAGATCTCTATTCTGTTCTTACTGTTGTGTTCCGAGGCTCACAGGAATGCTCTTTTGAAAGTTTTGAATGCAGCCTACGTTCCTCAAGAAATTTCTGTTAATCAACTGGAAGGGGTTGTAGCACATGTGAACGCTGGCAAAGGCTTGGGCTTTATAGATCTTGATTTGACTCCCGCTAGGAGGAATCATAACAATGCCCTGCATATTTCGATTGAGTGCCGTTGCTCACTGATGTCACATGTTTTGGTGGATACCGGATCATCGTTGAATGTATTGCCCAAGAAAGCGTTAATGAAGTTGGATACCCGGGGACTTATTTGTACACCAAGTGACTTGGTGGTGCGAGCTTTTGATGGCTCGAAGAGATCTATCTTTGGTGAGATTGTGCTTCCGATCAAGGTTGGACCCGAAGTTTTTGATGCAACGTTCTATATCATGGATATTCAGCCAGCATACAGTTGTCTGTTGGGTCGTCCTTGGATCCATAGGGCAGGCGCTGTAACCTCCACTTTGCATCAAAAGCTAAAATACATGGTTGATGGTCACGTAGTGACAGTGTGCGGAGAAGAAGACATCATGATTAGCCAGTTGTCAACTTTTAAGTATGTTGAAGTGAATGGTGAAATCCATGAGACGTTGTGCCAAGGGTTTGAAAAGGTGAAGATTTCTGAAGAGGTTGTCCAGCCTGAGACTACAGAGCAGCCTGCAGTAGCAAATCATCCTGAAGTCTCTATGTCTTCTTTTAAAGACGCCAAAGCTGTGGTTGAAGCTGGCAGCTCACAGAGGTGGGGCCAGGTGGTTGAAGTCCAGGAGAAGAGGGATACTTATGGATTGGGATACAAACCATCCAGGAGAGACGGGGATCCTTCCAAATTCTATGGCCCAGTCCGTTTCACCAGTTCCAGTGTTTTCTTCGACAGTGTTAATGCTATTGAGGAAGAAGGGGACAATGATTGTGATATGGATAGCTGGATTCGCCCTTGCGTCCCAGGGGAAAGTCTGTGCAACTGGTCGTCCGAGAAAGTCATTTCAGTGACTAGCTTCGAGTAATTGCTTTGTTTTCCTGCTATGTTAATCATGCGTTCTTCCCAAGGCGTAATGATTTTATTTGTAGGGCTTTTAACTGTTGCATGTTTTGCTTTATCATCAATAAAGGACTTTTCACACTAAAATATTTTGATCTCTGTCTTTCTGTTTTTATTTTTTATGCATTAAAA
This sequence comes from Lathyrus tuberosus, assembly GCA_022829125.1. Classification (NCBI taxonomy): domain Eukaryota; kingdom Viridiplantae; phylum Streptophyta; class Magnoliopsida; order Fabales; family Fabaceae; genus Lathyrus; species Lathyrus tuberosus. Next base: position 7,301,064 of record JALAZF010000218.1, on the reverse strand, counting down.
ACCCACATCAAAATGGCAATGTGTTTCTTTTGTTGCATCATAATAAAATATACCTCATCAATCATTGTCGGTCTTTTTGTTCAGATGACACCGATCATGACTCAGCTATAGCTCGGTATGACTTTGACAATCCAATCTATCAGGCTGAAGAAGAGACTGATGAAGATTGTGAACGGCCCGAAGAGTTGGCCAGATTATTGAAGCAAGAGGAGAGAGTCATCCTACCTCATCAGGAGGAAATTGAGATTGTGAATCTGGGAACCAAGGACGCCAGAAAGGAAGTAAGGATAGGGGCTGTATTGGAAGACAATGTCAAGGGAAGATTGATTGAAATGCTTCGTGAGTATGTAGATATCTTCGCCTGGTCTTACCAAGACATGCCTGGGCTCGATACTGATATTGTTGTACATCGGCTACCACTCAAAGAAGGTTGTGCGCCGGTCAAGCAGAAGTTGAGAAGAACTAAACCGGAGATGTCTGTCAAAATCAAGGAAGAGGTTCAGAAACAACTAGATGCCGGTTTTCTTGCCGTGACAAATTATCCTCCATGGGTTGCTAACATCGTGCCTGTACCTAAGAAGGATGGGAAGGTCAGGATGTATGTTGATTACAGGGGTTTGAACAGGGCAAACCCAAAGGACGATTTCCCGCTCCCTCACATTGACGTTTTAGTTGACAATACCGCTCAGTACTCTGTGTTTTCCTTCATGGATAACTTCTCTGGGTATAACCAAATCAAGATGTCCCCAGAGGACATGGAGAAAACAACATTCATAACACCGTGGGGAACTTTCTGCTACAAAGTGATGCCCTTTGGATTGAAAAATGCAGGGGCAACTTATCAGCGGGCGATGGTGACTCTCTTTCATGATATGATTCACAAAGAAATTGAGGTCTATGTTGATGACATGATTGCGAAGTCACAGACGGAAGAAGAACATCTGGTGAATCTTCCGGAGTTATTTGAAAGGTTAAGAAAATTCAGACTGAGGTTGAATCCAAAGAAGTGCACCTTCGGGGTGAGATCAGGAAAATTGCTGGGGTTCATTGTTAGTGAAAAAGGTATCGAGGTTGATCTTGTAAAGGTAAAAGCCATACAAGAAATGCCGGTACCGAAAACAGAAAAAGAGGTTCGTGGTTTCCTGGGGAGATTAAACTACATTGTTAGGTTCATCTTGTATCTCACAGCCACGTGTGAACCAATCTTCAAATTGTTAAAGAAAGATCAAGCGGTCAGGTGGAAGGAAAATTGTCAAAAGGCGTTTGAAAAGATTAAAGAATACTTGCAGGAACCTCCGGTCCTTATGCCACCAGTGCCAGAAAGACGTTTGACTATGTATCTCACGGTTCTTGAGAATTCAATGGGTTGTGTGCTCGGTCAACAAGACGAGTCAGGTAGAAAAGAGCACGCCATCTACTACCTGAGTAAGAAGTTTACTGATTGCGAGTCGAGTGTAGCGAGCGATTTTGGACGCGGTTCTTAAGCGCTGGTCGCTCTCGGCGGTTGAGCTTAAACTACAGGTCAATTCGTTTTTTATCCTATTGTGAGCTGATGAAGGAAGGGAAATAGATGTCTCCAATTAACCCTGCTTGCTTGCCAAGTTTAAACAGCGGTCTGTTAGGTTACAGATGCTATGTGGTCGTGGGGCCTTTCTCGTGTTATTTTGGCAGAAGTTTTCTGGCGGGGAACAAGGATTAGGATGTTAGGACTGATGCTTTTGATGAGAGTATGGGATTTTTGGTTTTTTGTTTAGTGTGCTCGCTAAGATCTTTTCTTTCGATCTTATGCCTACGTATTCCCGTTTACCGAAACAGGGAAATCAGAGCGTTCGTAGTTCCTCCTATTCTATGGGAGGAAATGGGGTTTTGGTGTCTTGTTCGAAGCCCAAGACGTGAAGCGAAAGGTGATTTGTATCTTGTTCAAAGCCCAAGATGTGAAGCTGAAAAGTCTCGACTTTAGAGAGAATTTGTCATCTCTAAAGAAAGGTAAAGGAGAATTACTTTAACCGGGATACGCGGATCCTAGCAATGCCATAATTTCCTAGGAAAGGGTTTTAACCTGAAGGAGAAGACTTTAACTCAGTGTAGAGCAATGCCATCTTTCCTTAGGAATTTCTCATGATAAAAGAAGGACAGTGGCATGGATATAGATGATCCAGAGGCTTGCCGCTTACAACGATTAGATGAAAGGGAAAGAGTTGTTGATGTTTGTGTACTGTGAATGAGGCACAGCTTTGATGCTAAAAGGTTGATTGGATCAACCAGTGGTTTTCTTATACAAAGCCTAAGAGGAGGCTAATATGTATCTCGTACAAAGCCCGAGAGAGAGGCTAAAAGGTTTTGACCCGACGATGGAGTCGTTTGGTATCTCGTATAAAGCCCGAGATGAAGGCTATTTGACTCAACAAGAGAGTTTTTTTGTATCTCGTACGAAGCCCGAGATGGAGGCAAAAGGGGTGATTGACTCAACGTTGGAGTACTTTTTTGTGTCTCATACAAAGCCTGAGAGAGAGGCTAAAATTTTTTGTTTGATTCAACGAGTGAGTCTTTTGTATCTCATACGAAGCCCGAGATGGAGGCTAAAAGATTTGCTCCGCTGGGGGGAATCATTTTTACAAAGCCCAAGAGGAGGCTATCTGCTGGTAACTGTTTTAGTTGAGTGACAGGTCCAGTATACTGATTTAAGAGAAAATCAGTTCTTATATGAGCAACACTGTACTCATTGGTTTGATCTGAGGATCGGGATTGTTCCCTGTTCTTTAAGGAAATGGGGAAATCCGAAGGGTATCGAGACTGTCCGCGTTTGCGGGTTTTCCTATTTAACGAAGGGGTCACTTGAGAATGTCTTTGAGACTCAAGGAAAGAGACTGTCCAAGTCTAGAGTTTTATCTCTCGTACTATGTTTTGAGAAACAGTATTAGACTCTATGAAAGGACTGATCTATGAAGATGATTAATTTCTGTTCCTATACCTCTAAGAGGTTGTCGGGACAATTTGTACGAAGCCCAAGAGGAGGCGGGAAGCTTTTAAGAAGCCGACGGGTCCATGTATTAAGCCCAAGAGGAGGCTATCATTCCCGAAGGAAGAGATCATTATACGAAGCCTAAGAGGAGGATGTGAATACTTCTAAGAAGCCGACGGGTCCTTGTACTAAGCCCAAGAGGAGGCGGGGTTTCTTTTAGGAAGCCTGTGGGTCCTTGTACAATGCCCAAGAGGAGGCCGATGCTTTTAAGAAGCCCGTGGGTCCCAAACCAAAGAAAAGTTCAAGAAAAGTTTCACCGAGAATAATTCATTTAGTGAACAGTTCTGAGGTTTGAAGAAATTCAAGAGAAGTTTCACCGAGAATAATTCATCTCCGGGGAATAGAATTTCTTGACAATTCCTAAAGAGGACAGCCGAAGAGAAGACTGTATTTGGTGATCCTATTGGGGATCTAGCTGTCTACTTCTATAAATAAACGAAACGGCTTTACCTAGCACTAGACGTAGTTGCCTGGGAAACTCTGAATATCTATACTATTATTACACAGTTGATATGAGTTTATGAAAGAAGACATACAGCGAAACAGCCCCACAATACAATTATATATATAGGAAAGTAGTAAATGAAAGCGATAACCACTTACTCGGTTGTAGAGCTTCCATGCTGTTTGGTTAGTTGTTCAACAAAGAAAGATTGAAAACAACAGTATATTCAAAATCAAAGGAGAAAGTGCTTTGAAAAAGAAAGATTGGGGCTTACAGCTCAAGGAGAGGCCCAAGGTTTTGAATTTGTAAAGAGGGACTTATACAAGTGACTGTGGCCCAAAAAAAGGTTTTCTGTACAAAGGGATGGGTCTTACACTCTCTCAAGAGGCCCAAAAAGTTTTAAAGAAAAAGAGTGGGGCTTATAACACGAGGGTAGGCCCAGATGATTTTTCGTCTAAAATGGCGATCGCGTCGAGGTTTTCTTTTAACGCAGAGGGACTTATACAATAAGTGAGGCCCAAAATTGTTTTGGTTAAAAGGGGGATTGGGTCTTACACTCTAATAGAGGCCCAAGTGTTTTAGAAAAGAAATGGGTCTTACAACATGAGGGGAGGCCCAGATGTTTTAAAAAGGTGACGATCGCACCGTTCCTTTTTTACAGTATCGGGACTTATACAATACACTGAGGCCCAAAAATGATTTGGTAAAAAAAGGATTGGATCTTACACTCTATTAGAGGCCCATGAGTGTTTGAAAAAGTTTGTTTAAGGTGAAAATCAACAAAACCCTAATTTCATCATTTTAAAGTAATTATTCAAGGAGAAATTAATTAAAATGATACAAATTCCAAATAAGTTTGAATAAACAACTTGTGATTTTGGTTTTAGGTTTGAAAAATAAGGTTTAAATCATAAGATGAATTAAAACCTACTTGGTTTTGATTTTTCAACATGGATATTCATTTTTAAAAGGGTTTAAAAACAAATAAAAGGCATTTATTCACAAAAATACTAACTATATTAAATAAATAATATAAATCTAATTTTTTTGTGAAAATAAATATTTCAATATTTTTGTGATTTTTTCGCAAAAAGAACCAACCAAAAATAATTAAAATTGAAAGAGTTATTAATTTTCCAAATAATTAACAAAACATGAAAATATTGGAAAAAAATAGCAAAATGTGAAAAAACACAAAATGGCATGGGTGGGGTTTGAACCCACGACCTCAAGCATACAAGGCGCGCGCCTTACCACTGGGGTGGTGATACATCCATTGTTTAAAATGAAACAACAAATATACAAGGTATGACATGGTTTTGGCTTGCCCAAGGCAAGTTTTGGCTCAAAAACGTGAAGGTCATAACTTTCTCAATTCTTAATGGTTTGAGACAAAATTTATATGTATCTGGGCCAGAATTTCACAAGGAATCCAATGGTGGTGGTGGTTTTCTCATATCACACTCCCTCCTCAAAACCCGATAGTGGTTTTGAAAATGACCTATAATTGCATGTTCTATGCTACAACTCATTACAGGCATGAATTACATGATCAATTGGCACAAACACAACACATATGACATGTATAAGAGATGCATAATCAATGGACTTCAAATGCACACATGTTTTGGTGGCTGCAAGTTGAGAGGCTTACCCTTTTTTGAGTTTTTGGAGTTTTCTCAGCAATCTGCCAACTCTCTTGCTCCATATATGGTTTTATGCTTTGGACAACCTCAAATGATCCCTTGGATGCTTTTAGGATGATTGGAATCAGCTGATACCTGCAAAAACACAAACTGTCCCTTTCTTGCAAAAGGGGTTAAAAGTGACCAAAATAGCAACTCCCTCAAATGGTGTTCCAGATGGTGGGAACCATTTGGGACAGTTCAAGGATGATATTTGGAGTGTGTTTGAGGTTTTATCTGGTTTGGAAAGTGACTGAATTAAGACATGGCTTGAAAAATGCAAACAAGTGCTATTTTGAGGTTTTGAGAGGTGACTTTGTGATGTTGTGATTACAGGTCACTTTTGATGGTTTGCACAGCTTACATATGATATATATGAGGTGTGTGTGTGATTGGTTTGAGTGGAATTGCTCTCTAACTCAAAAAATCAGAATTGCTTGCTTTGGAAGGCAAATGTGAGGTGAAAGAAGAGATTTTGAGGAAAGCATCAGTTTGATGGCTTTGGTGTACTCAAACTGATCACAATTGAGTTCTATTTATAGTAGAGCAAGTTTGTTTTGGGATCCACAGTGAATGGCAACTGCAGCAGGTGTTTCCTCAATGTTGGCCAATGGAAATGCAAGTCTCCTCTAGCCATTGACTAGAGGTTAGGGCACAGGGTTGTGGTTCCCTTGGTCTTGGATAAGTCTTGACTGATTTCAGATGAGAATGGCTCAGTCCATGCCACCTTGATGGTTCCATTGAATGCTCCAATCCAAATTTGGAGTCTTGTCCCTATTTTGGCCATTCTAGGTTCAACACGCTATTTCTTGTTCCATGGACTTTGGAGGCTTGGCTCAGTGTTTGTCCCCTTTAGCTTCAATCCTCAGAGGTGTCCAAGTGGATATGAGCATTTGAATTTGGCTGATTTTGGCAAATCGAGCAAAGTTGCAAATTCTTCCTTGCCTTTGACAGATTTCAGCAAGGCAACTTGACAATGTCATATCTCATGGTGTAAGTTGAATTTGGTAATGTTCTTGGCCATTTTGAAAAGCCTTTACATGATACAACAACTGTCTGAACATGTTTGGTTTTGATCTCTTTTGAATCCAAGTGAAAAATTGCCCTACATTTGGAAAAAAGTGAAGGCAGATTCTGACTTAGTGAAAATTTCACTAAGTGTTGGAAAAAGTGACATTTTCACTTTTCAGCCATTTTGATCACTCCATAATTCCAAATCCTTAATGAATTGGACTTAGGTCTAGTTGAAGTTTTTGTAGAGGGTAATGAGGGCTACAAATCCATCTTTGGATGAAAAAAAATGGCCTTGTGGTTTAGGAGTTATGGTCTTCCAAAGTTGGTACCCTTGTCACTTTATTTTTAACTTAGAAAATTTTCTAAGTTTTTATGGTTACCCCTTTTACAAGTTATCCAACTTTTCTTGATTTTTATTGATGAATGATGATTCAAATCATACATTAACATCATTTTAGGGTTAAAAATCCATTTGGGTGAAAAAATCTCAAAAAGTCAAAGTTGACTTTTGTGCACAGTTGACTTTTTATCAGATGAATTCCAAACTGTGCAATCCTTCAGGAAATCATGTCCTTGACCTAAATCAAACTTGATGGACATGTTCCATGGGTGTCATAGGGTATATTGAATCATGTCTTAGGGCTTGGGAGCATGTCCTGGTCAAAAGTCAAAGTTATAGTTGACTTTTCCCGCAAAACCCTAATTGTGGTGTAGATGAAATTGAGACTTGCTGCTCAAGCTTCTTGGATCAATCCATTGTTCCAAATGGATCAATATGGTCTATTAGAGACCCTCAAATCATGTCTTGAGGTCTTGGCTCATGATTGGTCCCAAAATTCAACTTAGGGGTGAATTAGGTCGAGAAACCCTAATTCCTGATTTTTTATGTATGCATCCCCTGAGGTCAAATTGACTTGATGATTGGGTCCATGAGGTTCCATGGAGTAAATTAGGTTATGTTTTGGATCATTGGCTCATGCCTAGAGCAAGATTTCCAACTGGAGGCCCTGGTCGACCAAAACCCTAATTTGGCGACACTGTCGATCTTGAAGCTTGATCCACCTAGAAGGGAGCAGCCTTGTGCTTAATCCTTGAAGTGGGAGTCCTCTTGATCTATTGTAGATTCTTTGGAAGTTAGACAAGTTGAAGATCAAGTCATTCCTTGATTGATCCTTTGTCTAAGGCTCAGAGAGGGCTTGAAACCCTAATTTTGATTGTAGTGGATGCTCAACAACCCTGAAGGAGATTGATGAGGCATAAAGGTTCATCCATATTGTGATGATGATTTGCACAATGATGGGAATCTAAGTGGTCAAAATTTGGGGTATGACAGATGCCCCTATTTAATCTTCTTGGACACGAAGGTGTGAATGGCGAAGGTATTCGGGCATTCGGGGTGCAAGAGGATTAAATATCGGAATATCCGAAATTTTGACGACGGCTATGAATGGTAGCGTACGCATTCATCTTCTTTAGCTAAGCAATGATGCTTAGGAAAGGTAAACTTCCCCTCGATCCTGGTTTCCTACCAAGGAACTGGTCTTAGTTTCTGAAGTGAACTTCCCCTCGATCCTGGTTTCCTACCAAAGAACTGGTCTTAGTTTCTGAAATGAACTTCCCCTCGTTATTGGTTTCCAACCAAGGAACTGGTCCCAGTTTCTGAAATAAACTTCCCCTCGATCCTGGTTTCCAACCAAGGAACTGGTCTCAATTTCTCAAATAAACTTCCCCTCGATCCTGGTTTCCTACCAAGGAACTGGTCTCAGTTTCTTTTGTCAATAAACTTTATTGACAAGGGACGCTACTCGTAGCGGTTTTCCTCAAACTTCTCGCCGAATTTTCCTGGGGAGATGCCATTGAGTGGAAACAAGTTTTGATGTCAGACTTGTTGAGGAACCCATCCGTCTGAGTTGTAGAGGTGCACAAACTTCTTTGTTGGAGACGCCATTTGTTTCTACTGGGGAAAGCGAGTCTCTTGAGAAACTGCTTCCGCTTGGGGATATTACATCATACTTTTCTCGGGATCTTTCCGGAGAAATGCCATATGATGGGATCCAATTTTGAGGCGCCGATGACCTTTTCATCAACGGTTTTTTGGAGAAACACTATTGTGCTGCCGAGTCTCTGATTAAGAGGCTTTCTCTGGGGATTTTCCTTAATCCGGGAAAGCAAGGATATCATCTTCAATGGCGAAGAGTGACATCTGTTGAAGGTTCTCTGGTCTTTCAGAGGTTCAAGTTATCAAAGTGGCCAATCGCCGACTCTGATCTAAAGATACACTGGTGACGAGTTCGTACGTGTATAACACTTCCTGACAAAGCAAGAACTGACAAACTCGATGGAGAGGACGGTTATCACGGCAGGATAAGACCGACTCAAGTGATAGTGATGCAATATGAAATGTGAATGCAAATAAAAAAATGCATGATGTATGTATGTTTATGCTGACAAAACTGACACGACACACAAACTAAAGATGAACATGACTGGATACTCGGCCATCGCGGGGCGAAGAAGCATCGTTGGTCCAAAAGTAGCAATTCCACCTTGCTTAGGAGAGATAGTCCCCGTTGGGAGCTATGTTGGTCGGGCTTAGGAGATAAGAACTCGGCCGAAGGTATCAGACGGGAAAACCGAATCTGATACAGTTGATCCTTCATTCAGATGCACTGGCCTAGAAGGAGTACTTTGATTCTGCACTTTGAAGTTCGCTGACTTCCGGAGAAGCGATTGATGTTCTTCTGATGTTCAACAGTAAAAAGAAATTGCCATCTTTATTTTAAAGCAGAAAAAGTTTACAAGTAAATTCATTTTTGTTTCATTTCAAGAATCGTTAATTAAGTTAAACAACGTCATTCTGTAAAGCTAAAACAAACAAGAATTACAAACAAAAGCACGAGGGCTCAAATTTTATTGATAAGATGGAGATCAATCAAACGCGTGATTCCAAAGAGTATTTACAAAGTTCAGAAAATGGTAATTTACAGGGAAAAGGGCTACGTTGAGTATCTACCAACTTTGAATTCCGGGCATCCTGAGCTTCTGTCGAAGATGACCTTGACTTGGAGTTTTCCTCCGATGGATGATGTAACTGCTGCTAAGGGACTTGCCTCTGTTGAACATAGTTACTTGCCATTATCCCTAACTTTTGCCTGGATTGTACTTTGATGTTTCCAATCCACCGGGATGATTTTTTTTCATGTCTCTAACTTTTGCCTGGACCGCCCTTTCGGGTTTTCAATCCACCGAGACGTTTTTTTTTTAGTTTAGGCGAAGTATTTCTTGACTACATCAACATTCGTGGGGTAGGCAAATTCCTCTCCGTCCATGGTTGCAAGTCTCAAGGCGCCGCCTGAGAAAGCTTTCGTGACCACATAGGGGCCATCATAATTCGGAGTCCATTTACCCCGAGAATCAGTGAGAAAAGATTGTATCTTATTGAGTACGAGGTCTCCTTTCCTGAAGATGCGAGGTCTGACCTTTTTGTCAAACGCCATCTTCATTCTTTGCTGATACAACTGACCATGGCATAGTGTCGTGATTCGCTTTTCTTCGATCAGGTTGAGTTCGTCGTGTCGACTTTGACACCATTCAGCTTCTGTAAGCTTGGCTTCCATCAATACCCGGATTGATGGGATCTCTACTTCTATGGGGAGCACTGCCTCCATGCCATACACTAGAGAGAAAGGGGTAGCCCCTGTTGAAGTGCGGAAAGATGTGCGATAACCGTGAAGAGAAAAGGGTAGAATCTCGTGCCAATCTTTGTAGGTTACAACCATCTTTTGAACAATCCTCTTGATGTTCTTGTTAGGCGCTTCTACCGCTCCGTTCATCTTGGGTCGGTAGGGAGATGAGTTATGGTGTTCGATCTTGAACTCTGCGCACAACTCTTTCATCATCTTATTGTTCAAGTTAGATCCATTATCGGTAATGATCTGGCTTGGAACACCATATCGGCAGATGAGATTGTTTTTGATAAATCGGACCACCACTTGTCGGGTTACATTAGCGTACGACGCTGCTTCGACCCACTTGGTGAAGTAATCAATGGCTACTAGAATGAACCGATGTCCGTTTAAAGCCTTAGGTTCAATCAAGCCTATTATGTCAAATCCCCATATGGAAAAAGGCCACGGGGAAGAAAGAACTTTGAGATGCGTTGGCGGTACATGAATTTTGTCGGAGTATATCTGACACTTGTGACACCTCCTCATATACTTGTAGCAGTCGGATTCCATGGTTAACCAGTAGTACCCTGCTCTGAGAAATTTTCTCGCCATTGTATGTCCGTTGGCATGAGTGCCAAAGGATCCTTCATGAATTTCTTTTATCAACATGTCTGCCTCTGGTCTGCCGACGCATCGGAGCAAAACCATGTCAAAATTCCTCTTATAAAGAGTGTCACCACTCAGGAAGAAGTTTCCAGCCAATCTTCTGATGGTTTTCCTGTCTTTCCTGGACGCCCCAGGTGGGTATCCTTGTTTTTGAAGGAAGCATTTGATATCATGATACCAAGGTCTGTCGTCTATGACTGCTTCAATCGCGAATATGTAAGCGGGCCGTTCAAGGCGCATTACGTCAATCTTAGGTAGGTCATTCCATCGACCTACGGTAATCATGGAAGAGAGAGTGGCTAAAGCATCAGCCATGTGACTCTCACCATGAGGGATGTGATGAAACTCAACTCTGTTGAAGAAGGGTAGCAACCTTCTTGCATAGTCTTTGTAAGGAATCAATCCTGATTGGTATGTGTTCCAATCTCCTGTGATCTGATTGATAACCAAGGTTGAATCGCCATACACGTCCAAGTTTTTGATCCTTAAATCAATTGCTTCCTCGAGACCCATAATACAGGCTTCGTATTCGGCCTCGTTGTTCGTACATTTGAACATAAGTCTGGAAGTGAAAGGAATGTGGGTACCCTGAGGGGTAACAATGATTGCCCCAATTTCATTTCCATAATGATTAACTGCTCCGTCAAAGATAAGTCCCCACTGGGAACCTAGTTCTGGCCCTTCACAGGGTAGTGGTTCATCGCAATCTTTCATTTTTAGATACATGACATCTTCGTCTGGGAAGTCAAACTCGATTGATTCCTGATCGTCAATCGATTGATGAGCCAAATGATCGGCTAAAATACTCCCCTTAATGGCTTTCTGAGCGTGATACTCTATGTCATATTCTGATAGTAGCATCTGCCAACGGGCAATCCTTCCCGTGAGAGCAGGTTTTTCAAAGACGTACTTGATTGGATCCATCTCGGAGACCAACCAAGTAGTGTGATGAATCATGTATTGACGAAGACGTTTGGCTGCCCAAGCCAAAGCGCAACAAGTTTTCTCGAGCATCGTATATCGAGTCTCACAGTCGGTGAATTTCTTGCTCAGATAGTAAATGGCAGACTCTTTCCTCTTGGTTTCGTCCTGTTGGCCAAGTACACATCCCATTGAGTCCTCTAGGACCGTGAGGTAAATGATCAGTGGTCTTCCTTCCACTGGAGGTGATAGAATCAGAGGATTCAACAGATATTCCTTAATACTGTCGAAGGCAGTTTGGCAGTCTTCTGACCAAACGCAGTCCTGGTTCTTTTTCAGTAATTTGAAAATCGGCGCACATGTGGCGGTCATAAGGAATATGAATCTGGAGATGTAGTTCAAACGTCCCAGGAATCCTCTGACTTGTTTTTTAGTTTTCGGAGAAGGCATTTCTTGAATGGCCTTGACCTTGTCAGGATCAACTTCAATTCCTTTCTGGCTGACGATGAACCCTAAGAGTTTCCCCGAACGGACACCAAAGGTGCACTTGTTGGGATTCAAGCGGAGTTTGTACTTTCTCAGACGCTCGAATAGTTTTGACAGATGGGTCACATGCTCCTCTTCTGTCTTAGATTTTGCAAATATCATCGACATATACCTCGATTTCCTTGTGTATCATGTCATGAAATAGAGTAGTCATGGCCCTTTGATAGGTTGCCCCGGCGTTCTTCAAACCGAACGGCATCACCTTGTAACAAAAGGTACCCCATGGGGTAATGAATGAAGTTTTCTCCATGTCTTTCGGCGCCATTTTGATTTGATTATAGCCCGAGAATCCATCCATGATGGAGAAAACTTTGAACTTTACTGTACTGTCAACCAGCATGTCAATGTGTGGTAAAGGGAAGTCGTCCTTTGGACTAGCCTTGTTCAGATCCCTGTAGTCGACACACATCCTGACCTTTCCGTCCTTTTTAGGGACAGGTACGATGTTGGCTAACCATTGAGGATATTCAGATGTAGCGAGGAAACCTGCGTTAATCTGTTTCTGCACCTCCTCTTTGATTTTGATGGCCATGTCCGGGTGAGTCCGTCTCAACCTTTGCTTAACTGGCGGACATTCCGATCTCAACGGTAAGTGATGTTCCACGATGCTGGTATCCAACCCTGGCATGTCCTGATAGGACCAAGCGAATACATCGGGAAATTCTTTGAGAAGCTTTGTCAAACTCTCTTTAGCAGTTGGACTGAGCAATGCACCAATCCTGATTTCTTTTCTCTCTTTTTCTGAACCCAAGTTTACCGTTTCCAACGGCTCTTTGTGAGGTTCAATGGACCTTTCCTCTTGTCTGAGTAATAGGGAGATCTCTTCTGGAATTTCGTCGTCAACTTCTTCTTCAGCCCCAAATACTGGGAACTCAAAGTCGGGAGAAGGCATTGGATCGTATGTTTCAACGGGGTGTAAAACAAGCAATCTGCATGACGTGATGATTTGTGTTTAGAAGAGATAGAGAAAATGCAAGTGTGTGCAGTGTTTTGATTTTACTGCTTGTTTTTTATTATGATTTGTTTTTTAGGATTACCATTTTCTGAGAAAAGCAAAAAGAGAAAACAGCAATTAATGCCGAAATTACAGAACGACGTTATTTTATTAATGCACAAGTCGAACCTTTGAAACTACAGCCCTATAAAACAAAACTCTATCGCTTCGGGCAAAGCGAAGAGGGAAATTTACAGAAAGCGAGCCCTATCAAAACATCCGTTTCACCTTGGCAGGGTGAAAGGTTTAAAGATGGCAATTACTTTGACTGGCGAACGACCTTCGGAACCTCGACGGCAACCCATTGGCGGCGAACTCCTCGGTGAATCACAAAGTCTGGCACCTTCTTTGATTTTCCTTCAGAAATAACGCTGATTTCTGGTGGAGCAGGATCATTGGAATCTGTCTCCCAAGCAGAATTGTCGTAGAAGGATTCCTCAGTTACACTTTGCATAACATTTGTGCTCTCAATTGTATCTCCCCATCCAGTTGGCTGGATGTCTTCGAGCCTGATACGAGAGCCTTCAGGAGCGGTGTACTTGACCATATAATCAAACTTTCCACTTGGTTGTCCCAAGGTGTCCCACACTTCTTTAGAACTGGAGGAGTCATCTCTCTCGATGACATTCACCTCGGGAAAAGCATAGATGATGAATTCCAGTCCTGCAAATGTTGCGAATTCATTGTCATGTTGAGTAGTTTCTGAATGACCTGAGTGTTGATCCCATAACATGGCGGGGACACAGGTATTCTGTTCAATGATGCTCAGCTGATTTTCATTGTTCGGCTGACTTTCTGGCCCCAAGTCTCCTGGGTAAGGTTGCCACATCAGGAGACCATCCATCGGGCCATAATAGTTTGATTCAAAATTGTCCCTCATCAGAGTGTCTTCCTCTAATGAATTTGGCGGAGCACGACATCCTTCCGGATCACAACCTTCGTATATCATTTCGACATCCGACCTTGGTATAAATCTAGGACTCTCTGTGGGAAAGCAAAATGGAGTTTGCGTTTCGTCCTGCGACTTATAACCGTCCTCGTTAAGATAGGACTTCCATTCCTCCTCTGCGTCAGAGGGATCCTCTTCATTGATAGCATGAACCGCTTGAGTCACTGGTTGGAGGAAGCCTCCACTATGGAAGAAGTTCAGAATGGGATGAAGACTTTCATCGTAGACAGCTGTCTGGATGCAGGTTGCAGAAAAACCAAGACCCTTCTTTGTTTTGTTATCAGTAGGAATGACAAGCTGTCCCCATCCTGTGGTATCGGTACTCTCGACCGCTTTGATAGCATCTTTGTACGAGGATATCGAGGTTCCTCCTTTAGATTGATTCTCATTGCTCACAACAATGCTTGGAACTGCGTCCTAATAACCTCCTCGGGTTTTACACAAGTAGAAGATGATAAGTTACTCACGAGCAAGGCTTGTTCTCCACAAACCGTGATGAGTTGATCGCCCTTGACGAACTTTAGCTTTTGGTGGAGAGTCGAAGTGACCGCTCCAGCCTAATGTATCCAAGGTCTTCCTAATAAACAACTGTACGTTGCCCGGATGTCCATGACCTGGAAAGTGACTTGGAAAGTGTGAGGACCAATAGTTATGGGAAGATCAACTTCTCCGATAACCGCTTTTCTGGATCCGTCGAATGCTTTGACAACGACCTCGCTGATTCTCATCGGAGGGCCTTTGAATGATAATTGCATCAAAGTGGACTTCGGCATAACATTCAGGGCTGACCCTGTGTCTACCAGTACGCTGGCTAAAGCATCGTCCTGGCAGTTGACTGTGATATTGAGCGCCATGTTATGACGGCGACCCTCTTCAGGTAATTCCTCATCACTAAATCCCAAATTGTTGTAGGAAGTGATGTTAGAGACAATGCTATCGAACTGTCTGATTGTTACATCCTGTTCCACAAAGGCCTGCTCCAAGACTTTCTGTAGAGCCTCCCTGTGGGCTTCTGAACTGAGTAAAAGTGATAATACCGAGATCTTTGAAGGAGTTTGTAACAGTTGATTAACAATGTTGTATTCACTCCTTTGGATGAGCTTTAGCATCTCATCATTGTTCTTTGAAATGTCGGGATTACTGGATTGACCGACTGGTGGATCAGGAGCTTCTGTCTGAAGTTCCTTTTCTTTTTTAAGTTCTCCAACTCCTCGGTTGAAGATTCGACCGCTCCGTGTTACACGACTGATGTCTGCAATATTCACGACAGAGGGCAATGGAATTTCCTTTCCATTCTCGATGGTTGTTGCACCGTATTTGTAAGGGATAGCCTTAGCTGAATCATACGGTAGTGGTCCCGGTAGATAGATGACTATGGGAACCTTCTGATTTTTCTGACCATCATAAGTAATCTCGATCCGTTCCCAGTTAGGAACTTTTGACTCGTCAAGCAGAGGGATGATGATACAAACATCCTTAGTCCTCTGATGATCAGCGATGACAACAACGTCCTCAATTTGATTAGCAAGGTAGTCCGGCACCCAGCTGATAGGTCCGGAGCCCGGATGTAGAAGAATCTCTCCACGATCCACCTGACCCTGAAGAGCTGCTCTCACAAGGTAGCATCCTTGGTTACTTTCTGAACAGACTCCACAACGGTCATAATTGTGTGGTGGCACCTGGCCTCGCCCACTTTGAATACAATGTAACCTCACTAGGTTAGTTTCCACAGATCGGACACCCTGACTCTGACGCCGAGTAGGTGGCACCTGGCCATGCCCACTTTGAATACAACGTAACCTCACTAGGTTAGTTTCCACAGATCGGACACCCTGACTCTGACGCCGAGTAGGATTCCTGTTATTGATACTAATTTGCTGAGTATCTTCATCCATATAGATTGGCATCCACCAGTGATTTAACAAGTGCTGAAGTGCCTCCTGGACAAGGGTACAACCACGATCATTTTCAACACGCTTTACAACTTTGGTAATCATGTGATATTAAGAATCCGAGTCGGACCTGCTCAGCATGTAATTCTACCAGGTTGGTATTCATCACGCGAATATCGAAAATCTGAACCATGTTGATCTGATAGGGATTCCTATCATGGTAGTCCTGGATCCATCCAAGATCTATTTGACGCTGGAGGGCCACTTGTATAAAAGAGCATCCCTGTTTGTTTACCGAGCAAGTCAGACAGGAACTGTAATCATGCCGCGGCAGATTATGGTATTGGCTTTGCCTTGAGTGCATCGCCACCAAGTTGACATTCATCGCACGGATGTCGTGGTTTTGAATGACGTTGGAGTTCGTATAGACCATGTTAACTTCACGAACTCGGTGCTCTTGGATCCATCCGAGATCCATCTGTTCCTGTAGGGCTGATTGCACTACCGAACATCCTTGATTACTTTTAGAGCAAATATCACATTGGTGATAATTATGAGGTGGCACATGGCCATATCCACTCTGTCTACAATGCATCCTGACCAGATTGGTCCTCAACAAGAGTACATCATGAATTTGATAGACATTGTTAGTCTCTTTCTCAATCAAGTTGACTGCAGCTTTCTCGTGTTGAGGCAGCGGGTTCGTGAGAACATTAGGATTCGTATCTTTAAAAGATAAGAGCCCGCTCCTAACAAGCTTTTGCACGTCGGATTTGAAATTGAGGCAATTCTCAATGTTATGCCCTGATCCTCCTTGATGATAAGGGCATGTCTGATCCGCTTTAAACCAAAAAGGCGGATTTTCCGGTACTGTAAGAGGAGACTTAGTCTAGATGTGCCCCTTAGCCAGTAGTAACGGAAATAGTTCTGCGTACGATACGGGTATAGGATCAAATCCTGGTGGCCGCGTTGTACGGTTGTTGTTGTATGGAGGACGAGCCTGCTGAAGAGGCTATTGTGTCCTTTGCTAATTAGGTTGGCTCTGCGCAACCTGAGGTTGATACGTAGAAACAGGCATGAGATTGATAGCAGGAGTTACCGCTGCTACTGGTTGATAACGTCGCCTTTGCTTTCCGAGAGAGATATTCCCAATATCTTGCTCTTTTTTCTTAGGGAGAGCACTACCGTATCGTTTTGTACTACTTGATGATCCAGCGTCTTTTGCCAAAGGTCCTTCTCGGACAGCTTCCTCAAGACGAACTCCCATACCCACCATCTCGGTGAAGTCACTGGGCACACTGGCGACCATTCTGTCATAGTAAAATGAGCTCAAGGTCTTTAAAAAGATCTTTGTCATCTCTTTTTCCTCAAGAGGTGGACAAATTTGAGCGGCAATTTCACGCCATCTTTGAGCGTATTCCTTAAAGGTTTCCTTGTCCTTTTGCGACATTGATCTGAGTTAATCTCTGTCAGGTGCCATGTCCAAATTGTATTTATAATGTTGAACGAAGGCTTTGCCAAGATCTCTGAATGTGCTAATCGTGGCGCGGTTTAAACCCATGTACCATTTTAAGGCGGCACCGGTTAAACTTTCCTGGAAGTAGTGAATCAGTAGGTCCTGATTCTCAGCCTGAGCTGACATTCGTCGAGCGTACATTGTCAAGTGACTTTGAGGGCAAGAGTTACCCTTGTATTTTTCAAAGTCGGGCACCTGGAATTTGTGCGGGACTTTCACATTGGGGACCAGACAAAGGTCTGCGGCGTCCTTTCCAAAAAGATCCTGACCGCGAATGGCTTGCAGTTCCCTCTGCATTTCCAAGAACTGTTCCTGGAATTCATCCATTCGGTCAAACATAGTTTCCTTCTTGCCAGAAGGTATCTGCGGAATCTGTCCTTCTGGGACAGTGTGCAGCACAGGGTTTGGTACCGTAACTACGACGTTGAATCTTGGCGTTTCCTGAAGTTTGTAACCTTCAGGGGTCTTCAATATGCCTCTGGCATCTTCGCTTTCCCGAAGTTTGTAACTTTCAGGACCAGCGGCTCCTGCATAAGTTCCCTGATCTTCAACGATCGGCGGAACATATCCTTCCGGGATATAGTTAGCAGGCATGCCCCAAGGACGATCTTTCGGCATCTAATACCTAGGATCGAACTTCTCCACTATGGGCAATGAGGTGATCTCCGAGATCACAGTCCTTTGTAGCTGAGCTTCTGCCATGGCTTGCATGTCGTTACG
Source organism: Lathyrus tuberosus (assembly GCA_022829125.1). Taxonomy (NCBI): domain Eukaryota; kingdom Viridiplantae; phylum Streptophyta; class Magnoliopsida; order Fabales; family Fabaceae; genus Lathyrus; species Lathyrus tuberosus. The sequence continues at coordinate 7,283,026 of JALAZF010000218.1, read as the reverse complement.
AAGCTTTCTCATATCCTCTCTCAGAGTGTCGATCTCTTCTCTCAACTCTCTATTTTCTTCCTCAAGATCATCCATCTTTTTCTGACGATTAGCCCGAGTATTGTACGAATGCGACAGTTTGACTCTAGAACCGAGACACAAACGTGAGATTCGTAGGTAAGGAGAATACGCGATGTGAGAATGATAAAATGCAATGATTATATTAATTGTTTGTTGGATATTCAAAATAAACTTCGACAATTAGATTGCAAATATCAAACAGTGGGGAAACCCCTTTTTATTGAATTTCAAAGGATTACAGAAATGGAAATACAGTAGATTACAAGGTGCAGAAACAGAAACCTAAGCTAATGGATCCTGGTACTTCCTCTTCTTTGACCGGGGCTCTTGAGCCGTTGTCGGGTTGTTATTCCTTTGCCAGATGAAAGGAGCGAGCAAATTCCTTTGGTCATCCTGATTATCTACAGCATGCTGCTTTAAAATTTCAATCAGAGCATCTTTCTCTTTCAGTAGTTGTTGTATTTGGGTACACTCCACATTGAGGGTGCGGTATTTGTTCTTCCAAGACCTCCTCTCCTTTTGAACTTTGTTGAGAGTAACCTGAAGCTTTTCAGTTTCCGTCATGAAGTACATGACAGATTCTCTCGGCGGAAGAATTCCGTGACGAGGATACGACATCTTTAGCTTGAGAGCTCTAGCTTGTACCCAGTGGAGATACGCCTCCACCGAGACACAGTCCGGTTTTCCTAGAGACTCCCGTCCTTTCTTATGAACATGCTTCCAAGCGTGCACTATTTCCATCTTTAGTGCTCTGTCATTTTCTCCTTACTTGAAGAAAAGGCCTTCCAGATGAGCGTTGCACGGAACAAGCCTCATTGGGTATCCAAATTGACGACGAACCAATATTGGATGATAGTTGATTCCTCCTTTAGTTCCTATAAGGGGTACGTTGGGGAAGTTTCCACAATGATCAATGATCCTGATCCCATTATAAATCCTATTGCACCAATCTATATCAGAGTTGGTGAGAGACATGATTTTCTGCGACCAGCGTAAGACACTCCTATCATCCCAAAACACAGCAGACTTAGGCAAATGAGAGATAAACCATTTGTAAAGCAAAGGTACACAGCATGTGATCTCCTCTCCGCTGTACAAATTTCCTAAGTGTACAGAGTGATACGCATCTGCGAGCAAAGTCGGCACAGGGTTTCCAATGAGAAAAACCTTAATGGCGTTGATATCGACGAAATTATTAATGTTGGGAAACAAAAATAATCCGTAGGTGAGTAAAACAAAGATGTTTTCAAAAGCAGTCCCGTTCCCTATACTAGCAAAGTACATAGCTTTCTTTGTTAAGAACTGGGCTGGCAAACCTTGGATGCCACCCTTGGTAGTCATGTGAGTCTTGACCTCTGACTCATCCAAATGAATTGCTCTTGCAATGGTCAGATCCTTTGGAATTTCTTCTAGTCCAGAAAATGGAGCTCGATCAGTAATGTGTAGATCGATCAGATGAGAATACTCCTCCAGCGTTGGTGCTAGATGGTAATCCGGGAATGTAAAACAGTGATAAACCGGATCGTAGAACTGAATGAGTACATCCATGATTCCCTCAATCACATGGATTCTTAGCAGAGGTAGCAGACCTCCGTACTTGGCTCTGAAGGCCTCCTGGTTTGTGATCATTCTCGCCAAACCTCTCAGATCCTCTAGTTTTGGAGCCTTGAAGGTATACTTATGAGTTCTCCTTCTACCGAAATCCATTAGCGTAATCCTTTTCTATGATATTTGCAATCACGGTCTTAGTTTAATTTGAAAAACAGAGAGACTAGAAGAGAAAGTTTTTTGAATGTTTTAATGTTTTATTTAAATGAATGCATGAATGCAGCACACAAAAACATAGAAAAAACATGGGGTCAAAGGGTCGTTGTCAAGGAGTCAAGGCTCTACCCATCCCCAAAGGTTTATACTAGGGTGTTTTTTGTACCTGTACTCATTATCATTAGCTCCTCCCAGGAAGGCAGTCAACAAGCGGATCGCCAGCGAGTTGTGTGCAATCTTAGAGTAAGTGCTATTCACCAAGAATAGATTACCAGCCTCAAATGAGGGTAGTATCGCGTAACAACTATTTTCGATAGTTTTCGCACTACAAAAAAGGTTGGCTTTTCCTAGGTGTATACTCAATCTCACCACATGCGGCATCACACGCATTCCTAGTAGCAGAAAAATAAACACATATTCAATTAGGAAAAGCAGTATATATATTTGTCTTAATGTCCTAGACTTTTAAGCTATGAATCTTATGTTCCTGACAGAAAATGGGTTCCTCGGCGAAAGCCCCAATTTGTGGTTTTCACACAAGTGAAGAAAAGGAAGAAAGAAACTGAGAGCCCCACGGTGGGCGCCATTTTTCTGTAGCGAGCGATTTTGGACGCGGTTCTTAAGCGCTGGTCGCTCTCTGCGGTTGAGCTTAAACTACAGGTCGATTCATTTTTTATCCTATTGTGAGCTGATGAAGGAAGGGAAATAGATGTCTCCAATTAACCCTGCTTGCATGCCAAGTTTAAACAGCGGTCTGTTAGGTTACGGATGCTATGTGGTCGTGGGGCCTTTCTCGTGTTATTTTGGCATAAGTTTTCTGGCGGGGAACAAGGATTAGGATGTTAGGACTGATGCTTTTGATGAGAGTATGGGATTTTTGGTTTTTTGTTTAGTGTGCTCGCTAAGATCTTTTCTTTCGATCTTATGCCTACGTATTCCCGTTTACCGAAACAGGGAAATCAGAGCGTTCGTAGGTCCTCCTATTCTATGGGAGGAAATGGGGTTTTGGTGTCTTGTTCGAAGCCCAAGACGTGAAGCGAAAGGTGATTTGTATCTTGTTCAAAGTCCAAGATGTGAAGCTGAAAAGTCTCGACTTTAGAGAGAATTTGTCGTCTCTAAAGAAGGGTAAAGGAGAATTACTTTAACCGGGATACGCGGATCCTAGCAATGCCATAATTTCCTAGGAAAAGGTTTTAACCTGAAGGAAAAGACTTTAACTCAGTGTAGAGCAATGCCATCTTTCCTTAGGAATTTCTCATGCTAAAAGAAGGACAGTAGCATGGATATAGATGATCCAGAGGCTTGCCGCTTACAGCGATTAGATGAAAGGCTTGCCCAAGAGGAGGCTATCATTCCCGAAGGAAGATATCATTATACGAAGCCTAAGAGGAGGCTGTGAATACTTCTAAGAAGCCGATGGGTCCTTGTACTAAGCCCAAGAGGAGGCGGGGTTGCTTTTAGGAAGCCTGTGGGTCCTTGTACAATGCCCAAGAGGAGGCCGATGCTTTTAAGAAGCCCGTGGGTCCCAAACCAAAGAAAAGTTCAAGAAAAGTTTCACCGAGAATAATTCATTTAGTGAACAGTTCTGAGGTTTGAAGAAATTCAAGAGAAGTTTCTCCAAGAATAATTCATCTCCGGGGAATATAATTTCTTGACAATTCCTAAAGAGGACAGCCGAAGAGAAGACTGTATCTGGTGATCCTATTGGGGATCTAGCTGCCTACTTCTATGAATAAACGAAACGGCTTTACCTAGCACTAGACGTAGTTGCCGAGGAAACTCTGAATATCTATACTATTATTACACAGTTGATATGAGTTTATGAAAGAAGACTTACAGCGAAACAGCCCCACAATACAGTTATATATATAGGAAAGCAGTAAATGAAAGCGATAACCACTTACTCGGTTGTAGAGCTTCCATGCTGTTTGGTTAGTTGTTCAACAAAGAAAGATTGAAAACAACAGTATATTCAAAATCAAAGGAGAAAGTGCTTTGAAAAAGAAAGATTGGGGCTTATAGCTCAAGGAGAGGCCCAAGGTTTTGAATTTGTACAGAGGGACTTATACAAGTGACTGTGGCCCAAAAAAAGGTTTTCTGTACAAAGGGATGGGTCTTACACTCTCTCAAGAGGCCCAAAAAGTTTTAAAGAAAAAGAGTGGGGCTTATAACACGAGGGTAGGCCCAGATGATTTTTCGTCTAAAATGGCGATCGCGCCGAGGTTTTCTTTTAACGCAGAGGGACTTATACAATAAGTGAGGCCCAAAATTGTTTTGGTTAAAAGGGGGATTGGGTCTTACACTCTAATAGAGGCCCAAGTGTTTTAGAAAAGAAATGGGTCTTACAACACGAGGGGAGGCCCAGATGTTTTAAAAAGGTGACGATTGCACCGTTCGTTTTTGACAGTATCGGGACTTATACAATACACTGAGGCCCAAAAATGATTTGGTCAAAAAAGGATTGGGTCTTATGTAACACCCCCTTTCTATACCCCCAAAAACCTCATTTTTCATTCCAAATCAATCCCAACAGCAAAATAATTACCAGCAATGATTCATAAACACATGGTAATCATACAACGCAATTTATATCGATTTCCGACCGTAAAAACATCAATTCCTAATCATTTTATCGTTTTCGACCTAAAACTCAAAGGCCATGGAAAACAAGAAACATCCAAGCAAACACATACATAATCATACACATTGATGAGATAATAAGATTTCACACCCTTACCCGGATAAATCGATTCCTTGATTTTCCTAGCTTTTCCTCTTTCCTTCTCTTTTCTCCTCTTCCTCTTTCTTTCTCTCCTCTTTATTTCTATCTTTCTTTTTCTTTCTCTTTCTCTCCTTCTTATATCTTTTCTATTTTTCTATTTTCTTTTCTACACAACTTAAATTAATTCATTTTCTCACACAATTCTATTTCTACTAAATTTCTAACTTATCATTATTTGAGAAATGTCTAAAATACCCTTCATCCTAGTTTTTCCCGAAAACTCTCAAAAACAGTAAAATATCATAACATGTCAACATAGCATATTAACACACCAATTTCACAAATAAAATAATTTATCACTTAATTTAAATAAAAGACTCAACAAAATGAGAATAATTGGAATCGGGGCGTTACAACTCTCCCCCACTTTAGAAATTTTCGTCCTCAAAAATATTACCTGATTCAAACAACTCCGGATACGACTCTCGCATCCTACTCTCTAGTTCCCAAGTCATATCGCCTTCCGCAGCGCCTCCCCACGCTACTTTCACAAGTGCAATATCCTTGCCTCTTAGCTTCTTAACTTCACGGTCTAAAATCCTAATCGGTAAAGCTTCAACCGTAAGGTTATCTCTCACTTCAACCTCGTCCATAGGAATAACATGTGACGGATCCGGAACATACTTCCGAAGTTGCGAAACATGGAATACATCATGCAAATTCGAAAGATTCGGAGGCAACGCCACACGATAAGCCACAACACCAACTCGTGCAGAAATCTGATACGGACCAATAAAACGAGAAGTCAACTTCTTCGACTTCAAAGCACAGCCCACACCCGTAACTGGCGTAACTCTCAAAAACACATGGTCGCCTTCTTGAAACTCAAGATCTTTCCTTCTCTTGTCATGATAGCTCTTTTGTCTACTTTGAGAAGCTTTCATCTTTTCACGAATAAACTTCACTTTCTCCATCGTTTGTTGTACCATTTCTGGTCCAACTATCGTCCTCTCACCGGTTTTATGCCAACACAAAGGTGTTCGACATCTCCGACCATATAAAGCCTCAAATGGTGCCATACCTATACTCGAATGAAAACTGTTATTGTAGGTGAACTCAATCAACGCCAAATAACTATCCCAAGCACCACCTTGCTCGAGCACACAAGCACGCAATAAATCCTCCAACGATTGAATTGTCCTCTCGGTCTGACCATCCGTTTGCGGATGATAAGCCGAACTCAATCTTAACTTAGACCCCAAAGCCTTTTGTAAACTCTCCCAAAACCTCGATGTGAATCTAGGATCCCTATCCGATACAATACTCTTAGGAACTCCATGTAACTTCACAACCGCAAGAATATAAATCTCGGCTAACCTCTCCAAAGGATAACTAATATCAATTGGAATGAAGTGAGCAGATTTAGTAAGCCTATCAACAATTACCCAAATAGCATTATGACCTCTTTGCGTATTCGGCAATCCTGTAACAAAATCCATCGATATACTATCCCATTTCCACTCCGGAATGTCCAACGGTTGCATCAATCCACTAGGCTTTTGATGTTCCACCTTCGACTTTTGACAAGTTAAGCACGCATACACAAATTGCGCCACATCTCTCTTTAATCCGGACCACCAAAAGATTTTCTTCAAATCTTGATACATTTTATTCGCTCCCGGATGAATACTTAAGTTACTTCGGTGTCCTTCTTCCAATATCATCTTCTTCAACTCCGCATCATCGGGAATACAAATACGACCACGGAATTTCAAAACTCCAAAATTATCAACATTGAAACCCTCATTCTCATTCATCATCAAATCAACGAACTTCAAATCCAACTTTTGCTTTTCACATACGGTTGCAAGGAAATCATTCGTAACATGTAGCATACCAAGTCTCACACTTCTCGGCTACATTTCACAAACCAAACTCAAGTCTCTAAAATTCTCCAAAAGCTCCCATTCTCTCATCATCAATGAGGACATATGTAACGACTTCCGACTCAAAGCATCGGCCACCACGTTTGCCTTACCCAGATGGTAATTCAAACCAAAATCATAATCCTTCAAAAGCTCTATCCACCTTCTTTGTCTCATGTTCAATTCTTTTTGATCAAATAAATATTTCAAGCTTTTGTGATCACTAAAAACTTCAAATCTTGCACCATAAAGATAGTGCCTCCATATTTTCAAAACAAACACCACGGCCGCCAACTCCAAGTCATATGTAGGATAATTCTTCTCATGCACTCTCAATTGTCTTGAAGCATAAGCCACAACTTTTCCATCTTGCATCAAAACACCACCTAAACCAACCAATGAAGCATCACAATACACAACAAATGGTTCTGTCGGATTTGGCAAAATCAAGATTGGAGCCATCGTCAACCTTCGTTTTAGCTCATTGAAACTCTCTTCACAATGAATATCCCAAATGAAAGCCTTTCCCTTACAAGTCAATTGCGTTAACGGAAGTGCCAACTTCGAAAATCCCTCAATAAACCTCCGATAATAACCCGCCAAGCCTAAAAAGCTTCGAATCTCCGTAACCGATCTAGGAGCCTCCCATTGCATCACCGCATCAATCTTGGATGGATCAACACTAATACCACTACCAGAAATAACATGTCCGAGAAAACTTACTTCCGACAACCAAAATTCACATTTCGATAACTTAGCATACAATTGCTTCTTTTTCAAAATTTGTAACACAATCCTCAAATGCTCTTCATGCTCCTCTTGAGACTTAGAGTAAATCAAAATATCATCGATGAACACAACCACAAAACGATCTAACTGTTCATGAAAAATACGATTCATGTATTCCATAAACACACCCGGCGCATTAGAAACCCCGAATGGCATCACAGAATATTCGTAATGACCATACCGTGTCCTAAAGGCCGTCTTTTGAATATCCTCTTCTTTCACACGAATCTGGTGATATCCCGATCTCAGATCAATCTTGCTAAAAACACGCGCACCAACCAATTGGTCCAACAAATCATCGATCCTTGGAAGCGGATACTTGTTCTTAATTGTCACCTTGTTCAATTGTCGATAATCAATGCATAACCGCATACTCCCATCCTTTTTCTTTACCAACAATACCGGAGCACCCCAAGGAGAAACACTTGGTCTTACAAATCTCTTGTCCAACAAGTCATTCAATCGCTTCTTCAATTCTACCAACTCCGATGCCGACATACGATACGGTGCCATCGAAACCGGTCTAGTACCCGGAACTAGATCAATAGAAAACTCAACTTCTCTTTCCGGCGGTACATCAGTAATATCCTCAGGAAACACCTCAGGAAAATCACACACCACTGGAAACACATCTAGCTCAACTTTACTCTCCACCGACAATGATGCAAACAAACCGAACAATTGAGCTTCGTCCGCTAAAAGTTTCTTCAACTCTTTAGTGGATAAGAAGCTCTCTTCTTCATCCTCTCCCAAAGAAGGAAACCTCACTAACTTGTGATAACAATCTATATGAACTCTATTAAATTGCAACCAATTCATACCCAAGACCACATCCAACCCTTCCAACGGCAAACACACTAGATCCATTGCGGGAGTATCAATAACCATCTTACCATCCATCAGAGACAACACAAGATTCAAACGATTCGTGCACTCAGACAAAATAAACAAATGAGTCGCTCCAGTATCAATGATAGCAACTAAAGGCGTACTATTAATAAAGCAAGTACCTTTAATCACAGTTTTCCCACACTCAAATGATTTATGACCCATTTCACCACACTTGAAACACTTAATGGAACCGGAACCTCCTCCTCCAGATCTCTTCTCAAAGTTTCCCCTATGCTTGCCCCTATCAACGGGTGTCACATAAGGTCCACTTCTCGCTTGTTGCTTTCCCTTCCTCTCGTTCAAACTTTTGTAATGTGTAGAACGAGCCCTGCTATCTTCCTCGAAGATTCTACAGCATTCCGTCAAATCCGAAAATCTTCTTATCCTTTGATATCCCACAGCTTGTTTAATCTCAGGACGCAGACCATTCTCATACTTAATACACTTTGAGAACTCAGCAGTAATCGCGGCATAGTGAGGATGGAATTGAACCAACTCCACAAACTTAGCAGTATAGTCCACCACAGACATACTACCTTGTTTCAGTTCAAGGAACTCCATCTCCTTCTTCCCTTTCACACTTTCAGGGTAATACTTCCTCAAGAACTCAGTACAAAATAAATCCCAAGTTATCTCTTCATCATCTACTTCAAGAACTTGACGCATACCGACCCACCAATCGTCGGCTTCTTCCTTCAGCATGTGAGACCCAAGCCTCACCTTATTCTCCTCCGTACAGTCCATGACTCTGAAGATCCTTTCAATCTCTTTCAACCAAAGTTGAGCACCATCGGGATCAAATCTTCCTTTGAAAACCGGTGGTTGATTCTTCCTGAACTCGTCATTAGCATTCACGTTCGGCGCACCTTGCACCGCTCTAGCCATTGCTTCCAAAGCAGCAGCCATCGCATTGTCGTTTCTACCAGCCATATTCTGATCATTCCCAAAATGACAACAAAGTTAAACAACAGTTCAACCAACACAACAACAAGACAGACACAACTGACTCAACTCTGGCTCTGATACCACTTAATGTAACACCCCCTTTCTATACCCCCAAAAACCTCATTTTTCATTCCAAATCAATCCCAACAGCAAAATAATTACCAGCAATGATTCATAAACACATGGTAATCATACAACGCAATTTATATCGATTTCCGACCGTAAAAACATCAATTCCTAATCATTTTATCGTTTTCAACCTAAAACTCAAAGGCCATGGAAAACAAGAAACATCCAAGCAAACACATACATAATCATACACATTGATGAGATAATAAGATTTCACACCCTTACCCGGATAAATCGATTCCTTGATTTTCCTAGCTTTTCTTCTTTTCCTTCTCTTTTCTCCTCTTCCTCTTTCTTTCTCTCCTCTTTCTTTCTATCTTTCTTTTTCTTTCTCTTTCTCTCCTTCTTATATCTTTTCTATTTTTCTATTTTCTTTTCTACACAACTTAAATTAATTCATTTTCTCACACAATTCTATTTCTACTAAATTTCTAACTTATCATTATTTGAGAAATGTCTAAAATACCCTCCATCCTAGTTTTTCCCGAAAACTCTCAAAAACGGTAAAATATCATAACATGTCAACATAGCATATTAACACACCAATTTCACAAATAAAATAATTTATCACTTAATTTAAATAAAAGACTCAACGAAATGGGAATAATTGGAATCGGGGCGTTACATCTTACACTCTATTAGAGGCCCATGAGTGTTTGAAAAAGTTTGTTTAAGGTGAAAATCAACAAAACCCTAATTTCATCATTTTAAAGTAATTATTCAAGGAGAAATTAATTAAAATGATACAAATTCCAAATAAGTTTGAATAAACAACTTGTGATTTTGGTTTTAGGTTTGAAAAATAAGGTTTAAATCATAAGATGAATTAAAACCTACTTGGTTTTGATTTTTCAACATGGATATTCATTTTTAAAAGGGTTTAAAAACAAATAAAAGGCATTTATTCACAAAAATACTAACTATATTAAATAAATAATATAAATCTAATTTTTTTGTGGAAATAAATATTTCAATATTTTTGTGATTTTTTGCAAAAAGAACCAACCAAAAATAATTAAAATTGAAAGAGTTATTAATTTTCCAAATAATTAACAAAACATGAAAATATTGGAAAAAATAGCAAAATGTGAAAAAACACAAAATGGCATGGGTGGGGTTTGAACCCACGACCTCAAGCATACAAGGCGCGCGCCTTACCACTGCGGTGGTGATACATCCATTGTTTAAAATGAAACAACAAATATACAAGGTATGACATGGTTTTGGCTTACCCAAGGCAAGTTTTGGCTCAAAAACGTGAAGGTCATAACTTTCTCAATTCTTAATGGTTTGAGACAAAATTTATATGTATCTGGGCCAGAATTTCACAAGGAATCCAATGGTGGTGGTGGTTTTCTCATATCACACTCCCTCCTCAAAACCCGATAGTGGTTTTGAAAATGACCTATAATTGCATGTTCTATGCTACAACTCATTAAAGGCATGAATTACATGATCAATTGGCACAAACATAACACATATGACATGTATAAGAGATGCATAATCAATGGACTTCAAATGCACACATGTTTTGGTGGCTGCAAGTTGAGAGGCTTACCCTTTTTTGAGTTTTTGGAGTTTTCTCAGCAATCTGCCAACTCTCTTGCTCCAGATATGATTTTATGCTTTGGACAACCTCAAATGATCCCTTGGATGCTTTTAGGATGATTGGAATCAGCTGATACTTGCAAAAACACAAACTGTCCCTTTCTTGCAAAAGGGGTTAAAAGTGACCAAAATAGCAACTCCCTCAAATGGTGTTCCAGATGGTGGGAACCATTTGGGACAGTTCAAGGATGATATTTGGAGTGTGTTTGAGATTTTATTGGTTTGGAAAGTGACTGAATCAAGACATGGCTTAAAAAATGCAAACAAATTCTATTTTGAGGTTTTGAGAGGTGACTTTGTGATGTTGTGATTACAGGTCACTTTTGATGGTTTGCACAGCATACATATGATATATATGAGGTGTGTGTGTGATTGGTTTGAGTGGAATTGCTCTCTAACTCAAAAACTCAGAATTGCTTGCTTTGGAAGGCAAATGTGAGGTGAAAGAAGAGATTTTGAGGAAAGCATCTGTTTGATGGCTTTGGTGTACTCAAACTGATCACAATTGAGCTCTATTTATAGTAGAGCAAGTTTGTTTTGGGATCCACAGTGAATGGCAACTGCAGCAGGTGTTTCCTCAATGTTGGCCAATGTAAATGCAAGTCTCCTCTAGCCATTGACTAGAGGTTAGGGCACAGGGCTGTGGTTCCCTTGGTCTTGGATAAGTCTTGACTGATTTTAGATGAGAATGGCTCAGTCCATGCCACCTTGATGGTTCCATTGAATGCTCCAATCCAAATTTGGAGTCTTGTCCCTATTTTGGCCATTCTAGGTTCAACATGCTATTTCTTGTTCCATGGACTTTGGAGGCTTGGCTCAGTGTTTGTCCCCTTTAGATTTAATCCTCAGAGGTGTCCAAGTGGATAGGAGCATTTGAATTTGGCTGATTTTGGCAAATCGAGCAAAGTTGCAAATTCTGCCTTGCCTTTGACAGATTTCAACAAGGCAACTTGACAATGTCATATCTCATGGTGTAAGTTGAATTTGGTAATGTTTTTGGCCATTTTGGAAAGCCTTTACATGATACAACAACTGTCTGAACATGTTTGGTTTTGATCTCTTTTGAATCCAAGTGAAAAATCCCCCTACATTTGGAAAAAAGTGAAGGCAGATTCTGACTTAGTGAAAATTTCACTAAGTGTTGGAAAAAGTGACATTTTCACTTTTCAACCATTTTGATCACTCCATAATTCCAAATCCTTAATGAATTGGACTTAGGTCTAGTTGAAGTTTTTGTAGAGGGTAATGAGGGCTACAAATCCATCTTTGGATGAAAAAAAATGGCCTTGTGGTTTAGGAGTTATGGTCCTCCAAAGTTGGTACCCTTGTCACTTTATTTTTAACTTAGAAAATTTTCTAAGTTTTTATGGTTACCCCTTTTACAAGTTATCCAACTTTTCTTGATTTTTCTTGATGAATGATTATTCAAATCATACATTAACATCATTTTAGGGTTAAAAATACATTTGGGTGAAAAAATCTCAAAAAGTCAAAGTTGACTTTTGTGCACAGTTGACTTTTTATCAGATGAATTCCAAACTGTGCAATCCTTCAGGAAATCATGTCCTTGACCTAAATAAAACTTGATGGACATGTTCCATGGGTGTCATAGGGTATATTGAATCATGTCTTAGGGCTTGGGAGCATGTCCTGGTCAAAAGTCAAAGTTACAGTTGACTTTTCCCGCAAAACCCTATTTGTGGTGCAGATGAAATTGAGACTTGCTGCTCAAGCTTCTTGGATCAATCCATTGTTCCAAATGGATCAATATGGTCTATTAGAGACCCTCAAATCATGTCTTGAGGTCTTGGCTCATGATTAGTCCCAAAAGTCAACTTAGGGGTGAATTAGGTTGAGAAACCCTAATTCCTGATTTTTGATGTATGCATCCCCTGAGGTCAAATTGACTTAATGATTGGGTCCATGAGGTTCCATGGAGTAAATTAGGTTATGTTTTGGATCATTGGCTCATACCCAGAGCAAGATTTCCAACTGGAGGCCCTGGTCGACCAAAACCCTAATTTGGCGACACTGTCGATCTTGAAGCTTGATCCACCTAGAAGGGAGCAGCCTTGTGCTTAATCCTTGAAGTGGGAGTCCTCTTGATCTATTGTAGATTCTTTTGAAGTTAGACAAGTTGAAGATCAAGTCATTCCTTGATTGATCCTTTGTCTAAGGCTCAGAGAGGGCTTGAAACCCTAATTTTGATTGTAGTGGATGCTCAACAACCCTGGAGGAGATTGATGAGGCATAAAGGCTCATCCATATTGTGATGATGATTTGCACAATGATGGGAATCTAAGTGGTCAAAATTTGGGGTATGACATCGAGGTACTCGATGCTGGAGAAAACATGTTGTGCACTCGCTTGGGCCGCTAAGCATTTGAGGCAGTATATGTTAAACCATACAACCCTTTTGATTTCGAAGATGGATCTGGTCAAGTATGTGTTTGAAAAGCAAGCACTTTCTGGCAGAATAGCGCGTTGGCAGATGGTTTTGACAGAATACGATATTCAATATGTTTCCCAAAAAGCCATTAAGGGAAGTGTTTTGTCAGATGGTCTTGAGGATTATCAACCGATGAAGTTTGAATTTCTGGATGAGCACATCATGTATCTGAAGATGAAAGATTGTGATGAACCTTTGCCTGATGAAGGACCTGAGATTGGATCTCAGTGGAAGATGGTTTTTGATGGGGCTGTTAATTCATATGGTAACGGAATCAGGGCAATCATTACGACTCCGCAGGGTTCTCATATACCCTTCACTGCCCGATTAGCGTTCATATGCACCAACAATGAAGCAGAGTATGAAGCATGCATCATGGGGTTAGAAGAAGCAATTGATTTGAGAATCAAGAACCTCGATGTTTATGGTGATTCTGCGTTGGTGGTTAATCAGATTATAGGTGAATGGGAGACTCGTCAAGCGAATCTTGTTCTGTATAACAACTATGCTAGAAGGTTGTTACCTTTCTTTGACATAGTGGACTTCTATCACATTCCCAGGGTTGAGAATCAGATGGCTGATGCGTTGGCAACGTTGTCATCAATGTATCAAGTGAATCGTTGGAATGAAACTCCTTCGATCAGAATTATGCGCTTGGACATGCCTGCTTTTGTATTTGCAGTTGAAGGTGTATCAGATGGCAAGCCTTGGTATCACGACATCAAAGTCTTTTTGAAGAGTCAGGAATACCCAGCTGGGGCATCTTCCAAGGATAAGAAGACATTGAGGAGATTATCAGGAAACTTCTTCTTGAACAAAGACGATGTGCTGTACAAGAGAAACTTTGACATGGTTTTACTACGTTGTGTTGATGAACATGAGGCAAGCCTGTTAATGGAAGAGGTTCACGAAGGTTCCTTTGGTACTCATGCAAATGGGCATGCTATGGCAAGAAAGTTGTTGAGAGCAGGGTATTATTGGATGACTATTTAGTCTGATTATTTTAAATACGCCCGAAAATGTCATAAATGCCAGATTTACGCGACAAGGTGCACATACCGCCTACTCCTCTGAATATCTTATCATCACCTTGGCCCTTTTCTATGTGGGGCATTGACATGATTGGGAAGATTGAGCCGACTTCTTCGAATGGACATCGTTTTATCCTGGTGGCCATTGATTACTTCACGAAGTGGGTGGAAGCAGCCTCGTATGCCAACATCACCTGACAAGTGGTAGCCCGGTTTATTAAGAAGGACATCATCTGCCGGTATGGAGTCTCGGAGAGAATCATTACCGATAATGGTTCAAATTTGAACAATAAGATGATGAAGGAGCTATGCCAGAGTTTTAAGGTTGAACATCACAATTCTTCTCCCTATCGCCCGAAGATGAATGGGGCTGTTGAAGCGGCTAATAAGAACATAAAGAAGATTGTGCAAAAGATGGTAGTGACATACAAATACTGGCATGAGATGTTTCCTTACGCTTTGCATGGTTATCGTACTTCGGTACGCACATCAACTGGGGCAACTCCTTTCTCACTGGTGTATGGTATGGAAGCGGTCCTGCCATTAGAAGTTGAGATTCCTTCCTTGAGAATTCTGACAGATGTGAAGCTGGATGAAGCTGAGTGGGTGCGTTCCCGACTGAATGAACTGAACCTCATTGAAGAGAAGAGATTGAAAGCCATTGCGCATGGCTAGTTGTATCAGAGTAGGATGAAGAAAGCCTTTGATCAGAAAGTGCGTCCTCGGTGTTTTCAAGCTGGTGAATTAGTTCTGAAAAGGATCATTCCTCCTCAAACAGATCACAGGGGCAAGTGGACTCCGAATTATGAAGGGCCATATGTAGTAAGACAGGTTTTCTCTGGTGGAGCCTTATTACTTTCAACTATGGATGGAGAAGATTTTACGTCCCCTGTGAACGCGGATGTAGTCAAAAAATACTTTGCATAAAAGAGACCCGTTGAACATAAAAAAAAGGTTCAGGCAAAAATGGGGCATCCTGGCGAACCATAAAAAAGAAAAGGTTCGGGAAAAAATTAGGGATAAAAGAAAAAAAAAGAAATAAACCCGCAAGGTTGAAAACCTGAAAAGGCAACTTTGGCAAAAATGGGTATCCCGGTGGATTGAAAACCCACAAAGGGCGATCCAGGCAAAAGTTAGGGATTTAAAAGCAAAGACTACGATCCACGTTCGATCTGTGATCACTATCCACAATTGGAAAATTCGAATGAAAGGAATCAGTCCAGTTAGTCGTCTTCAAAGGCCAAAGTATCTGAGGATAAACAAGTCATATGGGTTATAGCTGAGTCGAGTCATGGTGGATGTCTGTTCCCCACATTGCCGACATTTGTATCTTCTTTTACTTTTTGCGCAATTACCTCTTTTCAGGAATTGCTTCCAGATGTAAATGCCTATTTGCAGGCCAATTCATTCAATAAAAGTTGCATTTCAGTCAAAGAGCTTTTGTTTTTGTTTTACCTGTTTTGTTTGTGAAAATGTTCGATATTTTTGATAAAAACATTACATGCTAAAATGTTGAGCTTTATGACACAAGTTGGAAAACAGTGGTAATTGCTTAGGTGACAGTCACTATGATGATAATCAATGTAATCATTTTTGCACATAAACCTTTTTGTTGGTTTTACAGGATGACAGGTGTACCGCCCCAGAGTTGCTCTCTCCAACTTTGAAGCCTAGTTTTCCTCAGCAGTTTGCTGCTCTCCCTAGTAGAGTTGCTCTCTCCAACTTTGAAGACTGATTGTCCTCAGCAGTTTATGACCCTTCCCCATCAGAGTATCGAGGGTCGTCTTCCTCAACCAGAGTATAAAGAAGTAATTCCCTAAGCGGAGTCGTTGAGGATCGTCCCCCTCAGCAGGATATAAGAGGCTTTCCCCCAGCCAGAGTTGTGATTTGGCTCACCTTTCTGCAGCAGGTGGTGTTTCCCCACAGAATATAAAGCAGTTGTTTTTTCCTCAGCTAGTCAGGAAACAAGGTGTTCATCCCCTAGCAGGGTGGATGTTGACAACTACTTTTTCTCCCAAGCGGAGTCGTTGAGGATCGTCTTCCTCGGCAGAGTACAGAGGATTGTATACCCATCCGAAGTTGTGTTTGGATTACTATTCCCTAGCAAGTATTCAGAAGCTGATTGCTCTAAGGTGGATGTTGTTGTATCTCCCGCAGGAGATTTGTGGACAAAGATGTTATTATCCCCACAGGGTCCTGGTGTCTACTTTCCTCAGTTGGTCAGAAAGTATAGTCTCAGCGACAATGGTTTGATCTAATCCCCAGCAGGGCGAGGGTAAAGTTATCTCCCTAGCAGCAGATTAAGTTCATATCCCCAAGCAGAGTCTGGTGGCGAGTGGCATCCCCCAGCAGGCCTTAAGTCCAATCGTTTTTGGCAGGCGTCAAATCCAAGTTCTGAAACAGTTGGTGATCCCCAGTGGAGGAGTTTCCATCTTCAGTATTCATATCCCTCCCCGGCTGAGTAGGTGTTCTCCGGGAGTTTCGTCCATCTCCACCAGAATTGTTGATCTTATTATTTTTCCCCGGCAGAGTGGGTACTCTCTCGGAGTTTCGTCCATCTCCAGCAGAGTTGTTGATCTTGATATTCCCCAACAGAGTGGGTATTTCTCTCGGAGTTTCGAGATTGTGATCTTCCCCGGCAGGGTGAAGTTTTCCTCAGGTTTCTTTGGCTTGATGACAATTTGTTTTGTCATCCCTAGTGGAGTTTGCCTTCGCCTTCAGCATTTATTTTGTTGAGGCACCTCTTTTACATTGCATAAGCATTTGTTTTACATGGCATCCTCCCAAACACGTAGCATTTCCACTTCGTGTGGAGCATTACAGCAAAATTCAAACATATGCATCTGAAGCATAAGCCAGGTTTGAGTTTTCCTTCGTCAGGAAAGCCGGATTTCAGGAAGATATCTTTTGACTCTACTCCACAGGTGGTGGGTTTAGTCATTCAAAGCAATATTTGACAGTCCCCCGGCAGAGTGTTTGCCAGGATTGTTTATCCTTGATTTCTTTTTTTTACCCCTTCGTCCAGGTGGTCCTTTGGCTTATTCTCTCAAAGTTTTACCGTCAGACACTCGTCCGTGTTTCCTTCAGCACCCGTCCGTGTTTGAACCTCTGATTTCAATACCCATCCGTATTGACCTTTTGATGACACTCGCCCGTGTTGCCTTCCATTCCCCAGCGATATTAATTCCCGATAAAGTTGTTTTACTACCTTTTCAGTACCCGTCCGTATTGAATCTTTTTACACCCGTCCGTGTACCTTTTCAGTACCCATCCGCATTGAACCATTTTACACCCGTCCGTGTACCTTTTCAGTACCCGTCCGTATTGAATCTTTTTACACCCGTCCGTGTACCTTTTCAGTACCCGTCCGTATTGAACCTTTTTACACCCGTCCGTGTACCTTTTCAGTACCCGTCCGTATTAAACCTTTTTACACCCGTCCGTGTACCTTTTCAGTACCCGTCCGTATTGAACCTTTTTACACCAGTCCGTGTACCTTTTCAGTACCCGTCCGTATTGAATCTTTTTACACCCGTCCGTGTACCTTTTCAGTACCCGTCCGTATTGAACCTTTTTACACCCGTCCGTGTACCTTTTTGATACCCGTCCGTATTGGAACCTTTTTACACCCGTCCATGTACCTTTTCGATACCCGTCCGTATTGAATCCTTTTACACCCGTCCGTGTACCTTTTCGATACCCGTCCGTATTGGAACCTTTTTACACCCGTCCGTGTACCTTTTCGATACCCGTCCGTATTGAACCCTTTTTACACCCGTCCGTGTACATTCTCAATACCCGTCCGTATTTGATATCCTTGATTCCTTGACACTCGTCTGTGTTTATCCTCAGCGTAGCTAACACTCATTTGTGTTTATTTCATGATATTTCAATACATTGTGCGTATTGGTTTCCAACACTCGTACGTGTTGCGACAGTACAGCATTTATTGCTTGTTCCCCAACGGGGTCGTCTCTCCATTGAGGATTGCAAATTTCAGGTTTCTTTTGGTATTCAATCTCCGTGTACCTTGAATGTTTGAAAGCGGTTGCTATCATTCCTTCAGGTCCAAGTTGATTGAATAGGGGCAGCTGTAACACCCCAAAATTTGCCTTGTTCCTTTTAGCTATTGGCTTATGTTTCTTTTCATTTCTTGCATTTGCATTATGCATAGCATTGGTTCTTAGCATGGGATCAAGGTACTTGGTCCACATTCTCAAGTCTCAAGCTTCAAGGTGGCTCATGGGGTTCATCATATCTTCATAAGATCAAGGATGGCAAAGGATTTCAAGTGGATCTTTTCCTCCTTATCAGAGGGACCAATTAGGGTTTTTGGGATCAAGAGGACTTCTTGGAGGGCTTTGTGTGTTCAAGCATGTTCTTATGGTATTCCATATGCTCACAAGTGTCCATGGAGAGGGATTTGGTTGATGGTTTATGGTGAAGGATGTTCAGTGGATCAGTTGCTTGTGAACTAAGCAAAAGTCAACTGTAAAGGAGAAAGTCAACTATTGAATTTTGAGGCTTTTCATGGTTTTCAAGGTCTCACATCCTCATATGGCCTTCAATTGTCAAGACTCATGCCAATCATCAAGAATCAAGAGTTTGTGCAAAAGTTACTAAATTTGGAAAATGACCTATAATGAAAACTTTCCATTTTTGGAAATTTTTCCATCACATTCAACTTGACTTTTCATCATCAAGGAAACTTCAAATGAATTTTCCTTCAACATTAGAGTTGAATATCTTTCTCTCCCATTTCCAAAAAGTACTAGATGGTTTCCATACCATTTGTAGAACTCAAGTTATGGTCAAGAGATGGCAAGGTGTTTTTAAGGGTTCTCACATGTATCATTTTTTCCACCTTTGGAATTTTGATTCAAAATGAGTTGTAAGGGCTTCTAATGACTCAAGTCAGATTATCACATTCAAGTACACTTCATTTGGTACAAGTTTGGCTTTTGAATCAAGTTATTTCATGCCATATTTCTCATTATTTTCACATTATGCAAAATTGCAAATGGATTCAAAACTTGCAAACCAAGACATCTCAAGGCCCAATTCGAATTTAAATGTGATCAGCAAGGGAAGTGTGAAGGATTCAACACAAAAAGCATGAGTTGGCACGTGTGGTTTAGTGGACACATCACAAAATGCATTTTTGCAAATTCATCCAAATCTCATTAACCAATGTTCTAATCACTTGCTAATCACAATCAGTGGAATAATCAAGAGTATATAAGCTTACTCATACCCTCACAGCTAGGCCAGAGACTCTCATTTGCTCAGTTTTGATTTTTTGCTCTCACACTTCCTCTCTTCGAAACTCACTCTCCTTGGAGTTTCTTTGAGATTTCTCTTCACATTCTTGATCAGTGAAGAGAATAGAGCAAGAATCAACCACTGATTGGAGCTCATACTGAGGATTTCATCAAGTTCAGTTCAAGAGGATTCAAGTTCAAACCTCAAAATCTAGCACGATTCCAAGCTCTAGTTGCATTTATTTTGCAATTAGAGGTTCTAAGGAGTAGATCTGCAGCATTTGGAGGGATTTCTTGGTGTATTTCGTGCTCTTCAAGGTTCAGGTTGGTGTTGATTTAATACTCATAGAACTTAAATTTTTGATGTGCATGAGGATCTGTGATGTTCACTGATTATTCTGATCTATTTTGTTTGAAGTTTGGACGTGTATTATGAGAGTATTGGTTGATTTCAGTTTTGGATCCATTTTTTCTTTCCTTCGATTTGGTTTATATGTTGATTGTTTGTTGAAATGAGCATGATATTCGTGATCCTCATAAAATTCTGGTTGAAATGATGTACTCATTTGCATTTTCTGGAGAATTTGTGGTTGTTGTTCATCTGAGATGGTGACCGGAGCCCTAGCTCCGTCATCGGAACTATTTGCAGGTCGCCGGCGGAAATTTGAAGAAGATAGAATCACCACCGTCCATTGTTGTGATCCAAGGGTTGTCATGTGGCCACGTTTTTACTTTTATGATTTTTATTTTAATGTTTTTGTGTTTGTGCCCCCATGGTTATTATCGTGTGCGTGATATCTCAGCTGCTCATCTTGATTAATTCTTGAATTGTTGACTTATTTACATGCGTTGATTTAATCATGTGGTGGAGATCTTGACAGTGAATTAAAAAGGTCACATGCTGCTCACGTGGGATTGTATGGTGTTCAGATTAATTATGTGTGCGTGTGTGTATATTGATTATGGTGTGCCGGTGAATCTGGTCCATTGATCTTGCTTACCTTGTTGATTTGTTGACTGAGTGTGTGACGTTGGATTGATCATGTGGCATGTATTGAGTTTGATTGTTTGACTGATTCCATTGTTCAGCATAAACTTCGCTAGTGGACTTTGTTGAATTTGGGCTTGCTATTCCCACCCCCTCCTTTGGGCCTCCTTTTATTTTGAACGTGTGATTTGTTGTTGTATGCACCCCCTGAATCCCTTTGCATTTTATTTTATTTTCTTTGCATTTGTTTTGCATTTTAATTTTTAAAATCATTTTTATGCATCCAAAAATTACAAAAAAAAATCATGAAGCATGTTTATAGTTTTATAAAATTTTTCCAAATTTTATTTTCTTATTTTATTTTATTTGTGGCATCTGATTTAATTAATTGATTATTTTCTTTGTGGTTTGTCTGATTTGTGCACACTTCTGCTTGTAGAATTTATTTCTCATCATCTATACATGATATGCTTTCCATTCTTTTTGAATTTGTTAGATGACATGTTGAAGTGCATAAAAAAAATTTTGTTTCATTTTTAAAACTTTTTCATATTGCATTTTGGTCCCTCTCTTTTTCATATTGAATCATGTTTCTTATGTGATTTTTACCTAATTGTTTGAGATACTTAACATGTGAATTTCTGTGAGATCTTTTGGAATGTGATTAGTATCTGACTTAGGTCATTTGTGATCTAATTTCACAATTTTGGAATGTCATTTGATGTATGTTTGATTATTTGTGCCTAAGTGAATTATGCATGATTATCTCTTGACACCTCTTTGCACAAGTTGACTTGCCATGTCTATTTGCTTGAGTTTCTTGCTGGTTCTTTGCATGTGTTTTTGATATGATGTCTACCCCTGGTTGAGGTCCTTTGTGATTTAATTTTGCAATTTGTGGATCATGTTTGAACCATGTTTGAGTATGTTTAAGTGTTGCTTCCACTTGTGGATTATTTTGATGCATGTCTTGAAGGTGTTGCTTGATGTTTGGACTTGTATGACTTGAGTTTGGTTTTGATATGATGTTAATGCATATGCTACTGCCTCTTGAGTTCCTTACTTGGTTTTCATTTCACTTGAGCACACTTGATTGCATTTGGTTTGAATTGTATGATGGATATCATTCCCTTTCCTTTTGTGGACTTCTTTGGATCTTAATGCTTCATGTTGTGAATCACTTTTGAATATGTGAATTGTTGAAGATGTTTTAATGTTGGTTCTGACTTGCACTCATCTTCATCTTGTCTTTCTCATTTCATTTTGATATGAAGTCCATGTGTGCTTAATTGTGCATTTCATTCAAGTATGCTTGCATCCTTTCATGCTTATCTTTGCATGCTTACTTGAGTGGTTTTGCATTGATCTTTGAGATTTGTTTGATGATTTGAGTTGGACATTTATGATATGATGTGCTTGCTTCCATTTATTGTATCTCATCTTTTCCTTCTCTACTTCTCCCCTCTCTTTCACTCTTTTCATCCCATGAGTCTCAAGACTTATTTAAGTCTTGGATTCTTTTCCCTTAGAGCTACCTAGTCCAACTTAATTTTTGATTAAGCTTGGAGTAGGATTAGCATTAGGTTTTAGGTAGTCGTTTCTCCTAAGCCTCACTAACCATAGGACATCCATGCATGATAACATTAGGACTCTTAGTTTCCTCTTAGAGTTTCCTTTGTGTCGTCTCTCTTCTCATCTCAAAACTTCTTCAAAACACGTAATAAAAGTTAACGTGTTATGCGCTTGAGCCTTCTATGTGGGAAGTGGAGAACGAGGGGCTTCCTCTCACTCTTCTAGGATACCTAGTGTACGTCCTGTTGGGGACGATGCGCGAAGTATTCGTTCCTATGTCATAGACTTGGGTGCAATGCAAGTTATGAACTAACTTAAAACACTTCTGTCTAAAAAACACAAAACTAATTCAAATCTTTTTATCCTTCGGGATTGTTGGGTTCCAAACTTCATTTTCAGAAAAGAGCTCGTCGCTCATAAAAAACACTAACCAACCTCGTTAGGTCGAACTACGACTGCTCTGATTTCCTCTTTCTCGTCTGATTGAGGATACGTAGGCACAAGACAACGATTGTCTTGGCGAGCAACCTTCCCCCAGTTCCCGTCCGAACTACATTGGCTCTGACTTTCCCATTGCACTGAGGGAGTACGTAGGCCTAGGACAACGATATCGTCCTATCAAGTCACTTCTTCTTCTTTTCTTCTTCGTTTCTCCGTTCTTTCCGTTCTCGTTCCTTCTCCGGTCCAGTAGCAGTGGAGCTCCAGATGACGACACCCTTTGATGAAGACAACAAGCGTGGATCCCATCGAGTACGATGGACGTGTGGGGTGCTAACACCTTTCCTTCGCGTAACCGACTCCCGTACCCGTTCTCTTGGTCGCGAGACCATGTTCTTTCCCTCCTTTCAGGTTTATGCAGTGTTTCCTTTCCCTCTCTTGGGATAAATACACTTTGCTGGCGACTCTGTGTCTTTTGCGCCACTCTCGCATTTGTACCGTTGGATGCGAATCTTTCGGGAGCGACAGATACACATCATACTTAGAGGCATTTGGGTTTGGAGGATATGCTGATTTCTCCTAGACTGAGGGTACAAAACTAGGGTTTGCCATAAAATCAGTTTATTTCTGAATTTTTGGGAAAGACTTGATTCTATGGTATTCCTCATGTCTTTAGGTGTATAAGGTTGGAAGATTGTCCATTAATTTGGTTTGGAAAAGTTTCAATTGATCAACTGACTGAAAATCAGGAGAATTGGGAAAAAGTCAACTGCACAGGGGAAAAAGTCAACTCTTGACTTTTTGAGGTCAAATTCATGTTTCTTATCTCAAGTATAATCATTGGTGAAGATTTGATCAAGAATTATCAAGAGATTCATCAAAAATCAAGAAATGTGCAAAGTTGCCAAAAATAGTAATGAAGGGTTTCCATTTATGGCAAGTTTTGTCAAGGTGAAGGGCCATCTTTGGAGCATTCTTTCTCCATGCTCCAAGCTGTAAACTCAAAGGTTAGGAAGGCCTATCAATAGTTCACATTTCAAGCTTCAAAACCATACCAAGAACACTTCCATTGGGTTAAAATTGAGAGAGATATGATCCATTAAAGATGAGGCAAATCAAGGCAAGTTGGCAAGTCATGACCAGTCAGCACGCAGTAATTTCAACAAACACCTTATGTGCATGGCCTAGGCACGGGAAAGACAAGATACATGTATAACTCAGTTGCAACAAAGCATGTTCATCATCATTTTTAGGTACTTTAGAGGTGTTATTTCCATTCATTTTGAACATCAATCTTGTTCTTCTCCACTCCCTCTTTCCAATTAACCAAAAACCTTGTGTTTTCATCCCATAATCATGAAGATTCATTGTTTCAAAGTCACCATCACCATGTCTGCTTTCTTCCACGCCAAACCAAGACAAAGTTTTGTTTTTCTTGTACATCATGCCCATTATTCACATCTCATGTCATCAAGCCTTTCCATTTTAAGCTAAACACATTTCTTACAACCATACATGTTCATGTACCATCATTGCCCAAAGTATTCAAACCAAAAGAGGAAGGAGAAACTTGCAAAGCAAGCTGTGCAGCTATGATTACATCATCACCCTCCATCCTAAGTAGCACCATAAGTTTCATGCTCCTCCATACATGAACAAATAACCCGTGCCAGCACTACACTTCACTTTCCATTCTCAAATTCATTTTCATTCTTCACTCACTTCACAACTCAACCTCACTTCTAACCATGATTCTAACTGTCAACCAAGACAGTTAGAAACAAACCAAGGATATAAACAGAAATCTCCAACTGAATTTGAACTAACTTTCATTCTTCACATTTCTCACAAAAACCTCACACACTCTCTCTCTCTTGATTCTTCTCTCTCTCGAAGCTCATTCTCATCTCAAATCTCTGTAAATCTCTATTGTTCTTCATCTTCATCCTTGATCAATCATCCATGGAGTAAAGAAAGAGATTGGAGTTGCTACATCAAGTTCGTTTGCATCTTCTTCAACTGAACTTCAAGAGATCTCAAGCTCTGTAGTGCCTTTATTTGGCCAGTAATCATCTCTGAAGAGTAAGGATCGTGCACCTTTGGATTTCTTTGATTCAAAGCTCCATTACAGGACAGGTTTTTCTCCAATTCTTTCTTTGTGCATTAAGTTGATTTGAACCTGTTTATGCTTGTTGTTGAGCTTAGTAGAAGCAATGTGACCACCGGCTAGTTGATAGGCACCATAGGTGCGTAGTTTCAGTTTTCTAGGGTAAACTTATTTGCTTCGATTTGCTTTGTGTGTGAATGGTTTGAGAACTTGGAGCTTGGATCCATGATCTATGTAGCATAAGAAACATTTTGATGTGCATTTTGTGTATTTCTAACAACATGTAGCCGTGACCACGACGGAGACTCACCGGAGAAGACGACCAGAGTCTTCTCCGGCCACCTGAATGTTCAACCTCTCATAAACCCTAATTGATTGCCATGTTAAGTCACAACCGTTGATTTGTTTCTATCCAACGCACCTAGTGTTGCCAGCGCATTAATGAAGACCCTCTCCATCACGTGCTTGATTTCTGATTATTTGTTGAATGTTGTGATTGCATGCGTATGATCCATTATTGTCTTAACATGTGCTTGCATTATGAATCATTGGATATGCATACTTTCCTGATCATCTCATGATTGACTGATATAATGGTTGTGATTGAGTCAATGTTTGTTAAGTCACATGGAATGAACCCTCAGACTTATGCGTGCTTTGGGCTTTGTATTTTTTTTATTCGCACCCTCCAACATCAAGCCCAATGTCGGTTTGAACTGGATAATTGCTTTGGATGCACCCCCTGTTGTATTTCATTATTTTTTTATTTTTCTTTTCATATCTGTTTCATTTTTTATTTTTAAAATTACTTAGAAACATGATAAAATTCATAAAAAATTCATGGAGCTTTCTAATGCATTTAAATAATTGTTGCATATTTTTATTCCTGATTTTTATATGTTTTAATGTATTTGCCATAATTTCCTTTTATTTTCTTTTTGTATGATCCTATGTTCATATGCATGCATTGTTTTGGATTTATTTGACATAGTTCCAAAGTGAACTTGCTTCTGAGACTTGATACACACTTGTATGATATCTTGATGCACTTCATTCATTTTTTGTGGGTTTTTTGAAATCATTTTTGAGTGGTGTTTGACCCCTATCTTGGTGCACTATTGATGTGTGGCTTGAATGAACTTGTGGAGTACATTTGAACATGTTTCTTAGTGATTTTTGTACCATACTTTTGGGAAATGTGTACATACTGTTTGTACTTCATTTGACTTGCATATGTGAATTTTCTCATTCTCCTAATTGGTCTTGTGAATTGTTAGAGTGCATCTATTTGGTACTTGTTGAGACCTTTTGACATATGATTGTATGAACATTATAGGTCATTCACATCAAATTATAGGTCATTGTTTGTTCATCTTTACATGACTTTTGAACATTAGTTTGAACTTGCATTGTGATACAAGTTTGTGCATCCTTACTTGTCCATCTTTGATAACTTGTTTGCATCAACACTTGCATGATTTTAAACCATCACTTACACATGATTCTACTTCTGTTTGTGATCATTCTCAACCATATGCCATGACCTCTAATTTCATCTTGCATGTCTCTTAAGTTCACAAACCTTTACATGTTTAGTTAAACTTGTTTGAGCCATGTTTGCTTCTAGTCTTAAATGTGCTTCCACATGATACTTGTGTGAACTTTGTGCATATATTCTTGACTTCCAAATGTTATTTCAAATGTTTTGTGCTACTGACTTATGTCCATTTGACATGTATGATCTCATTTCATCCTTATCTTTGACTTGCATTACAAGTATGCTTCATTGTTGAACTTCAATTGTGTTTGTTCACTTCTCATTGTTTCATTTCTTTAAGTGCTTGCATCCATGACTTGTATGTTCATTCAATGATGTGCATATACATTCTTAAATGTCATTCACTTCTGACTTTGACGTTTATATGTGCATTCACCCATGTTTATGAACCATGTGCATCCATCTTTCATTGGTAGCATATAACTTGCATTTGTAGGATTGTCTAGTGCATAGTTTGCTTTTGTTTGATTCCCTATGGCATGTTTACATTAGTAGAACACATTAGCATATACCTACTGACCCTAGAAGGTTTCTTAACCCTTAGGACTCCTTTCTTTTGGTTTGTGCCTTGTTTGCTTCTTAAGTTGTCTTCCTAAGACAACTAATCTTTGTTTAGTTTAGTTTCTTTCACTTGTTTTCATTTCTTGTGATGATTCTATGCCAACCTTTTGTGTAGGAGCAGAGGTAAGATACTTAAACATGTGGATGGTTATCCATGTTCATCTCTTCTTTCATCTCTCATTTATTTCATTACTCTTTCTCTTATGTGAATAGCATGATATAATGCTTTGTGTACAACTTTCTCACACCCCTTTGGGATCCTAGCTCATCCTTAATTTTTGATTAAGGTGAGGTAGGAAAAGCATTAGATAGTGTTATCCCTCTTTTCTCTTTAGACTAAGGTTCTTAAACCTTGACCTTAGGGCCATTTTTTTTGCATGACAACATTAGGAACAATTTAGTTTCCCCTTAGTATTTTCTTCTTACTTGAGTCTCTCTTCTCATCTCATAACCACTTCTAAAACATCTAATAAAGGTTAACGGGTATTGCGCATGAGCCTTATATATGGGAAGTGAGGTATGGGGGAACCTCCCTTCATTCTTCTTAGCCTTATATATGACAACAAATCCTTTTACCGTCATTAGTTCATTTTTAATGCAAATGTTCTGACTGAAAACAACCAAAACCCTTTGTTCCGATTAAAGTTTAAAACCTCTTCAACTGTAGAAAGGCAGTGATATCTCTAACAATCTCTATGGAATGATAACAAAACCCTAACTCTATTTGTATTCCAAAAAATTGGCGCCGTTGTTAGGGGAATCAGAGTGTTAAATTTTTCTCGAGCTTGTTGATTTGTTTTGTTTAGTGTGCAGACTTTGTTTTATGCGAGGGAAACTACCGGCGGACCAACTTCTGTTCGATCCTGAGATTGAAAGAACCGCTCGTAGAATCAATATCCGAACGAGACGAAGGAGGTAACTAGCTAGACAAAGGCAAGAACAAGAGGGAAGTTCGACTTCTACACCACCACCATTTCCACAATTACTTCCAACTATGGAACATCCACCACCACCACCACCTGCTTCTAAATCGTGTACCAACAGTCCAAGACATAATGCACAGTTTGCTTGTAATGCTCACAACGGCCAGCATTCAGAATTGAAGACTGGTATTCTCCAGCTTCTATATCAGAGTCCTTTTACTGGTATGGATCATGAGGATCCTTTTACACATCTGACAAAGTTCTATGAGATTGCGGGAGCAACTGGTGCGCCCGAAGCTGAAGAGGAATCTCTGTTTAAGAGACTATTCCTGCATTCCCTCATTGGGAAGGCCAAGGAATGGTATCTTGATCAGTCGACGGAAATAATGACTGATTGGAATTTACTTGAAGAAAAAAATTTGGAGCGATTTTTTCCATATAATCGTTTCATGGAGGCAAAGACCGTAATAGCAGTGTTCACACAAGGTGCAAACGAATCTCTCAACGAAGCGTGGGAGAGATTCAAATCTATGTGGAGGAAATGTAAAGGGCATGGTTTCGACGAGTTGACTCAAGTTCACATTTTTAGGAATGCTCTTCAATTAGTGCAGAAAACATTGTTGGATGCCACCGCGGGTGGATCTTTGATGAGCAAGAGTGTCGAAGAAGCCATTGCCATAATTGATAAGATGGCTTTGAATGACCATCAGGGAAGTCATAACCGTGGTCCTTCTCAACGGACTCCGGGAGTTTTAGAATTGGGAACTAATGATGATATCCTAGCTCAAAATAAGCTTTTATCTCAACAAGTGGAACTTTTGACTTAACAAATGTCGAAGCTTCCACAAAAATTAAAGGAAATACATGAGCAACCGAGCAAGAGTAAGCGAGTTGCGTGTTGTGAATTTTGCAAAGGAGAACATGACACCAGATTTTGTCCTCCACTGGGATTTGAAGAAGCGAACTACATGAACAATCAACGAGATTATCAAGGAAGACAACAACAACAACCATATCAAAATAATCCTCAACAACATTACCAAAGTAATCAAGGATATCAACCGAGGGGGAACTATCAAAATAATCAAGGTTATGGTGGCGGTTCTTCAAGCCGGCAAAATTCTTATCAACCTCCACCACCTCCGGTTCCTAGCTCTAAGTTGGAAGACACCTTGAATCAATTCATTCAAATGTCTATGGCCAACCAAAAGAGTAGCGATGCAGCGATAAAGAATCTCGAAAATCAAGTTGGGCAACTTGCCAAACAAATTGCCGAGCAACAAGCGGGTCCTTCATTCTCCGCAAATACTCACGCAAACCCAAAGGAGCATTACAAAGCAATCGTTACTAGAAGTGGGAAGGAGTTAGCAAAAGAAAATGAGAGGGTGGAAGAAGAAAAAATTAATGGTATTATTGAGGAGGATAGTGATGAGGAAGAAGAAGTTGAAAAGAAAAATGATAATGTTGAAGTTGAAAAGAAAAATGATAATGAGGTTTTGGTTGAAAAGAAAAATGATGAAATTGTTGAAGTTGAAAATAAGAGTGTGGAGGAAGTGAAGAAAAAAGAGAAACATATGAGAGTTAAGAAGGAGAAGATGAATCCGATACCGACTCAAAATATGCCTTACCCTCATGTGCCGACAAGGAAAGAAAATGCTAGGAAATACTCAAGATTCATGGATATCTTTAAGCAACTACAAATCAACATCCCTTTTTCCGAAGCTCTAGAGCAAATGCCAAAGTACGCCAAATTTATGAAGGACATCCTTACAAAGAGGCGGAAATATTCGGAGTCAGAAACCGTTGTTCTTGCGGCAAATTGTAGCGGTATTATTCAAAGAACTCTCCCGAAGAAGGAAACCGATCCGGGGCGAGTTACCTTACCTGTTACAATTGGTAATGTCTTTGTTGGAAATGGCCTTATTGATTTGGGCTCAAGCATTAATCTCATTCCATTATCTATTGTGAAAAACCTTGGGAACATTGAAATTAAGGGCATCCGGATGACATTGCAATTGGCGGATAAATCTACCACTCATCCGATTGGGTTGGTGCAAGATGTGTTGGTGAAAGTTGATAAATTTTTCTTTCCGGTGGACTTCATTATTATTGATATGGAAGAGGATGATGATGCTCCTCTAATTCTTGGTCGCCCTTTTATGAAGACCACTCGCATGATGATAGATGTTGATGATGGCCTTATGAAAGTGTGGGTTCTAAATGAAGAGGTATCTTTTAATCTATTCGAAGCAATGAAGCACTCAAAAGACAAACATGATAGCTTTCGTCTAGATGTAATATAAGTAGTAACTTTGGAGGTTTCTAAGCATGTTCATATAGTGTCTCCTTTGGAAATGGCTCTTGATGATGCTTTTGAAGTATTTTCAGACGAAGAAGAAAGAGCTCTTGAAGAATGTTTGAAAGAGCTTGAATCTCTCAAAGAATTGCAACCATGGGAAGTTGAGAATGAAGAGTTGAAGAAAGAACCAAGTGATGAGAAAGTTCAACTTGAATTGAAGGTGCTTCCTTCTAATTTGAAGTATGCATTCCTTGATGAAAGTGGGAATAAGCCGGTAATTATTAGCAACGATTTGTCTACCAAAGAAGAAACCCGTTTGATTCAAGTGTTGAAAAGAAATCAAGAAGCTATAGGGTGGGTTCTTTCCGATCTTAAAGGAATCAGCCCATCTTATTGTATGCACAAGATTCTAATGGAAGAGTATTTCAAGGAGGTTGCTCAACCACAACGCCGCTTGAATCCTACTATGAAAGAGGTTGTTCGGAAAGAAGTTGTGAAGCTTTTGGATGCAGGAATGATCTACCCGATCTCTGATAGTCCATGGGTAAGCCCCGTGCACGTTGTTCCTAAAAAGGGTGGCATGACCGTTATCCGAAACAATAAGAATGAGTTAATCCCAACAAAGATTGTGACGGGGTGGAGAATGTGTATTTACTATTGAAGGTTGAACACCGCAACTAGAAAAGACCATTTTCCACTTCCATTCATGGACCAAATGCTCGAGAAGTTATCCGAACAACAATTCTATTGTTTTTTGGACGGATATTCAGGCTACAATCAAATTGCGGTTGACCTGGCGGACCACGATAAGACGGCTTTTACTTGTTCTTTTGGCATTTTTGCTTATCGAAAGATGCCTTTTGGCTTATGTAATGCGCCGACAACTTTCCAAAGGTGTATTCAAGCTATCTTCTCCGACCTCATAGAAAAGACAATGGAGGTGTTTATGGATGATTTTTCCGTGTTTGGAGCATCTTTCGATTTATGTTTAAATAATTTGGAAGCCGTCCTTGAGAGGTGTGTAAAGACAAACTTGGTGTTGAATTGAGAGAAGTGTACCTTTATGGTGACGGAGCGAATTGTGCTTGGGCACAAAGTTTCTTCCAAAGGCCTTGAAGTCGATCAAGAGAAGATTGAAGTGATTGAAAAGGTTACTCCTCCTACCATAGTCAAGGGAATCAGAAGCTTTTTAGGACATACGGGATTTTATAGGCGATTCGTCAAAGATTTTGCAAAAGTAGCAAGGCCACTGAGCAACCTGCTCAACAAAGATCAGGCATTTCTATTTGATGATGAATATCTTATTACTTTCCAAATTTTGAAAGAAAAACTAATTACCGCTCCAATAATCATCGCGCCAAATTGGACTTTAAATTTTGAACTAATGTGCGACGCGAGTGATTACGTTGTTGGAGCGGTGTTGGTCAAAGAAAGGACAAAACCTTTCATGCTATACATTACGCAAGCAAGGTATTAAATGAGGCACAAGTAAATTACGCCACAACCGAAAAATAATTGCTTGCGATTGTATACGCACTTGAGAAGTTTCGTTCTTACCTAATAGGGTCAAAAGTGGTTATCTCCACTGATCATTCGACAATCAAATATCTGCTCACTAAACTGGATTTGAAGCAAAGGCTCATCCGTTGGATCCTTTTACTTCAAGAATTTGATTTGGAAATAAAGGATAAAAAGGGTTCAGAGAATTTGGTGGCGGATCATTTGTCTCGCTTGATCAATGTGGAGGTAACCAAAACAGAAAAGGAAATCCGAGAGGAATTTCCCGATGAAAAATTGTTTCGAGTCCAAGTTAGGTCGTGGTTCGCGGATTTTACTAACCACAAAGCAACCGGTTGGATACCCGAAGACCTAACTTGGAATAAAAAAAGGAAGTTCTTATCGGATGCGAATTATTATGTGTGGGATGACCCTTACTTGTTCAAGTTAGGAGGTGACAACCTTTTGAGAAGGTGTGTCACGAGTGATAAAGCTCAGACTATTCTTTGGTACTGTCACAACTCGCCGTATGGAAGCCATTTTAATGATTCGAGAACAGCCACGAAAGTCTTGCAATCAGGCTTTTATTGGCCTACTCTATTTAAAGACGCAAATCTCCATGCGCAAAGTTGTGATACTTGCCAAAGAACTGGTGGAAATGGAAAAAGAGATGAAATGCCCCTTCAAAATATCCAAGAGGTTGAAATTTTTGATTGTTGGGCCATAGATTTTGTTGGTCCATTCCCACCCTCTTTTGGAAATGAGTATATTTTAGTGGCGGTTGATTATGTTTTGAAGTGGGTTGAAGCGATTGCTTCACCTAAGGCTGATGGCAAAACGGTAATAAATTTTTTAAAGAAAAACATCTTTGCCCGTTTTGAAACTCCTCGGGTTCTTCTATGTGATGGCGGGTCACACTTTTGCAATACATCCCTTGAAAGTGTTTTGAAACATTATGGTGTAACGCATAAAGTGGCGACCCCTTACCACCCACAAACGAACGGTCAGGCCGAGGTGTCCAACCGTGAGGTGAAAAAAATTCTGGAAAAAACCGTGTCAAGTTCAAGAAAAGATTGGTCACAAAAATTGGACGAGGCATTGTGAGCGTACCGTACCGCTTACAAGGCTCCAATTGGCTTAACTCCGTTTCAATTGGTCTAAGGTAAAACATGCCATTTACCCGTTGAAATGGAGCACAAAGCATTGTGGGCCCTGAAATTGTTAAATTTTGATAAGAGCTTGGCCGGAGAAAAAAGGAACATACAACTACATGAATTGGAGGAAATGCGGAATGCCGCATATCATTCTAGTTGGTTGTACAAGAAGAAGGTGAAAGGTTATCATGACAAGAAGATCCTCAAAAGGATTTCAAGGTTGGCCAAATGGTATTACTGTTCAATTCCCGGTTGAAACTTTTCCCGGGAAAGTTAAAATCGAAGTGGTCAGGACCGTTTCGTGTCAAAGAGGTGAAAAGTCATGGAACTGTTGTGATTGAAGATTTGCAGAAAAAAGAAAGTTGGTCCGTGAATGGCCAACGTTTGAAAATTTATCTCGGAGGCGATTTTGATCGCGATTTGGGTTCTGTGTTTCTTGATGATAGTTTATCATCTTGGACCGTCGAGCTTAGCCGATGTTAATCAAGCGCTTGTTGGGAGGCACCCCAACATTGTAAGTATTTCGTGCTTTGTAGTGTTTTTATTGTTGCATTGCTTTTTGGAGTGAAAAAAGTGTGATTGCTGCATGTTGTGAGTTGAATGTGTTATGGTTGCACAAACGGGTCCGCAACACCATAGCAGGAAATCTGCTATCTGGTGTGAAGCGCCCGACGCTGTATTATACCGCCCGGCAGTGCATAAAAATTTGCAGAGGCATCGCCTCTGATTGGCCAGGCGAGAGAGTTAGGAGGGCGAATTTGAAACATTTTCTGATTTAATTAAAGGGTTGGAAATTCCAATAGGGGGGCTTTTCCAATTTTGCCCTTGGTTTTTTAAAAAGGCTTGAGAGAAAGTTTTCAAACTTTTCTCTCATTCTCTCCCATTGGAAAACCCTAACTCACTCTCACTCTCTCACCCTTTGCTCTCACGTGCACCCATTTCAAACCCTCCAGGCTTAAGGTAAGCATGTAGTTTTTGTTCTTGGTTGTTCTTCTTTTCTTAATCATTATCATTGTAGAAAAAAAAAACGGGGTTAGGTTTGTTAATGGTTGAAATAGATGATTGTGAGATAGATATCCTTCTTCAACCTTGCATGTTCTTATTTGTGCTATCTGTGTTGTTTTTTGATAATGGGTTGAAGAGGGATGGGTAAGAGAAGAGCATACCTGCTCTTAAAAATCTCTTCTGAAGTCGCAATTACCGCCCGGCGGTAGAGGGGCGCATCTGCGCTCTTGGTTCGCCCGGCGCTGCTAGGGAGCCAGCCCTGTGTTGCCCAGTCTTGGGGTTTTCGTTGTTTGTATCGTTTTTTTTCCCGTATGACTAACAATGCTAATGTGTATGTTTGCGCTGTGTTTTTGTTTAGTTTGTGCAGATGTCTTCCCACTTTGGTCCTCAGCATGCTTCAAGGAAGAAACATAATAATGTTGCTTCCTCATCAGATATTCCATTGGAGTTTGATGGCAGTCGGTTTTTGTCTGCCGAGCATGAAGCTCGGATCAAGTGTCTTGAGGGCATAAGTGTTCTCTCTGAAAAGAGGTTTTCAATCAACCGTGAGGGGGACTACCGTCGAATTCAGGCGATCTTTGAAAAGAAAAAATGGGATAAGCTGATGAACCCGGTTGATCGTGTTTGTTACCAGCTGATCAGAGAATTCTATGCTAACGCGCTTCAGCCCGAAGGAGAATTTTACAGATTTAAGACCTTTGTAAGGGGTCGAGAGATCAGTTTCAACAGGGATGCCTTTAATAGGATCTTGGGCAGTCCTAGTAGCTTAGGAAGCCTACAAACCAATGATTTCGTGAAGCTTTCAGCAGCAAAGCATGATCACAAAATGGTAGACAGTTCGATTCTCAAACCAGGTTGCAAGGTCGATCAGAA
The DNA here is from genome assembly GCA_022829125.1 of Lathyrus tuberosus. Taxonomy (NCBI): domain Eukaryota; kingdom Viridiplantae; phylum Streptophyta; class Magnoliopsida; order Fabales; family Fabaceae; genus Lathyrus; species Lathyrus tuberosus. The sequence continues at coordinate 7,248,477 of JALAZF010000218.1, read as the reverse complement.
TGCAAAAAGGGAGCCGATCAAATACAGTAGGAAATACATGACTCCGGAAGCACATGTCGTTCTCCTATTGCTTTGCTATAATGTAAAGCCGTGACATCACCGTTCTTCTGTTCCTCTTGATACAGGACTCCTTATGTACTGTATTATGGAAGACAAAGAGGTGGATATCCCCTAAATCATTGCTTGGGAGATGAAAATTTTTGTTGATAATACTCGGAGACCTGGAGTGCATGATGATGCTCCCATCATTTTTCCTTGTCTAGTTCAGGCTTTAATCTATCAAACTGGCATTCTTATTCCAAGTGTAATTAATGAGAAACTTAAATTTCTGGTTGACGACAACTATTTGGATAGGTTTTGCAAGTCCAAGGAAGAAAGGAAGAAAAAGAAGGCTGCTGAGATTGGTAGTAGTTCTGGTGGGCAAGGAAGCGGTCAGGCAGATGAAAGTGACCCATCCATTTTCGATATGAAAGCGGCGTTTAACTACACGTGGGATATGGGTGAGTCACTACACAGATCGAATCAGTTTAATTTTAATTGTATGCAGCAAATGTATCATTTTCAGACGCATCCGACAGAGTACACTCCTTTTCCAACAAGGGAGTCGTTTGACGCTTATGCAAATTGGCCTGGGGACAGGCGCCCGTTCTTTTCGGAGGGGGCAAGCACCAGTGGTGTTGTTGCGGATGATGATGATGATGACGATGATGGTGATGATGGTGATGAGATGCAGGACGATCTCAATGATATGGTTAATTAAGCTTCAAAGTGAAGGATTTTTTTTTGTCTTGTCAGTTATATTTTGTTTTTTTAGGATGTACTTTTGGATCGCTTCGGCGAGAATTTTTGTCTCTTCGGCGAGTAAATTTTGGTGTTTTCACACCATAGTTATAAATTTGCAGTTTGGTTAGATTGTGTTCTAGTTAAATGTTGTTTTTATTTTGATGTCTCTGTTTTTATTTTTATGTTGTGGGTACACAAGGAAAATAATGGTTGTCCTTGAAATTTTGAAAAATTTTGTGTGTTGGCACAAGAGGAAAAAAGGATATCTTGTTAACCTTAAACATTGACGGTGATGATAGAATTCTTGATTTTGGTGCACAATCAAAGTGTGAATGTGTTGTGTAGAATTTTAGCATGATTGTGAGTTAGTGCTTTATACAAAATTATGATAATGCATTGTGTTGTAAATACTTGTTCACGTGTGAATCAATTCGGGCAAAACCACCAAAGTGAGATGCTTTCCATTGTTCACCAAAAGTAGAGTCAAGAAATCGTTGCTTTACTCGTTTTGTTCATGTTTAATCTTGTGAGTTATTTTTAATGATTGGAAACTTAGAAATGATCAAGGCAATTTTTGTGCACTATGAGGAAAACCACCGTTCCAAAAACACTTCCAAGTAACCTTGTGAGTGTGCGCGTATTTGAAACTCCTTTTGAGCCTAAAAAGATAATTTTTTTTTGTGTCAATCATGAACCTGAATTTTAACCCGTTTTGAAGGGCATTTAAAATGAAGTTGTAATATCGTTGAAGTTGGGGAGAATGGTTTAATTTGAAAGGAGAAAGGAATTGGTGATGCAATGCATTCTTAGAAAATGAAATCAAAAACAAAAAGATTGAAAAAGATCAAAAAGAAAAGAAAATCAAAAGAAGTGAATGCATTGTGAAAAGAAGGAATAAAGTGTGAAAAAGAATGAGAAAGTTGAAAAAGAAATGCTCTTCAATGTTATTACCTGTTTGTGTTCAATGACCGTTTAGATATGACCCTTGTTTTTAACCAAGCCAAATTACAACCATAAAAGTCCTTCGTGATCTTTGTTTCTACTTATTTTTGATAACTTTGTGAAATGAATGCATGAATGATTCCGAATGTGGCACGATTACTTGTGAGAGTGTTTTGTCCCGTGTGAAATTATGTACATAGTGTGTTTATAATAAGTGAATTTAGGTTATTCAACTTGAGCTTGTAGGTACTTGATTTTGCATTATGTAATGTTGTGTTTAGAACTTAGTTCATAATTATGTTTTGATCCTATGCAACGTTGTGGAAATACTTTGTGCGTGTATGTGTCGAGTTTGAACCATTGATGTTTTCGGTTAATTTGGTGTTTGGAAATCTTGTTTGTGGTTGTTGACACTTACTTTTGTTTGAGGACAAACAAAGATGCAAGTTGGGGAGAGTTGTTAGGTGTCAAGAAGTGCTTATTTTCATAATTGATTTTGATGCCTTTAAGCTCTTTTAATCGCTTTAATCGGGAAATGACTTATTAATTAAAGCGATTCTTGCAATTTTTGAGATCTAGGTATTTTGATGTGTTTGTGAATTTTTGCAGCAAGTTTGGTGAAGGATCGATGCTCGACTCGTGCGGAAACGGGAAATTTTCAAATGGCGCGTGTCGCAATTTAGGCCCCTGCACCGCCCGGCCCTGCTAGGGCGTAGGAAGCTCCAACCGCCCGGCGTTGCAGGGGCGATGGTTCCCCATTTCAATCAAAGTTACAGAATTGTGATTTGCTGCGCCTCTTGAAGACCGCCCGGCCGTGAAAGCATCACCCGACGGTATAATACAGCCCCGGGCGCTTTCAGATATTTTGAGAGGTCCATGTGAAACTGAAGCTGTCATGTGGCCTCACTTTATGGTCAACGCCCGACCGTGAAAAGCATCGCCCGACACTCTTGTCTGGGCTGAACTTTTTTATAATCTTATTTTGTAGATATTTTTGGGGATCATCATCACTTTTCATTTTCACTATTTTGTAACCAAAAACTTTTGTGAAGAAGAAAACACCATTGTTACTCATTTTCTTAGTTTCCAAGCTTTTATGCTTCAATCCTTGAGTCTTTGAAGATTGATGCTCCAAAAGCTTTGCAACTTACTTGTCAAGCAAGCTACCATGTCTATGGCTAGCTAAAGCTCTTTCGTTTCAAGATTAGTGGTAGGTGATCCATTATTTTGTATGTATTCTTCTTGATTGTAAGCTTGTGAACCTTGTTGATGATATTTATAGAAGAAAAACTTTGTTTACATTGTATATTTTATTTTATTTCATGTTCGAGATAAATGTTATAAAACTTGATTGAAGTTTCATTCCATCCATATTCATGAGGCTAGAGATAGTTTTGAATGTTGATGTTCATAAATATTGTTCTTGAATGTATCATTTTGATAGTTTGTGTGAGAGATCAACAAAGGATCAAAACGGTAATCCCACAACAAGTGTTCAAGAGAAACTTGTTGAGAGGATATGTGGTTATAATTGTTGTTAACAAGTTCACGTTCTTAATCGAGAAAATACGTGTGAAATGGATCACCGAGACCTAATCTTGACATGTTTTTATAAATCATTAAAACAAATCCTTTTACCGTCATTACTTAATTTTGAATGCAAATGTTCCGACTGAAAACAACCAAAACCCTTTGTTCCGATTAAAGTTTAAAACCTCTTCAACTGTAGAAAGGCAGTGATATCTCTAACAATCTCTGTGGAACGATAACAAAACCCTAACTCTATTTGTATTCCAACATACGTCTGATGATGGAGCGTCGGCTACAACAATCATCACATTCTTTACCCTTAGACTGTCATAATAAAATCTTCAGGAAATTTCCTGGTCTCCTTGGATCATCCTGATGCGCCTCTCTAATACAGATACTTTATGCATTGAAATAGGGTAGACTGGGAGGTGCCTAAAAGGTTGAATTCAAGCCTACCTATGATCATATTATATGGGGAATGGCCAACTACAACAAGGTACATGAATTTGATCATCTTTCCATTTTCATTTAGCGAAAATATTGTCTTGCAGGTGATGTAACCATTTACTTGCACATACTCGCCCGAGAAGCCCACTAGTGAATAGTGGAACGCTCGAAGATCATCTAGATTTAGCTCAATCCTCTTATATGTATCCTAGTAGATAATATATGCATAACTCCCCTAATAGATCACTACTCTCTCGATCTCCCAATCATTACATTGTACCTTTATGACAATGAGATCATTGTCGTGGGGCTGAATAAGCCACTCGATAGGAACTTTTTTCAAATGGCCCACTTGAATGAGCCACTCGATCTCATTCTTCTGTTGGTAGAAATCTTCAGTGTGGTAACCCTTCACCTTATGATACTTGCACCATCTGCTAGGATCAGGCCCCATGATGACAGAGTTTTTGGCTATCAGTGGTGGGATGTCACAAGTGTGAATGACTTTCTGCCATATTTGTTCCTCATGGGTGTTAAGCAGTGTTAAACTCTCATGGGGTCTCCATTGCGTTTGAAGGCCTCCTGATCTCTTAAAGTCAAGGTGCGGTGACACATACGTTGTTGTTATAATGCTTCAGGGATACCGGATGTATGCCCCTTAGTGTCCCTCTTCTTTTTTGGTACGTTACACTTATCTCCCTTGATATATCATTTTGCCCATGCCATGATTTCAGCCATGGAAGTTGGTGGCCTTTGTGAGAGGGAATCGTTGTAGTTTCCAACCCTCAAACCATTTGAAAATGCCCCTACGAACATTTCTTAATTTGAATGTATGGTTTTGATGGTCGCTTTATTGAGGTGGGAGAGATACTCCCTTAACAACTTAGAGGACCCCTGAAGAACCTTGAAGAGGTTTGTGGTTGATACTTTCTGGTGCTTGCCTGTAGAGATCTGGTAGATTAATTTTTTTCACCATGTCCTAATAACTAGTGAGCGAGAGGCGGTGTAGGTTCGTGTACCACCTTAGTGCGGTGTCCTCAAAAGTACTAGGTAGTAAATTTCATTTTTAGGAGTCATTGGCGCTAATGATAGTCATATAAGTGTTTATGGAGGCGACATGCCCTTGAGGGTCGCTCATTGCGTCAAACTCTCAATGACGGAGGTTTGCAATTTTTGGGCACGAGGGTCACCCAAATTTCTTCGAAAATAGGCTAGGGGTCCAAGATTTAAATTTCCTTAGGAAGATCGACCTCCTGCTAGAGATTTTTGAGGTAGACGACGCTTTCCTCCGGAATTTGGTTGTGGCGCCACAACTCTTCCATAATAGCTTGTATTTCTACTATGGCGTGGTGGACAATGTGTGAATTGCTACCGGCAGAGGTGACACCTCGTGTTTGTATCACCTTGAGCTGGTGATCAAAGCAATTTTAAGGATGAAGATGAGTGTGACCTAGGTAAATTTTACTTGGACTCCATATTAGACGCCGACATTACTTGCTAAAAGTAAAATAGTAACAAAACAAAGATCTACTCCCTTAGCAAAATAGTAAGAGAACAACGATACACTCCCTCTTTCATGTCCTTCTACCTTTATATCCACATAAAAAATGAGGCAGATCGTTGGTAAATAAATCAAATCTTGTTGAGCGACTAACGACTCTCATACGAATGACCACACCACTTTGGACGCTCAACGAGGTTGAGCGACTAGCCCACTTCAGTTAGAACCAAAGCCTAATTTGTCATTGACATTCCTTATTCATGCCCAAATCAGGCCCAGTCCAATAACTGGGTTTAAGCTTTGATCATTTCAATTTTATTTGTAATTTATTCAATGAGCTAAAAAGTTTTCGTTCTTATATACACACTTGTAAGAGACAAGTCAGATTTTAACTTTTGTTTTTCAACACAAAAGAACAATTTCATCTTTATGTTTGATTTTCAAATTTGCACGACTGATCGAAGCTTTCTTTTCCCTGGGTGTGCACTCCCCTCTGTGCAAGTTTCTTGCGTGCTTTTATTTTCTAAACTTTATAATGAGTCGTGAGAAAAACCTTCTTTCATGATGTTTCTTTTAGAAATATTTTAACCCACCTAACACGTCAAAAGAAAATAACAATTGTAATTTGGAAGAGACTCCACTTTTCTTTACATTAGCCTTTTGAATAATATTCACTTCATTCATTTTTAATTCTCCTTTTAATATTATTTTTATAAAACCATCACTTAGTCTTGTTATATATTTATGAAAATATTATTTATTTACTTAAAATTTTTTTAACTGTTTATTATTTATATTCATATTGATATAAAAAAACTATTTATTTTCACATTTTAAATATTACTCTTTCTGCGCTAATTATAGTGATACGTTAGTTTAAGTTTTTTTTAATTGTTTGTTTATAAATGTCAAAATTTATTTATATTAATAAATTAATATAAATAAATATTATTGTCATGATTTTAACCATAGACTTATAATTTCATATATTTAACTTAGCTAACACATAACAGTTCGCACACCCTCAATTTCTTTAAGCTTTACTTAAAAATAAAATTATAATATATCGCATTTATTTTTGTTAAAAGAAAATTATGATAATTCTTTTTATTTTAAATAAAAATAAATTTAAAATTTATTTTATAACATGTAATTTTAATTAGTTTATCCTTTCTCTATGACTTTTTTTAAACATAAAAATAAAAAAATAATAATAATTTTTTTTAATTGATGAATTTTTATTATGTTTTAATCTTCAATAATACTTTTGTTATTGAGTATAAAAAAATAAATCTTTTAATTTAATTTTTTAAGTATAATTATTACTACTCTAATTATGTTCTCATATTAATTGCTTTTAAAAAATATTAACAAAATAATACTTTTAAAATTTATAACAAACGGATATAAATTTATTTAGTTTTTCCAGTAAAGCAACAATTATATAAAGAATATTAGGTAGTAATAAAATTCAATATAATATTGTCATGTTGGCAAGTAATACAAAGCAATCCACATCAAATAATAAGTTTTATTCAACACCCAAAATTTCTATAAATTAGTAATCTTCATTTTAAGCCATCCACACACATTCTCACCTTAGTAGCTCTACAATTGAAGGGGGAAAAAAAACTATGGATTCTTTATCTAGCTTAGAAATGTCCTTAGAAGAATCCAATACAATATTACCCATAGAGAAACCACATAATTTTACCCACCTACACTTTTATTTCCATGACACTCTAGATGGTGAAAAACCAAATACACTCAAAATTATCAGTCCACCTAATGAATTATCTCATGGTGATTTTGGATCCACTTTTATTATAGATAACCCTTTAACTGAAGAAGAAGATATAAGTTCAAAACTTATTGGAAGAGCTCAAGGAACCTATGCTTTGTCTTCTAAACAAGGTGATTTTGCTTTGAAAATGGATGTTAATTTTGTTTTTACAGAAGGTAGCTACAAAGGGAGCACACTTACTATGTTTGGAAGGAATGCTATTATGGATGAAGTTAGAGAAATGCCTATTGTTGGTGGTACTGGTGTGTTTAGGTTTGCAAGAGGGTATGCTTTGGCGAAGACTATTTCGTTTGATCAAGCTTCTGGAAATGCTATTGAGGAATTTGATGTTAAGATTTATCATATATAAATATCTTGTGTGGTTTGTAGTAAGGTTAAACATGTTTCTAATATCTATTTCAATTAATAAAGGAGGGTTTTTTTAAGTCTTTGCAAAATAAAATATGTTATTGAACTTTATACTTGTAGTATATAATAAATTCTTGTTGTGTCATATAGAATAATGAATGTAATTTTTTTTTTAATAAGACTTTCATTAATATGAGATTAAGGACATCTCAAAACCAACGAACTACAACCAACAAACGTACGAGAAGATTACAAAAAATCGTAGGAGAATTTGTGCCACTCGTACAAATTACACTTCTTACTATCATTTCTACCTAAAATCAACCAATTCCACGAATAAACAATAATAGCATTTACTATCTCTTCTACGTTACAAATTTCGTCTTGGAACAAAATATTATTTCTACTCCTCCAAATACTCCAGCAGGTGATAAACCAGATTGAATTTGTCTTTTTCTCTTTTCCACGTCCTTTAAGGCGCTGAAACCATTCCCTCGCGTGAAGCCTGCAATCAGTTTCCGAAATTCTTCCTATGTTCACCCAGTCACAAATCTTACTCCACACCCTCAGGGATTTTTGGCAAGAAAAGAATAAGTGAGAGGAGTCTTCAATCTCGTGGAAACACAGAACACAAACCTTGTCATGGTCATTTTCTATAATGTGTTTTACCGCTAAGTTCGATCGCGTTGGTAACCTATCTATCACCAACCTCTAAGCGAAGACTTGAACCTTTAAAGGGATAACAACACTCCACAAAAGATTTAGCGAATCTACAGATTGGTCGTCAAGCAAGTTCAGGGAGTCGAGTGAGTTTAGGTAAGAGTAGAATGATCTTACAGAAAAACCATTCGAACGGTCGAAGGACCACTCCCAGGCGTCGTTAACCTCCTGCTGAATTTGTGCCTCTTCCAACATTTTCCTGCAATCGGCCAGCTCCGGCTGAAACTGCTGATCATCGCCTTCCATGGTTTCCTTTAATTTCCAGCTCCAATGGCCATCTTCCCAATCCCCCATCTCACGAACAGAGCTAACCTTGTTGCTGCATGCATGGAACATAGTCGGGAATCTGCCTTTCAAAGCAGTATTTCCCAGCCAAACAGCTTGCCAAAACGCCGTATCTACGCCGTCTCTAACTTTTCCAACCAGGAGATTACTGAACCTGTCAAATGCCTCTGAAACCGAAATATACATTAAGTCTTTCATCCACAAAGAGTCATATTTGGAGCTTCCCACTTCCATGAAAGTTTGGACTTTCAGACTCAAGTTTCCGTATCTTTTTACGAGTAACGTTCTCCAAATTTCATTACCGTCACAGTAGAATTTCCAGAGCCATTTAGCGAGGAGGGCCCTGTTGAAGCAACCGACGTGTTTAATGCCAAGCCCCCCACAATTCTTCGGTTTACAAATTGACTTCCAACTTACCCAAGAAACGAAGTTCTCGTTCTAGGATCCAACCCAAAGGAAGCGGCATTGGATTGCTATAATATCCTTCACAACTTTCTTAGGAGCCTTGTAGAAAGCCAAGTGATGAATCGGAAGATTAACCAGAACGGAGTTTATTAGAGAAACTCTTCCTCCAATTGAAAGGTTCCGGCCAAACCAACTAGATAATCTAGTTTTCAAACAATGGATTACCGGTTTCCAAAACGCGTAACGCCGATGATTTCCTCCAATCGTTAAACCAAGAAACTTGAAAGAAAGGCAATCTGACTTACAGTGCAGGAACTGAACTGCAGCATCAATTAAATCCGTCTCCAATCCTATCTCGTACAAGCAACTTTTAGAGTAATTAATCTTAAGGCCAGGAGTAAATTCAAAAGCCCTAAGAATAGCTTTGAATGCCCAAATATTAGAGGCTGAACCATCCTCAAAGAGGAGGGTTTCATCTGCAAATTGAAGCAAGCTAACTGTCGCACTCTCTAGACCCTTGAATTCTGTCAGCATGTTATTGTTTGCAGCACTTCTCACCAGACTGGCCAAGCCTTCCACGACTATAGCAAAGAGAAACGGGGATAACGGGATTCCTAGTTTCAAACCCCTGGTCGCCTTAAAGTCCTTTGACGGACTACCGTTAATAAGGACCGATAAATAGCTATTGAAAACTGATCCTCTAATCCACTTCAACCAGTTATTCCCGAAGCCCATCTTAATAAGCAAATCTTCAAGGTAAGACCAATCGACACAATTGTAAGCCTTTGCAAAATCTACCTTAAGAAGCAAGCAAGTCTTTCCATTCCTTTTTGCGAAATCTATTATTTCACTTGCCGTTAGCACTCCATCAAAAATCTGTCGACCAAGGATGAAAGCAGACTGGGAAGGAGAGATCAGTTTATGGATAACCTTACCCAATCTGCTAGCAAGCATTTTAAACAGAGTTTTAAGGACACTGCTAACAAGGCTAATAGGCCTGAACTCTTCAAAGGTCTGAGGATTTTCCAGCTTCGGGACGAGAAAGATAAAAGAAGACGCAAACATCTTTGGCAAACAACCAGTGTTGAAGAAGTCAAGGACACAATTCGAAAACTCTTTTCCCACTATGTCCCAACAGTTCTTAAGAAATTTGAAATTGAATCCGTCGACACCTGGGCATTTGTTGCTGTCACAGCTGAAAACAACCACTCTAACATCCTCGTACACGAATTCCTCATCCAACATTAACCTATCAGCCTTGTCCAGCCTAGCCAGACCATCTAGGGAACATCTAAATCTAGGAGTGCCAGCTTGTTGGAATTTTCCTTCAAAGAACTTCCTAGCTTCATGTTTAATCTCATCAGGGCCTTCCACTAATTTGCCTCTCACCCTAATTGCAGTCAATGTATTTGAACGATTTCTCGCCTTCAAGGATTCATGGAAGAATCTAGTATTAAGGTCACCGTCTTTAAGCCATCTCGCATGAGATTTCTATTTGAGCAGGTTTTCTTTCAATCTGAGGTTCTTCCAAATCTCTTCTTGAGCACAACACCTTTCCTTGGTAACAAATTCCTACTAACTGCCACTATCATGACTCGAAGATAACTCAACTTGGTTAAGGATTTGAACATTATCTTCTATCTTCAGGTCTATCCAACCAAAAGTGTGAATATTCCAATATTTCAGATCTTCCTTAAGAGCCTTTAGCTTATTGAGTAAGATGTTGCTGCAGGAACCCGAAACAGAGTAGGAATTCCATGCCTCCTTCACGAACGACACAAACTGTTTGTGATCAAACCAACAATTTAAGGTCCTAAAGGGTTTAGGACCCCAATTCATGTTGTTTGCTTTCAACCAGACGAGCCTGTGATCAGACACGTCCCTGTCGCCCACAACTTGACTCTTCAAAGACAGTAGCTCAATAATCTTATCTTCGATCAAGAATCTATCCAACCTACTTCTGCTTTTACCTTTAGAGTTATGCCACGTGAACTTGTTTCCAGCAGCCGGTAAATCAATCAGATTCATGTCTTCTATAAAGGAAATGAATGTAATTTTTAAAGGGATTGTTTTTTCCATCTAAAAAGGATAGAGCTTGTTGTTCGATTACCTGATATTTCTGAATAATACTTATTATATATATTTTTATTTCTATTTCAATAAATATATGAGGTTTTTCTCAAGTCTTTATAAAATAAAATCTGTCATTGAATCTGGTGTGGAGTTAAGGTTTCGGGGTATCGTTCTTTTTCTACCTGGTGGAGAGGAACATCCCTTCTTGGATTCAAGAAATAAGATCTTTTGAATTGGTTTGAGTAAGCCTTGAGTAAGAATGTTGAGTCCGTTTGTTTGACATCCTTTTGGAAAGACCATTGGGTTTGTAGTACTCCCATTATGGTAAGATTTTTGAGACTTTTCTTCATCTCCATTAATTTTGATGAGAGTGTTGTGAATGTATTCCCAAGTTTCTTAGCTATTTGGGGAGAGTTTCCCCCTTAAAGGTGACGTTTTTCTCTTGGAAACATCATCAAGATAGATTTCTTTCCAAATAAAGTCTATTTAAGCGTACTGTTATTACTATTCAAGAGGATACCTCATCTGCATTTTATGGGGAACAAATTAATTCGATGTATCACTTGTTTGTGACTTGAAGTTTGCTTGCTAATGTCAAGTATATGATTTTTGGATGGTTATGGATTCATGTGGCCCTTCCTAGGGACCTTTGTTTTGTTTTTAAGTTTTTCCTCTCCTTAGATCATAGGGCTAAGACGAGGGGTAGATTTATTATGATTTGACATGTTATGGAGTGGTCTATTTTGTTTACTTGTAATGATAAGTTTTTCACCACTGTGTCAACAAGTTTGAAAGAGTTGGAGAATGAAAATATTTTTTAGTGTGGAGTTGGTTCCATCATTAATCCCATATGTACTATTTTTCCTTCAAAGAGGATTCAGAACCCTGTCATGTGTATGATTCAATAGAGAATCGAGATTTCTGGCTTTACTTCTTGGTTTTATTTCTGGTTTATTGTCTGATATCTAACTTGGTCATGTTTGGGTGGTGTTTTTTTGTGTGGTTTGTGTGGAGATCTCCTTTTTGTTTTTTTTCTTTCTGATTGTTGTTTTGTTTGTGGTTTATTGTAATGTGTTTTTGTATGTTTTTATTCAGTGTTGGTATTTTTAGGTTTTTTTTACTTATGGCTTGACACTTCTATGTTACCTTGTAATTTTCTATGGGCTTTAGCCTTTTTACTAATATAATATTTCACCATTAAAAAAAAGAATGACTACATGCAGCTCTATGTAACTATGGAACGAGTGCAAATAGATTATTTAACCATTAAAAAAAAGAATGATTACATGCTCTATGTAACTATGGAACAAGTGCAAATTTTTCATAATGCTCTGGTTCCTATTCAAATTGGACGTCGTTGCACCTAAAGTAGATGAGTTTTTCCTAAAATTAAACATCTTGTAGAAATTGTAGTAAATACTTATGATATATTTTTGGTTGAGAAGAAAAGACATTTTTTTTTTCAATAATCAAAGCTTCATTCATTAAGGCAACTTAGTCCAATTACAAAATGAATGAGACCTTCCTAAGCTCTAATAGCCCAACCATATACAAGGCTAAAAGAACAAAGAAAGCAAGAGATAATACAAAAATTACATTAGCCTCAAATAAGACTGATTAGCAAATTAACATATAGATCCTATATGCAAAGAACACCCTGTTTCAAAAACTTCTTGCTTTCATAGTAATGCTATAGGCATCTTCACCCATTCATAGAAACTCCCCTCATATCCCTTCATTTTCTGTTTCTTTCTCCACTTCCATGTTATCATTTGGATTTCAAACAACATATCTTTCTCTGCAATGTCAGTCCCTTTGAATAGAATTGCATTTCGATTCCTCCATATACACCAACAGGCTGATATCCAAATGAAAAGTAATTTTGATTCAGCACCACCTGTTTTTGCCCATGTCAGGAACATTTTAGTACAATAATTCCCAGAAGGAAATTTAAATCCTAACCAGTTTTCCAGTTCAGTCCAATAATCGCATGATTTGATCACATCCTAAGAACAGATGGTTGTTGTCCTCTGTCTTATCAGAACAGAAAACACACAACATACAATTCGGGTCTATAATAACACCTCTTTTGATTAGATTCAACCGTGTAGGCAATCTGTTCAACAAAAATCTCCACCCAAATATCAAAATCTTCAATGGTAATTTAATCTTCCAAAGATGTCCAAGAGCTTCTCTCACTTTCTCCTCCAACATGTCAGCCTCATTTCTTCTATTCCACCTGTCATAGCACTCTTTGACACTAAAAGAATAGTCAATCTTTCTTGGCCAAAGAACAACATCTTCCTCTGAACTGGACAGCCTGCTCTCCCTCAATAAACTCAGTAATTCCACCACTGATTCGTCCACTGCATTAGAAAGGATTACATTTCTTCCTCTGATGTCCCATTTCCACACATTATCACCCCAACTTCCACAATCTTTCACTAGAACATTCTGGTTTGGAGAAGAGTTATACAGAGTTGGAAACTGATTTTTAAGAGCCAAATCACCTAACCACCTTGATTTCCAGAACAAAGTGTTCCCACCATTACCAATCTTCCACACCAAATTATTAAACATGCCCTGATTATTGGAGTGTGAAGCAAGTCGACCCAAATCCTTCCACCAGCTAGAGATCTGGTATTTTAGATCTTCATATTGTTTAATAAACAAGCTGTTAAAATTACCATCATATCTAACTTTTAAAATACTTTTCCATATTGCCTCTTGTTCATCACTAATTCTCCACAACCATTTAGCTACCAAGGCTTTGTTAATTATACCCACATCTTTGACTCCTAAACCTCCTTGGTCTCTAGATTTGCAAACTAAAGACCACTTTACCCATGCTATACTCTCCCTATCACCCTTACCTGACCACAAGAATCTTCTTTGGATAGCTTTTAATTCCTTTATCACCTTCACTGGAGCTAGAAACATAGCAAAGTAATGAACTGGCAAATTTGTTAAGACTGAGTGTAGTAACACAACCCTCCCACCTATTGATAGATTCTTACTTCTCCAATTTGTCAGACGATTTTTGAAAGAATCAATAACAGGTTTCCAATAATCATATGCCTTATATCTGCCACCAATTGTTAATCCTAAGAATTTAAAAGGGAACTTGCCCACTTTACAATTCAGGAAAGTAGAAGTAGCCCCAAGTTTATATCCTTCTACACCAAAACCCAAGATGCTACTCTTATTATAATTTATTTTCAAACCTAATAAAGCTTCAAACCCTCTCAGAACTGCTTTTATACCCCATATGTTTGACCATGAATCATCACAAATGAATAAAGTGTCATCTGCAAACTGTAACAGACAACTTGTGGTGCTACCATCTACTTTGATGCCCTTCATTAAGCCACTCACTTCAGCTTTCTTCACCATAAGTGCCAAGCATTCAGTTATCAAAACAAAGTGGAATGGAGCTAATGGATCCCCTTGTTTTAATCCCTTTTTGATTTCAAAGTCCTTGGAAGAACTACCGTTGATCAAAACCGATCCATAGCTCTTACAAACTAAGCCCCTTATCCAATCAATCCACTTTGGGCTGAAGTTCATAGCAGCTAACACCTTGCATAAAAATTTCCAACTTACACAATCATATGCTTGTGCGAAGTATACTTTGAACATGAAACCTTTCTTCTTCTTCTTTTTAACATAATCATATATCTCGTTGGTAACCAATACTCCATCCAGAAGTTGTCTTCCTGCTACGAAAGTTGTCTGTATAGGAGAAACCAATTTGCCAATGACATATTTGAGCCTTGAAGCTAACATCTTTGAAACAATCTTATACAAAATACCAATTAGTGCTATTGGTCTAAAATCCTTAAGATGTTTAGGGTTGTCCATCTTTGGTATAAGAACAAAGAAAGCAGAGCTGAAGGCTTTAGGAAGATCAGGCTTGTCATAAAATTCATTGATGCAGTTATAAAAATCCTTGCCAATCACATCCCATGTCTTTCTCAAAAACTTGAAATTAAAACCATCGAGTCCTGGACTTCTATCACCCTCATAGGACTCAATGGTTTCAAGTACCTCTTCAAAGGAAAACCTATCAGTAAGAAACCTGTTGTCCTCCTTAGAAAGTTTGTTTAACGAACTAAGGTCCAGATCAAATGGCTCATGAACATTATTGTGAAACTTGTCTTCAAAGAAACCATGGATGACTTGTTTAACTTTCTCAACTCCCTCCTCCTCTTGCAAGCCTACATTCAAGGCAGAGATATTGTTCAACCTCCTTCTTCTATTAATCACTGAATGGAAAAACTTTGTATTACTATCTCCCTCTTCCAACCATTTTAACCTTGACTTTTGATGTAATATACTTTCTTTTGTATTCAGTTTGTTCCACATTTCCTCCAAGGCCCTACCTCTTGACTTCAGAAGCTCCTCATTCTCTTCCTCAATAGATTCAGCCATTATGTCTTCTAGCTCATTGATCTTTTTGATGTTCTCTTTTATTTTTAAATCACTAATGCCAAAGACATGAACATTCCACCATCTTAGCCTGTTTTTTAAATGCCTCATTTTCTGTAAAAGGACTTCTCCCGCATTGCCAGTGGTACAAATAGAATTCCAACTTTCTCTAACAAACTCCACGAAATTAGGGTGATCCAACCACGCATTTAAAGACTTGAATGGCTTAGGGCCCCAATTTACATCATTCAATATCAAAGACACTGGTCTATGATCAGACACATCTCTCATTCCTATTTGTTTACCACTTTCCAAAAATCACAAAGTTCTTCACTTAATAAGATCCTATCCAATCTGCTTTTACATGATCCATTAGCCTTGAACCAGGTGAATCTATTCCCAACAGTGGGAAGATCAATTAAATTCAAATCCTCTATGAATACCCTGAATTCTGCCATTTCGTTCTAATTATATCTCCCAACACCTTGCCTTTCCTTTGGACTTTTGATTGAGTTGAAATCCCCCCTACAATCCAGTCTCCCCTTGGAAAACTAGATTTTACTTCATTGAGTTTCCTCCATAATACTCTTTTTTCAGCCACTGAACAGGGAGAATATACATTTACCATGTAGATAACTCTGCCCCTCCATGACCCACATACTCCTAGATATCCATTCCCATTGAAACTAAAGTTTGAATTAAAGGAATTCTTGTTCCAAACTGAGATCATACCACCTGACTGTCCTTTGGAATCTGATGCTGACCATTCAAAGTCCTCTCCTCCCCAAATACTCTTTACAAATCCTTCCTCCACCTTTTGACATTTAGTTTCTTGAATCATGCAAAATTCGATTTTGTTTTTTTCAATTAATTGATTAAGTCTCCTTCTCTTTAAAGAAGAGTTACACCCTCTTATGTTGTATGTAGTCAGATTCATTTGACTGTTATTGTTGCCTCCTTCGACCTAACCATTTTTTCATTATCACCTCTCTCCATTTTCCTCAAAATCCCTTCAAGTATTTCATCATCTTCTTCACCCTCTATACCAGTTGCTTTAAGGATAGCCCATACCTTACCAGGAACATCTTCAATATTTCTTTTGACTCTTTCATTTCATGCCACTATATCCCCATTTGAGACCGAATCACAACATAGAATTGAGCCCCCAGAATATCCAGATTCCTTCTCAGCAGACTGGGTGGACATCAGCAAACTTTCTTCAACTTCTCCAAAAGCAGTTATCTGGATTTTTAAGCAAAACTTGCTTAAAAGACATAGTTTTTAAGAAATCTTTTTTTTTTCTGCGCGAAATACATTCCAATTAATTCGGATGGTCAGGTTATTTGTATTGGTTAGCTTGCAAGTAATATGCATTTCATAAAAGTTTACTTGTATGTAGACATTCTTCTACCTCCAACATCTGTAGAACAGAGAACACATCACAAGAAAAAACAAACACATGCAAGGGAGTTTCCATATTTTGGATATGATTGATGTAGTTAGGAAATTGGATGATTTTAGAAAGGGATACAATACAAACAAGCACAATAAAAAGTCCAATAAATTTAAATAGCTTTGATGATCCCCTCATGTTAAGGCGTTTAGGTGTATAGTAGACTATATATATCCAATCATAAACATAACTAGGTTTAAGCTTATGCTAACTTCAATGTTATCGTAATTTATTCATTGAATTTAAAAGTCTTACTCTTTTCATATTGTGGAACTTTTTTTTATAAGCCAATTTTTATTTAAAGGAATAAAAAGTGAAGTAATATAAAATAATACTATTTGAATGGTTGATAAAAATCAACTCAACTAAATTTATTGGATTCTGAAGTGTTCCCTAAAATATTCTTCTTTATATTAGATTTTTCAAATTTGCACTACCCACTGTGCAAGTTTCTTGCTTGCTTACAACACACTTCAATTATTAATTTTCTAAACTTTGTAATATTAGTCTTAAAAGTTGTCTTCATCACATCTTCATTCTTTTCTCTTTTTCAGTTATTATATTATTTTCTCGAAGAATAATAAGTCGTGATAAAAATCTTGTTTCATCATGCTTCTTTTAGAAATATTGTAACCCACCTGACAATTCAAAACAAAATAACAATTTTAATTTGTATGAGATTCCACTTTCTCTACATTAGCCTTTTGAATAATACTCACTTCATTCACTTTAAATTATCCTCCTAATATTATTTACACAAAACAACTAATAAGTCTTTTATTTCATGAAGTAATTTATAATTTTTTTAGAATATTTTTAAGTTTTATTATTATATTCATATAAAAAAAACTATTTATTTTTACAGTTTAGATATTTCTCTTTCTACGCTAAAAATAAAAAATTAATATATATAAAATTATATTTATTATTGCACTGAGTTTTCAAAAGAAATAAATAAAATAAGGTATAGGGTTAGTTTGTTTAAACTTTAAATATGTTTTTTTAATATTACATTTTGTTAATACAATAAATTTTTAAAAATTTAAGTAAAAATTAATTTAAATTGTTTTAATAAAATATTATTTTAGAAAGTTTATCCTTTTGCAAAATTTTTTTATATCAAAAGTTTAAAAAGTTATTTAAATATGAAGTTTTTTAAAATTTGTTTTAATATGATTTTTTTAAAATCATCATATTTTGATTATATTTTAATTTTCAATATGCATATTTATGTTACAGATTAATAATTGAGTTTAATGGTAGTGCCCTGTCGGTGTAAAAAAGTATTACACATACATCCAATCAAAATATTTTAAAGTGCCAAATTATATAAGTAATTTAAAATTTACAAGATGACTTGGCGGGATACATGGTTGTCATTGGTTAACATTGTAAAAATAATTTACACTGTCAGTGCACCATCCATTTTCTCTTAATAATTTAAGGAAAAATAATTTAAAATAAATTTTACTATTTTAAATTTTTTCATAAAAATCATTTTAAAAAGTAATAAAGGACATTCTTTTTAAACTTGTAAGAAACAAGTTTAAATTTATTTTGTTTTTTCACAAAATAAACAATAACTAGATGAAAACTAACGCGATGCGTAGTTATAAATTAATTTATTCATTTTTAGTAAATTTTAAATATGTTAATAAATTATTTTGGCAAAATATAATTAGTCAATTTATTTTATAATAATTTATATGAATTATGATTGAGACAATTTGAACTAATCACATCTAAAACGATATATTTTATTACAAAAGAGAAATACATTCTTGTAAATTAAGATTGACATTATTCTTATTTTTTTATTTTGTATTTATATTTGATTTAGATATTAAGGTTAAGTCGTTAAGGATATGTATTAATTTTTAGTGTTAATAAAAATAAAAGTTTATTTGTAATTATGATCAAACTTAATTATATGATGAATAGTATAATATCTCATATTTTCTTAAATGTTTAATTAATTGTTAGTGGAGATCATGTGAGTTCTTATGTATTCTATCTTTTGTCAGTCAAAATAATTAGAGCTTCTAAGTGTCTTGAATATTTTTAATTGGGACCAATAGAGTAATTAGTGGATTCTTAAGAGGTAAGTTATAAACGAAAGAGACAAACCAATATTAATAAATATAAGAGAGGACATTTGGTAACTCTAATATTTATTCAATTGATGTTAAATGACAAAATATCAAATGGAGATGTTTTATACTATTATATATATATATATATATATATATATATATATATATATATATATATATATATATATATATATATATATATATATATATATATATCAACTCCATCTTATTTTCATCATCAAGGTGAGTTTCATTGTTAGATTTAACTTTGGATGGGAAGAAAATGCATGATTGCAAATTTTGGTTTTGTGTGAAAATATGTCTAAGTGTGAATTGTATGTTACAATTGATGAATTTCATGCTTAATTATGTTATACCGTGTTTATTTAAGTGTTTGGATGTTGTTTGATCATGTGGGTGTGAGAAATTGGCCAAGGTTGCTTCATATTCGCAATCTTCAGAATCTGTGTTTCGCTTGGGGCGCTGTGCGAGCTTAGGCGAGCCCAAAGCGACCAATTGTTCTGCTATGGTCGCTGTGCGATCTTCAGCGAACGGAAAGCGAGTTGCTCGGTGTTTGGTCGCTAGGCGACCATGAACCAATTTCAGGTCTGTCTGCACATTGCCTTGAGTTTGCTATGCGAATTGAAAGCGAGTCAGCCTCGCTTTGCGGTCGCTGTGCGACCATGACAGGGTGAAGTCTCGTTTCTTGTTTTCTTCATATCTTATGAACCGTAACTCGGTTGGAAGCGTTGGAAAGATATTCCAATGCTCTACGTATATGGACAATTCTGGAAAGGCACACTAGTAAGCATTAAAGTGGATTCTTAAGTACATAAATGAGTCTCTAAGCATAGTCCTATTTTATGGTGGAGCCTGTGGTGATGACAGCGAGGTAGAAATCGAAGAATTTGTCGACTCTGATTATGCAGGTTGTATGGATTCCAGAAAATCTATTTTAGGATATGTGTTCACTATCTTTGGCACAACAATCAGTTAGAAAGCAACACTTCAAAAGGTTTTTGCCATATCAACCACTGAAGCAGAGTATATTGCCCTTACTGAAGTTGTGAAAGAAACACTGTAGCTTGAAGGTTTTGCTAAAGAGCTGAAACTTCAAGGTTGAATTATCACTGTTAAATGTGATAGTCAAGGTGCAATACACCTGTCAAAGAATTCAGCCTATCATGAGAGAATCAAACACATCGATGTGAGGTTGTACTTCGCCAGAGAGATAATCGAGCATGAAGAAGTCTAAGTGCTGAAGGTTTCGACTAATGACAATGATGTTGATATGATCACCAAGACATTGGCAAGTAACATGTTTTTCCACTGTATGGAGTTGATAAAGTTGCATGATGAAAGATAGTTTGTCCCCTTGTCAATGTATAATTTGTTCTAACGTGGAGATTTGTGGTTTTTGGATTGAATTCTAGTGTTGACAAGGGTAGTTTCATGGTTCGACAGGAGTTGTGTATGTTGTAGTCGATGTTTGGTCGAGCATGCTGTCGAAATATGTTAATTTGTAATTTAGGTTAGTATGTCGAATTGGGCCTTTCTTGTAAGCCAAATTATTAAGTTAGCTTGTAGCTTAAGTTAACTTAGGTTAATTGTTGGTATTCACTTGTAATCTTTGAACCTTTATTGAGAAAGTGAATAGTAAAATAGTTTTAACCAATTCTCATTATTCTTCTTCGTTCTTTCTATCTTTTGTAAAACCTAATAAGATTTCTTGTGTTTGTTTAACAAACTCAGTCTTTTTCTCATTTTGATTTGTTCTTGACGACATCAATTCACATAAATAATTTATTCAATACAACTTATTTCATTTTTTGTGCAAACAAAAACACTTATCCATCGCCTTAGATACACATAGTAATGATAGATAATTGTAGTTGACATTGATCTCTATGGATTCAACATTTTTTGTATCATAACAAATATTTTTGTGCACTTGCGGTCCTATCAATGAGCTTTCGGTACAATATCTTGAGAATCGACCTGTAAAATTAGCACTCTACTTTCCAATTCATTGAATGAGTAAGAAAGAAATTTGTGGGTGTGATGAGAGAATACCTAAAATAACGCATGTTAAGATTTGTATAAAATGGGGGGTCAAAACTGTCTTCATCTAATCGAGTACCTTGTGCGGGGATCATCTAATTACATCTGAAGGTAGACAATTGTATACAGGTGCAGATCGAGTGTAGGTCGCATGATTGTAGGTATCCAAAGTTCTCAACGCCTTAGTAGGCACCACCTTAGACTTTGTCTCATCATATTTTTCTTCCTTTGCACCAGCGGCTGACCATTCCTTACTAAATTGAAACTCGTTTTAATACCTTCCCGGAACCCCAGAAACATTACTAGGTTTAAGCTTTCACAAATTTCAATTTTATTTGTAATTTATTCGATAAACTTAAAAGTGTTCCTTCTAGATTGCAGCACCTTCATGACACTCTAGATTACACACCTTCTAAAAGAAGTCGTATTTTAACTTTTGTTTTTTAATACCATATAACAAAATTTAATCTTTATGTTTGATTTTCAAATTTGCACGATTGGTCGAAGCTATATTTTCCCTGGGAGTTCACTCCCCTCAGTGCAAGTTTCTTGCCTGCTTGCATCATACTTTTACTATTAATTTTATAAACGTCGTAATAAAAGTCTTAAAAACCGTCTTCATCACATCTTCATTATTTTCTCTTTTTCAATTGTTGTACTATTTTCTAGAAGATTAATAAGTCGTGAGAAAAGACTTGTTTCATCATGTTTCTTTAAGAAATTTTGTAACCCACCTAACACCTCAAAAGAAATTAACAATTGTACTCACGTCATTTATTTTTAATTCTACTCACAATATTATTTACGCAAAACATCTAATAAGTGTTCTTACCTTATGGATATATTTATCAATTTTTATAATAATTTTAATTGTTTATTATTATATTGATATAACAAAACTATTTACTTTACATTCTAGATATTTCTCTTGATACACTAAAAAATTAATAATATATATATATATATATATATATATATATATATATAGAGAGAGAGAGAGAGAGAGAGAGATTAATTGGAATACACTGTCAGTGTAAAACTATTTTACACTGATATCCAATTAGAATTAATCATTTTGAGACATAATTATGAAATTAAAAATAAAATTAAAAAAATTATAAATAAACTATTTTAATAACTATTTCTTCCATGTTTATATATATATATATATATATATATATATATATATATATATATATATATATATATATATATATATATATATATGCATTGTGTTTTGAAAAAACAAAGTATAGGGTCTCTTAGTTTCAACCCTATTTAAAAACTAATTTTATAGTATTATATATATTTTTGTTAAAATAAATTTTACAAAATCAAATAAATATTATGTATAAATATTTTTTTTTATAAAAGAATATTTTAGATAGTTTATTCTTTAGCTAATATTTTGTTGGATATAAAAATTTTTAAAATTATTTTGATAACTTTTTATGAACATCATTTTAACATAAATTTATTTTTTTAAAATTATTTTATTTTTAATTATTAATAATGTATAATTATGTTATTGAGTATTAATACATAAAAAAATTGATTAAAATAAATTATACCGTTTTACAATTTTCTCATAAAAATAATTTTTAAAAATATAAAATAATTATTCTCTATAGATTATAAAAATCGACTATAAATTTATTAAAATTTTCCACAAAAGCAACAATTATATAAAGGATCTTATTAGGGAGTAGTAAAATTGAATATAGTATTGTCATGTTGGTAAGTAATACAAAATATTTCAAATCAAATAATAATTTTTATTTAACACCCAAAATTTCTATAAATTAGTAATCTTCATTTGAAGCCTTCCACACACATTCATACCTTAGTAGCTCTACAATTGAAATAAAAAACTATGGATTCTTTATCTAGCTTAGAAATGTCCTTAGAAGAATCCAATACAATATTACCCATAGAGAAACCACATAATTTTACCCACCTACACTTCTATTTCCATGATGTTAAAGATTCAGAATGGAAGCCATGGAACTCCATGGAAGAAACTTCCACAAAGCTTAACAAACAAGAAACATTCATAAGGAAGAAGAAGATGAAGTGTAAGAGTAGTATATTATTCACTTGACTTGTTTACAATAGTGAGATGAGCTTTTATACTACAAGAAGAAGCTACATCATAGCATACAATGATCCTACTGCATATGATGACTTCTCATTAGTTAGTTACGGTTGTTACAAAAGGTAGTTAGGTGACTTGTACAATAAGCTACTGTATTATGATTATCTCCCAATGTTGTATCATTTAACACCCTCCCACAAGCTTGACCATGATAGATGTCTATCATTCCAAGCTTGGACACAAAAGCTTCAAATTTTGGTGGAGCCAAGGGTTTTGTCAGAAAACCAGCAAGCTGTTATTGTGTTGAGATTGGTAGGAGCTTCAAGATGTTTTGTTGTACTTTCTCTCTAACAAAGTGGCAATCAATTTCCAAATGCTTTGTTCTTTCATGGAAAACAGGGTTTGAAGCAATATGAATGACACTTTGTGAGTCACAATAGAGAACAGGTTGTTTAGTGCTTTCAATGCTCAGATCCTGCAACAAGTATAAAATCCATTGCAATTCACAAGTGGCAGTGGATAAGGCACGATATTCAGCCTTTGAAGATGACCTAGAAATGGTTGGTTGTTTCTTAGCTCTCCAAGAGACAAGGGAATTTCCAAGGAAAAAGAGAAAACCAGTTGTAGATCTTCTTGTATCATGACAACCAGCCCAGTCTGCATCAACATATCCTCTTATTTGTGTTTCTGAAATTCTAGGGAACATGAGTCATTTCCCAAGATTTTGTTTCAGGTATCTAATCACCCTGCAAGCAGCCTTATAATGAGTGGTGGTAGGAGAATTTAGACACTGGCTGAGTTTTTGAGTAGCAAGAGTGATATCAGGTCTAGTGGTGTTTAAGTATAGGAGCTTGCCAATAATTCTCCTATAGGATGAAATGTCTTCAAGAGGTGGACTGTTGTCTTGATGTAGGTTCAAATAAGGATCAAGAGGGGTTGAGGCAGGTTTTAAGCCAAGGTGCCCTGATGATTCAAGAAGATCTAAACAATACTTTCTTTGAGATATACATATGCCATCTTTGGAATGAGCCACTTCTAATCCCAAGAAGTACTTAAGTATGCCAAGGTCTCTTATTTTGAAGTTGTGATCAAGGATGGATTTGATTCTAGAAAATTCAGGAAGAGAATTGTCAGTGATGATTATGTCATCCACATAGACAAGGAGGGCAGTGAAATCAGATCCATGCTTGAGAGTGAATAAGGAATAGTTTGAAGTGGATTGATGGTATCCTTGCTGTCACAAAAGGTGAGTCAGCTTCTCACACCATTTTCTACTTGCTTGTTTAACACCATATAAGCTCTTTTGAAGTTTGCAAACAAGGCCTTGCTTAGCCACAACACCATCAGTTATGGACATGTAAACATCTTCCTGCAAGTCACCATGCAAGAAAACATTATTGGCATCCATTTGATGGATGTGCCACTGCTTAAGAGAGGCAAGGGCTATGAGTGTTCTAACAGTGGCGAGTTTTGCCACAGGGTAGAATGTGTCAAAATAATCCAAACCTTCTATTTGGTTGTATCCTTTGGCTACCAACCTAGCCTTGTATCTTTCAAATGAGTCATCAGCTTTATGTTTAACCTTGTAGACCCATCTGCTGCCTATAGGTTTCACATGAGGAGGTTTAACCACAAGCTGCTAACTCAGCATTCATAGCCTGAATCCAACAATCATGCTGACAAGCTTCTTTGTAAGTCTTTGGCTCAACACACTTGGTAATGGATAGAGCAAATGATTTATGAACAGAAGATAAATGGTCAAAAGAATGATAGGAGGAAATGGGATAGGGAGTACCTGAAGATGATGATCCTGAATGACTTGTAGAGGAACTGCAGACATAGTCATGTAGATAAGAGGGAGCATGTTTTTGTCTAACAGGTCTGATGGTAGTAGGTTCAGGATGAGCAACAGGAGGTGTGTTGGGGGTTGTGGGATCAGGAGTGGGATTTTGTGGTTGGGATGTGGTCAAAGGATCAGGTTCAGGTGGTAATGTGTTATGTGTGTCATTTGTGTTAGGGGAGTTGGTTGGTGTGTAATAGATCCAGGTAGGTTTGGATGTGGGAGAATGGTATGGAAAAATGTGTTCATGATGGGTGGTGTGTCTGGATATAAAAACTTCATTTGTAGTTATATCTAGAAGTAAGGATCCTTTCATGCCAGCTTTATAGCCAAGAAAAATGCACTTTCTTGCTCGAGGGGCAAGTTTAGTTCTGTGAGCTTGCAATGTAGATGCATAGGCCAAAGAACCAAACACTTTGAGGTCATTCATGTTAGGGTTTTGGTTGTGCATAATGAAATAAGAAGACTTATTGTCTAGGATGGGGGTAGGTAGTCTCTTCATGATAAAAGATGCATATAAGACTGCGTAAGACCAGTAAGGTTTAGGCAAGTTGGACTGGTATAGCAAGGCACGAGCAATATTCAAAATTTGTTGGTGTTTTCTCTCAACATGACCATTTTGTTGAGGAGATTCCACATAACTAGTTTGATGTGTAATGCCATGGTTTTTGTAAAAGGAAGGTATATTAAATTCTGGTCCATTGTCAGTTCTTATGGCTTTAACTTTATGGTTATATTGTGTAAGGATGAGGGTAATGAAATTGATGACATTTTGTCTGGCCTCACTTTTGTGTTTCATGAGTGTGAGTCAGGTAAGCCTACTGCAGTCATCTATGGCACTCAAGAAATAGGTATGGCCATGGATGGAGGGTATGGCAATTGGTCCCTAAATGTCAAAGTGGATAAGATCAAAGGGTTGTGAGGCTTTATGTGTGCTATTTGAAAAAGGTAACTTTCTCTGTCTTGCAAAATGGCATACATCACATACATATTTTGGATAAACTTTAATAAAAGGGAAAGCAGAATATAATGTATTCATACATTGGTCAGATACATGTCCAAGTCTAAAATGCCAAATGGCATGAGTTGGTAAGGAAATAGAATTTGAACTAGAGCTAGAGCTACATACTATCTTATTTTCCATGACTAAGTAATATAAATCATGTACTTTGTCACCAGAACCAATCATCTTCTGTGTGCTCCTTTCCTGAATAAGAAAATTAGAACCATTAAATTCAACTGTGCAGTCAAGTGATTGACACAGTTTAGTGACAGAAATGAGATTTAAAGAGAAGGATGGAACATAAAGCACATTGGTCAAAATGAGGGCAGAAGAAAACTTAATAGTGCCAGCATGTTTTGCAATGGCAAATTGGCCTGTAGGCATTCTAACCTGAATGGGAGGAATTTCAACATAAGAGTGAAAACAGTGTAGTGAACCACACATGTGATCACTAGCACCTGAGTCAATAATCCAAGAACCCAAAGAGAAATTTTGGCATGAAATAGAATGAGACACAACAGAAAAATGTGGATTACCTGGTTGAATACTACCTGAGTTGACTTGATTTGAAGAAGAAGGTTGAGAAATGGTTGATTGTTGGAGTAATTGCATCAGTTGTTCATACTGCTCAGTGGTGATAGAAGGAGAAACAGTCTTGGCATCAGAAGCTTGTGGATCAGTTTCTGAATCAGGGTCATTTGTAGAGGAGTGATTAGCATATTTCTTTTGCATATGAGGGGGGAAACCATGCTTGGCATAACAATTGTCAATGGTGTGGTTGGTTCTACCACAGTGAGTACACACTCTATTATTGGTTTTGCCATAAGAGTGTTGAACATGTGATTTACCCTTGTATCTTTGGGAATCGGTAGCATTAACAAGGGAAGTGGGATCTTCAACAGGATGAAGATTACCTTATCTTTCATGTTGAAGAACCATTGAAAATATCAAATTGAGACTTAACAATATCAAATTGTGGATTCATACCAGTCAAAAATCTAATGACATATAAAGTGATGTGATTCTTTCTAGCATTACGCATAGCTTGACATGAACATCTAATGCAACATGAACAAGAATGGATAGGGATGTAAACCTCAAGTTCTTCCCATAGAATTTTAAGAGCAGAGTAAAATTCAGTGACAGATTTGAGATCTTGCTGCAGACTATAAACTTCTTGCATTAATTCAGAGATACATACCAAATCGCCTTGAGAAAAACGTTCCTTGAGATCAATCCAAACATCAATGGCATTCTCCATGAAGATGATGGATTGGGCGATGGAATCAGAAATTGAGTTGATAATCCAAGATAATACAAGCATGTTGCAACGATTCCATGCACGGTAAAGTGGATCAAAACTATCTGTGATGGGATCAATGGTGCCATCGATGAATTCTAGTTTCATCTTTCCACCAAGAGCACGACGCTTCGAACGAGCCCAAGAATGGTAGTTGGTGCCATTAAGTTTTGGTGAAACAGTAACAGAGGAAGGTCCATCACTTGGATGAACGAAGAATGGACTAGTTTGGTCGACTTGCGGATCAGTGGATTGTGAGCGTGTGAGTGGAGCCATAAGGAAAGGAAAAGGAAACAGATCAAAAGGCTCTAGATACCATGTTAAGATTCAGAATGGAAGCCATGGAACTCCATGGAAGAAGCTTGAACAAAACTTAACTAACAAGAAACATTTATAAGGAAGAAGAAGATGAAGTGTAAAAGTAGTATATTATTCACTTGACTTGTTTACAACAGTGAGATGAGCTTTTATACTACAAGAAGCAACTACATCATAGCATACAATGATCCTACTGCATATGATGACTTCTCATTAGTTAGTTATGGTTGTTACAAAAGGTAGTTAGGTGACTTGTACAATAAGCTACTGTATTATGATTATCTCCCAATGTTGTATCATTTAACACATGACACTCTAGATGGTGAAGAACCAAATACACTCAAAATTATCAGTCCACCAAATGAATCATCTCATGGTGAGTTTGGATCCAGTTTCATTATAGATAACCCTTTGACTGAAGAACAAGATATAATTTCAAAACTTATTGGAAGAGCTCAAGGAACCTATGCATTGGCTTCTAAACAAGGTGATTTTGCTTTGAAAATGGATGATAATTTTGTTTTTACAGAAGGTAGCTACAAGGGGAGCACACTTACTATGTTTGGAATGAATGCTATTATGGATGAAGTTAGGGAAATGCCTATTGTTGGTGGTGCTGGCGTGTTTAGGTTTGCAAGAGGGTATGCTTTGGTGAAGACTATTTTGTTTGATCAAGCTTCTGGAAATGCTATTGAGGAATTTGATGTTAAGATTTATCATTTATAAATATTTTGTGTGGTTCGTAGTACGGTTAAACATGTTTTTAACATCTATTTCAATTAATAAAGGAGGTTTTCTTTATGTCCTTGCAAAATAAAATATGTTATTGAATTTAGACCTGTAGTATATAATTAATTCTTGTTGTTTCACATAGGATAATGATTGTAATTTTTAAAGATATTGGTTTTGCCATTCAAAAAGGTATAGCAGTTGTTGTCCGTTTACATGCTATTTCTGTGTAATATTAATTATATATACAATCATTTATTCTTGTTTATATGTATTGTTAAAATTGAAAGTTAAAAGGAGATTGATTAATAACTCATAATAATGATTATATTTTTCTTAGGACGATTAGGACGAGAATCTTTTTCTTTCCGCGATGAGTTTGTTAATTCTTATAAAGAGTATAAAATATAAATTGTTGGATTTTTGAGAAGTACTGAGTTATTGACAGTCCAATTAAAATGTTGGCAAAAAGAAAAATTATAAACTTCTAGTAAAATGATAGTTTCTATGTGGGTGGAACTTGGTGGTAACAAAAAGTTTTGTTATGAGCTGATGTTGCAAGTGTGGATTGAGATTTCTCTTTGACTTGGTGTTGGCCATTTGGAGAACCAAAGCTCAATTACAGATTACTTGCATCAAATCATCAAAAAGTCAACGAGCAATTCAATTTGGATGGTTGTGTGTCACTCCTTGTGGCTAAGTTGTGACAAAATTCTGTTCAAGAATGGTCTTGTAAATGTGCAGGGAATAGTTAGGATGTCAAAGTGTCTTTCGGGAGAGTGGTGGTAGGAAAATTCGAAAGGCTAGTCAATTGTGGACTTCGAGGAATGGAAATTTCACTTGAGTTCTATGCTATCTTCCTTGTAATGCTAAGTTTTATTGTTTAGTTGTTTCGTGTTTTCACTTGTAAGGGTTGAGTATCCCTTGTACTCGTGATCAATTAACCTCTCTTACTTATCAAAAAAAATATAAAACATTTATTACAAGAAAGGTCATAATTTGACAATATTGGATAATATAGAAATGATTTCGTGATAATAGTTTCTTGCGAATGTGGCAACTAATCCATGTCTCTTTGAAGAGTGAACTTGAGATATGTTGGGATCAATTTTCGACTAATATAGTATTTTCTTTTGTTTAATATACGAAGTTTGCTTGGAGAATAGTTGTTGAGTTAAGTTTTCTTGTCATGGATTGAATTGTTCTTTTGTTGCGTGGGTGTTTCTCTGGTTTTTTTGCCTAATTTTTTAGGTCTAATGGTATGTAAGAAACGAGTGAAAGAAACCAAGAAGTGGAGATCGGGTCAATTTTTCTATAATAGGGTGTTACCTTTGTATCGGTTCTATGTGATGAAGTGCATATCTTTATTTGGAGTTTGCTTCTCCCACCCTAAGTGGTAGAGAAACACCTATGAAAATATGAAAAATGTCTCTTGATTTTGGAAATACATTTACGGGCGCACCCTTTCCACACCATAACAAGTCCTATGTGAGACCAAGTAGTAAGATTAAATATGTTTTAATTTTAATTTTTACTTTAATAAGTAAAGGTGTTTCTTAAGTCTTTACACAATAAAGTTTGTTATTGAACTTTATATTTGTATTAAAATGATGGTTTTTTTTTAATAAGCGAAAAATATATTCAATTGGATACAAAAGGGTGTATCCAACCCATCTACAAAAAATTCCAACTTAAACCCTTATGAAACTACAAAAATTCACAAGGGGAGTTGGTCCAATCATAGTAATTACATGTATATCTCCCGTTAGTCCGTTTTCCTAACCACCACCAAGTATTCAAAATGATTCTCATCTCTATCAAATCAAAATCCCACACCTCTCCATTAAACACTATGTTATTCCTAGTTGACCATAGACACCAACCTATTGTCAACCAAAGGCCTACTGCATTTTTGATAGCAACCTTCTTGGCTAAAAGCGCTTGCACACAGTAATGGAACAAATCCAGCAATGATTCATGATCTCCTATACCAATGTCTAACCATTTTCCAACAAAATTCCAAATCTTCAAAGCCTTTTCACATGAATATAATAGATGAAGTACACTCTCCTCAACCGTTTGACAGAACGGACACAACGTAGAATCTCCACTCAGCGCAATGTGCGTTTACGTAAATTTTCTCTCGTAGCCAACCTATCCTGAAATAATCTCCAACCAAACATCTGGATTTTTGGGTGAGCAGATGACAGCCAGATCAATTTAAAAATATCAACCAACATATGTTGAGAATGCTGCAGACTTTGTGCCTTAATTAACAGTACATAACCTGAACTTGATGTGTATTGCGTGGCGTCTCCAACCTCCCAAATCACATAATCTACTTCTGCTAGCGCTAAGGTATCGACTGTTAACAATCTATTCAATTCACACCAGTCCTGCTGCAAACTGCTACCTATAGGGATGTTGTTAACAAAATTAAAGGCCCAAATACATGCGTTCATGTTACTGCTGCGAAACTCCATAACTCTTCCTCTCTTATTACAGGAAATCTCCCATAAGCTAGGAAATTGGACAGCCAAGGATTGGTTTCCACACCATTTGGATAACCAAAACAGGGTGTTATCCCCACAACCTACGTCATGTTTCAGATGCTGCGAAAATCCTCCAACACCAAACATTTCCCAAATCTTAAATAAATTTCTCCACCACAGTGACGGTTCAAGACTATAGTTCGGAAGGACACCAGTATGTAGATCAACAATGTGGTTCGGGTACCTAACCTCCACAACTCCTTGCCATATCCTCCTTTTAAGAGATAACAACTTCCATAACCATTTTGCCATTAAAGCAGCATTAAACCATTTGACATGTTTTACTCCCAGTCCACCTTCCTCCTTCGGTTTACACACCACACTCCACCTTACCCATGAAATTCTTTTGGAGAGAGCAGAACTTCCCCAAAGGAACCGGCATTGAATACTTGTTATGAACTTAACTACTTTACACGACATCAAATACATAGACATATAGTGTATAGGTAGATTAGCTAACACATCATTGATGAGAGTGACCCTGCCAGCCATTGACAATAATCTTCCTTTCCACGTAGAGAGTCGCTCTTGAATTTTCTGAATGCGGTCTTCCTATGATTTCCACCAACATATACTCCCAAAAATTTGAATGGAAATGAATCTACTTGAACACCAAGAAAACATTCTGCAGCTCTTAAAACGTACTCCTCCACACCTACGCCATACAAGGAACTTTTCTTATAGTTTATTTGAAGCCCTGACACAAGATGAAAACCTTTCAGCAAAGCTTTGACTGTCCAGAGATTTGACCAAGAACCGTCTCCCACTAATATTGTGTCATCTGCATATTGTAATAATTCATATGATGTTTCTGAATTGAGTTTAAGACCAGTAAAACTAGCATTCTGAGAAGCTCTTTTTATCAGTACAACAAGTCCTTCAGCAACTATTGCAAAAAGGAAGGGAGAGATAGGGTCCCCTTGACGTAAACCACGCGAAACCTTGAAATCCCGGGTTGGGCTCCCATTTACCATGATAGACATAAAACTACTCATTACAGTTCCTTCAATCCACCCCATAAATTTACTTCCAAAGCCCATATGACGCATAATGTCCATTAAATAACTCCATTCGACCCTGTCGTAGGGTAAAGCAAATTCCACTTTTAGCATTAATGTCTTAGATTTGCTCCTCCTTGCATAATTAATTAATTCATTTAGAACCAAAACTCCATCTAAGATGTTATGTCCTTCTATGAATGCCGTTTGAGTGGCCGAAACAATACTGTCCATAACTTTCTTAATTCTCACCACCAAAAGCTTTGAAACAACTTTGTAAATCGACCCAATTAAACAAATAGGACGGAAATTCTCCAAGCCACAAGAATCTTCCTTTTTTGGAATCAGTGCAATGAAGGAAGAAGTAAACACTTTTGGGAGAACACCTTTCTCAAAGAATTGAAGTATGCAGTTAGTGAAATCCGTACCCAACACCTCCCAACATTTCTTTATGAATTTCAGGTTAAAACCGTCTGGCCCAGGACTCTTGTCTCCTTCACTTGAAAATACTACCTGCTTCACATCTTCATGCGTGAATGGAACCTCCAACGACATTCTTTCTTCCTCATTCATACTCATAAAACCTTCACTACCAATCTTAGGCATAACTCTACAATCTTTCTTAAACCTTCTTTCAAAGTGACTTGCCACAACTTCTTTAATACCATCTACATCTTCAATTACTTCACCTTCAACTTGAATCACACTAATTGTGTTCAACCTGTTTCTATTCCTAATGGCAGCGTGGTAGAACTTGGTGTTTGCATCCCCCTCATTAATCCATTTCATTCCCGCTTTCTGTTTAAGGATACTTTCCTTGATTCTCAAATGCTTCCATAATTCATCTTCAGTTACCCTTCTCGACTTCAACATATCAGTATTGATCTCTACACTGTCTTGAGCTATACAATCTTCAACTTCATTAATAGTGCTAGTATTCTCACTGATCTTAGTATCAATCCATCCAAAGACATTAGCATTCCACCAGCGTAACTGATTCCTTAAATGTTGAAACTTCTTGGATAAAACAAAAAACACATCACCCTCAACCTTGTAAGATTTCCACACATCTCTAACAAAATGGAGAAACTCATGATGATCTAACCAACAGTTCAACACTTTAAACGGTTTCGGACCCCAGTTGATATTTTTTGCCGTAATCGTCACTGGCCTATGATCAGAGATGTCTCTGGACCTCACATTTTGTGTAATCGCATTCCAATTACTAAGAAGACCAGGTGAGATAATAAACCTGTCTAACCTGCTAGCAGACTTACCAGATGCGTTAAACCAAGTATATCTATTGCCCCGTACCGGGATATCCACACACCCAGTCATTTCAATAAAATCTTTAAAATCCTCCATGATTCTTCTATTTTGTATACCGCTACCACATCGCTCTCTTCTATTTTTGATGGCGTTAAAGTCCCCGCCAATGACCCATTCGCCTGCTGCCAAAGTGTCTTTCAGTTGAATGATTTTGTTCCATGGTAACCTCTTGTCTGAGTTGGAGCAAGATGAATAAATATTTAAGAAGTAAACATTGTGCCCTTTCCACCAAGCGTTCTCTCCAAGGTATCCCTTTCCTTTAAAACTGCTAACCGGAACCAAACAATTTTTCCTCCAGATAGTGAGGATCCAACCTGCATAACCCACAACGCCTAAACTAGACCACAAACAACTATCATCACCCCACATTTCATGAACTACTTCATCAGTCATCAGTTTACACTTGGTTTCCTGTATAAATACTACATCTACTCCTTCATTTTGTATTAGTTTCCGAATCCTCCTCCTCTTAATGCTGCTTCCACATCCTCTTATATTATATGTCATAAAATTCATAATCTACCCTTAGCTGCACCCTTCATAACTCTGCTTCCCTGTCTCACCTCAGTTTCCAACTTCCTAATGCAATTCTCAAAAATCTCATCATCTTCTTCAGCTTCTATTCCCATCTTCTTTATGGCATCCCAAATTCTCTGAGGGAGATTATCTAACTTTATTTTTATCCTCGAATTACTTTTCTGTACCTCCTCATCACCTATAGAATTGCCCCCGGATGACGGAGTTCCTCCAATACTAGAAATCTCATCCTCGGATTCATTAAAATGATGGTTGATTACTAACTCCTAACAACTATTATCTTTTTTTAAAAGATATATTAGAAACAACACATCAGGTGCTAACCCAAATACGAATCAGAGAACCAAACTAAAATGATGGACGAGGCAAGAACACTAACTAAGCAAAACAAGCAAGCCGGGAAACAAGCTAAACATTCACATCAACAAAATATTATCATCCAATCCAATGGACCTTGCTCCAAACCACTCCCACAATAAGCCTTTCCCGCTGGAACAATTTTCAAAGCTCCTTTAATGTCGCCTCTGAAGAGTGTCTCATTGCATATTATTCAAATTGACCACACAGCTGCAAACAAAAACAAAAGCCTTAATCTCTTCTTTGTTCTTCCTTTCAAAAGAGAACCAAATACTAAGAAATGGTCTAAAATTGAGTCACATTGAGAAAAACAACCAATGCCTAAAGTTTGCCACACAAAAAGAAAAAAAAGGAATGACATGTTAGTCATCCTCCTAAAGATTGCCACATAAAAAGATAAAATGGAATGGTCTCTTCTTAATCAAGAACTTCAAAAAGTTTCATGATGTTAAATATTTTCATCAATCAAAAGAAAAAAAGAGGAGGGAGATGAAGAAGAGGCAACAAGGAAACCAAAACAACAAATTGAATCTAAGGATAAATCAAGCATTCATCAAGAACAATCATCCATTTATGTGGATTAGGGTTTTCACCCCATCAACACACAAGATCCATTGAGCTTGATGAAACATGACCAAATCAACCAAGATTCAAGTCAAACAACAGTCAACAAAGGTCAAACAAGAATAAAATGCAATAAAATGAAATAATATGCATCAAAATGATTTTAAAAATGAATAAAAAAGGAAAATAAACATAAAAATGCAAAAGATGCATCAAACAAGATCACAAATGATCAAGAAAAATTCAAAAAGTCAGAAACAACTCAAGGATGATATACTAAAATTTTGTGAATTTTAAAATCCATAAAAATATTTTTAAACTATTTAAAACATACGCAAAAGAAGAAAATCATGAAAAATAGGAAATGATAAAATAAAAATGCACAAAAATGCTCGAAAAATAGGAAATATTTTTATGAAACTATGAAAAAAATTGGAGTGAAAAATGTTAATGTAGCTATTTTTTATGAAAATTTGAAATTTAATGCAATTTTAAAACAAAATCAAAAAATAATAAAAAGAGAAAAAAAACAAGGCGCGTTTGATCAAGCCTCATTAATTGACGTGGCAGATCTAATGCACCTGAGATGAGGGAACACAATGGAACACATGCAAGGCAAAACATCAGATCACATTTAAATCCAACCAATAAAAACATTTCAAATATCCAACGTGGCCCCACGCAGGTCACCGTTCTCAGCCTGTCCGATCATCTTCTTCGGTGAGCTATCACTGGAGCTCTGGCAAACAGTTACTTCAGGTCATGAGACGTATGTCATTCTGACCGTCTCATTAAGGCGAACTCATCTCCATCCTCCATTTTCATTTATGGAAAAGGAGTGAGGAGAATTTTGGAGAAATGCAGAAATGAACACAAACACTCAAACAAAAATTAAATGATTAACTCAAGCAATCAACATCTGAAAAGTTAGGGAAAATGATCAGCATGCTAAGGTCTACATTGTGGTAACTTTTTGAAGCGAATTGAAACTTCTAACTACCTTGTTAAGATGATGGTCGGAGGCTGAAGAAGCTTGATATGGTCAGAGCACTTCAGAAGGTCTGGGTGCTTGAGACTTGATACCAAACATCTATGCGTGCTTGCATCTACTAATCTTCCACCCTCTTCCTTCTTTAAATTTTCATTGACCACTAAAGGAATATCAACAGGTTTGCAGCCATACATACCAAACTTTTTTAAAAATAATTTCAGCATATCTCTTTTGACATATAAAAACTCCATATTCATCTTGGTAAACCTCAATACCAAGAAAATGATGCAGCAAGCCAAGATCACTCATCTCATATTTTTTCTTCATTTCTATTTTAAAATTTTCAACCATTTTCTTGTTGTTACCCGTATACACCAAATCATCATCATAAAGAGCAACAAGATGGATATCATCTTTACCTTGATGCTTCACATTCAAGGTAGGCTCACTTTGACTTCTTTGAAATCCTTGTTGAATGAAGTAGCTGTCAATTTTACTATATCATGCTCTAGGGGCTTGTTTTAACCCATAAAGAGCTTTCTTCAACTTGTAAACTTTTTCCTTTTGGCCTTTAGTCACAAAGCCTTAAGGTTTTTGCACATACAGATTTTATTTTAACTCTCCATTCAAGAAAGCTAACTTCACATCAAGTTGGTACAAATTCCAACCTTTTTGAGCTGCTAATGCAATGATTGTTCTCACGGTGTCCAAACATGCAACCGGAGCAAAAATCTCGCTATAGTCAATTCCAAGCTATTCTACATAGCCTTTAACTACTAATCTAGCCTTGGCTCTTTGGATTGTACCATCTGGATTATGTTTCAATTTGTACACCAGCTTTGCACCAAAAACTTCTTTGTCATTTGGCTTTTAAACTAGCTGCCATGTGTTGTTCTTCTTAATTGCATTTATTTCTTCTTGCATCGCATTCCTCTAAACATCTTCTTTGTTTGCTTCATTAAAATTTTCTGGTTCCACAACACAATAGTTGCAGCTTTCATAAATATCACTCAGGTCCTTCAATTTTATTGGAGTTGAGCTAAGAGATGATGAAGTTGAAATTGGTGAACTTGGAGAGGATGAAGAACTTGGTATACATGGGGTTGGTTGCTCATTTTCACCTGCTAAATTTTGTTATAATAAAATTGCAGGGACTATTTTCTCCTTCATTTTGTCTTCTTCCCAATTCCAAGAAGCCTTCTCATTAAATACAACACCCCAGCTAATGATCACCTTTTTTGTCTTCAAGTTGTAAAGTCTATAGCCCTTTGACATGCAACTATAAACAATAAAGACACATCTTTCACTTGTTTCTTCCAGCTTTGTCTTCTTTTGTTTAGGAATTTGAGCATAGCAAACACACCCAAAACCTTTAAGATGATTAACTGAATGTGTTCTTCCACACTAAGCTTCAAATGGGTTCTTATTTCATACAACCTTTGTTGGACATCTATTCAGCAAACGCACAACAATATTAACAGCCTCGGGCCAAAAGGTTTTAGGCAAACCTTTCTCAAGTAGGATAGACTTCGCCATCTCCATCATGGTTTAGTTCTTTCTTTCAGATACGCCATTTTGCTGAGGTGTATAGCCAATAGTGAGTTGTCTTTCAACACCTTCATCTTCATAAAATTTGTGAAATTCATTTGAGGTGTATTCGTCCCCCCTGTCACTTCTCAACATTTTTATAAACCTAACACTTTGTTTCTCAAAAAAAGCTTTAAACTTCTTAAAAATTACAAAAACTTTAGATTTTTGTCTCATAAAATATACCAATGTCATGCGGGTAAAATCATCAATAAATAAGATAAAGTACATGTTTTTGCCATAAGACAAAGTATTCATAGCGCCACACACATCTCTGTGTAAAAGTTCCAACACTTATTTGGCTCTCCATGCTCCTTCCTTTGGAAATGGCTGGAGGTGGTGTTTGCCAAGCATATATCCTTCAATTATTGATAGCCCATACACTATCTTCTTTTGATAAAGCAATTTGAGACTATTGGAGTTCAAGTTCCCAAGTCTCTTGTGCCACAAACAAGAGTCATTATTTTCTCTAGCCATCATGCTTAAATTTTTCTCATAATTAAAAGAAAGTGGAAAGCTTCTACTGCTGGTCATTTTTACAACAACAATATTTCTTCTCTTTGAATAAAAAAATTCTGCACTCTCGATTCTCAAAATTTAGAGAATAGCCATGCTCCAAAAGTTGTCCAACGCTTATCAAGTTCTCATCAAACTCTGACACATAAAGAGTGTCATGAATGAATTTGCTTCCATGCTTTGTTGTAACTCCAATGATGCATTTTCCTTTTACTTCAACATGTTCTCCATTTCCCAATTTAACTTTTGAGGCAAATGAAGAATCAATGTTGATAAAAGCTTATTTCTTTCCAGACATATGATTGCTACAACCGTTATCCAAATAACACACATTTTTATCTTCTTGAAATGCTTTTTAACAAGCAAAGAACAAATTACCTTCATCATTTTCTCCTTCTACAAATGAAGCATGTTGTTGATTGGCAAAGCAAAAATCCTTTTGAATGTGCCCGAATCTCTTGCAATTGTTACATTGTGGTATGCCCTTGTTCCATAAATCCTTCTCTTCATGAGTGTTACTCTTACAAATTTTGCACCATTTATTTGATACTCCTTCAGGCTATCTTCCGCCATTCGCGCCTCTTCCTCTTCCTCATGAGTTTCTTCCTCTTCCAAATCTTCCACCTCTAAAAGACTCACCTCTATTTTGTATTTGGGGCTTATTTTCACCATTGTTGGGCTGAATGTTGAATTTAGATTGAAAGTTACTCTCAACTATTTTTTCAGAGTGTCGTAACAACCTGTGCTCGTAGGACCTCAAATACCCCATCAACCCTTGAACATACATGGTTGATAGGTTCTTAGTTTCTTCTATAACAGCCACAATAGGATCAAATTTTTCTGTCAAAACTAATCAGAATTTTATCAACAATTCAGCTATCATCTATTGTATCTCTATGTGACTTCATTTGAATCACCAATTCAGAGAGTCTATTAAAGTATTCATTCAAACTCTCATTCTCTTTCGTTCTTTCATTTTCATAGTCTCTCTGAAGAGATTGAAGTTTCACAGTTCTCACCTTTAATTCTCGTTCAAACTCTTATTGCAGAATATTCTATGCTTCCTTTGATGTTTTTGCTCTCATAATCCTTGGGAAAATGGATACAGAGACTCCTCTTTGAATCATCCTGAGAACTCCAGCATCTGTGATCTTCTTCTTCTTCTTCTTAAATTTTTCAAGTCGTTAATTCTTCAGTTTTCTTGTAGTGGTTAGCTTGATTCTTCATCCTTTTCTTTTGATTCTCTTACCTCTATTAGTGCTGGATCTTCATACGCGTTTTGGACGAACTCCAAAACATCCAAAGAGGTGAATAGAGTTTCCATTTTAACAGCCCAAAAATCATAATTTACCCCTTCAAAGAAAGGAACTTTAACATTGCTATAAGTTGTGCAAGAGTTGCTTGTTTTGTCATACCCCAAATTTTGACCACAAGATTTCCCATCATTGTGAGGATCATTACCACAATGTGGATGTACCATCATACCTCATCAATCTCCTCAAGGATTATTGAGCATTCACTACAATTAAGAATTAGGGTTTCAAGTCCTCTCAGAGCATTTAGACAAAAGATCAATCAAGAAATGACATGATATTCAACTTGTCTAACCTCTCAAACATCCATGAAGGATCAAGAGGTCTCCCACATCAAGAGTCAAGCACAAAGTTGCAACATTCCAAGTGGAATGAGCTTCGAAACACCCAGTGTCACCAAATTAGGGTTTTTGTCGACTGGGACCTCCAAAGTGAAATTTTCATAGGGGAATAAGCCAAGGGTTAAAAATGTGACTAAATGTGCTCTAAATAACTCTAAGGGTCCATTTGAAATGTTAAATCACCCTCATAGAATGCATTCCTCAAAAGTCGGGAATTAGGGTTCCTCAAATGTTAAATCACCCTCATAGAATGCATTCCTCACCGAACCGCTCTGGAGCCAAAAGTCAAAACATGACTTTTTTGGCAAAAATGATCCTTGTGACTCATATTGTCATAAAATATGATTTATAAAGTCATTTGAACAAGAATTGATCAAGAAATCATGATAACTTGTAAAAGGGGTAACCTTGAAGAATTGAAAAATTTTCTAAGTTACTAAATTTGGATGGTTTTGGTGCCAACTTCCAAGGACCATAACTTTTGATTCAAGCAAACATTTTGAGTGATCCAAAGTCTGATTTGTAAGTCTTCCTACATTATACAAAAGCTTCAACTACATGAAACTCTAATTCTTCATGGATTTTTGGTTATGGATGGATCAAAGTGGTGAAAAATCAAAGATTTAACACTTAGTACAAAACTATCTAAATTTCAACATTTGAACCTCATTGTTCATGAGAATTTTTCAATTGAGTCCAGATAGTTTCAAGACAAACTATGACCACACATGAATTGCACCATATGAGGGCTTTGTAAAAAGTACATGAGCTTTCCATAACTCAATTTGAGCAAGGAGATATGATCCTCCCAAAATGACACTTTCAAACTGTCTTGTACAAGACAGATTTGTGCATTTTTGCTTGAGTTAGCTAAATTAGACAATTATAAGTCTTGTCATCCATTTGTACACCTCAGGGGATAACATAAAAGGGAAAATATCTTATCCACAAGCCTCCCAAGTCCTAGGATCTACATGTAGCTATGTGTCCCCTAAAAAGGCTAAGAATCTCAAAGACTCCAATTTTGTTTCAATGTATTCAATAGATTCACAAGGTGGCAAGCATCAAGACATTGTCGACTGAATTGAGTCAAGCCTTATCTCTGAACCAAAGGACTCATGACCTGCTGCACTGGCCCAAGTCAATGGCTAGAGAAGACCAAAGATTCCTTTTGATCAATATTGGCCAAGGGACTGTCCAAGCCTCCATTCACTATTGATGCCAAAAAAAACTTGTTGCACTATAAATAGACATCAATTGTGATCAATTTGAGTACACCAAAGCCTCAGAACACTGGCTTTACTCAAAATCTCTGTCTCTCTCTCACCCCAGAAATGCCTTCATTTGCAAGTCACAATCGAATTTTTCATTAGAGAGCCATTCCATCACAACTAATTATTCTAACACATTCCACACATCATATCAGAGCTAATCAAACACTCCTCACACTTCTGAAACATCAGGATCACCATCTCCATTTCTCACTTGGTGCAACTGCAGTCAGGGTCGAGCCAGCTTTTCCAAAGAGTTTCAAAACATCCTGAAGGTTGCAACACAATCCTTGAGGCCTAAGCAAGCTATCTAGATCATTGTGTCACTTCTGTAACATCTCTATAATAGAATTCGATTCCTTCTTGCAGAGGTAAGCCTTAAACTTTCAAACTAAATAAATCATGCATCATAAATGTTGTTTTAAGTTACCATCATGATTCTGATTGTTTATAGATCATTAACCCTCAATCAATTGCTATTTATCTCGTGTGTATAAGATTTCATTTAGTTCTTGCATTTTTTAGGGTTCATCTGGTTACAACATGATATATTTTGTTACACTTAATTTAAATGAAATTGAAAAGAACCATCATGTTCCTTTTTAAAAAACAAATAATTTTCATTTTTACATCTTGTAAAATGGTTGAGAAACGAGAGAGATAGCTTGCTTCACGCGAGTCTGATGTTGGCCCAAGGAAGAAGATGGCCATGGCGCCATTTTCAGGTTTTTGAACCAAACATAATATATATTATACACTTGCCAATATATGTTTGAATTGACATTGCGTCCTAGTGGAAACACTAGTATTTGTGTTTGTGTAGCGAGCGAGGGGTCTGGGGTTCGAATCCCCCTCGCCCCAGACCTTTTGGTATTTTTTTTGAACCATTTTCCAAATGGAGTTTCACATATTATTCACTCTTGTCATTCTCTATCAGCCAACGCACTTGGCTTAGTTGGTAAAGTTTTAAACCCTCCACCCCAAGTGCGTGGGTTCAAACCTTGGGAGGACCATCCCATTCTTTTTACCACTTATTTCTTTCACATTTTTTCACAATCTCTTAATAACTTCAAAAATTAAATTTTCTCTCATTTTTTATCATTTTTTATTGGTTCTTTATTTAAAAAAATCACAAAAATGTTAAATTATTTTATTTTACAAAAAAATCCAATTTATATTATTTATTTAAAATAATTAGAATTTTTGTAATTAATTTCATTTTATTTGTTTTCAAACATTTTAAAATGAAATTCTCACTTTGATCTTTTCATTTCAAATGAATTCTAATCTTTTGTGTCATTAAACATGATTTTTCAAACATTTATCCAAAATACATGTTTGATAACTTTGACCATTTTAATTGAATTTTTATTCAATCAAAATACATTTTTAATCAAATTAGGGTTTTGATTATTTTTCACCCTTACAAATCTTTTTCAAACCACTTTTGGGCCTCTAATAGAGTGTAAGACTCACCCCTTGTCAAAACAAGCTTTTGTTGGGCCTCAGTCATTGTTTAAGACTTGATACCATTTTCAAAAACGACGGTGCAATCACTGTTACTCATCTGGGCCTCTCCTTGAGTTTAAGCCCCATCCATTTTTCTTTTCAAACACTTTTGGGCCTCTAATAGAGTTTAAGACCCATCCCTTTGTAAATAAACCATTTTGAGACTCAGTCATTGTATAAGTCCCGATACGTTTTAAAAAAATCTCGGCATGATCGCCGTATTCAACACAATTTTTATTTGGGCCTCTCCTTGAGTTGTAAGCCCCATCTCTTGTATAAAAAATTAACTTGTGGGCCTTTAATGGAGTCTAAGACCCAACCCCCTTTGTACATAAACTTTTGGGCCTCAATCATTGTATAAGTCCCTCTGTGATTTTCAAAACTACAACCCTATCGTCCCCTTTTCAAAAGAATTCATTTGGGCCTCTCCTTGAGTATAAGCCCCAAAATTCCTTTTAAAACAACTTTCCTTTTGATTTAGATTCAAATTTATAGTTGTGGCAAAACTTTCTTCAATTTTTTGAATAACTAACCATACAGCTATGTTTATAATGCTGGAAGCTTGATCACCTGTAAGTTCTACTGTTTTTTTATATGCATACTTGTTTATATATATTTCATCTGAATATATATATATATATATATATATATATATATATATATATATATATATATATATGTCTGTATATACTTACTTAGAGTTTTCCCCAGCAATTAGGTCTAGGATTAGATCAAACCAGTGGTTACTCTTTTAACACAGTCAAAACTAGTTCCCCCATAGGATATTCCAGATATAGTCTTGCTTCCTCTTGGGCTTATACAATAAGGAACAGAGAAAGGCATTATTCTCGGTGAAACTTTTCTCAAGATTGTCACAACTTAGAAATATATGTACAAGAAATTCACTTCCCCAAAAGGGATTATTCCCGGTGAAACCTCTTTTGAATTTCTTCAAACCTTAGAACTGTTCACTAAGGAAAGGATTATTCCCGGTGAAACCTTTCTTGAACTTTTCTTAGGCTTGGACCCACAGGCTTCCTAAAAGCATCCGTAGCCTCCTCTTGGGCTTTGTACAAGGACCCTCAGGCTTCTTAGAAGTTCTCAACCTCCCCTTGGTCTTAGTACAAGGACCTGAAGACCTCCTACAGGTATAGGACTGAACCTAGTCATCTTTTGCTAGTTCAATCCTCCAGAGAGTCAGAACATCAGACCAGTTTAGGGTTGATTCTCATCCCTTAAAACATCAGCCTCCTCTTGGGCATCATACAAAGATAAACCTTTTCATACCAGTAGACTTGGAAAATCTCATATTCTCTTGGATCTCAAAGAAACCTTCAAGTTTTCCTAAAAGCACAGGAAAAACCCTTGAAATTCTGGTACCAGACGTGTGATGTTAAGGTGCGATGTCACAACAACACACTCTGCACAATGGACAAAATAAACTGCAGAATAACACAAAGAATTGTTCACCCAGTTCGGTCTAACTACCTACGTCTGGGGTCTACCAAGCCAGGGATGGAATTCACTACTTGTAGATATAATTTACAGACTCAACAACCCGTTAACAATCTCCTAAACTTATACTCTACTAATGACTTCCTACCTAAGAACCCACTTAGATATGAGAACACTACTCAATCCCTAAAACAATACTCAAAGAACACCCTCTTTGAGAACCCTTGATTCTGCTTCAAAGCTTTGATCAAGTTACACAATTCTCTCTGCTTAACAGCTTTAGAGAGGACAGAAAATGACTCAGCAATTCACTCGAGAATTCTAGTTACACAACTCGTACAAAATACTCAAGACACTCAGCCTATGCTCTTGATCTTCTCTCTGTATTTTCTGTACCTTTTCCTTTGGTCTTGTGCGCTTTATATAGCTCCTTGAATTGGTCTTGGACCTGCTACAATATCTGACCCGATTTGTTATTTAAAATTGAATATTTAAAACAGATTTACTCCTAAAATCTTTTTAAATCTTCAACCTTTTAAATCTCCTACAAATCTGCACCAGATCTCCTATGCAGCAGCAAATATCTATCCCAAGAAATTCACATTCAATGAGACGGCTTGCTCTCCACAATTCCAGCTAACACGCAAACCCTAACAACATCACAACCTGATGTTATTAATTCTGCAGATCTAATGTCACAACATCACCTATGTGACATCAGACATCCAACTTCAGTAATTACAAACTTAACACAGCCCAGTGTTAAATCTCAATGTTGCAACATCAGTACCTTGACATCAACATTGAATATTCTTTGTTTTACCAAAATTCCAGCCAATCCAAGAACTAACAACCCTGATGACTTAATCAATCTCCAACAGAGTTAGAACCTCCATAGGTT
The DNA here is from genome assembly GCA_022829125.1 of Lathyrus tuberosus. Taxonomy (NCBI): domain Eukaryota; kingdom Viridiplantae; phylum Streptophyta; class Magnoliopsida; order Fabales; family Fabaceae; genus Lathyrus; species Lathyrus tuberosus. The sequence goes on along the minus strand of JALAZF010000218.1, from coordinate 7,204,098 downwards.
TGAAAACTCAGTATTTAAACCTTTTATTCTAAGTTCCCCAGCTAGGGTCAACTTACTATCAATACAACACTAACAGAATCAGAACCTCATGGTCTCTGATATTTCAACTCTTCTCCATTCCTCAACAAGAGTTGATTCCCCAATTTGGACTTGTCTCTGGTTCTCAATAATCCTCAGCAGAAGTTAGCCTCATCTTAGGCTTCATATAAGAAATTCCCCAACCAGCCTCCTCTTAGGCTTTATATAATGATCTTTCCCCAGCTGAGTTAGCCTCAATCTTGGGCTTTACAAACCATATTCTCCAGCTGAGTCAATAACTTTTAGCCTCAATCTTGGGCTTTGTACAAGACAGATAAAATCTCTCCCCAGTGGAGTCAATTATTTTTTAGCCTCAATCTTGGGCTATGTACAAGACAGACAAAATTTTCCCTGGAAGATTCATCTCTTTAGCCTCAATCTTGGGCTTTGTACAAGACAGATACAAAACTCCCTAAACAAAATCAACCTTTTAGCGTCAACATTGGGCTTTGATCAAGGCACATAAAACCATCATCCCCTCAGAGGAAATCAAGAGTTCTCTCTATAGGAAGGCATTTCTCTGTACATCACACATCAAAACAGACAATCAAAAAACCCTAATCCCAAATAACTCCTGTAAGTGGTGCACTTGTTGATTTAAAAATCCAAGCTGTGATCCCTCTTTTATCCTGGAAAACTTCCTCTTTCATCTAACTGCTGTAAGTGGCAAGCCTCTGGATTATTTACATCCAAGTCCATGTCCCTCTCTTAGCATGTAAAGACTCCTAAGGAAAAATGGCATTGCTCAACACTGAGTTAAAGTTTCCTCCTTCAGGACATCTCCCTTGTAAAGGAAATTATGGCATTGCTAGATTTCATATATCCCAGTTAAAGTAATTCTCCTTTATAACCAATACCCCAACAAATGTATTGAACAGGTGAGATATCTCCCTTTAGAGATGACAAATTCTCTCTCAGTCAAACCCCTTTAGCTTCAATCTTGAGCTTTGAACAAGACACAAATAACCTCATTTAGCTTCAATCTTGGGCTTTGAACAAGACACCAAACATCTTTTTCCTCCCATAGAATAGGAGGAACTACGAATGGTTTGATTTCCCTGTCATCTTTACGGGAATACGTAGGCATAAGATTCTGAATCTTAGCGAGCACACATAACAAAAACCTTAGGTCCAGTACCTTACCAAAAACATCGAAAAACCCGAAAAATAGTAAAAATACTCTCTCAACTTTCCCATTTTATCACAAATAAACACCAGTAAGTAGATAACAGAAGAACATGCCAAACGATCTATGGATAACCATATTTACACTGGGTAATTAACAACTTCCCTTTGTATAACCTGACCCCCCAATCTCTTGGCATTTGTTAAAGAAAACATTTGCGTGCAAGGTTAGTTTTAGATAGCTTCCCTTTCCTTTCCAGCTTCATAAGATGAATAAGAAAGCATAAAGTAGCACCCAATTCCATCCATTACGGTAACGTGGTCGCGTCACCGACAAAAATCGCACGCTATAGAAAAATGGTGACTCTGCTGGGGGTTCTTTAGGATTAAAGTTCCTAAGAGGTCTAGGTTGTTTATAATAATATATCTATATCTATATATATATATATATATATATATATATATATATATATATTGTTATTACTACTTGATATCCGTGTTTAATTTTCTGTCAAATGGGAATGCGATTAATACGCACGTGGAAATTTTGAGAGAACATTAAGATAGGGGTGGCATAGACAGGAAACGCGTATAGGGAGTGAATCCCGACCAAGCTAACTTAGTAGCCCACTAAATCAGTCGAGGTGCCCGTACGGAAGTATCGATGTTGAACGACCGATTGTCGTGAAAGCATTGTCTTTCCTAGTGTGGTACCCATGACCTTGAGGATTTAGTAGACATTAATCCTATGACCATTTGGTAGTGTGGTGACTATCGAGAATAGTTGATACGTGATACTACACTCAAATGAGATTCATCCTAGGATATTACATCTCTCTCGAGTGAATCAGCTTGATGTCGGTATCCCTAGGGGGGTCAATGACTTTGGGAACTTTAGAACCCGTTCTACAGGTACAAAAATTGGCCAAAATAGTACAACCTTTGGGGATGGGTAGAGCCATGACTTCATGCTCGTGATGTTGAACCCTTGAACCCATGTTTTCAAATGTTTTTGTGTGCTGCATTTATGCATTCATCTAAAAAACTCTTTTCAAACAAGAAAAAAATCTTTTTTTTCAAATTAAACTAAAACAATAATTGCAAATATCAGAGAGAAGTTGCGTTATGGATTTCGATAAAAGAAAGACGCACAAGTACACCTTCAAGGCTCCGAAATTAGAAGACTTAAGGAAATTGGCAAGGATGAATACCAATCCCGAGGATTTCAGAGCTAAGCATGGAGGGCTGTTGTCTCTGTTATGGGTCCACGTAGTTGAAGGAATCCTGTCTACGCTGATACAGTTCTACGATCCGGTTTATCATTGCTTCACATTCCCGGATTACCAACTGGCACCGACGCTAGAAGAGTACTCCCACCTGATTGATTTACCTATCACTGATCAAGCTCCATTTTCTGGACTGGAAGAAATTCCAAAGGATCAGGCCATTGCAAGAGCAATCTCATTAGACGAGTCAGAAGTTAGGACTCACATGACCACCAAAGAAGGAATCCAGGGTTTACCAGCTAAATTCTTGATGGAGAAAGCTCTGTACTTTGCTAGTATAGGAAACATAACTGCATTCGAGGACGTCTTTGTTCTGCTCACATATGGGTTATTCCTCTTTCCCAACATTGACAACTTCATCGATACCAATGCTGTTAAGATATTCTTGATAGGAAACCCCGTGCCAACCCTGCTCGTAGATGCTTATCATTCTATACACTTAAGGAATATGTACAGCCGAGGAATGATCACATGTTATGTACCCTTACTTTACAAATGGTTTATTTCCCATTTTCCCAAGTCTGTTGCTTTTTGGGATCATAAGACTACTCTACGTTGGTCACAAAGGATTATGTCCCTAACCAACTCTGACATAGATTGGTACAATAGGATTTATGAAGGGATAAATATCATAGACAGATGTGGAAATTTCCTTAACGTACCCCTCATTGGAACTAAAGGAAGAATCAACTATCATCCGATTTTATCTCGCCATCAACTCGGATACCCGATGAAGAATATCCCGCATAATGTTCATCTAGAAGGTCTTTTCTTCAAGGAAGGGGAAAATGACAGGGCACTAAAGAAAGAAATAGTGAATTCCTGGCAACACATTCACAGGAAAGGAAGAGAGTCTCTAGGAAGACCAAATTGTACCTCCATGGAGCCTTATCTCCATTGGGTACATACTAGAGCCCTCAAGCTGAGGATGCCTTACCCTCGCCAAGAAGTTTTTCTGTTAAAGGAAGTTGTCCTTTATTTCATGTCGGATGCGAAAAAACTCTAGGTAGCTCTCAACAAAGTTCAACGTGAGAAGAGCTCTTGGAAGAACAAGTACTGAATCCACAATTTGGAATGTACCAAGATTCAAGAACTGTTAAAAAAGAAGGATGCTCTGATTGAGATATTAGAGTAGCATGCTATAGAAGGTCAGGAAGACCGGAGGAATTTGCTCGCTCCTTTCACTTGGAAAAGGACTGACGACCCGAAAACGGATGAAGAGCCCCGGTCAAAGAAAAGGAAAATACAAGAACCGGCATCTGAGATCTCTTCAGAGAGGACTCAGGATCCATGAGCTTAGGCATTTCCTTGCAGCACTTTGTAAAATATTGTACTTTTCCTTGTAAAATACCACAATCTTTCGAATTCAATAAAAAGGGTCTCCACCCTTCACTGTATGATATTTGAAATCTATTTGTTGAAGTTTCTTTTTGATTAAAACAAAAACTAAAAAATATATCATTGCATATCATTCATCATTCTCTCATAACGCATTTTTCTTATCTTTGAGTCTCACGTATGTGTCACAATTCTAGAGTCAAACTTCCTCACTCATACAATACTCGGGCCAATCGACAAAAGAAAATGGACGATCTGGAGGAAGAAAATAGAGAGCTGAGAGAAGAAATCGACGCTCTAAAGGAAAGTTTGGAAAAACTTCACAGTGACATGCAATCCCTGGCAGCCGCTCAGAAGCAACAACAAAAGAGTGTGATCTCGTAGATCACATCTACACCTATAATGGAGACATATGATCCTCGCTGCAACATGCCTAAAGGGCGCCCCTGGGGTATGCCTTTCAACTTTATACCTAAGGGATACATCCCACCAGTCACTGAAGACCCGGAAACCGTAGCAGGAACCGCTGGACCTGAAGGTTACAAACTTCGGGAAAATGATGACGCATGGGTTACAACAGCAACACCTGAAGGTTACAAACTTCAGGGCACTGAAGCACCAAGAGTCACCACTATAATGACCATACCACAGCCAATGGTACACACTGTCCCGGAAGGACAGATTCCACAAACAATTTCTGGCGGAAACGAAGACATGTACGAAAGGATGAATGAGTTCCAGAAACAATTCTTGGAAATGCAGAAGGAACTGCATGCCATTCGCGGTCAAGACTTATTTGGCAAAGACGCCGCAAACCTCTGTTTGGTCCCTAATGTAAAGATCCCGCACAATTTCAAGGTGCCCGACTTTGAAAAATACAAAGGCAACTCTTGCCCTCAAAGTCATTTGGTGATGTACGCTCGAAAAATGTCAACCCAGAAAGAAAATCAACAGCTACTGATCCGTTACTTCCAAGACAGTTTAACCGGTGCAACACTCAAATGGTACATGGGTTTAAACTGCACCAAGATCAGTACTTTCAAAGATCTCGGCGCAACCTTCGTTCACCAGTATAAATACAACTTGGACATGGCACCAGATACGGATCAGCTCAGAGCAATGTCGCAGAAGGACAAAGAAACTTTTAAAGAGTATGCTCAGAGATGGCGTGAAATTGCCACTCAGATTTGTCCCCCTCTCGAAGAAAAAGAGATGACAAAGATTTTTCTGAAAACCTTGAGCTCATTCTATTACGACCGAATGGTTGAAAGTGCTCCCAGTGACTTCACTGAAATGGTGAACATGGGAGTACGCCTGAAAGAAGCAGTCCGAGAAGGACGATTGGTCAAAGATGCAGAGCCATCTGGAAGTACCAAGAGATACGGTAGTACTTTCCAAAAGAAAAAAGAGCAAGATATTAGTAATATCTCTCTAGGATAGCAAAGGCGAAGGTATCAACCAGTAGCGGCAATAACTCCCTCTATCAACCCCGTGCCGGCTCCGACTTATCAACCTCAGGTTGCTCAGAGCCTACCAATTCAACAACAGTATCAACAAAGGACGCAATAACCTTTTCAGCAGGATCGTCCACAATACAACAACAACAATCGTACTACACGACCATCAGGGTTCGACCCTATACCGATGTTGTACGCAGAATTATTTCCACTTCTACTAGCCAAGGGGAACATCCAAACCAGGACTCGTCTTGCAGTTTCGAAAAATCTGCCTTTTGTGTTCAAAGCAGATCAAACTTGCCCTTACCATCAAGGAGGAACGGGGCACAATATTGAGAATTGTCTCAGCTTCAAGTCTGATGTACAAAATCTTGTCAGGAACGGGGTTTTATCCTTCAATGATACTAATCCGAATGTTCAGATGAACCCGTTGCCGCAGCATGAAAAGGATGCAGTAAATTTAATAGAGGAATAACCTAGCCGCAATGATCAAATTCACAATGTACCCCTATTAGGAACCAATCTGGTGAGGATGCACTGCAGACAGAGCGGGTATGGTCATGTTCCATCTCACAATTATCACCAGCGTGATATCTGCTCAAATAACAATCAAGGGTGTTCCGTAGTGCAAACAACTTTACAAGAACAAATGGATCTGGGCTGGATTCAGGATCACAGGGTCCGTGAAGTAAACATGGCCGACGCACAATCCAACATTGTTCAGAACCACGACATCCGTGTAATGAACGTCAATTTAGTGGTGATGCATTCGAGGCAAAGTCAATATTATAATCTGCCACGACACGATTACAATGCTTGTCCAGTCTGCTCAACAGACAATCTGGGATGCTCTTTTGTACAAGAGGCCCTCCAACGTCAGATGGATCTCGGATGGATCCAAGACTACCGCAAAAGAAATGACCATCAAATCAATATGGTTCAGATCTTTGACATACACTTGATGAATACCAGTCTGGTAGAATTACATGTTGAGCAAGTTAGGCTCGATTTTCTGGTTTCACTTGATTAACTAGACTGTGAACAATGCTGCGAAGGCAATCTGGGGCATTCACTTGAACAAAGAACGCTTCAACATTTATTGGACCACTGGTGGCTTCCAATTTACCTGGATGAAGCTACACAACAAATTAGCACGATTGATGGGAATCCTAATAAACATTAGAGTCATGATATCCGCTCAATGGAAACAGATCTAGTAAAGATACACTGCATACAAAGTGGGTATGGCCGAGTACCACCACACAACTATGAGCGTTGTAGAGTATGTTCTTAAAATAACCAAGGATGTTATCTCGTGCGAGAAGCTCTCCAAAAATAGTTAAACCAGAAGGAGATTCGACCATGTTCGAGTTCTAGGTCGATCAACATGATACACGACTATCTCCCTGGTCAGGACAAAAACGTTGTCGTGATCTCAGACCATGGAAAAACCAAGAACGTTTGTGCCATATTTCCTCTGCTCAACGAGTCAAAAGTCTTTCTTGACAGTAGGAGAATCTTTAACCTCGAACCGATTGAGGCTGCCTATAACAGTCAGAGAAATCAAAAAGCTCATGTGGTTATCTACCTGCCAGGACCAATACCGTACAAGTCGGATAAGGCTATCCCTTACAAGTACGGTACAACGACCATCGAAAATGGAAAGGAAACTCCATTACCCTCCGTCGTAAACATTGTCGACATCAGTCGAGTCACACGGAGCCGTCGGATCTTCAACAGGGGAGTTGGAGAACCTGCCAAAGAGAAGGAACCTCAAACAGAGGCTCCTAATCCACCAGTCGGTCAATCCAGTAATCCGAAACTTATAAAGAACAACGATGAGATGCTGAAGCTCATCCAAAAAAGCGAGTACAAAATTGTCGACCAATTGTTGCAAACTCCGTCGCATATCTCTGTGTTATCTCTCCTGCTTAGTTCAGAAGCTCACAGAGAAGCTCTACAGAAAGTCTTAGAGCAAACCTTTGTGGAACAAGATGTGACGGTAAGACAGTTTGACAACATCATTTCCAATATCACTTCCTGCAAAAACTTAGGATTCAGTGATCAAGAACTGCCGGAAGAAGGCAAAAATCACAATATGGCGCTTAACATTACAATCAACTGTCAAGACGATGCTTTAGCTAGCGTACTGGTATACACAAGATCATCTTTGAATGTTATGCCAAAATCAACTCTGGTACAACTATCATTTCAAGGAGCTCCGATGAGAGGCAGTGAGATCATCGTCAAAGCCTTTGACGGATCTAGAAAAACAATTATCGGTGAAGTCGATCTTCCCATAACCATTGGTCCTCACACTTTCCAAGTCACTTTCCAGGTCATGGATATTAGGGTAGCATACAACTGTTTATTAGGAAGACCTTGGATACACGAAGCTGGGGCAGCCACTTCGACACTTCACCAAAAGCTGAAGTTCGTCAAGAATGACAAGTTGGTCACAGTCTGTGGAGAACATGCCTTAATCGTGAGCAACTTATCGTCATTCTCCTAAGTAGAACCCGAGGAGGTTGTTGGAACCCATTTCCAAGCATTCTCAGTGAGCAATGAGAATCAACCAGAAAGAGGGACGTCGATTTCCTCTTACCTGGACGCTCTCGAAGTAATCAAGAGTAACGACATAAAAGGATGGGGACAACTTGTAATTCTTACTGATAACAAGACAAATAAAGGTCTTGGTTTCTCTTCAACTTGTACCTAGACTACTAAGAAAGACGAAATTTTTCGTCCTATTCAGGATTTCTTCCACAGTGGAGGTTCCCTCCACCCAGTGTCTCAAGAAGTACACACAATCAATGAAAGCGACTCCTCCGATACGGAAGAAGAATGGAAATCTTACCTTAACCATAACCATTATATATCTTCGGAAGAAGCACGCATGCCATTATGTTTTCCCAAGCAGAACTCGAGGTATATACCGAGATCAGACGCCCGGATGATCTATGGAGATTACGATCCTGAAGGATGTCGTGCTCCACCTAATTCATTTGAGGATGATCTAATGAAAGACAGCTTTGACCAAGATTATTATGATCCCCTGGATGACTTGTCTATCTGGAGGTGTCATACCCAAAATTTTGACCACCAAGATTTCCCATCATTGTGAGGATCATTACCACAATGTGGATGAACCAACATACCTCAATCAATATCCTCAGAGATGTTTGAGCATTCACTACAATCAAGATTAGGGTTTCAAGCCCTCTCAGAACACTTATACAAAGGATCAATTAAGAAATGAGATGATCCTTAACTTTTTTAACCTCTCAAACACCCATAAGGATCAAGAGGACTCCCACATCAAGAATCCAGCACAAGGTTGCAGCATTCCAAGTAGATCAAGCCTCAAGATCGCCAGTGTCACCAAATTAGGGTTTTAATCGACCAAGGCCTCCAGATGGAAATTTTCCTCTGGGCATGAGCCAATGCTTCAAAGCACAATCCAAAATACTCCAAGGGACCTCATGGACCCAATCATCAAGTGAAATTAACCTCAGGGGATACATTTACCCAAAAATCAGGAATTAGGGTTTCTTGACCTAATTCACCCCTAAGTTGACTTTTGGGACAAAACATGAGCCAAGACCTCAAGACATAATTTGAGGGTCTCCAATACACTACATTGATCCATTTGCAACAATGGATTGATCCAAGAAGCTCGATCCACAAGTTTCAATTTCATCAGGACCACAATTAGGGTTTCGAGGAAAAAGTCAACTGTATCTTTGACTTTTGACCAAGACATGCTCCTAAACCTTGGGACATGATTCAATACACCCTATAACACCTATGGAATATATAGACATTAGGTTTGATTTAGGTCAAGGACTTGATTTCACAAAGGATCGCACAGTTTGGATTTCATCCGATAAAGAGTCAACTGTGCACAAAATCAAGTTTGACTTTTTGGGATTTTTTCACAAATATGGTTCCTTTAAGCCAAAAACAATGTTAATATTTGATTTGAATCATCATTCATCAATAAAAATCAAAGAAAGTGAGTTAACTTGTAAAAGGGGTAACCATGAAAAATTTAGAATTTTTCTAAGTTATGGAACAAAGTGACTAGGGCACCAACTTCCAAAGACCATAACTTGAGATCCAAGCTACCATTTTGGATGGTCTAAAGCTAGATTTGTAGGTCTTGCTACACTCTACAAAAGCTTTAACAACAACTCATTCCAATTCCTCATAGATTTTAAGTTATGGAGTGATTAAAATGACTGAAAACATGAAAATGACATTTTTCCAACACTTAGTGAAATTTTCACTAAGTCAAAATCTGCCTTATTTTTTCCAAAATGTAGGGGAAGTTTTCACCTTGATCCAAGTCAATCCAGGTCTAGGGGTGGACATCAAAGTTAAAGTATGCCATAAGGGCTTTCCAACAAGTACCAGATCATCTCCAAATTCCATTTGAGCAAGGAGATTCAACCCTTGGAACATGGCATCCTGAACTGATTTTTACAAGGCAGATTTGTGCACATTTGCTCGATTTGTCCAAATCTGATCAATCCAAGGCTTGTCATCAATTTGGACACATCTGAGGATAAAACAAGAAGGGGATGATCTGATCCCCAAGCCTCCAAAGTCCAAGAATCTACAATAGCCATGCCAAACCTAAAAAGAGCTAAAAAGTGCCAAGACTCCAATTTTGTTTCCAAGCATTCAATGGATGCCCCAAGGTGGCATGAACTGAGCCTATTCCAACTGAATTCAGTCCAAGTTTATCTCTGAACCAAAGCTAAAAAGCCTGTGCCCTAATCTCAAGTCAATGGCTAGAGGAGAGTTGAGATTCCTTTTGCATAACATTGGCCAAAGGCCTGCTGCAGCCTCCATTCATTATTGATGCCAAAAAAAACTAGACACACTATAAATAGACATTAATTGTGATAAGTTTAAGTACACCAAAGCTCCCAAACTGATGCTTTTCTCAAAATCCCTCTCTTTAGGCCAAAATGCCTTCTTTTGCAAGGTATCTCTGAGTTTTTGAGTTAGAGAGCAATTCCATCACAGCTCATGATCCAAACACCTCTAATATGTTGTATCTAAGCTGTCCAAACACTAACATGTGACCTGTAACACCGAAATCTCATAGTCCAACTCCAAAACACTCAAAATTGGACTTTTTTACATTTTTCAAGCCATGTCTTGATTCAATCACTTTCAAAACCAGATAAAACCTCAAACACACTTCAAACATCATCCTTGAATTGTCCCAAATGGTTCCCCTCATCTGGAACACCATTTGAGAGAGTTGCCCTATTGGTCACTTTTGTCCCTTTTGCAAGAAAGAGCTCAAACTTGTTCCTGAGGATTCCGGCTGGTTTCAACCATCCTAAAAGCTTCTAAGGGATCAATTGAGAGTGTCTAAAGCATCAAATTACTTCTGGCACAAGAAACTTGGAAGATAGCATAAAAAGCTCCCAAAGAGGTAAGCATCAATACTTGAACTCTTTGAATTATGCATTGCTTTGAAGTCCACAGATCATAAACATCTCATACATGCTGTATATGTTGTGTTTGAACCAATTCATCATGTAATTCTTGCCTATAACATGTGGTAGAATAGAAAATGCAAATCATGTCCTATTTCAAAACCACCATCGGGTTTTAAAATGGAGACCTCATCTGAAAAAACCAAGGCCACCATTGGATTCCTTGTGAAATTCTAGGCAGGATATACCAAAATGTTGTCTCAATCCATGGAGAAATGAGAAAGTTATAGCCTTTACGTTTTTGGCTCAAGAACTTGCCTTGCCTTGCCTTGCCCAGGCATAAAACAAGGCACCCCTTATGTATATATGGGGTGGTTTTGATACACGGATGTATCACCACCCCAGTGGTAGAAGGTGTGTGCTGCAACTTGGAGGTTTGGGGTTCGAATCCCCCCTCGCCCCGGACCCTTTTTTACCACTTTTTCCATTTTTTTAATATTTGTCATATTATTTTATATGATTTGGAAACTTAATTTCTCTCTCAATTTTAATTATTTTTATTGGTTCTTTTTGCAAAAAATAACAAAAATGTTAAAATATTTTATTCCACAAAAAAAATCACATTTATATTATTTATTTAATATAGTTGATATTTTTGTAATAAATTCATTTTTTATTGTTTTTTAACATTTCAAAAATGAATATTCATCTTGAAAATCAAAATCAAATGAGTCCTAAATCATCTTGTGATTAAAACCTCATTTTTCAAACCTTAATAAAAAACCACAAGTAGTTTATTTAGACTTATTTGGTAATTTTGTCATTTTTATTCATTTTATTAAAAGGATTACTTTTAAAAGAAAATGAAATTAGGGTTTCTTTGGTTTTTGATCTTTATCAGACCTTTCAAAACACTTTTGGGCCTCTAATAGAGTGTAAGACCCAACCCTTGTTGTACATAAATCATTTTGGGCCTCAGATATTGTATAAGTCCCGACACGATAAAAAATCTCGGCGCGATCGCCATTTTAAAACAAAAATCATTTGGGCCTCCCCTTGTGTTGTAAGTCTCATCTTTCTTTTTCAAAACATCTTTGGGCCTCTCCTTGAGTTGTAAGACCCATCCCTTTGTACAGTAAACCTCTTTGGGCCTCAGTCGTTGTATAAGTCCCAATACGATATTCAAAACAACGGTGCGATCACTGTTAAACCTTGGGCCTCTCCTTGAGTATAAGCCCCAACAATCTTTTCAAAAACAACTTCCCTTTTGATTTAGATTCAAATATACATATTGTTATCAAAACTTTCGTTAATTTCTTTGAACAACTAACAATACAGCATGGAAGCTCGCTCACATGTAAGTTTTAATAGCTTTCATTTACTCGCTTTCATATGTATATAATTGTATTGTGGGAAGCTGCTCCTCTGTAAGTCTTCTTTCATATCCTTTTAAATACTTGTCATATATCAACTGTATATATATACTTGTATAGTTATTTAGAGTTTTCCCCAACAACTAGGTCTAGAACTAGGTAAAGCCAGTTAGTATCTCTTGAATACAATCATAACTAGATCCCCATAGGATTTCCAGATACACTCTTGCCTTCTCTTGGGCTTAAACAATATGGAACAAAGAGAAAGGCAGTATTCTCCATGAACCTTTTCTCAGACTGTCTCTATTAGAAATCGTCAAAGAAATTCTACTCCCCGGAGTTGATCTATTCTCGGTGAATAACATCTCTTGAGTTTCTTCAAACCTCAGAACTTTGACTAAATGATCTATTCTCGGTGAATAGCATTTCTTGAACTTTTCTTGGTTTGGGAACCACAGGCTTCCTAAAAACATCCCCGCCTCCTCTTGGGTTTGTACAGGGACCCTTCGGCTTCTTAGAAGTTCTCATGCCTCCTCTTGGGCTTAAAACAAGGACCCTAACGACCTCTTAAAGGTATAAGACAGAACTTAGTCATCCTTTGCTAGAGCAGTCTTTCCAGTGTCATGTCACAAACCAATTTAGGGTTGATTCTCATCCCTTAATACGTCTGCCTCCTTTTGGGCATCATACAAAAGATAAAACTCTTCCACACCAGTAGACTTGGACAGTCTAAATCCCCTTGAGTCTCAAAGACATTCTCAAGTTCCCTACAAACGTAGGAGGAACCCTGATCATCCGATCAATTCCCAGCGGAGTTAAAACCCGTGGGTTCTAAAACCCAGTCTCTCTCTCCCAAAAATCCCTAAGCTAGGGTCAGTTTATCATCAGGATAACGCTATCCCAAATCAGAACCTCAAGGTATCTGATATCTCCCTCATCAAGAGTTGATTCCCCACTTGGACCTGCCTAGGGATCTCAATAATCCCATCAGAAGATAGCCTCCTCTTAGGCTTTGTATAATGATCCTTCCTCAACATAGCTAGCCTCCTCTTGGGCTATGTACAAATGATTCTCCCTAGCGGAGCTAACCTTTTTAGACTCTCTTATTGAGTCAATCACCTTGTTTAGACTCTCTTGCTAAGTCCATCAACTTTTCAAGACTCTCTTGTTGAGTCAATCACCTTTTAGCACTCTCTTGTTGAGTCAACCCTTTTAGCCTCAATCTTGGGCTTTGTATAAGACAGATAAAATCACTCTCTTGTTGAGTCAATCTTTTCCATCCTCCTCGTAGGCCTAGTATAAGGATTTCACCTAGCAAAAGTCAGATTTCTTTTAGGTATGATGATTTCTCCAGCTTGTTCAGCCACAATCCTGGGCTTCGTACAGGACAGATAAAAGCACTCTCTTGTTGAGACAAAACCTTTTTTGCCTCAATCTTGGGCACCTATATTCCCACAGAAATATGGGACACCTTGGGACAACCGAGTGGCAAGTATGACTTCCTAGTTAAATACACTGCTCCTGAAAGTTCTCGCATCAGATACGAAGACATCCAGCCAACTGGACGGGGAGATCTGCTTGAGAGTGAAAACACTATGGAAGAGACAATAGAAGAGTTCGTTTATGACAACTCTGCATGGTAGGAAGACCCCAACGATCCTACTCCGCCAGAAATCAGCATTATTTCTGAAGACAGACCAAGAAGGAAAGTACCAGACTTCGTGATTCACAGAGGAGTTCGCCGCCGTTGGGTTGTTGTCGATGTCCCAAAAGTCGTCCATAAGTCTAACTAATTGCCATCTTTGTTTTAAACCTTTTACCTTGCTAGGGTGGAATGGATGTTTTATAGGGCTCGCTTTTCTGTTAATGTCCCTCTTTGCTTCGCCCAAAGTGACAGAGTTTTGTTTTATAAGGTTGTGTTTCAAGAATCGACAAATCATAAATAAATAATGTCATTCTGTCATTCCTGCTGTAATACCCCGTAAATTATTTTACTCTGGATAATATTAGTTGTGATCAACTGAGTCCCAGTGTGCTCTGAGAAATTATCTGCAGAGATAGTTAGGGTAACTGTTGAACTTAGAGTACATCCAATTAATATTATCTGACTCTGAGATAATTAAATGTTTGGGCTTTAGAGGCTTTTTGGACAATTGGTAGTGTTGCTAATTGATGATCTTTTCCCTATATTATTTTCTTTCCTTTCATTTTCCAAAGAAAAAGATAGAAAGGATTTTGGAGAGAAAGAAAAGAGAAGGAAAGGAAGAGAAAAAGGAGGAGAAAAGTTCAAGATCAAAATCATCAAGAACATCATCAAATCTTCATCCAATCATCTACAAATCATCACCATCTTCATCTATTCAAGGTGGGTTCTAGTTAGATGCTTTTGTTTTAGTTTCTCTTAGATTCTAAGACTTAGGTTAGGATTGTAAGGAAATTGGATTAATTGCAAAATCTTGGGAATTAACGGTTAAAATGTGTTATAAACTGAGTAGTTTGAGTTATAGGAGTATAGAATCATTTATATTTGATTGTATGATGTTTGGATATGTTTTTGTGGGGTTTTGGAACCATGGGAGATCAGCTGTTACGCTGATGAAGTTTTTTAAAATTCCCAGATTCGCACTGCGAATCCCCCAGCGAAGGGGGAAATCGTGGGCTCGCTGGCAGCTCGCACTGCGAAGGCGAAGGCGAGTGTTCGCCAGTGGCTCGCCAGTGGTTCGCACTGCGAACCTTACGTTGTATTTGCTACTGACTTGGTTCGCCAACGTTCGCACTGTAAATGGTGCAGCGAACAAGTGTTGGCTAGGCGTTCGCGGGACGCTTCGCACTGCGAATGAAGTAGCGAGCATTCGCTGGCTTCTTCGGAATGCGAACATTGCAGAACATCCAATTTGTTTCTTGCATAAATTTTGACTCGGTTATCCGTTTTGTGTATTCTTGATACCGTTGTGAAGCTAGGAACGTATTCTAGCTGATGGTAGTGAGAAATATCTATTTATTGCCTGATTAAATGAATCGGAGGGAACCGTAATTTGGTATAAATTGTGGTATGTTGAATTTTGGTGTTCCATTATGTGATTGATGATTACATGCCTATGTTGTTATTGTTAAACAGGTTGGAATATGAATGCATGTTAAAATATGAATAGGTAGAGTGAGGAACATTACCGTAATGATATCGAAGTGTGTAAATGACATGGTGACAATGCTCGTGCAAAAGAGGACGAGGCTTGTGTCTAGTAATAATAACCGAATGATCTTGCGGTGTAGTTTCATGAGACTCGAGCACCTCCTCTGAAACGTATGCACAACTACTTGGCAGGTTTGATTCCCGCGTATAGTACGATTGGAGCCTACGGGTAAAGAGACTTGTGATGGTGTACGGGCCGTGAGAAGTGACGGATCACGGTGTACGGGCCGATGATCCCGAATCCAATTCGTATGCCAAGTAGATACACGGATCCATGACTCGAATCGTCTTCTAGACGTAGAAGCGGACGAGAATAGGGGATACCTTGGTACGGTTATTGATTTGTGAGATTCTGGAGTAACAGGCTCAGAACTTACTTTGGTACTTGTGTGAGTTAGCAGGCTCACGAGTGTGAATGTATTTATATCGTGTGTGTACTCAAAGTCACTTCCCTTCCCTTTGACTTGAGTTAGGCTTATTAGAACCTTGTAAAGCCGAGAGGACTATAAGATAGCGAACTCACTGAGATTTGACTTATCTCACCCCACTGTTGTTGTTTACATCACAGGTTCTGCAGGTTCGGCAAAGGGTAAGGACAAAGTGGGTTGACTTTTCCTTACGGATCGTGGATTTTGAGATGGCATGGCTTCCGCTATGGCGTTTTATTTTGAGATCATTGTATTGATCTAGTTCTTAGTGCTTTTGGGACATCTTATATATGTTATGCCATAGGCTTTAGACTTTGCATTTTGGGCATTTAATGTATGTACATATATATTTCAGTACCAAACGTATTATTCATGTATGATATATGCTTGATGTATGTATGTATATGTGGGAGTTACAATATTGCTGTTTTCACTATTCGTTTTTTCAGAAAATGGTAATCCTAAAATAACCCAAAATAAAAACAAGCATTTTTCAGAAAATACACTGCACACACTCTTTCATTCTCTCTGTCTTTGCTTAAAAAATGAATCATTACGTCATGCAGATCACTTATTTTAAACCCCATGGAAACGTACGATCCAATGCCTTCTCCTAACTTTAAATTTCTAGTATTTAAGGCTGAAGAAGAAGAGGACGAAGAAATTCCAGAAGAGATCTCCTGATTACTCAAGCAAGAGGAAAGGTCTATTGAGCCTCACAAAGAGCCGTTGGAAATGGTCAATTTGGGTGCAGAGGAAGAAAAGAAAGAAGTTAAGATTGGAGCACTGATTAGTCCAACTGTCAGAGAAGACTTGATAAAACTTCTCAAAGAGTTTCCAGATGTGTTTGCTTGGTCCTACCAGGACATGCCAGGGTTGGATACCGGCATCGTGGAACACCACTTACCGCTGAAATCAGAATGTCTGCCCGTAAAACAAAGACATAGAAGGACTCGTCCTGATATGGCCATCAAAATTAAAGAGGAAGTGCAGAAACAGATCGACGCAGGTTTCCTTGCCACCTCAGAATATCCTCAATGTTTGGCCAACATAGTGCCAGTTCTGAAAAAGGACGAAAAAGTCAGAATGTGTGTAGACTACAGGGATCTGAACAAAGCAAGTCCAAAGGATGACTTCCCCCTGCCGCACATTGACATGTTGGTAGACAGCACAACAAAATTCAAAGTCTTCTCCATCATAGATGGATTTTCGAGCTATAATCAAATGAAAATGGTGTCGGAAGATATGGATAAAACTTCATTCGTCACCCCATGGGGCACCTTTTGTTACAAGGTAAAGCCGTTCGGTTTGAAGAACGCCGGGGCAACCTATCAAAGGGCCATGACAACTTTGTTTCACGAGATGATGCACAAAGAGATTGAAGTGTACGTCGATGACATGATTGCCAAATCTAAAACAGAAGAAGAGCATGTGACACACCTATCAAAATTATTCGAGCGTTTGAGAAAATATAGACTTCACTTGAATCCCAATAAATGCACGTTCGGTGTCTGCTCGGGAAAACGTTTAGGATTCATCGTCAGCCAGAAAGGAATTGAGGTTGATCCTGACAAGATCAAGGCCATTCAAGAAATGCCTTCACCAAAGACTAAAAAATAGGTCAGAGGATTTCTGGGATGTCTGAATTACATCTCCAGATTCATATCCCTTATGACCGTGATATGCGCGCCAATCTTCAAACTACTCAGAAAGAATCAAAGTTGTGTATGGACAGAAGATTGCCAAAAAGATTTCGACAGTATCAAAGAATATCTATTGAATCCACCTATTATGTCTCCTTCAGTGGAGGGAAGACCACTGATCATCTACCTAACAGTCTTGGAAGACTCCATGGGTTGTGTAATTGGCCAACAAGACGAAACAAAAAGAAAAGAGTCTGCCATTTATTATTTAAGCAAGAAATTCACAGACTGTGAAACTCGGTACACTATGCTCGAGAAAACTTGCTGCGCTCTAGCTTGGGCAGCCAAACGTTTACGTCAGTACATGATTTGTCACACTACTTGGTTAATCTCCGAAAATGATCCGATCAAGTACGTCTTTGAAAAACGTACTCTCATGGGAAGGATCGCCCGTTGGCAGATGTTGTTATCAGAATACAACATCGAGTACCATGCTCAAAAAGCCGTCAAAGGAAGTATTTTAGCTGATCATTTGGATCATCAACCGATTGACGATCAGGAATTAGTCGGTTTGACTTCCCAGACGAATATGTCATGTACTTGAAAATGAAAGATTGCGATGAACCGCTACCCAGTGAAGGACAAAAACTAGGTTCCAAATGGGGGCTAATTTTTGACGGAGCTGTCAACACTTATGGAAATAGAATTGGAGCAAGCATAGTAACACCTCAGGGTACCCACATTCCTTTCACCGCTCGACTGACGTTCAAATGTACAAACAACGAGGCCGAATACGAAACTTGTATCATGGGTCTCGATGAAGCAATTGAGTTAAGAATAAAGAACTTGGATGTGTATGGAGACTTAGCCTTGGTTATCAATCCGATCAAAGGAGATTGGAACATATACCAATCAGGACTGATTCCTTACAAAGATTACGCGAGAAGGTTGTTACCATTCTTCAACAGAATTGAGTTTCATCATATCCCTCGTGAAGGAAATCACATGGCTGATGCACTAGCCACTCTCTCTTCCATGATTGCTGTAAATCATTGGAACGACGTACCTAAGATTGACATAATGCGCCTCGAAAGACCCGCCTACATCTTCGCGATTGAAGCAGTCATAGATTACACTTATAGTGATTCCAAACGACCGTATTCTTGACTTAGCGGATGAGCAGACGCGTCTTCAGGATGCTTTCCAGCTTGCTGATGATGTTCTATGACAGGGAGTACATGGAATATAAGACATCATAATAATGGGTTGATCAACAATTTATTGATATTTCCTATTTCATCACTGTAATGTGAGAAAGTTTAGTTTATCACAGTAGATTGATAGATTGCTAAATTGCAAAGAGAATTAGGTTATTAAAAAGTTGAATAAATTCTCTACCTCCTTTTTTCATTTGAGTGATGATACAAATTTTCCTGTCAAGTACATTTTGATGTTCTTCTATTGCAACAATACGAATTATCTATCTTTTTTACAGATACCTGGTCTTGTAAATGTAGATTTCGCTGATGTAAAAGCTGTGATGAAAGACTCTGGAACTGCAATGTTTGGAGTAGGTGTTTCCTCTGGTAAAAACTGTGCAGAAGAAGCTGCAGAACATGCTACTTTGGCACCTTTTAATTGGATCATCTATTCAATCAACTACTGGAATAATGTATAATATTATCAGAGGAAAAGACATAACTCTGCACGAATTGAATAGAGTGTCTCAGGTACTTCATCTTATCAACACTTGTTGAAAGAGAATCCTATCATTACTTTTGCACTAATGATCTGATTGGATTAGTTTATTTGAGCTTATCAATTGATATAAACATTCGCGAAACTGTTTTGGAGAGTTTATGGAAACAACTTTTGACATGTTCATAAGCGCTATTTTTTCAGTTCATTTCCATAAACTTTTTAGAATAGCTTTTGGTTAAGTACATATGTTGTTGTAGTTCTATTTGGTTAAATTCCTTTAAAATTTCTTATATGGACACATAGATATTGATCCATTTTTATGCATATTGTTTTCCTTTTTTGGTTTGGTTGTAGCGAATGTATCCGGTGAATAACCCTTTCATAAAGACAATATCAGAGACATTCGATTCCGTGCTAAAGGAAAATTGTTCGTATCAGCCGGTGATGATAAATTCGGCCTTGTTTAGGTTGTGGTTCTTAGCCAAACTTCCCATGATAAGAAACTAACACCAATTCCACTTCTTTCTCATTATTGTAGTATCATAGTAATTATGTTTAATTAATTCCTTGATTAATTCTCAAGTCAGGTATTTGCCGAGTGAATTGTTAACTTTTTTTCTTTTCAAAAACAATTTGGCAGGACGTTGTTGCTGCAATGCAAATATTTAACTCCTTGAACTCTTGAATTAGGTTCTAGGGTAGTGAACTCTTGAATTATCTTTGGTTCAAGTCTCACTGCAATTATACGCAAACAGTTTCAAGAAATTAGTTAAAGAAGCTTTATTCTATTTGCTAATCATGCCAAGTTTGAAATTATAAGTCATACATATTAGGAAACATTTCTAGGCCTAATAATTTTGTGATCAATGACAGAATATATTTACAGTTTATAAAGTACTAATGCCATGATGTTCTTGTCCTATCCTATGCAATGTAATTAAGAAAAAAAAATAAGAAATCGAAGATTAGTTTTCTAAGGTTACGTACCATGCTCTCGGACGTCATGTGCAAAGCCATCACCCTTTCCCCAAAATATGTTCATCTTGGTCGAAAGAAGTATTCATGAAATATAGTTTTATTTTCTTAGTATAGGTGTGTTGGTGTTCATACCTTGCTTTGATTTTGTGATGGATTTGTTTTATAACAGGTACCAAAGATAACAGACACCGTAAAAGGGGTATTTTTTTTCTTTTGACAGTGAAATCTTGAATTGATGGTACAAGCCTTGTTTATATTCTTGACAATGAACTTAAAGAAGAGGTACGTGCTCACAGATCTCAAATCAATGTCGTTTACAAAGCATGAAAGATTATCTCTTATGTGGTGATTTTATTTGTAGCTGCTGATTCCAGCTCTTTGAACTTTCACAAAGATGCTCTGTTCTTCTATGTTGTCGAGTGGCTCCCTTACAAAAGGCTGGAATTGTGTCGTTCGTGAAGAAAAGGACAGCTGACATGACTATAGCTATTACCTATTGGAGATGGTATATCTTTTGTTAACTTGTTTCAGATTCTCATTTCTAGAGAACAAAACACGTGACATGAAAGCTCAAAAAATTATTTAAATGTTTTTCGAATATTTTGCAATGGTTGGCTTAATCATCCTAGGGACTGTCTTGGTTGGTTTTGTTTTTATCAGGCTGTGAAGCTTTTGTTTCCTTTTGAGTTGTGTGTAGGGGAGCATTTGTTTTAGGCTTGGTGTTGCGGTGAAAATTGAATAACAAGCTATTAATTAGCTTGCATCGCATTTTTCTTTTACAACCGACTTTGATTTATCTAAAGGAAAGGTTCAAGATCGTTAAAAAAACCTAAAGGGGGGAGATCTAAGGTTCGGGGGTTGGTTACGCCTAGGGAAGGTATTAGCACCCTAAACATCTGTAGTACTCTACGGGAACCTCTTGTTTTAACTTGTCGTATCTTACTCGCTTGCTAATGGTACTATGCTAAAGGTTGAAAACCCTAGGAGTTTGTTTCTAAGTATACTCGACAAAGCATCGCACTTTGCGCCTACGTATCCTTACGGGAGTGGAATCAGAGTATCCGTAGTTCACCGATCTAAGGGTGAAGGATAAGAACCATTGACTATGGCCAAAGTTCCAAGGGGAAAATGAGTATGAGCTCATTTTAGAGTTCACGATAACTCTCTAAATCTATGTTATAGGGGAAAGTGAGTTCTCATGATGATGAGAATCACATGGAGTGTAAGAACTCCAACCTACTTCTAAGTTATGATTTCATTGGCTCATGATAGCCAAGAAAAAAAAGGGTAATCCTAGAAGGATAAGGTAAAGGTTGTTTAGTGATTTCAAGAGTCAATTTAAGGTGTTCTCCCTTTGGAATGGGGGGAAAGATAACAGTTGTAAAGATATTAAAAGATAACAAGATATAATGCAAATACGATGATGCAATAATACATGAATAAGATGAGATGAAATAAAATAGAAATAGTCTCGTCTTAATCATGATTTAATAGAGAAATCGATAATCAATGATTCTTGACTTTCATCGACTAAATAGTAAAGAAACTGAAATTAAAAAAAAAAGTGGTCTCATGTTGATCAAAGTTTTGTCAACTCAATGAAATCAACCAAACCATGAGGTTTGTTATGTCATCGACCAAAATAAAGAAAGTGGAATCGAAATGAAAAATAGAATCGATCTCGTCTAAATTAAGAATTAATCGAGAAATCGATAATCTTATATTTGACTTTCATTGACCAACAAAAATAAATAAAAAGTAGCCTCACATTTATCAAGACTTTATTGATTTGAAATGATCAAAGTCAAGATTTGTGTAACGTCATCGGCCTAAATAAAGATTAAGAAATAAAAATAAGGTTGATCTCATCTTAATCAAGATTTAAATCGGTAAATCGATAATCTTGACATTTGACTTTCATCGACCAAAATAGAATCGGAATAAAAATCAAGTTGGTCTCGTTTAAATCAAGATTTAATCGACAAATCGATAATCTTAGATTTTTAACTTTCATCGACCAAAATAGAATCGGAATAAAAATCAATTTGGTCTCGTTTAAATCAAGATTTAATCGACAAATCGATAATCTTAGATTTTTAACTTTCATCGACCAAAATAGAATCGGAATAAAAAGTGGCCTTCTACAAATCTAGACTTTTAGTGATTTTGAGATAATCAACAAATTCAAAATTTATATGATATCATTGGCCAAAATAATATAGAAAATGAAATGCAATGAACCACTAAGTTAAGTGGAGTAACATGAATAAAATTAGTGAAAAAACACAGAAAGACTAATGATTAAAAACTCAAAAACACTTGTTAAAGAAAAGTTAATGAAATGAAAATAATTTTTTTTTTTTAAGAAAAGAAGAGGAGGGAGGCGCTGGATTTGAATAGGAGTATGAACTGATTTAAACCAAAATGGACCTAAGCCCAAGTTTACTAGAGACAGAAATTAAAATGAAAGAAAAAAAAAACTAGAAGGAATGAGAATCAGTATCACAATGCCGCCTCCCCTTTTAAAACATGTTCAAAGGTTACCCTAAAAACAAAGTCAGATTTTTTTCATTTCCTTTTAAAACAAAGAACAAGAGCAGTATAGTTAAACAACAACAACAGTAGCGATTTCCTCAAGGAAGCAGAGTGAATGATGAAGATCAAAATGAACGTCTCAAACTCCTCGCAATTCCGTTTCCAATCTTTTTACGCGAACGGAACTCTCCCTCACTCGAATAGGTTTCGATCTTCTCCTCTTGCTTCGATTTGCTCGCGATTGGGTTCGGTCACGATTTCAGGTTTGTTTGGTCTCATATCCAAATGAACCTGTCTCTCTCCGTCTCTCCGGTGTGCTTGTTTGAGGTGGGTGTCGTGGTTTTGAATAGGTTTGGTGTCAGGTTGTTACGCAGCGGAAGGAGTCGTTAAAAGGTTGAACGTGGTGGTTTGTTGAGTTTGGAAGGGAGTTATTGTGAGCTGTTTTCTGGTTTAGAGTGGTGGCGTGTGAAACAGGGATAGCTGGGATAGAAGAACGAGAGTGGTAATGCGTTGTTATGAGAAACGAATTCTTGAAGGGTATGTAGAAAAGCAGAGTATGTCACAATAAACCAACACTAGGCCTGGCTCATGCCCCACTCTAAAGGTCTTCCCTGTACAAACTCAAAACCACAGTGCAATCATAGTAATGGAAAGGAAACTCCATGGGCACAATTATGAAGAACCAATGCTGACAAGGTATGTATTAGCCTACTATGTTGAAGGATTAACATAGTACAACTGAGATCAACACAAACATTATAGCACCGTTCAATTAACGGTAACACAGATTTAGTACAAACATGGAATATGGAAATCCGTAAGGTACACCAATTATGGATCTAACTTGAACAAACTTTGATACATGGACGGTTAACTGTAATGAGATTGAATATTCAATCTCTATCATCTATTATGGATCTAACTTGAACAAAACTTTGATACATGGAAGAACGAGAGTGGTAATGCGTTGTTATGAGAAACGAATTCTTGAAGGGTATGTAGAAAAGCAGAGTATGTCACAATAAACCAACACTAGACCTGGCTCATGCCCCACTCTAAAGGTCTTCCTTGTACAAACTCAAAACCACAGTGCAATCATAGTAATGGAAAGGAAACTCCATGGGCACAATTATGAAGAACCAATCCTGACAAGGTATGTATTGGCCTACTATGTTGAAGGATTGACATAGTACAATTGAGATCAACACAAACATTATAGTACCGTTCAGTTAACGGTAACACAGATTTAGTACAAACATGGAATATGGCAATCCGTAAGGTGCACCAATTATGGATCTAACTTGAATAAACTTTGATACATGGACGGTTAACTGTAATGAGATTGAATATTCAATCTCTATCATCTATTATGGATCTAACTTGAACAAACTTTGATACATGGACGGTTAACTGTAATGAGATTGAATATTCAATCTCTATCATCTATTATGGATCTAACTTGAACAAACTTCGATATTGTGCAAGATTGAATATTATAGGAAATTTTTATGGGGGAAAATAAACATTTAGCTACACCAATTATGGATCTAACTTGAACAAACTTTGATACATGGACGGTACAAATCTGTGTGATACAACTACAAATCTAGGTTTCCTTTCTGTAAAACCACAAGGGAGGATTTTCTTTCGCTTTATTTTGTATTCTTGCTTGACTTTTAGTCAGTTATAAACATAGTTAAAATATGATTAGTATCTATAAATCATTAGCATCAAATTATCAAGATAAATAAGACTAGTACTAACTAGGAATTTCTCAGAACAACGACCCTTTGCAAAATTTTTCCAAACCTTCTTCGAGAGAAAACTATACCTCACCCATGGACGCTCAAGACCAATCTTAGGATTCCTAATGTAGTCACGCGTGAGTCGTGAGTTAAAACTCCTCCAACACGTACCAACATGAGTTAATCACTTTTTTTAAGTGTTTATCACCATCCGTAAACTCAAAGGTCAACTGCTTTTAAATCAATAAGAATGTATTAGAAATCATAGAAAGTCATATCGAAATGATGAAAATTAAAACTAATACCTCAGCTGGCGCTTGTTTCCAATCATCTACCTATATATTAACTTTGCTACGTCCAAGGAACGCAACATTACTATTAAAAAGAGAAGAGTATTCACCATCAACTACTCTATTATACGAATCAAACGCGATAGGAAATTTGATACCAGATTTGTGGACTTTTGTTACTTTGGTAAGCATAGTGGCACCTCTTTGTGATCTTTTCTTTTTGATCTGAGTATCACTTGTCATAGTTTCCTTGCCACTAGATGAAGAATACGACGAAGTAGACATCTATTTTCAAAAATAATAACAACCTCAACAAGAACAACAACAAACTCTTTCATCTATTATCATCACTATGCCACGGAAGGGAAAAGACAACGCTTTTTTTGGCTTTTAACAGCGCTTAAAAGCGCTGCATAAGGTGGCGCTGCTATAGGTAAAGACAGCGCTTTTGTTTTATGCAAAAGCGCTGCCTTATATAGGCCTTTAGCAGCGCTTTTTCTGGAAAAACACTTTCTAAAGTGGGCCTTTAGCAGCGTTTTTCTGGAAATGCGCTGTCTAAAGTGGGCCTTTAGCAACGCTTTTTTTGGCCTTTTATGCTTTCTATTGGCATCTTTAGGCAGCACTTTTTCAGGAAAAAGCGCTTTCTATTGTCCCCCTTTAGACAGCTCTTTTTAAAGCGCTGTCTAATGTATTTTTTATTTCACTTTAAGGCAGCGCTTTTAATGGAAAGCGCTTTCTATTGTGAACTATAGGCAGCGCTTTTGTTGAAAAGCGCTGTCTTTTCTTCACGTAAATTGTGCTTTTTAAAAGCACTTTTTTAAAAATCAGAATTTAGGTAGCATTTTTTATTTAAACCATTGAGCCTTTATTTCAACAAACAAGCTTTTATTCAAACATAGGCATTATATACCATTATAATCAAAAATATATACACCATTATAATTCAACACATAAACCATTTGATATAAATCAACACAACAACTTTCATACCTTATATGATTCTTTTCTCAATAAATATTCACACAATTCCTCCTTGATTTCTTCCAATTTATCTTTCGAGTAATAAGCACACTTGTATTCATCAAAGTACTACATAATAAAACATAATATGCATGATTTAGTTAAAAGTAATAAATTATATGAAATATTCGATAAATATTAAAATAAATCCTAAGTTAAAAATCCATACCATGATTGGAATCTCTATTTGATCCAAATGAACGATTTCTCTCATAAACCTCAAAACGTAATAACCGCAATCTATACTTGTATTGCTCTAACAAAATAAAAACAAATAAGAATATATAGTTGTCTTGTTTTATCAAGTACCATCACTATTATAAGCAAAATTGTGAAAATTAATATACCTCCACTCTGATCCATGTAATGTTGTTTGCTTTAGACCGTGATACTCGAGCTTCTCTTTGTGATCGGATTAATAGCAAACAACAAACCAGTGACCGCTGTAAAAAAAACAAAAGTTTAGATGGAAATTTTCTACGCAAAAGATACAAATATTAGAATGAAATTACAATGAAAATCTAACCCGTTGCCAGTATTATACGAGCAGAAGACACGAAATAGAATCTGTTTGACAATTAATTCTCGCGCATCAATTTGTCATACAAGAACCTTAAATAAAAACATAATAAACATTAGACTATTTTCATTGAAATGAGTAAATAAATTGTTCAACTTATTAAATAATAGACACGAAATAGTACCTTTTGCACTAACGTCTCTTTCTTTTCTTGGTTGGAATATGTTCTACTCATCTCTTAACAACACAGACGGTTGGATTGATCCATATACCCTCATTATGATCATTTCTAATATATGATTCATTTGCTATAATATTCTCATCTTGATCATTTCTAGTAAACGATTCAATCTCAACATCAATATCACCTTGATCTCCAATGTTTTCATCAATTACTTTGTTAGATAAAAGCACTATAGACCATTTCGTACTTGTTGGATCAGTGACATAGAACACTTGTTTAGCTTGAGAGGCTAGAATAAAAGACTCATCTTTGTACCCCACCCTATTAAGATCCACTTGCAAAAATCCTGACTTATCCATTCGTATGCCATTATTATTTTCAACCCACTTGAAACCAAATATAGGAATCTGAAACTTCTCATAATCAAACACCTAAATGCGCTCGATAACCCCAAAATATGACAGATTTGCAAATTTGGGGTTTAAGTCCTTCACACTTGAAATGTGCATTGCTTCAGCTACCATGGTGACACCACTATTTTGCATAGTACTTTTATCATCTTGTTCTTTGGTATAAAATGTATAAAACGCAACCAAACTTGGACCATATGCTAAACATCACAACCTTTCTGTTATTGAAGTGGGATCTGAATAATACTTTGAATAAATATGATCCTCAAACCAAGGTATAAAACTTCGATTGTGCTCTCGTACTATCCAATTTTCATTTCTATTCGGATTTAAATCTCGGAGAACATCCTTGTGCATTTCAACATACGGCTCAACCTCGTTCTCATTGTGCAGAACATACAAATGCACTTGATCCCGTTCGACCCTTGATAATGTCACAACTTTTTTCCAATTAACTTTTTTACTTCTTTTTTTTCGACAATATGAGATTTGGGGAGTCCAATTGATTGAACATTGAACAGATATTCAGAACTGTTAGTTCCTGGATTGGCTGGAATTTTGGTAAAACAAAGTATATTCAATGTTGATGTCAAGGTGCTGATGTTGCAACATTGAAGTCTTAACACTGGGCTGTGTTAAGTAGTTTAGTGCTGAAGTTGGATGTCACACAGGTGATGTTATAACATCAGACCTGCAGAATTAACAACAGGATATGTTATTAGGGCACGCGTATTAGCTGGAATTGTGGAGAGTGGTTGACTCATTGGATGAGAATATCTTGGGATAGATATTTTCTGTTACATGGGAGATTTGATTGCAGGTCTGTTGGAGAATTAAAAGGTTGAAGATTTAAAAAGGTTTTGGGGATAAAATCTGTTTTGAAGATTCAGTTTTAATTAACAAATCTGATCAAATATTGTGACAAGTCCAAGCCCAATTCAGGAGCTATATAAAGCGCACAAGACCAAAGGAAAAAGTACAGAAAACATTCAGAAGATCAAGAGCAGGAGGCTTAGTGTCTAGAGTTTGTTTAAAGTGCTTGTATTTACACTATTCTAGGTTTTGAATAGGTGTTGAGTTTCTATCCTCTCTAGAAGCTGTGAAGCAATAGAGAGTGGTTGATTGATCAAAGCTGTGAAGTAAGATCAAGGGTACTCAAAGTGGTTTCTTTGAGTGTTTGTAAGGGATTGAGTGGTGTTCTCATACCTAAGTGGTTTCTTAGGTAGGAAGTCATTAGTAGAGTATAAGTTTAGGAGATTGTCAACGGGTTGTTGAGTCTGTAAATTATATCTACAAGTAGTGAATTCCATCCCTGGCTTGGTAGCCCCCAGAGTAGGTTGGTTGTAACCGAACTGGGTCAACAATTCTTGGTGTTATTTTACTGTTATTGTTGTCCATTGTGCAGAGTGTGTTGTTGTGACATCACACCTTAACATCACACGTCTGATACCAGAATTTCAATTGGTATCAGAGCAGACATCCTGTCTGTCTCTGGGTGAGATCTAGGGAAGTTACTTTCTGGTGAAAAGATGGACAAAGAAGTTGGAGGATTCATCAACAGACCCCCCATTTTGGATGGATCCAATTATGACTATTGGAAGCCAAGGATGACCACCTTCTTAAAATCCTTGGACAGTAGGGCTTGGAAGGCTGTTATTAAAGAGTGGAAAGCACCTGTCATGTGTGAGAAGGATGATGCTGGCAAAGATAAAGAAGGCACCTCTAAGCTAAAGCATGAAGAAGAATGGACCAAGGAGGAAGATGAGCTTGCCCTTGGAAATTCCAAAGCTCTAAATGCCATCTTCAATGGAGTGGATAAGAATATCTTCAGGTTAATCAATACCTGTGAAGTTGCTAAAGAAGCGTGAGATATCTTGAAGGCTACTCATGAGGGAACATCTAGAGTCAAGATGTCACGACTTCATATTTTAACATCAAAATTTGAAAGCCTGAAGATGAAGGATGATGAGACCATTCATGACTTCCACATGAATGTTCTGGAACTGGCTAATGCATCCAGTGCTCTTGGTGAGAAGGTGTCAGAGGAAAAGCTCGTAAGGAAGATCCTTAGATCCTTACCTAAGAGGTACAAGATGAAAGTGACTGCCATTGAAGAAGCTCAAGACATCAGCAAGATGAGAGTAGATAAGCTCATTGGATCTCTTCAGACTTTTGAACTTGGTTTAAATGAAGAAGAATCAGAAAAGAAACCCAAGGGTATTGCCTTGGTCTCCACTCCTGCAGAAGATAAGGAAGTCAAAGATTCTCAGGAAGATTTGTCACACGCCATTGCAATGTTGGGAAGGCAGTTCAACAAAGTGTTAAAAAGATGGAACAATAACTACAAGCTTAGTGTCAAGAACAGTTCCTCTGACACCACCAATCCAAAAGAGAAAGATGAAGAGAAGACTGCTCAGGATAGAGGTGTTCAGTGCTTTGAATGTGAAGGGTATGGACATGTCAAGAAAGAATGTCCCACATTCTTGATGAAGCAGAAGAAGGCCATGTCAGTTTCCTGGTCTGAATCTGATAGTGAAAGTGATGGTGAGTCAGCAAAGCATGCTAGAGCCTTAACAGGAACTGTTGTGTCTGATGATGGTAGTGATGAAGAAATAACTTATGAGGAGCTAGCTTCTACTTATCGAGAGCTGTGTTTGAAAAGTGCTGAGATTTGTCAAGAAAACAAGTATCATAAGTAACAGATTGCTCAGCTTGAAAATGAAAAAGCTGATCGGGAAAACGAAGTTGTGCTAGTTAAGTCCCAACTGGATCAGATGACTAAATTCATTAGGATAATGAATAGTGGTACTGCTGATCTTGATAAAATTCTTCAGTTAGAGAAATCTGCTGGAGATAAATCAGGCATAGGATATGTGGCTAGCACTTCAGGAACAAAAAGGGAGATGTCTCAACCGTTGTCTCAACATCAACCTATGAAACAGGGTCCTTCCCCAAAGAAGGTTGTTCAGCTCCTGAATACTGAGAAGAAGAATGTCCCTCATCAGAGGAAGATACAGCCCCAAGGAGCTAGTTAGTATATGCCTCCCCAATATCACCAGAATATACAAGCTGTCAAGTTCAAGCAGAACATGTCTCAGCAGAGGTATCAACATCAGGAAAAATGGTATGGTTATGCTTACAACAATGTTGTGACTTATGGAAGAAGGAAACCTCATCACCATAGAAGACAACCTAAGAGACAGCATCATCAATACAGCAGAAGATAATTCAACTATGGAATAAGGAGACAACAGTATGGGTGGCAGCCACAGAATTATCAAAGTGGGAGAAGATTTAACCACTTTAGAAACGGCAGAGTCAGATGCTTCTATTGTGGCAGGATTGGTCATATGCAGTCCTCGTGCTTCAAGCTTCAAGGATATCCTAATTCTGCACATCAACCCAAACAGCAAGAGGTTAGGCCTAAGGTGATGAAGAAATGGATACCTAAAGTTACCAGCTTGATAGCTCACACGTCCTTGAGGGTTTCTACCAAAGATGACTGGTATTTTGACAGTGGGTGTTCAAGACACATGACTGGAGTAAAGAATCTGCTTGTTGATGTGAAACCTCAGTCTTCTGGCTATGTTACATTTGGTGATGGGATCAAAGGAGAGATAAAGGGAATTGGAAGACTAAACTGTGACAGTACTCCCAAGCTGGAGAATGTTCTTCTTGTTAAAGGACTAGCAGCTAATTTGATTAGTATTAGTCAACTTTGTGATCAAGGATTCAAAGTAGACTTCACAAAGTCCAAATGTAATGTGAAAGATGACAAAGGAGAAGTCATTATGAAGGGAGCTAGATCTAAGGACAATTGTTATCTTTGGGTGCCGCAAAATTCAAATTCCTCCACGTGTGTGCTTGCTAAAGAAGATGATGTCAAAATCTGGCATCAGAAGCGGGGACATCTTCACCTAAAGGGAATGAAGAGAATTATCTCCTCAGAAGCAGTCAGAGGGATTCCCAAACTTAGTATTGAGGAAGGAAAGGTGTGTGGAGACTGTCAAAAAGGAAAGTAGACAAAGATGTCTCATCTGAAGCTTCAACATGACACCACCTCCAAGGTATTGGAACTCCTTCATATGGATTTGATGGGACCTATGCAGGTCGAAAGTCTGGGTGGAAAGAAATATGCTTATGTAGTTGTGGATGACTACTCAAGATACACCTGGGTGAATTTCATCAAAGACAAATCTGAGGTGTTTGATGTCTTTAAAGAGCTCTGTCATAAACTCCAAAGAGAAAAGGAGAGTAAGGTCATCAGAAGTAGAAGTGATCATGGAAGAGAGTTTGAAAATAGTAAGTTTGAAGAATTTTGCTCATCTGAAGGTATAAGTCATGAGTTTTCATCTCCTATCACCCCTCAGCAAAATGGAGTTGTTGAGAGGAAGAACATAACTATAAAAGAGTCGGCTAGAGCAATGATTCATGCCAAGAAACTACCTTATCACTTCTGGGCCGAAGCCATGAACACTGCCTGCTACATTCACAACAGAGTTACCCTAAGAAGAGGCACTTCATCCACTCTATATGAACTATGGAAGGGAAGAAAACCTAATGTTAAGTACTTCCATGTGTTTGGTAGTAAATGTTACATTCTAGCAGATAGAGAGCAGAGAAGGAAATTAGATTCCAAAAGCGATGAAGGGATATTTTTGGGGTACTCCATCAACAACAGAGCTTATCGGGTCTTCAACTCCAGGACCAAAGTGATGATGGAGTCAATAAATGTTGTGATTGATGATGAGGAAAAGCATGAAGTTGAGGATGTCATAGAAGATGTTGGAACATTAACTGATGAGGTAGCTGTTGAAGTTGAAGAAAGAAATCCATCCCCAAGTACTGCTGACACTGAGCCTGAGCAACCTCAGAAGGATCCTTCTATCAGGATTCAGAAGGATCATCCTAAGGAGCTGATCATAGGTGATCCAAATTCTGGAGTAAGAACTAGGTCCAGAGAAATCATAGCTAGCTCGTGCTTCGTATCCAAAATTGAGCCAAAAAATGTCAAGGAAGCTCTGACAGATGAATTTTGGATACATGCTATGCAAGAAGAACTGGAGCAGTTCAAGAGAAATGAAGTCTGGGATCTTGTGCCAAGACCAGAAGGGGTGAATCTTATTGGAACAAAGTGGATCTACAAAAACAAGTCAGACGAGCTTGGAGTGGTTACAAGAAACAAAGCGAGACTTGTTGCACAAGGTTATACTCAAGTGGAGGGAATCGACTTTGATGAGACGTTTGCTCCAGTGGCGAGACTAGAATCCATCAGACTACTTTTGGGTATGGCTTGTAACCTAAGATTCAAGCTGTTCCAAATGGATGTGAAGAGTGCCTTTCTAAATGGCTAACTGAATGAAGAAGTCTATGTAGATCAACCTAAAGGATTCACAGATCCAAACTTCCCCAATCATGTGTTCAAACTGAGGAAGGCACTGTATGTCTTAAAACAAGCTCCAAGGGCCTGGTATGAGCGGTTGACAGAATCTTAGTAGCAAATGGGTATAGAAAAGGAGGCATTGACAAAACCTTGTTTGTCAAGGAAGAAGGAGGAAAATTAATGGTAGCCCAAATTTATGTGGATGACATTGTATTTGGGGGGATGTCAGATGCTATGGTAAAACAGTTTGTCCAACAAATGCAATCAGAATTTGAAATGAGTTTGGTTGGAGAACTTAGCTACTTCCTTGGGTTGCAAGTCAGACAAATGGAGGATTCTATCTTTATTTCTCAAAGCAAATATGCTAAGAGCATAGTAAAGAAGTTTGGCCTAGATAAAGCCAATCACAAAAGGACACCTGCTCCCACCCATTTGAAGCTATCCAAGGATGAGAATGGAGTGAGTGTGGATCACAGTTTGTACAGAAGTATGATTGGGAGTTTACTATATCTCACAGTAAGCAGACCTGATATTTCCTTTGCTGTTGGAGTGTGTGCTAGATATCAGTCTGATCCTAAGGTAAGTCACTCGAATCAAGTGAAGAGGATTCTGAAATATGTAAATGGCACAAGTGACTATGGAATGTTATATAGCCATGATTCTAGGACAGTTTTAAAAGAATACTGTGATGCTGATTGGGCTGGAAGTGCAGATGATAGAAAACGCACTTCAGGAGGGTGTTTCTTTCTAGGGAACAATCTGATTTCCTGGTTCAGCAAGAAGCAGAATTGTGTATCTCTCTCAACTGCTGAAGCGGAGTATATAGCAGCAGAAAGTAGTTGCTCTCAGTTGGTATGGATGAAGCAGATGTTGAGTGAATACAATGTTAAACAAGATGTTATGACTTTGTACTGCGATAATCTGAGTGCAATTAATATATCTAAAAATCCTATACAGCACAGTAGGACAAAGCACATAGACATAAGGCATCATTTCATAAGGGATCTGGTAGAAGAAAAAGTTGTTACCTTGGAACATGTTGCCACAGAGAACCAGCTGGCTGACATATTCACTAAAGCCTTGGATGCAAACCAATTTGAAAGGTTAAGAAGCAAATTGGGAATCTGCATTTATGAAGACTGAATCTGCTAGAGGGGTTGTGGGCAGTTGGGGTGGTTCTGAAATTGTGTAGTCAACTGCCAGGTGAAGTTTACCTAATTGTGGCTAAAAAGGGGGAGATAATAGCCAAAATAGTCAAGAGTTTTATTGCCATATGCTTCTAATGTGATGCAGAGATTGAGGGGGAGTTTTGAGTTTTGAAGATATCATGACATGTGAAGAGTGCAGCCATGCAGATAAATTGCTGCACATTATGAGCTACTGAACTGCTGTGACGCTGGTTCATGTTTTAGAGGGGGAGCACCAATTGGCTGTTGTCAATAATGAAGATGGTGCTGCAGCAGATCAAGTGATGAAGACTATGAAAATTGTCAAACTGCTGCTGATTGAGAGTTTCAAATTTCTGAAGATTATTCCGCTGCTGAAATCTCTGAAGGTGCAGAGTGCAAAAGTTGTTTGCAAAGTGCAGAGATTGTTTTAGCCAAAATTAGCCAAAGGGGGAGATTGTTAGTTCCTGGATTGGCTGGAATTTTGGTAAAACAAAGTATATTCAATGTTGATGTCAAGGTGCAGATGTTGCAACATTGAAGTCTTAACACTGGGCTGTATTAAGTAGTTTAGTGCTGAAGTTGGATGTCACACAGGTGATGTTGTAACATCAGACCTGCAGAATTAACAACAGCAGGATATGTTATTAGGGCACGCGTATTAGCTGGAATTGTGGAGAGTGGTTGACTCATTGGATGAGAATATCTTGGGATATATATTTTCTGTTACATGGGAGATTTGATTGCAGGTCTGTTGGAGAATTAAAAGGTTGAAGATTTAAAAAGATTTTGGGGATAAAATCTGTTTTGAAGATTCAGTTTTAATTAACAAATCTGATCAAATATTGTGACAAGTCCAAGCCCAATTCAGGAGCTATATAAAGCGCACAAGACCAAAGGAAAAAGTACAGAAAACATTCAGAAGATCAAGAGCAGGAGGCTTAGTGTCTAGAGTTTGTTTAAAGTGCTTGTATTTACACTATTCTAGGGTTTGAATAGGTGTTGAGTTTCTGTCCTCTCTAGAAGCTGTGAAGCAATAGAGAGTGGTTGATTGATCAAAGCTGTGAAGTAAGATCAAGGGTACTCAAAGTGGTTTCTTTGAGTGTTTGTAAGGGATTGAGTGGTGTTCTCATACCTAAGTGGTTTCTTAGGTAGGAAGTCATTAGTAGAGTATAAGTTTAGGAGATTGTCAACGGGTTGTTGAGTCTGTAAATTATATCTACAAGTAGTGAATTCCATCCTTGGCTTGGTAGCCCCCAGAGTAGGTTGGTTGTAACCGAACTGGGTCAACAATTCTTGGTGTTATTTTACTGTTATTGCTATCCATTGTGCAGAGTGTGTTGTTGTGACATCACACCTTAACATCACACGTCTGATACCAGAATTTCAAGAACAAAACTCAATCGCTTCTTCAACAATGTATCATTCAGCAAGACAACCCTCGGGTCGACTTCGGTTTTTCACATACCCTTTTAATATTTTCATATAACGTTCAGCAGGGTACATCCATCTCATATAAGCTGGTCCACATAATTGTGTCTCTTTCACAAGATGTACAACTAGATGTACCATTATGTCAAAAAACGAGGGAGGAAAATACATTTCAAGCTCACACAAAGTAATAACTATTTCTTTTTGCAATGTTGGTAAGATCGTAGGATCGATCACCTTACTGCAAATTGACTTGAAGAAAGAACACAATTTAGTTATTGCGCTTCTTACTTTTTTTGGCAGAATAAAACTTATACCTATTGGTAGAAAATGTTCCATTATAACATGGCAATCATGCGTCTTTAAACTCTTTAACTTGAGGTCTTTCATAGACACAAGTCTTCTAATATCTGAAGAGTATCCTTCTGGAACTTTAACTTCACTTAGAAAGTTACACAATACGTTTTTCTCCTTTCTAGATAGAGTATAGGCAGCAGGTGGTAGATATGTTCGACTTCCTTTCTTCAAGGGTCCTAATTCAGTTCTTATCCCCATCGCTATCAAGTCCTTTCTTGCTTTAAGGCCATCCTTAGAATTTCCTTGTATATTAAGTAACGTACCAATAACATTGTCAAATACATTTTTTTCAATATGCATAACATCGAGAAAATGTCTTACATACAATGACTTCCAATATGGAAATTAAAAAAAAATTGACCTCTTCTTCCACCCACTCTTAACAAGCGTACGTGCAAAAGGCTTGCCAAACTGAATACTCACATCTTTCACCTTTTCAAAAATTTGATCACCTGTCAATATAGGTGGAGCTCTACCTTGTTCTAGGGCTCCATTGAAGGCTTTTCTCCACCCACGGTAATGATGATTAGAATTTAAGAATCTACGATGATCGAGAAAGACATTCTTCTGACCAAACTTTAATCGCGTCCAATCTGTTTTATCTTCACAAATAGGACACGCACATTGACCTTTTATGCTATACCCTGATAGATTTTCGTATGCTGGAAAATCATTAATTGTGCCAAACAACATCGCCCTCAAGTTGAAACTTTCTTTCCTATATCCATCATAAACCTCCACACCGTTCTCCCACAAAGTCTTTAAATCTTCGATTAAGGCTGAAAGTATACGTCTATGTCATTCCCAGGTTGTTTAGGCCCAGAAATTAACATAGATAACATCATGTACTTACGCTTCATACATAGCCATTGAGGTAGGTTATAAATCATAATAATCACAGGCCATGTGCTATGTGAGATACTTTGAAGACCGTGTGGGTTCATTCCATCAGTAGATAATGCCAAGCGAAGGTTTCTTGCTTCTTTTCCAAATTCAGGATAATCATCATCAAGTTTCATCCACTGTGGTGAATCTTCCGGATGTCGAAACTTTCCATCAATAATTCTTTCATCTGCATGCCAAGTCAAGTGTCTTGCATCGGTTTCACTACGAAACATGCGTCTAAATCTCGGAATTATAGGAAAATACCATAAGACTTTTGCTGGAGACAACTTTTTCTTATATCGAGATACACCGCATTTAGGACACTCATTTAACGATGCATACTCATTTCGAAACAAAACGCAATCGTTTGGACAGGTATGTATCTTATCATAGCTCATGCCAATAGAGCACAACATCTTTTTGGCCTCATATGTTCGATTGGGAAGAACATTATCCTCTGGAAGCATATCTTTCATAAGGGCTAATAACTCTGTGAAACTTTTATCCGACCATCCATTGCCCGCCTTTACATTGTACAACTTTAATACCGCAGACAATCTTGTGAATTTAGTGCAACCATTATACAATGTTTTCTCTGCATCGCTTACCAACCTCTCAAACATTTTGGAACAATCCTTAAGATCTTCTTTAAGTGCTTATGCAATCTCTTCGACTCGATCACAATCGTATGTATCTGTGCAATTGTCGTTTGAAGCATAGGTCGTATTATCCTCCAATTCAACACTCCCGTTACTTTTCTCACCATGCAAATTCCAACATGTATAACTTTGATCAATTCTATGCCTCATTAAATGCGATGCCAACTGAACCGCGTCAACCCGACTCCCATAACAACAATCCAAGCAAGGACATGTCATTCGACTGGGGTCTTTGGCATGCGCAACAGCAAACTTAACGAATTCTGATACCCCATTCTCGTACTCTTTCGACAATCGCCTTGAAGACATTCATTTCTTATCCATGGTTTTACTAATTAAGCTAAACAAAAACAAAATAAAAACTATTTACCTGTAAGGAAGTCAACAGGTTCTGGACCCACACAGTGTAAGATTCTTGGAAACAATCAGACTTTCACTCATCACAAGTAACCTCTATAGCAAATTCACTAAGTTAGTGATGATGGTGTATGCCAAATATAACACGACAAATTCAGTATATAATAGGAAAAACAAGATATATCGGAGAAACAAGTCAAAGTCTCAAGAATCAATTAATTTCAACAATTTCATTTTCATTTTCATCACTAACATACCAAATATAACAATTAATTTCATTATCATTTTCAATCAATAATTAGATTAAAATAAAGTAATCACTAAAAAGTATCCATCAACAATGTCATTATCATCAATTAATTTCAACAAATCATCACTAACATTCAACATCAACTTACAAAATTAACACCAATTCCCAACATAAATCCACCACAAATATCACTATTTATCATCTTCAACTTTACTACAACAACAATTTCAAAATCAAATTCAAACAACAACCACAACAACACTAATTCACCAAATCGACAACAACCACATCAACACTTTGATACTCTAACAACACTCATTTTTCTATAACACTCATTTTTGTAACAACCCTCATTTTTGTAATGGATATAATTTCCTATAATATAACAACACTCATTCAAACTACATTCAAACTAAAAACAAAACAAAAACAAAACAAGATGCTCAAGAACAAACAAAAGAAACTATATAGCAAGCTCAAGAACATTAAATAATCACTGAAACTCAAGAACAAACAAAAGAAACAGTGACACTCACGGAGGAATGCAGGTCGGAGAAGATGGAGATACGAACAGAGGAACAATTCCGGTCGGAGAAGACGGACAGAGGAACGCCGGTCGGAGAAGACGAACAGAGGAACAGTGCAGAGGGAGAAATCGCGAGAGAGGCTGTTATGTCCTTTGCAATTAATGCTAAACTGTGCTTAATTGTAATTAGTTTTTGTAATATATTTAATAAAGAGAATATTGTAACATATAACTTTTGAAATAGAAGTTGAAGTATAATTGGGTAGTTTTGTTGAAAGATTTAATTCTAAAGGTGACACGTCAGCTTTTAATTGACGTGGCAAATATAATCTACATGGCATAGTATATGTCGTAATATAATGCGGTGCATTAGATTTAATATATTACTAGATGGTAACCCGCGCGTTGCGCGAACGTATAAATATTTTTTAAAATTATTTTTGTATTTATTTGAAAATTATAATTGATAATATTTTGCTGTTTTCATCAAATATATAGACAGTTCATTTAAATATTTTTAATTGTTTTGTATATGTTCTATATTGTACAATGGTTCAATATAGGCAAACAGAAGAATCACCAAATTACTAGTTGGATTCCATTCAGTTACGAAGCTTAATCCATCACTTTCTTTTTGCATCGAAAACTTTGATGGTTTAATAGATGGCATTTAACTACAAATCTAGGTGTTCGCTCAGGAACGGGGTTTGTAATATGGCAAACCTCCTTGGTCTGCCATATTCCATGTTTGTACTAATAGATGATAGAAGACTGGATTATAAACCACGCTTTCACACATAAAAATTTCCAGAGTGGCACACCAAATTAGCTGTACCTTTCACACATAAAAATTTCCTATAATATTCAATGTTAGTACTAGATGGCAAACCACGCTTTATTCCATTATATGAACTTGCCCATCCGTAACAAAACCGATGGGCAAGTTCATATAATATGGAAAAAATTGTACAATTGAGATCATTCACCAAGTAAAGGTTTGTAATTAATACACACCTTTATAACTCTGTATATGAAGAACCAAGTTACGGATGAAGAATGGATATCTCCCCAGAGCACACCATGTCCAAAATACCCCATAAATTATTTTACTCTGGATAATATTAGTTGTGATCAACTGAGTCCCAGTGTGCTCTGAGAAATTATCTGCAGATATAATTAGGGTAACTTTTGAACTTAGAGTACATCCAATTAATATTATCTGACTTTGAGATAATTAAATGTTTGGGCTTTAGAGGCTTTTTGGACAATTGGTAGTGTTGCTAATTGATGATCTTTTCCCTATATTATTTTCTTTCCTTTCATTTTCCAAAGAAAAAGATAGAAAGGATTTTGGAGAGAAAGAAAAGAGAAGGAAAGGAAGAGAAAAATGAGG
The DNA here is from genome assembly GCA_022829125.1 of Lathyrus tuberosus. Lineage (NCBI taxonomy): Eukaryota > Viridiplantae > Streptophyta > Magnoliopsida > Fabales > Fabaceae > Lathyrus > Lathyrus tuberosus. Next base: position 7,164,931 of record JALAZF010000218.1, on the reverse strand, counting down.
AGAAAAGTTCAAGATCAAAATCATCAAGAACATCATTAAATCTTCATCCAATCATCTTCAAATCTTCACCATCTTCATCTATTCAAGGTGGGTTCTAGTTAGATGCTTTTGTTTTAGTTTCTCTTAGATTCTAAGACTTAGGTTAGGATTGTAAGGAAATTGGATTAATTGCAAAATCTTGGGAATTAACGGTTAAAATGTGTTATAAACTGAGTAGTATGAGTTATAGGAGTATAGAATCATTTATATTTGATTGTATGATGTTTGGATATGTTTTGGTGGGGTTTTGGAACCATGGGAGATCAGCTGTTACGCTGATGAAGTTTTCTGAAATTCCCAGATTCGCACTGCGAATCCCCCAGCGAAGGGGGAAATCGTGGGCTCGCTGGCAGCTCGCACTGCGAAGGCGAAGGCGAGTGTTCGCCAGTGGTTCGCACTGCGAACCATACGTTGTATTTGCTACTGACTTGGTTCGCCAGCGTTCGCACTGCAAATGGTGCAGCGAACAAGTGTTGGCTAGGCGTTCGCGGGACGCTTTGCGCTGCGAATGAAGTAGCGAGCATTCGCTGGCTTCTTCGCAATGCGAACATAGCGGAACATCCAATTTGTTTCTTACATAACTTTTGACTCGGTTATCCGTTTTGCGTATTCTTGATACCGTTGTGAAGCTAGGAACGTATTCTAGCTGATGGTAGTGAGAAATATCTGTTTATTGCCCGATTAAATGAATCGGAGGGAACCGTAATTTGGTATAAATTGTGGTATGTTGAATTTTGGTGTTCCATTATGTGATTGATGATTACATGCCTATGTTGTTATTGTTAAACAGGTTGGAATATGTATGCATGTTAAAATATGAATAGGTAGAGTGAGGAACATTACCGTAATGATATCGAAGTGTGTAAATCACATGGTGACAACGCTCGTGCAAAAGAGGTCGAGGCGTGTGTCTAGTAATAATAACCGAATAATCTTGCGGTGTAGTTTCATGAGACTCGAGCACCTCCTCTGAAACGTATGCACAAATACTTGGCAGGTTTGATTCCCGCGTATAGTACGATTGGAGCCTACGGGTAAAGAGACTTGTGACGGTGTACGGGCCGTGAGAAGTGACGGATCACGGTGTACGGGCCGATGATCCCGAATCCAATTCGTATGCCAAGTAGATACAAAGATCGATGACTCGAATCGTCTTCTAGATGTAGAAGAGGATGGGAATAGGGGATACCTTGGTACGGTTATTGATTTGTGAGATTCTGGAGTAACAGGCTCAGAACTTACTTTGGTACTTGTGTGAGTAAGCAGGCTCACGAGTGTGAATGTATTTATATCGTGTGTGTACTCAAAGTCACTTCCCTTCCCTTTGACTTGAGTTAGGATTATTAGAACCTTGTAAAGCCGAGAGGACTATAAGATAGCGAACTCATTGAGATTTGATGTATCTCACCTCACTGTTGTTGTTTACATCACAGGTGCTGCAGGTTCGGCGAAGGGTAAGGACAAAGTGGGTTAACTTTTCCTTACGGATCGTGGTTTTTGAGATGGCATGGCTTCTGCTATGGCGTTTTATTTTGAGATCATTGTATTGATCTAGTTCTTAGTGCTTTTGGGACATCTTATATATGTTATGCCGTAGGCTTTAGACTTTGCATTTTGGGCATTTAATGTATATAATGTGTTAACTAGGAACTTGTACATATATATTTCAGTACCAAACGTATTATTCATGTATGATATATGCTTGATGTATGTATGTATATATGGGTGTTACAGTTGGTGTCAGAGCAGGTCGTATCCTCGACCTAGCCATGAAATAGTATAAGTATTTCTTTCCGTTTCATATGTGTTGTGTCGCCATTGGTCTTACGTGTTATATTTATGGTATTAAGCCTGATCAACTTAATCCTATCTGTATGACATTTAGGAACATGGCCGACCGACGCAGAAACAACCGTGGTAGATCGAGAACTACTCCAGCAGGGACAAATCCGCCAGGGGATGAAGGGAATGCCCCTTTGTATCAATTCATGCAACAGATGCAGCAGCAGCAGAATCAGTTTGTACAACAGATGGTACAGCAAATGGCTGGTGGCGTGCATCCTCCAGTGGTTGTTCCTGAAGCTGCAGGGGGAACCTTTAGGGATTTCATTCGTATGAATCCTCCGGAGTTTCTGGGAGGGTTAGATCCAGTAAAGGCTCATGAATGGATATCCGGCATGGAGCTTATTTTCTTGATCGTTCAGTGTAGTGAAGAAAATAAGGTTGTCTTTGCTTCTCATTTGTTAAAGGGTTCTGCTATGAGATGATGGGAAAGCGCTTCAGCACTAATTACAATACAAGAGGTACCGAGAGTGTGGGAGTAATTTAAGATAATTTTTATGGAGAAGTATTTTCCAAGTTCCTTAAGGTCTAAAAAAGAATTCGAATTTCAACAGCTGAGGCAAGGTAACTTGACAGTGGCTTCTTATGCGGAAAAGTTCGAGGTTATGGCTGTTTATTCTAGACAGGCCATGTATGCTCCTGATGAAAGGTGGAAGATTGATCAGTTTTTGTTTGGTTTAAGGGCTAAAATCTCATATAGTGTGTCTCAGAGAGAATTTACTAGTTATGCGGAATTGTTACGACAGTGTTATATGGCGGAGCATAGTTTGAAAAAGGTACAAGTAGAAGGAGAGTTAAGTAGAGTGAATCAAAGTGATCGTGGGAGATCGAATCAACAATTTAGACCGAGACAACAATCTTTCAAAGGGAAACAAGTTCATAGTTCTAAGTCTAGTGCGCCTCCGGTATGCCGTACTTGTGGTAGGAATCATTTTGGGAGGTGCAATTGGGATGGGATACGATGTTATCAGTGTAACAAGGTGGGTCACTTATCGAGAGATTGTCCTCAGAAGAGGAATCAGATGCAAGAAAAGAATACCGGACGAGTGTATACCTTGGATGCAAGGAAGATAAAGGGTGATAATTCCTTGATTGCGGGTACGTGTTTCGTGAATGGAAATCCTTGTTTTGTTTTATTTGATTGTGGGGCAACGCATTCTTTTGTGTCCACGCGGTGCGTGAAGCGACTTGGGTTGCAAGCTGTTCCTTTGTCTCCACCCATGGTGGTTACTACTGCCATGGATGAAATTGTGGAAACACCGTTGATGTGGGAAAATTATGTATTGTCGGTGAATGAAAGAGTCTTCCAGATTGATTTGATTTACTTACCGCTTAAGAAAGTGGATGTGGTTCTGGGAATGGATTGGCTTTCAGCTAATTCGGTTTTTATCGGTTGTGAGGAGAAGTTAATCATTATTCCATCTGCTAAAGCTACTCCAAAGGATGTGTTAACTACTATTTTAGAAGGTACGGTTGGAATGATTAATTTCTTGTTTGAAGAGGAAAAGTCTGTTCTTATGATTCTTACTAAGGAGGGGAGTAGTAACCTTCAAGTTTCAAGTATTCTGGTAGTTTGTGACTTTCCTGAAGTTTTCCCCGAGGATATCACTTCTCTTCCTCTGGAGCGGGAAGTGGAATTCTCTATTGACCTGATACTGGGAACGGCTCCAATATCTGTTTCTCCGTATCAGATGGCACCACTTGAATTAAGAGAATTAAAGGACCAATTGGAAGAGTTGTTGGCTAAACATTTTGTTCGACCCAGTGTTTCGCCCTGGGGAGCTCCAGTGTTGTTGGTAAAGAAGAAAGATGGGGGAATGCGGTTGTGTATTAATTACCGTCAATTGAATAAGGTCACCATCAAGAACAAATACCCACTGCCAAGGATAGATGATCTGTTAGATCAATTGAAAGGAGCCTGTGTGTTCTCGAAGATTGATTTACGGTCGGGTTATCATCAGATTTGGGTGAAGAGTTCAGACGTACCGAAGACTGCATTTAGAACTCGTTATGGTCATGATGAATTTTTGGTGATGCCTTTCGGTGTGACGAATGCTCTAGCAGTTTTCATGGATTACATGAATCAGATATTTCAACCTTACTTGGACCAATTTGTGGTAATTTTCATTGATGACATTCTTATCTATTCCCGTGACCCTCAAGAGCACGGTGAACACCTAAGAATAGTCTTATCCATTTTGCAAGAGAGACAACTTTTTGCTAAACTAAGTAAGTGTGAATTTTGGATGTCGGAGGTGTATTTCCTTGGACATGTCATATCTCAAGGGGGTGTAGTGGTTGATCCATCCAAAGTTGAAGCAGTGATAAATTGGGAGAGACCGAAGAATGTGTCCGAAGTTAGAAGCTTTTTGGGACTAGCAGGTTATTATAGAAGGTTTATTAAAGTCTTTTCCCAACTGGCTTTGCCGATGACGAGACTTACTCGGAAAGATTGTTCTTATGAATGGGATTCGGCTTGTGAGCAAAGTTTTATGAATTTGAAGGAAAGGTTGACGACCGCTCCTGTTCTGGTTATTCCTGATCCTAGCAAGTCATATGAAATATATTGTGATGCATCGAAGATGGGATTAGGAAGGGTGCTAATGCAAGATGGACATGTAGTGGCATATGCTTCACGACAGTTGAAAGTCCATGAAAAGAATTATCCAACGCATGATTTAGAATTGGCGGCAGTTGTATTTACCTTGAAAGTGTGGCGTCACTATTTGTATGGTGCGTTTTGAGATGTTTAGCGACCACAAGAGCTTACAATAACTCTTTGATCAAAAGGAGTTGAACATGCGTCAACGAAGGTGGATGGAATATTTGAAAGATTATGACTTGGAACTAAGATACCATCTGGGTAAAGCGAATAAGGTGGCGGACGCTTTAAGTAGGAAAGTGTTGCACAGTACCGACTTGATGATGCTAGAGTATACCTTATTGGAGAAATTTTGAGATCTAAATCTTCAATTTAATTGGACTCCTAATTGTGTGGTTATGGGGAATTTGGATATCAATTCTACTCTTAGGGAAGAAATCCAACAAGAGCAAGGGTTAGATGAGAAGTTGCAAGGAGTGTTATTACAACCGGGTTTTGTGCGAGATACCGACGAAGTTATTGTATTTAACCGAAGGATTTGTGTTCCGGATAACACGGAGTTAAAGAGGAAGATTTTAGATGAAGCGCATAAGGGTGCTTTTACTATACATCTGGAATCTTCGAAGATGTATCAAGACCTAAAGAGGGACTATTGGTGGTCCGGGATGAAAAGGGATATTGCGGTGTATGTGTTGGAATGTGTGGTTTGTCAACAAGTAAAGATCGAGCACCAAAGGCCGGGTGGCTTGTTGCAACCTTTAGAAATTCTGGTGTGGAAATGGGATAGTATTTCGATGGACTTCGCGGTGGGTTTACCCCATGCCCAAGGTGGTTATGATTCAATTTGGGTGATTGTGGATCGATTGACGAAGTCTGCTCATTTCTTGGCCGTGAAGACTACTTATAAGGCGAGTCATCTCGCAAGGTTGTTCATTTCGGAGATAGTGAGGTTGCATGGTATTCCTACTAGAATTGTTTCAGATAGAGACCCAAAATTTACTTTTAGATTTTGGAGAGCTTTTAAACAAGCTATGGGGACGAAGTTGTGTATGAGCATGTCGAATCATCCGCAAACGGATGGTCAGACGGAACAGACAATACATACCATGGAGGATATGTTGAGAGCTTGTGTGTTGGAGAGTGGCAAAAACTGGATAGAACTTTTGCCATTGATTGAGTTCTCTTATAATAACAGTTATCATGCAAGTATTGGTATGGCTCCGTATGAGGCATTTTATGGAAGGAAGTGTAGGACACCGTTGTGTTGGGCAGAGGTTGGTGAAGATAGGATGTTGGGACCTGAGATTATTCACGAAACTACAGAGAAGATTAGGATGATCCGTGATAAGGTTAAGCAAACCCAAGATCGTCAGAAGAGTTATGCGGATAACCGTAGAAGGCCTTTAGAATTTGAAGAAGGCGATCACGTGTTTTTAAAAGTCACTCCGAGATTGCGGTTGAAAGGACTGTTTCGATCGCGGAAGTTAAGTCCGAGATACGTAGGACCGTATCAGATCTTGGAGAGAATTGGTGAAGTAGCTTAAAGATTAGCCTTACCGCCTTTTCTGTCCGAGATGCACGATGTTTTCCATGTGTCTCAACTTAGGAAATTTGTCCCAGATCTTCTTCAGCCAATTTTACCGGATACAATAGAAATAGAAGCAGGTTTGACGTTTGAACCTCAACCGAGCCGTATCACCGGGAGAGGAAATAAAGTGCTGAGGAATAAAGAGATTCATCTTGTTAAGGTCCAGTGGGATGAGACTCATCCGGGTGATGCAACTTGGGAGTTGGAATCGGAGATGCGGGGAGTTTATCCTCATCTTTTCAGGTAATTGTTTTAAATTCATGGGCGAATTTCTATTTAAGGGGGGGAGGATGTAATACCCCGTAAATTATTTTACTCTGGATAATATTAGTTGTGATCAACTGAGTCCCAGTGTGCTCTGAGAAATTATCTGCAGAGATAATTAGGGTAACTGTTGAACTTAGAGTACATCCAATTAATATTATCTGACTCTGAGATAATTAAATGTTTGGGCTTTAGAGGCTTTTTGGACTATTAGTAGTGTTGCTAATTGATGATCTTTTCCCTATATTATTTTCTTTCCTTTCATTTTCCAAAGAAAAAGATAGAAAGGATTTTGGAGAGAAAGAAAAGAGAAGGAAAGGAAGAGAAAAAGGAGGAGAAAAGTTCAAGATCAAAATCATCAAGAACATCATCAAATCTTCATCCAATCATCTTCAAATCTTCACCATCTTCATCTATTCAAGGTGAGTTCTAGTTAGATGCTTTTGTTTTAGTTTCTCTTAGATTCTAAGACTTAGGTTAGGATTGTAAGGAAATTGGATTAATTGCAAAATATTGGGAATTAACGGTTAAAATGTGTTATAAACTGAGTAGTATGAGTTATAGGAGTATAGAATCATTTATATTTGATTGTATGATGTTTGGATATGTTTTTGTGGGGTTTTGGAACCATGGGAGATCAGCTGTTACGCTGATGAAGTTTTCTGAAATTCCCAGATTCGCACTGCGAATCCCCCAGCGAAGGGGGAAATCGTGGCCTCGCTGGCAGCTCGCACTGCGAAGGCGAAGGCGAGTGTTCGCCAGTGGCTCGCCAGTGGTTCGTACTGCGAACCTTACGCTGTATTTGCTACTGACTTGGTTCACTAGCGTTCGCACTGCAAATGGTGCAGCGAACAAGTGTTGGCTAGGCGTTCGCGGGACGCTTCGCACTGCGAATGAAGTAGCGAGCATTCGCTGGCTTCTTCGCAATGCGAACATAGCAGAACATCCAATTTGTTTCTTGCATAACTTTTGACTCGGTTATCCGTTTTGCGTATTCTTGATACCGTTGTGAAGCTAGGAACGTATTCTAGCTGATGGAAGTGAGAAATATCTGTTTATTGCCTGATTAAATGAATCAGAGGGAACCATAATTTGGTATAAATTGTGGTATGTTGAATTTTGGTGTTCCATTATGTGATTGATGATTACATGCCTATGTTGTTATTGTTAAATAGGTTGGAATATGTATGCATGTTAAAATATGAATAGGTAGAGTGAGGAACATTACCGTAATGATATCGAAGTGTGTAAATGACATGGTGACAACGCTCGTGCAAAAGAGGTCGAGGCGTGTGTCTAGTAATAATAACCGAATGATCTTGCGGTGTAGTTTCATGAGACTCGAGCACCTCCTCTGAAACGTATGCACAACTACTTGGCAGGTTTGATTCCCGCGTATAGTACGATTGGAGCCTACGGGTAAAGAGACTTGTGATGGTGTACGGGCCGTGAGAAGTGACGGATCACGGTGTACGGGCCGATGATCCCGAATCCAATTCGTATGCCAAGTAGATACAAGGATCCATGTCTCGAATCGTCTTCTAGACGTAGAAGCGGACGTGAATAGGGGATACCTTGGTACGGTGATTGATTTGTGAGATTCTGGAGTAACAGGCTCAGAACTTACTCTGGTACTTGTGTGAGTTAGCAGGCTCACGAGTGTGAGTGTATTTATATCGTGTGTGTACTCAAAGTCACTTCCCTTCCCTTTGACTTGAGTTAGGCTTATTAGAACCTTGTGAAGCCGAGAGGACTATAAGATAGCGAACTCACTGAGATTTGATGTATCTCACCCCACTGTTGTTGTTTACATCACAGGTTCTGCAGGTTCGGCAAAGGGTAAGGACAAAGTGGGTTGACTTTTCCTAACGGATCGTGGTTTTTGAGATGGCATGGCTTCCGCTATGGCGTTTTATTTTGAGATCATTGTATTGATCTAGTTCTTTGTACTTTTGGGACATCTTATATATGTTATGCCGTAGGCTTTAGACTTTGCATTTTGGGCATTTAATGTATGTACATATATATTTCAGTACCAAATGTATTATTCATGTATGATATATGCTTGATGTATGTATGTATATGTGGGCGTTACAATATTGCTGTTTTCACTTTTCGTTTTTTCAGAAAATGGTAATCCTAAAATAACCCAAAATAAAAACAAGCATTTTTCAGAAAATACACTGCACGCACTATTTCATTCTCTCTATCTTTTCTTAAAAAATGAATCATTACGTCATGCAGATCGCTTATTTTAAACCCCATGGAAACGTACGATCCAATGCCTTCTCCTAACTTTGAATTTCCGGTATTTAAGGCTGAAGAAGAAGAGGACGAAGAAATTCCAGAAGAGATCTCCCGATTACTCAAGCAAGAGGAAAGGTCTATTGAGCCTCACAAAGAGCCGTTGGAAACGATCAATTTGGGTGCAGAGGAAGAAAAGAAAGAAGTTAAGATTGGAGCACTGCTCAGTCTAACTGTCAGAGAAGACTTGATAAAACTTCTCAAAGAGTTTCCAAATGTGTTTGCTTGGTCCTACCAGGACATGCCAGGGTTGGATACCAGCATCGTGGAACACCACTTACCGCTGAAATCAGAATGTCTGCCCGTAAAACAAAGATATAGAAGGACTCGTCCTGATATGGCCATCAAAATTAAAGAGGAAGTGCAGAAACAGATCGACGCAGGTTTCCTTGCCACCTCAGAATATCCTCAATGTTTGGCCAACATAGTGCCAGTTCTGAAAAAGGACAGAAAAGTCAGAATGTGTGTAGACTACAGGGATCTGAACAAAGCAAGTCCAAAGGATGACTTCCCCCTGCCGCACATTGACAAGTTGGTAGACAGCACAACAAAATTCAAAGTCTTCTCCATCATAGATGGATTTTCGAGCTATAATCAAATTAAAATGGTGTCGGAAGATATGGATAAAACTTCATTCGTTACCCCATGGGGCACCTTTTGTTACAAGGTAAAGTCATTCGGTTTGAAGAACGCCGGGGCAACCTATCAAAGGGCCATGACAACTTTGTTTCACGACATGATGCACAAAGAGATTGAAGTGTACGTCGATGACATGATTGCCAAATCTAAAACAGAAGAAGAGCATGTGACACACCTATCAAAATTATTCGAGCGTTTGAAAAAATATAGACTTCACTTGAATCCCAATAAATGCACGTTCGGTGTCTGCTCGGGAAAACGTTTAGGATTCATCGTCAGCCATAAAGGAATTGAGGTTGATCCTGACAAGATCAAGGCCATTCAAGAAATGCCTTCACCAAAGACTGAAAAATAGGTCAGAGGATTTCTGGGATGTCTGAATTACATCTCCAGATTCATATCCCTTATGACCGTGATATGCGCGCCAATCTTCAAACTACTCAGAAAGAATCAAAGTTGTGTATGGACAGAAGATTGCCAAAAAGATTTTGACAGTATCAAAGAATATCTGTTGAATCCACCTATTATTCTCCTTCAGTGGAGGGAAGACCACTGATCATCTACCTAACAGTCTTGGAAGACTCCATGGGTTGTGTAATTGGCCAACAAGACGAAACAAAAAGAAAAGAGTATTCCATTTATTACTTAAGCAAGAAATTCACAGACTGTGAAACTCGGTACACTATGCTCGAGAAAACATGCTACTTTGGCACCTTTTAATTGGATCATCTATTCAATCAACTACTGGAATAATGTATAATATTATCAGAGGAAAAGACATAACTCTGCACGAATTGAATAGAGTGTCTCAGGTACTTCATCTTATCAACACTTGTTGAAAGAGAATCCTATCATTAATTTTGCACTAATGATCTGATTGGATTAGTTTATTTGAGCTTATCAATTGATATAAATATTCGCGAAACTGTTTTGAAGAGTTTATGGAAACAACTTTTGACATGTCCATAAGCGCTATTTTTTCAGTTCATTTCCATAAACTTTTTAGAATAGCTTTTGGTTAAGTACATATGTTGTTGTAGTTCTATTTGGTTAAGTTCCTTTAAAATTTCTTATATGGACACATAGATATTGATCCATTTTTATACATATTGTTTTCCTTTTTTAGTTTGGTTGTAGCGAATGTATCCGGTGAATAACCCTTTCATAAAGACAATATCAGAGACATTCGATTCCGTGCTAAAGGAAAATTGTTTGTATCAGCCGGTGATGATAAATTCGGCCTTGTTTAGGCTGTGGTTCTTAACCAAACTTCCCATGATAAGAAACTAACACCAATTCCACTTCTTTCTCATTATTGTAGTATCATAGTAATTATGTTTAATTAATTCCTTGATTAATTCTCAAGTCAGGTATTTGCCGAGTGAATTGTTAACTTTTTTTCTTTTCAAAAACAATTTGGCAGGACGTTGTTGCTGCAATGCAAATATTTAACTCCTTGAACTCTTGAATTAGGTTCTAGGGTAGTGAACTCTTGAATTATCTTTGGTTCAAGTCTCACTGCAATTATACGCAAACAGTTTCAAGAAATTAGTTAAAGAAGCTTTATTCTATTTGCTAATCATGCCAAGTTTGAAATTATAAGTCATACATATCAGGAAACATTTCTAGGCCTAATAATTTTGTGATCAATGACAGAATATATTTACAGTTTATAAAGTACTAATGCCATGGTGTTCTTGTCCTATCCTATGCAATGTAATTAAGAAAAAAATGAGAAATCGAAGATTAGTTTTCTAAGGTTACGTACCATGCTCTCGGACGTCATGTGCAAAGCCATCACCCTTTCCCCAAAATATGTTCATCTTGGTCATAACATAATTGAATTTACCTGAAAATATATAAATGGCCATGATTAATTAAAATTAAATTCGAAAGAAGTATTCATGAAATATAGTTTTATTTTCTTAGTATAGGTGTGTTGGTGTTCATACCTTGCTTTGATTTTGTGATGGATTTGTTTTATAACAGGTACCAAAGATAACAGACACCGTAAAAGGGGTATTTTTTTTCTTTTGACAGTGAACTCTTGAATTGATGGTACAAGCCTTGTTTATATTCTTGACAATGAACTTGAAGAAGAGGTACGTGCTCACAGATCTCAGATCAATGTCGTTTACAAAGAATGAAAGATTATCTCTTATGTGATGATTTTATTTGTCGCTGCTGATTCCAGCTCTTTGAACTTTCACAAAGATGCTTTGTTCTTCTATGTTGTCGAGTGGCTCCCTTACAAAAGGCTGGAATTGTGTCGCTCGTGAAGAAAAGGACAGCTGACATGACTATAGCTATTGCCTATTGGAGATGGTATATCTTTTGTTAACTTGTTTTAGATTCTCATTTCTAGAGAACAGAACACGTGACATGAAAGCTCAAAAAATTATTTAAATGTTTTTCGAATATTTTGCAATGGTTGGCTTAATCATCCTAGGGACTGTCTTGGTTGGTTTTGTTTTTATCAGGCTGTGAAGCTTTTGTTTCCTTCTGAGTTGTGTGCAGGGGAGCATTTGTTTTAGGCTTGGTGTTGCGGTGAAAATCGAATAACAAGCTATTAATTAGCTTGCATCGCATTTTTCTTTTACAACCGACTTTGATTTATCCAAAGGAAAGGTTCAAGATCGTTAAAAAAACCTAAAGGGGGGAGATCTAAGGTTCGGGGGTTGGTTACGCCTAGGGAAGGTATTAGCACCTTAAACGTCCGTAGTACTCTACGGGAACCTCTTGTTTTAACTTGTCGTATCTTACTTGCTTGCTAAGGGTACTATGCTAAAGGTTGAAAACCCTAGGAGTTTGTTTCTAAGTATACTCGACAAAGCATCGCACTTTGCGCCTACGTATCCTTACGGGAGTGGAATCAGAGTATCCGTAGTTCACCGATCTAAGGGTGAAGGATAGGAACCATTGACTATGGCCAAAGTTCCAAGGGGAAAATAAGTATGAGCTCATTTTAGAGTTCACGATAACTCTCTAAATCTATGTTATAGGGGAAAGTGAGTTCTCATGATGATGAGAGTCACATGGAGTGTAAGAACTCCAACCAACTTCTAAGTTATGATTTCATTGGCTCATGATAGCCAAGAAAAAAAAGGGTAATCCTAGAAGGATAAGGTAAAGGTTGTTTAGTGACTTCAAGAGTCAATTTAAGGTGTTCTCCCTTTGGAATGGGGGGAAAGATAACAGTTGTAAAGATATTAAAAGATAACAAGATATAATGCAAATACGATGATGCAATAATACATGAATAAGATGAGATGAAATAAAATAGAAATAGTCTCGTCTTAATCACGATTTAATCGAGAAATCGATAATCAATGATTCTTGACTTTCATCGACTAAATAGTAAAGAAACTGAAATTAAAAAAAAAAAGTGGTCTCATGTTGATCAAAGTTTTGTCAACTCAATGAAATCAACCAAACCATGAGGTTTGTTATGTCATCGACCAAAATAAAGAAAGTGGAATCGAAATGAAAAATAGAATCGGTCTCGTCTAAATCAAGAATTAATCGAGAAATCGATAATCTTATATTTGACTTTCATTGACCAACAAAAATAAATAAAAAGTAGCCTCACATTTATCAAGACTTTATTGATTTAAAATGATCAAAGTCAAGATTTGTGTAACGTCATCGGCCTAAATAAAGATTAAGAAATAAAAGTAAGGTTGATCTCGTCTTAATCAAGATTTAAATTGATAAATCGATAATCTTGACATTTGACTCTCATCGACCAAAATAGAATCGGAATAAAAATCAAGTTGGTCTCGTTTAAATCAAGATTTAATCGACAAATCGATAATCTTAGATTTTTAACTTTCCTCGACCAAAATAGAATCGGAATAAAAATCAAGTTGGTCTCGTTTAAATCAAGATTTAATCGACAAATCGATAATCTTAGATTTTTAACTTTCATCGACCAAAATAGAATCGGAATAAAAAGTGGCCTCCTACAAATCTAGACTTTTAGTGATTTTGAGATAATCAACAAAGTCAAAATTTATATGATATCATTGGCCAAAATAATATAGAAAATGAAATGCAATGAACCACTAAGTTAAGTGGAGTAACATGAATAAAATTAGTGAAAAAACCCAGAAAGACTAATGATTAAAAACTCAAAAACAGTTGTTAAAGAAAAGTTAATGAAATGAAAATATTTTTTTTTTTAAGAAAAGAAGAGGAGGGAGGCGCTGGATTTGAATAGGAGTATGAACTGATTTAAACCAAAATGGACCTAAGCCCAAGTCTACTAGAGACAGAAATTAAAATGAAAGAAAAAAAAACTAGAAGGATGAGAATCAGTATCACAATGTCGCCTCCCCTTTTAAAACATGTTCAAAGGTTACCCTAAAAACAAAGTCAGATTTTTTTCATTTCCTTTTAAAACAAAGAACAAGAGCAGTATAGTTAAACAACAACAACAGTAGCGATTTCCTCAAGGAAGCAGAGTGAATGATGAAGATCAAAATAATCGTCTCAAACTCCTCGCAATTCCGTTTCCAATCTTTTTACGTGAACGGAACTCTCCCTCACTCGAATAGGTTTCGATCTCCTCCTTTTGCTTCGATTTGCTCGCGATTGGGTTCGGTCACGATTTCAGGTTTGTTTGGTCTCATATCCAAATGAATCTGTCTCTCTCCGTCTCTCCGGTGTGCTTGTTTGAGGTGGGTGTCGTGGTTTTGAATAGGTTTGGTGTCAGGTTGTTACGCACCGGAAGGAGTCGTTAAAAGGTTGAACGTGGTGGTTTGTTGAGTTTGGATGGGAGTTATTGTGAGCTGTTTTCTGGTTTAGAGTGGTGGCGTGTGAAACAGGGATAGCTGGGATAGAAGAACGAGAGTGGTAATGCGTTGTTATGAGAAACGAATTCTTAAAGGGTATGTAGAAAAGCAGAGTATGTCACAATAAACCAACACTAGACCTGGCTCATGCCCCGCTCTAAAGGTCTTCCCTGTACAAACTCAAAACCACAGTGCAATCATAGTAATGGAAAGGAAACTCCATGGGCACAATTATGAAGAACCAATGCTGACAAGGTATGTATTGGCCTACTATGTTGAAGGATTGACATAGTACAATTGAGATCAACACAAACATTATAGTACCGTTCAGTTAACGGTAACACAGATTTAGTACAAACATGGAATATGGCAATCCGTAAGGTACACCAATTATGGATCTAACTTGAACAAACTTTGATACATGGACGGTTAACTGTAATGAGATTGAATATTCAATCTCTATCATCTATTATGGATCTAACTTGAACAAAACTTTGATACATGGAAGAACGAGAGTAGTAATGCGTTGTTATGAGAAATGAATTCTTGAAGGGTATGTAGAAAAGCAGAGTATGTCACAATAAACCAACACTAGACCTGGCTCATGCCCCACTCTAAAGGTCTTCCCTGTACAAACTCAAAACCACAGTGCAATCATAGTAATGGAAAGGAAACTCCATGGGCACAATTATGAAGAACCAATGCTGACAAGGTATGTATTGGCCTACTATGTTGAAGGATTGACATAGTACAATTGAGATCAACACAAACATTATAGTACTGTTCAGTTAACGGTAACACAGATTTAGTACAAACATGGAATATGGCAATCCATAAGGTACACCAATTATGGATCTAACTTGAACAAACTTTGATACATGGATGGTTAACTGTAATGAGATTGAATATTCAATCTCTATCATCTATTATGGATCTAACTTGAACAAACTTTAATACATGGACGTTTAACTGTAATGAGATTGAATATTTAATCTCTATCATCTATTATGGATCTAACTTGAACAAACTTCGATATTGTGCAAGATTGAATATTATAGGAAATTTTTATGGGGGAAAATAAACATTTAGCTATACCAATTATGGATCTAACTTGAACAAACTTTGATACATGGACGGTACAAATCTGTGTGATACAACTACAAATCTAGGTTTCCTTTCTGTAAAACCATAAGGGAGGATTTTCTTTCGCTTTATTTTGTATTCTTGCTTGACTTTTAGTCAGTTATAAACATAGTTAAAATATGATTAGTATCTATAATTCATTAGCATCAAATTATCAAGATAAATAAGACTAGTACTAACTAGGAATTTCTCAAAACAGCGACCCTTTGCAAAACTTTTCCAAACCTTCTTCGAGAGAAAACTATACCTCACCCATGGACGCTCAAGACCAATCTTAGGATTCCTAATGTAGTCACGCATGAGTCGTGAGTTAAAACCCCTCCAACACGCACCAACATGAGTTAACCACTTTTTTAAAGTGTTTATCACCATCCGTAAACACAAAGGTCAACTGCTTTTAAATCAATAAGAATGTATTAGAAATCATAGAAAGTCATATCGAAATGATGAAAATTAAAACTAATACCTTAACATATGTCCATATGCTATCTTTGACCTCAGCTGGCGCTTGTTTCCAATCATCTACCTATATATTAACTTTGCTACGTCCAAGGAACGCAACATTACTCTTAAAAAGAGAAGAGTATTCACCATCAACTACTCTATTATACGAATCAAACGCGATAGGAAATTTGATACCAGATTTGTGGACTTTTGTTACTTTGGTAAGCATAGTGGCACCTCTTTGTGATCTTTTCTTTTTGATCTGAGTATCACTTGTCATAGTTTCCTCGCCACTAGATGAAGAATACGACGAAGTAGACATCTATTTTCAAAAACAATAACAACCTCAACAAGAACAACAACAAACTCTTTCATCTATTATGATCACTATGCCAAGGAAGGGAAAAGACAGCGCTTTTTTTTGGCTTTTAACAGCATTTAAAAGCGCTGCCTAAGGTGGCGCTGCTATAGGTAAAGACAGCGCTTTTGTTTTATGCAAAAGCGCTGCCTTATATAGGCCTTTAGCAGCGCTTTTTCTGGAAAAACGCTTTCTAAAGTGGGCCTTTAGCAGCGTTTTTCTGGAAACGCGCTGTCTAAAGTGGGCCTTTAGCAACGCTTTTTCTGGCCTTTTATGCTTTCTATTGGCATCTTTAGGTAGCACTTTTTCAGGAAAAAGCGCTTTCTATTGTCCCCCTTTAGACAGCGCTTTTTAAAGCGCTGTCTAATGTATTTTTTATTTCACTTTAAGGCAGCGCTTTTAATGGAAAGCGCTTTCTATTGTGAACTATAGGCAGCGCTTTTGTTGAAAAGCGCTGTCTTTTCTTCACGTAAATTGTGCTTTTTAAAAGCATTTTTTTAAAAATCAGAATTTAGGTAGCATTTTTTATTTAAACCATTGAGCCTTTATTTCAACAAACAAGCTTTTATTCAAACATAGGCATTATATACCATTATAATCGAAAATATATACACCATTATAATTCAACAGATAAACCATTTGATATAAATCAACACAACAACTTTCATACCTTATATGATTCTTTTCTCACTAAATATTCACACAATTCCTCCTTGATTTCTTCCAATTTATCTTTTGAGTAATAAGCACACTTGTATTCATCAAAGTACTACATAATAAAACATAATATGCATGATTTAGTTAAAAGTAATAAATTATATGAAATATTCGATAAATATTAAAATAAATCCTAAGTTAAAAATCCATACCATGATTGGAATCTCTATTTGATCCAAATGAACGATTTCTCTCATAAACCTCAAAATGTAATAACCGCAATCTATACTTGTATTGCTCTAACAAAATAAAAACAAATAAGAATATATAGTTGTCTTGTTTTATCAAGTACCATCACTATTATAAGCAAAATTGTGAAAATTAATATACCTCCACTCTGATCCATGTAATGTTGTTTGCTTTAGACCGTGATACTCGAGCTTCTCTTTGTGATCGGATTAATAGCAACCAACAAACCAGTGACCGCTGTAAAAAAAACAAAAGTTTAGATGGAAATTTTCTACGCAAAAGTTACAAATATTAGAATGAAATTACAATGAAAATCTAACCCGTTGCTAGTATTATGCGAGCAGAAGACACGAAATAGAATCTGTTTGACAATTAATTCTCGCGCATCAATTTGTCATACAAGAACCTTAAATAAAAACATAATAAACATTAGACTATTTTTATTGAAATGAGTAAATAAATTGTTCAACTTATTAAATAATAGACACGAAATAGTACCTTTTGCACTAACGTCTCTTTCTTTTCTTGGTTGGAATATGTTCTACTCATCTCTTAACAACACAGACGGTTGGATTGATCCAAATACCCTCATTATGATCATTTCTAATATATGATTCATTTGCTATAATATTCTCATCTTGATCATTTCTAGTAAACGATTCAATCTCAACATCAATATCACCTTGATCTCCAATGTTTTCATTAATTACTTTGTTAGATAAAAGCACTATAGACCATTTCGTACTTGTCGGATCAGTGACATAGAACACTTGTTTAGCTTGAGAGGCTAGAATAAAAGACTCATCTTTGTACCCCACCCTATTAAGATCCACTTGCAAAAATCCTGACTTATCCATTCGTATGCCATTATTATTTTCAACCCACTTGAAACCAAATATAGGAATCTGAAACTTCTCATAATCAAACACCTAAATGCGCTCGATAACCCCAAAATATGACAGATTTGCAAATTTGGGGTTTAAGTCCTTCACACTTGAAATGTGCATTGCTTCAGCTACCACGGTGACACCACTATTTTGCATAGTACTTTTATCATCTTGTTCTTTGGTATAAAATGTGTATCCATTAATTGCGTATGCGCTATAAGAAAACGCAACCAAACTTGGACCATATGCTAAACATCACAACCTTTCTGTTATTGAAGTGGGATCTGAATAATACTTTGAATAAATATGATCCTTAAACCAAGGTATAAAACTTCGATTGTGTTATCGTACTATCCAATTTTCATTTCTATTCGGATTTAAATCTCGGAGAACATCCTTGTGCATTTCAACATACGGCTCAACCTCGTTCTCATTGTGCAGAACATACAAATGCACTTGATCCCGTTCGACCCTTGATAATGTCACAACTTTATTTCCAATTAACTTTTTTCCTTCTTTTTTTTCGACAATATGAGATTTGGGGAGTCCAATTGATTGAACATTGGACAGATATTCAGAACAAAACTCAATCGCTTCTTCAACAATGTATCGTTCAGCAATACAACCCTCGGGTTGACTTCGGTTTTTCACATACCCTTTTAATATTTTCATATAACGTTCACCAGGGTACATCCATCTCATATAAGCTGGTCCACATAATTGTGTCTCTTTCACAAGATGTACAACTAGATGTACCATTATGTCAAAAAACGAGGGAGGAAAATACATTTCAAGCTCACACAAAGTAATAACTATTTCTTTTTGCAATGTTGGTAAGATCGTAGGATCGATCACCTTACTGCAAATTGACTTGAAGAAAGAACACAATTTAGTTATTGCGCTTCTTACTTTTTTTGGCAGAATAAAACTTATACCTATTGGTAGAAAATGTTCCATTATAACATGGCAATCATGCGTCTTTAAACTCTTTAACTTGAGGTCTTTCATAGACACACGTTTTCTAATATCTGAAGAGTATCCTTCTGGAACTTTAACTTCACTTAGAAACTTACACAATACTTTTTTCTCCTTTCTAGATAGAGTATAGGCAGCAGGTGGTAGATATGTTCGACTTCCTTTCTTCAAGGGTCCTAATTCAGTTCTTATCCCCATCGCTATCAAGTCATTTCTTGCTTTAAGGCCATCCTTAGAATTTCCTTGTATATTGAGTAACGTACCAATAACATTGTCAAATACATTTTTTTCAATATGCATAACATCGAGAAAATGTCTTACATACAACGACTTCCAATATGGAAATTTAAAAAAAAATTGACCTCTTCTTCCACCCACTCTTAACAAGCGTACGTGCAAAAGGCTTGCCAAACTGAATACTCACATCTTTCACCTTTTCAAAAATTTGATCACCTGTCAATATAGGTGGAGCTCTACCTTGTTCTAGGGCTCCATTGAAGGCTTTTCTCCACCCAAGGTAATGATGATTAGAATTTAAGAATCTACGATGATCAAGAAAGACATTCTTCTGACCAAACTTTAATCGCGTCCAATCTGTTTTATCTTCACAAATAGGACACGCACATTGACCTTTTATGCTATACCCTGATAGATTTTCGTATGCTGGAAAATCTTTCATTGTGCCAAACAACATCGCCCTCAAGTTGAAACTTTCTTTCCTATATCCATCATAAACCTCCACACCGTTCTCCCACAAAGTCTTTAAATCTTCGATTAAGGCTGCAAGTATATGTCTATGTCATTCCCAGGTTGTTTAGGCCCAGAAATTAACATAGATAACATCATGTACTTACGCTTCATACATAGCCATTGAGGTAGGTTATAAATCATAATAATCACAGGCCATGTGCTATGTGAGATACTTTGAGACCGTGTGGGTTCATTCCATCAGTAGATAATGCCAAGCGAAGGTTTCTTGCTTCTTTTCCAAATTCAGGATAATCATCATCAAGTTTCATCCACTGTGGTGAATCTTCCGGATGTCGAAACTTTCCATCAATAATTCTTTCATCTGCATGCCAAGTCAAGTGTCTTGCATCGGTTTCACTACGAAACATGCGTCTAAATCTCGGAATTATAGGAAAATACCATAAGACTTTTGCTGGAGACAACTTTTTCTTATATCGAGATACACCGCATTTAGGACACTCATTTAACGATGCATACTCATTTTGAAACAAAACGCAATCGTTTGGACAGGTATGTATCTTATCATAGCTCATGCCAATAGAGCACAACATCTTTTTGGCCTCATATGTTCGATTGGGAAGAACATTATCCTCTGGAAGCATATCTTTCATAAGGGCTAATAACTCTGTGAAACTTTTATCCGACCATCCATTGCCCGCCTTTACATTGTACAACTTTAATACCGCAGACAATCTTGTGAATTTAGTGCAACCATTATACAATGTTTTCTCTGCATCGCTTACCAACCTCTCAAACATTTTGGAACAATCCTTAAGATCTTCTTTAAGTGCTTCTGCAATCTCTTCGACTCGATCACAATCGTATGTATCTGTGCAATTGTCGTTTGAAGCATAGGTCGTATTATCCTCCAATTCAACATTCCCATTACTTTTCTCACCATGCAAATTCCAACATGTATAACTTCGATCAATTCCATGCCTCATTAAATGCGATGCCAACTGAACTGCGTCAACCCGACTCCCATAACAGCAATCCAAGCAAGGACATGTCATTCGACTGGGGTCTTTGGCATGCGCAGCAGTAAACTTAACGACTTCTGATACCCCATTCTCGTACTCTTTCGACAATCGCCTTGAAGACATTCATTTCTTATCCATGATTTTACTAATTAAGCTAAACAAAAACAAAATAAAAACTATTTACCTGTAAGGAAGTCAACAGGTTCTGGACCCACACAGTGTAAGATTCTTGGAAACAATCAGACTTTCACTCATCACAAGTAACCTCTATAGCAAATTCACTAAGTTAGTGATGATGGTGTATGCCAAATATAACACGACAAATTCAGTATATAATAGGAAAAACAAGATATATCGGAGAAACAAGTCAAAGTCTCAAGAATCAATTAATTTCAACAATTTCATTTTCATTTTCATCACTAACATACCAAATATAACAATTAATTTCATTATCATTTTCAATCAATAATTAGATTAAAATAAAGTAATCACTAAAAAGTATCCATTAACAATGTCATTATCATCAATTAATTTCAGCAAATCATCACTAACATTCAACATCAACTTACAAAATTAACACCAATTCCCAACATAAATCCACCACAAATATCACTATTTATCATCTTCAACTTTACTACAACAACAATTTCAAAATCAAATTCAAACAACAACCACAACAACACTAATTCACCAAATCGACAACAACCACATCAACACTTTGATACTCTAACAACACTCATTTTTCTATAACACTCATTTTTGTAACAACCCTCATTTTTGTAATGGATATAATTTCCTATAATATAACAACACTCATTCAAACTACATTCAAACTAAAAACAAAACAAAAACAAAACAAGATGCTCAAGAACAAACAAAAGAAACTATATAGCAAGCTCAAGAACATTAAATAATCACTGAAACTCAAGAACAAACAAAAGAAACAGTGACACTCACGGAGGAATGCAGGTCGGAGAAGATGGAGATACGAACAGAGGAACAATTCTGGTCGGAGAAGACGGACAGAGGAACGCCGGTCGGAGAAGACGAACAGAGGAACAGTGCAGAGGGAGAAGTCGCGAGAGAGGCTGTTGTGTCCTTTGCAATTAACGCTAAACTGTGTTTAATTGTAATTAGTTTTTGTAATATATTTAATAAAGAGAATTTTGTAACATATAACTTTTGAAATAGAAGTTGAAGTATAATTGGGTAGTTTTGTTGAAAGATTTAATTCTAAAAGTGACACGTCAGCTTTTAATTGACATGGCAAATATAATCTACATGGCATATTATATGTCGTAATATAATGCGGTGCATTAGATTTAATATATTACTAGATGGTAACACGCGCATTGCGCGGACGTATAAATATTTTTTTAAATTATTTTTGTATTTATTTGAATATTATAATTGATAATATTTTGCTGTTTTCATCAAATATATAGACAGTTCATTTAAATATTTTTAATTGTTTTGTATATGTTCTATATTGTACAATGGTTCAATATAGGCAAACAAAAGAATCACCAAATTACTAGTTGGATTCCATTCAGTTACGAAGCTTAATCCATCACTTTCTTTTTGCATCGAAAACTTTGATGGTTTAATAGATGGCATTTAACTACAAATCAGGTGTTCGCTCAGGAACGGGGTTTGTAATATGGCAAACCTCCTTGGTCTGCCATATTCCATGTTTGTACTAATAGATGATAGAAGACTGGATTATAAACCACGCTTTCACACATAAAAATTTCCTGAGTGGCACACCAAATTAGCTGTACCTTCACACCTAAAAATTTCCTATAATATTCAATGTTAGTACTAGATGGCAAACCACGCTTTATTCCATTATATGAACTTGCCCATCCGTAACAAAACCGATGGGCAAGTTCATATAATATGGCAAAAATTGTACAATTGAGATCATTCACCAAGTAAAGGTTTGTAATTAATACACACCTTTATAACTCTGTATATGAAGAACCAAGTTACGAATGAAGAATGGACTATCTCCCCAGAGCACACCATGTCCAAAATACCCCGTAAATTATTTTACTCTGGATAATATTAGTTGTGATCAAGTGAGTCCTAGTGTGCTCTGAGAAATTATCTGCAGATATAATTAGGGTAACTTTTGAACTTAGAGTACATCCAATTAATATTATCTGACTCTGAGATAATTAAATGTTTGGGCTTTAGAGGCTTTTTGGACAATTGGTAGTGTTGCTAATTGATGATTTTTTCCCTATATTATTTTCTTTCCTTTCATTTTCCAAAGAAAAAGATAGAAAGGATTTTGGAGAGAAAGAAAAGAGAAGGAAAGGAAGAGAAAAATGAGGAGAAAACTTCAAGATCAAAATCATCAAGCACATCATCAAATCTTCATCCAATCATCTTCAAATCTTCACCATCTTCATCTATTCAAGGTGGGTTTTAGTTAGATGCTTTTGTTTTAGTTTCTCTTAGATTCTAAGACTTAGGTTAGGATTGTAAGGAAATTGGATTAATTGCAAAATCTTGGGAATTAACGGTTAAAATGTGTTATAAACTGAGTAGTATGAGTTATAGGAGTATAGAATCATTTATATCTGATTGTATGATGTTTGGATATGTTTTGGTGGGGTTTTGGAACCATGGGAGATCAGCTGTTACGCTGATGAAGTTTTATGAAATTCCCAGATTCGCACTGTGAATCCCCTAGCGAAGGGGGAAATCGTGGGCTCGCTGGCAGCTCGCACTACGAAGGCGAAGGCGAGTGTTCGCCAGTGGCTCGCCAGTGGTTCGCACTGCAAACCTTACGTTGTATTTGCTACTGACTTGGTTCGCCAGCGTTCGCACTACAAATGGTGCAGCGAACAGGTGTTGGCTAGGCGTTCGCGGGACATTTTGTGCTGCTAATGAAGTAGCGAGCATTCACTGGCTTCTTCGCAATGCGAATATAGCAGAACATCCAATTTGTTTCTTGCATAACTTTTGACTCGGTTATCCATTTTGCATATTCTTGATACCGTTGTGAAGCTAGGAACGTATTCTAGCTGATGATAGTGAGAAATATCTGTTTATTGCCCGATTAAATGAATCGGAGGGAACCGTAAATTGGTATAAATTGTGGTATGTTGAATTTTGGTGTTCCATTATGTGATTGATGATTACATGCCTATGTTGTTATTGTTAAACAGGTTGGAATATGTATGCATATTAAAATATGAATAGGTTGAGTGAGGAACATTACCGTAATGATATCGAAGTGTGTAAATGACATGGTGACAACGCTCGTGCAAAAGAGGCCGAGGCGTGTGTCTAGTAATAATAACTGAATGATCTTGCGGTGTAGTTTCATGAGACTCGAGTACCTCCTCTGAAACGTATGCACAACTACTTGGCAGGTTTGATTCCCGCGTATAGTATGATTGGAGCATACGGGTAAAGAGACTTGTGACGGTGTACGGGCCGTGAGAAGTGAAGGATCACGGTGTACGGGCCGATGATCCCGAATCCAATTCGTATGCCAAGTAGATACAAGGATCCATGACTCGAATCGTCTTCTAGATGTAGAAGCGGACGGGAATAGGGGATACCTTGGTACGGTTATTGATTTGTGAGATTCTGGAGTAACAGGCTTAGAACTTACTTTGGTACTTGTGTGAGTTAGCAGGCTCACGAGTGTGAATGTATTTATATCGTGTGTGTACTCAAAGTCACTTCCCTTCCCTTTGACTTGAGTTAGGCTTATTAGAACCTTGTAAAGCCGAGAGGACTATAAGATAGCGAACTCACTGAGATTTGATGTATCTCACCCCACTGTTGTTGTTTACATCACAGGTTCTGCAGATTCGGCGAAGGGTATGGACAAAGTGGGTTGACTTTTCCTTACGGATCGTGGTTTTTGAGATGGCATGGCTTCTGCTATGGCGTTTTATTTTGAGATCATTGTATTGATCTAGTTCTTAGTGCTTTTGGGACATCTTATATATGTTATGCCGTAGGCTTTAGACTTTGCATTTTGGGCATTTAATGTATATAATGTGTTAACTAGGAACTTGTACATATATATTTCAGTACCAAACGTATTATTCATGTGTGATATATGCTTGATGTATGTATGTATATGTGGGCGTTACAGTTGGTATCAGAGCAGGTCGTATCCTCGACCTAGCCATGAAAGAGTATAAGTTTTTCTTTCCGTTTCATATGTGTTTTGTCGCCATTGGTCTTACGTGTTATATTTATGGTATTGAGCCTGATCAACTTAATCCTATCTGTATGACATTTAGGAACATGGCCGACCGACGCAGAAACAACCGTGGTAGATCGAGAACTACTCCAGCAGGGACAAATCCGCCAGGGGATGAAGGGAATGCCCCTTTGTATCAATTCATGCAACAGATGCAGCAGCAGCAGAATCAGTTTGTGCAACAGATGGTACAGTAAATGGCTGGTGGCGTGCATCCTCCAGTGGTTGTTCCTGAAGCTGCAGGGGGAACCTTTAGGGATTTCATTCGTATCAATCCTCTGGAGTTTATGGGAGGGTTATATCCAGTAAAGGCTCATGAATGGATATCCGACATGGAGCGGATTTTCTTGATCGTTCAGTGTAGTGAAGAAAATAAGGTTGTCTTTGCTTCTCATTTGTTAAAGGGTCCTGCTATGAGATGGTGGGAAAGCGCTTCAGCACTAATGACAATACAAGAGGTACCGAGAGTGTGGGAGCAGTTTAAGATAATTTTTATGGAGAAGTATTTTCCAAGTTCCTTAAGGTCTCAAAAAGAATTCGAATTTCAACAGCTGAGGCAAGGTAACTTGACAGTGGCTTCTTATGCGGAAAAGTTCGAGGTTATGGCTGCTTATTCTAGACAGACCATGTATGCTCCTGATGAAAGGTGGAAGATTGATCAATTTCTGTTTGGTTTAAGGGCTAAAATCTCACATAGTGTGTCTTAGAGAGAATTTACTAGTTATGAGGAATTGTTACGACAGTGTTATGTGGCGGAGCATAGTTTGAAAAAGGTACAAGCAGAAGGAGAGTTAAGTAGAGTGAATCAAAGTGATCGTGGGAGATCGAATCAACAATTTAGACCGAGACAACAATCTTTCAAAGGGAAACAAGTTCAGAGTTCTAAGTCCAGTGCGCCTCCGGTATGCCGTACTTGTGGTAGGAATCATTTTGGGAGGTGCAATTGGGATGGGATACGATGTTATCAGTGTAACAAGGTGGGTCACTTATCGAGAGATTGTCCTCAGAAGAGGAATCAGATGCAAGAAAAGAATATCGGACGAGTGTATACCTTGGATGCAAGGAAGATAAAGGGTGATAATTCCTTGATTGCGGGTACGTGTTTCGTGAATGGAAATCCTTGTTTTGTTTTATTTGATTGTGGGGCAACGTATTCTTTTATCTCCACGCGGTGCGTGAAGCGACTTGGGTTGCAAGCTGTTCCTTTGTCTCCACCCATGGTGGTTACTACTGCCATGGATGAAATTGTGGAAACACCGTTGATGTGGGAAAATTGTGTATTGTCGGTGAATGAAAGAGTCTTCCAGATTGATTTGATTTACTTACCACTTAAGAAAGTGGATGTGGTTCTGGGAATGGATTGGCTTTCAGCTAATTCGGTTTTTATCGGTTGTGAGGAGAAGTTAATGATTATTCCATCTGCTAAAGCTACTCCGAAGGATGTGTTAACTACTATTTTAGAAGGTACGGTTGGAATGATTAATTTCTTGTTTGAAGAGGAAAAGTCTGTTCTTATGATTCTTACTAAGGAGGGGAGTAGTAACCTTCAAGTTTCGAGTATTCCGGTAGTTTGTGACTTTCCTGAAGTTTTCCCCGAGGATATCACTTCTCTTCCTCTAGAGCGGGAAGTGGAATTCTCTATTGACCTGATACCGGGAACGGCTCCAATATCCGTTTCTCCGTATCGGATGGTACCACTTGAATTAAGAGAATTAAAGGACCAATTGGAAGAGTTGTTGGCTAAACATTTTGTTCGACCCAGTGTTTCGCCCTGGGGAGCTCCAGTGTTGTTGGTAAAGAAGAAAGATGGGGGAATGCGGTTGTGTATTGATTATCGTCAATTGAATAAGGTCACCATCAAGAACAAATACCCACTGCCAAGGATAGATGATCTGTTAGATCAATTGAAAGGAGCCTGTGTGTTCTCGAAGATTGATTTACGGTCGGGTTATCATCAGATTCGGGTGAAGAGTTCAGACGTACCGAAGACTGCATTTAGAACTCGTTATGGTCATTATGAATTTTTGGTGATGCCTTTCGGTGTGACGAATGCTCCGGCAGTTTTCATGGATTACATGAATCGGATATTTCAACCTTACTTGGACCAATTTGTGGTAATTTTCATTGATGACATTCTTATCTATTCCTGTGACCCTCAAGAGAACGGTGAACACCTAAGAATAGTCTTATCCATTTTGCAAGAGAGACAACTTTTTGCTAAACTAAGTACGTGTGAATTTTGGATGTCGGAGGTGTATTTCCTTGGACATGTCATATCTCAAGGGGGTGTAGCGGTTGATCCATCCAAAGTTGAAGTAGTGATAAATTGGGAGAGACCAAAGAAT
Source organism: Lathyrus tuberosus (assembly GCA_022829125.1). Taxonomy (NCBI): domain Eukaryota; kingdom Viridiplantae; phylum Streptophyta; class Magnoliopsida; order Fabales; family Fabaceae; genus Lathyrus; species Lathyrus tuberosus. The sequence continues at coordinate 7,137,838 of JALAZF010000218.1, read as the reverse complement.
GTGTCCGAAGTTAGAAGCTTTTTGGGACTAGCAGGTTATTATAGAAGGTTTATTAAAGGCTTTTCCCAACTGGCTTTACCGATGACGAGACTTACTCGAAAAGATTGTTCTTATGAATGGGATTCGGCTTGTGAGCAAAGTTTTATGAATTTGAAGGAAAGGTTGACGACCGCTCCTGTTCTGGTTATTCCAGATCCTAGCAAGTCGTAAGAAATATATTGTGATGCGTCGAAGATGGGATTAGGAAGGGTGCTAATGCAAGATGGACATGTAGTGGCATATGCTTCACGACAGTTGAAATTCCATGAAAAGAATTATCCAACGCATGATTTAGAATTGGCGGCAGTTGTATTTACCTTGAAAGTGTGGTGTCACTATTTGAATGGTGCGTTTTGAGATGTTTAGCGACCACAAGAGCTTACAATACCTCTTTGATCAAAAGGAGTTGAACATGCGTCAACGAAGGTGGATGGAATATTTGAAAGATTATGACTTGGAACTAAGATACCATCCGGGTAAAGCGAATAAGGTGGCAGACGCTTTAAGTAGGAAAGTGTTGCACAGTACCGACTTGATGATGCTAGAGTATACCTTATTGGAGAAATTTCGAGATCTAAATCTTCAATTTAATTGGACTCCTAATTGTGTGGTTATGGGGAATTTGGATATCAATTATACTCTTAGGGAAGAAATCCAACAAGAGCAAGGGTTAGATGAGAAGTTGCAAGGAGTGTTATTACAACCGGGTTTTGTGCGAGATACCGACGGAGTTATTGTATTTAACCAAAGGATTTGTGTTCCAGATAACACGGAGTTAAAGTGGAAGATTTTAGATGAAGCGCATAAGGGTGCTTTTACTATACATCCGGAATCTTCGAAGATGTATCAAGACCTAAAGAGGGACTATTGGTGGTCCGGGATGAAAAGGGATATTGCGGTGTATGTGTCGGAATGTGTGGTTTGTCAACAAGTAAAGATCGAGCACCAAAGGTCGGGTGGCTTGTTGTAACCTTTAGAAATTCCGGTGTGGAAATGGGATAGTATTTCGATGGACTTCACGGTGGGTTTACCCCGTGCCCAAGGTGGTTATGATTCAATTTGGGTGATTGTGGATCGATTGACGAAGTCTGCTCATTTCTTGGCCGTGAAGACTACTTATAAGGCGAGTCATCTTGCAAGGTTGTTCATTTCGGAGATAGTGAGGTTGCATGGTATTCCTACTAGTATTGTTTCGGATAGAGATTCAAAATTTACTTCTAGATTTTGGAGAGCTTTTAAACAAGCTATGGGGACGAAGTTGTGTATGAGCACGTCGAATCATCTGCAAACGGATGGTCAGACGGAACAGACAATACATACCATGGAGGATATGTTGAGAGCTTGTGTGTTGGAGAGTGGCGGAAACTGGATAGAACTTTTGCCATTGATTGAGTTCTCTTATAATAACAGTTATCATGCAAGTATTGGTATGGCTCCGTATGAGGCATTGTATGGAAGGAAGTGTAGGACACCGTTGTGTTGGGCAGAGGTTGGTGAAGATAGGATGTTGGGACCTGAGATTATTCACGAAACTACGGAGAAGATTAGGATGATCCGTGATAAGGTTAAGCAAGCCCAAGATCGTCAGAAGAGTTATGTGGATAACCGTAGAAGGCCTTTAGAATTTGAAGAAGGCGATCACGTGTTTTTAAAAGTCACTCCGAGATTGCGGTTGAAAGGACCGTTTCGATCGCGGAAGTTAAGTCTGAGATACGTAGGACCGTATCAGATCTTGGAGAGAATTGGTGAAGTAGCTTACAGATTAGCCTTACCGCCTTCTCTGTGTGAGATACACGATGTTTTCCATGTGTCTCGACTTAGGAAATTTGTCCCAGATCCTCTTCAGCCAATTTTACCGGATACAATAGAAATAGAAGCAGGTTTGACGTTTGAACCTCAACCGAGTCGTATCACCAAGAGAGGAACTAAAGTGCTGAGGAATAAAGAGATTCATCTTGTTAAGGTCCAGTGGGATGAGACGCATCCGGGTGATGCAACTTGGGAGTTGGAATCGGAGATGCGGGGGGTTTATCCTCATCTTTTCAGGTAATTGTTTTAAATTCGTGGGCGAATTTCTATTTAAGGGGGGGGGGGGGGAGAATGTAATACCCCGTAAATTATTTTACTCTGGATAATATTAGTTGTGATCAACTGAGTCCCAGTGTGCTCTGAGAAATTATCTGCAGAGATAATTAGGGTAATTATTGAACTTAGAGTACATCCAATTAATATTATCTGACTCTGAGATAATTAAATGTTTTGGCTTTAGAGGCTTTTTGGACAATTAGTAGTGTTGCTAATTGATGATCTTTTCCCTATATTATTTTCTTTCCTTTCATTTTCCAAAGAAAAAGATAGAAAGGATTTTGGAGAGAAAGAAAAGAGAAGGAAAGGAAGAGAAAAAGGAGGAGAAAAGTTCAAGATCAAAATCATCAAGAACATCATCAAATCTTCATCCAATCATCTTCAAATCTTCACCATCTTCATCTATTCAAGGTGGGTTCTAGTTAGATGCTTTTGTTTTAGTTTCTCTTAGATTCTAAGACTTAGGTTAGGATTGTAAGGAAATTGGATTAATTGCAAAATCTTGGGAATTAACGGGAAAAATGTGTTATAAACTGAGTAGTATGAGTTATAGGAGTATAGAATCATTTATATTTGATTGTATGATGTTTGGATATGTTTTTGTGGGGTTTTGGAACCATGGGAGATCAGCTGTTACGCTGATGAAGTTTTCTGAAATTCCCAGATTCGCACTGCGAATCCCCCAGCGAAGGGGGAAATCGTGGGCTCGCTGGCAGCTCGCACTGCGAAGGCGAAGGCGAGTGTTCGCCAGTGGCTCGCCAGTGGTTCGCACTGCGAACCTTACATTGTATTTGCTACTGACTTGGTTCGCCAGCGTTCGCACTGCAAATGGTGCAGCGAACAAGTGTTGGCTAGGCGTTCGCGGGACGCTTCGCACTGCGAATGAAGTAGCGAGCATTCGCTGGCTTCTTCGCAATGCAAACATAGCAGAACATCCAATTTGTTTCTTGCATAACTTTTGACTCGGTTATCCGTTTTGCGTATTCTGAATACCGTTGTGAAGCTAGGAACGTATTCTTGCTGATGGTAGTGAGAAATATCTGTTTATTGCCCGATTAAATGAATCGGAGGAACCATAATTTGGTATAAATTGTGGTATGTTGAATTTTGGTGTTCCCTTATGTGATTGATGATTACATGCCTATGTTGTTATTGTTAAACAGGTTGGAATATGTATGCATGTTAAAATATGAATAGGTAGAGTGAGGAACATTACCGTAATGATATCGAAGTGTGTAAATGAAATGGTGACAACGCTCGTGCAAAAGAGGCTGAGGCGTGTGTCTAGTAATAATAACCGAATGATCTTGCGGTGTAGTTTCATGAGACTCGAGCACCTCCTCTGAAACGTATGCACAACTACTTGGCAGGTTTAATTCCCACGTATAGTACGATTGAATCCTACGGGTAAAGAGACTTGTGATGGTGTACGGGCCGTGAGAAGTGACGGATCACGGTGTACGGGCCGATGATCCCGAATCCAATTCGTATGCCAAGTAGATACAAGGATCCATGACTCGAATCGTCTTCTAGACGTAGAAGCGGACGTGAATAGGGGATACCTTGGTACGGTTATTGATTTGTGAGATTATGGAGTAACAGGCTCAGAACTTACTTTGGTACTTGTGTGAGTTAGTAGGCTCACGAGTGTGAATGTATTTATATCGTGTGTGTACTCAAAGTCACTTCCCTTCCCTTTGACTTGAGTTAGGCTTATTAGAACCTTGTAAAGCCGAGAGGACTATAAGATAGCGAACTCACTGAGATTTTATGTATCTCACCCCACTGTTGTTGTTTACATCACAGGTTCAGCAGGTTCGGCAAAGGGTAAGGACAAAGTTGGTTGACTTTTCCTTACGGATCGTGGTTTTTGAGATGGCATGGCTTCCGCTATGGCGTTTTATTTTGAGATCATTGTATTGATCTAGTTCTTAGTGCTTTTGGGACATCTTATATATGTTATGCCGTAGGCTTTAGACTTTTCATTTTGGGCATTTAATGTATGTACATATATATTTCAGTACCAAACGTATTATTCATGTATGATATATGCTTGATGTATGTATGTATATGTGGGCGTTACAATATTGCTGTTTTCACTTTTCGTTTTTTCAGAAAATGGTAATCCTAAAATAACCCAAAATAAAAACAAGCATTTTTCAGAAAATACACTGCACACACTCTTTCATTCTCTCTGTCTTTTCTTAAAAAATGAATCATTACGTCATGCAGATCGCTTATTTTAAACCCCATGGAAACGTACGATCCAATGCCTTCTCCTAACTTTGAATTTCCGGTATTTAAGGATGAAGAAGAAGAGGACGAAGAAATTCCAGAAGAGATCTCCCGATTACTCAAGCAAGAGGAAAGGTCTATTGAGCCTCACAAAGAGCCGTTGGAAACGGTCAATTTGGGTGCAGAGGAAGAAAAGAAAGAAGTTAAGATTGGAGCACTGCTCAGTCCAACTGTCAGAGAAGACTTGATAAAACTTCTCAAAGAGTTTCCAGATGTGTTTGCTTGGTCCTACCAAGACATGCCAGGGTTGGATACCAGCATCGTGGAACACCACTTACCGCTGAAATCAGAATGTCTTCCCGTAAAACAAAGACATAGAAGGACTCGTCCTGATATGGCCATTAAAATTAAAGAGGAAGTGCAGAAACAGATCGACGCAGGTTTCCTTGCCACCTCAGAATATCCTCAATGTTTGGCCAACATAGTGCCAGTTCTGAAAAAGGACGGAAAAGTCAGAATGTGTGTAGACTACAGGGATCTGAACAAAGCAAGTCCAAAGGATGACTTCCCCCTGCCGCACATTGACATGTTGGTAGACAGCACAACAAAATTCAAAGTCTTCTCCATCATAGATGGAATTTCGAGCTATAATCAAATGAAAATGGTGTCGGAAGATATGGATAAAACTTCATTTGTCACCCCATGGGGCACCTTTTGTTACAAGGTAAAGTCGTTCGGTTTGAAGAACGCCGGGGCAACCTATCAAAGGGCCATGCCAACTTTGTTTCACGACATGATGCACAAAGAGATTGAAGTGTACGTCGATGACATGATTGCCAAATCTAAAACAGAAGAAGAGCATGTGACACACCTATCAAAATTATTCGAGCGTTTGAGAAAATATAGACTTCACTTGAATCCCAATAAATGCACGTTCGGTGTCTGCTCAGGAAAACATTTAGGATTCATCTTCAGCTAGAAAGGAATTGAGGTTGATCCTGACAAGATCAAGGCCATTCAAGAAATGCCTTCACCAAAGACTGAAAAATAGGTCAGAGGATTTCTGGGACATCTGAATTACATCTCCAGATTCATATCCCTTATGACCATGATATGCGCGCCAATCTTCAAACTACTCAGAAAGAATCAAAGTTGTGTATGGACAGAAGATTGCCAAAAAGACTGTGAAACTCGGTACACTATGCTCGAGAAAACTTGCTGCGCTCTGGCTTGGGCAGCCAAACGTCTACGCCAGTACATGATTTGTCACACTACTTGGTTAATCTCCGAAAATGATCCGATCAAGTACGTCTTTGAAAAACATACTCTCACGGGAAGGATCGCCCGTTGGCAGATGTTGTTATCAGAATACAACATCGAGTACCATGCTCAAAAAGCCGTCAAAGGAAGTATTTTAGCTGATCATTTGGATCATCAACCGATTGACGATCAAGAATCAGTCGGTTTGACTTCCCAGACGAATATGTCATGTACTTGAAAATGAAAGATTGCGATGAACCGCTACCCAGTGAAGGGCTAGAACCAGGTTCCAAATGGGGACTAATTTTTGACGGAGCTGTCAACACTTATGGAAATAGAATTGGGGAAAGCATAGTAACACCTCAGGGTACCCACATTCCTTTCACCGCTCGACTGACGTTCAAATGTACAAACAACGAGGCCGAATACGAAGCTTGTATCATGGGTCTCGATGAAGCAATTGAGTTAAGAATAAAGAACTTGGATGTGTATGGAGACTTAGCCTTGGTTATCAATCTGATCAAAGGAGATTGGAACATATACCAATCAGGACTAATTGCTTACAAAGATTACGCGAGAAGGTTGTTACCATTCTTCAACAGAATTGAGTTTCATCATATCCCTCGTGAAGGAAATCACATGGCTGATGCACTAACCACTCTCTCTTCCATGATTGCTGTAAATCATTGGAATGACATACCTAAGATATGCATAATGCGCCTCGAAAGGCCCGCCTACATCTTCGCGATTGAAGCAGTCATAGATTACACTTATAGTGATTCCAAACGACCGTATTCTTGACTTAGCGGATGAGCAGACGCGTCTTCAGGATGCTTTCCAGCTTGCTGATGATGTTCTACGACAGGGAGTACATGGAATATAAGACATCATAATAATGGGTTGATCAACAATTTATTGATATTTCCTATTTCATCACTGTAATGTGAGAAAGTTTAGTTTATCACAGTAGATTGATAGGTTGCTAAATTGCAAAGAGAATTAGGTTATTAAAAAGTTAAATAAATTTTCTACCTCCTTTTTTCATTTGAGTGATGATACAAATTTTCCTGTCAAGTACATTTTGATGTTCTTCTATTGCAACAATACGAATTATCTATCTTTTTTACATATACCTAGTCCTGTAAATGTAGATTTCGCTGATGTAAAAGCTGTGATGAAAGACTCTGGAACTGCAATGTTTGGAGTAGGTGTTTCCTCTGGTAAAAACTGTGCAGAAGAAGCTGCAGAACATGCTACTTTGGCACCTTTTAATTGGATCATCTATTCAATCAACTACTGGAATAATGTATAATATTATCAGAGGAAAAGACATAACTCTTTACGAATTGAATAGAGTGTCTCAGGTACTTCATCTTATCAACACTTGTTGAAAGAGAATCCTATCATTACTTTTGCACTAATGATCTGATTGGATTAGTTTATTTAAGCTTATCAATTGATATAAACATTTGCGAAACTGTTTTGGAGAGTTTATGGAAACAACTTTTGACATGTCCATAAGCGCTATTTTTTCAGTTCATTTCCATAAACCTTTTAGAATAGCTTTTGGTTAAGTACATATGTTGTTGTAGTTCTATTTGGTTAAGTTCCTTTAAAATTTCTTATATGGACACATAGATATTGATCCATTTTTATACATATTGTTTTCCTTTTTTGGTTTGGTTGTAGCGAATGTATCCGGTGAATAACCCTTTCATAAAGACAATATCAGAGACATTCGATTCCGTGCTAAAGGAAAATTGTTCGTATCAGCCGGTGATGATAAATTCGGCCTTGTTTAGGCTGTGGTTCTTAACCAAACTTCCCCTGATAAATTCGGCCTTGTTTTGGCAGGACGTTGTTGCTGCAATGCAAATATTTAACTCCTTGAACTCTTGAATTAGGTTCTAGGGTAGTGAACTCTTGAATTATCTTTGGTTCAAGTCTCACTGCAATTATACGCAAACAGTTTCAAGAAATTAGTTAAAGAAGCTTTATTCTATTTGCTAATCATGCCAAGTTTGAAATTATAAGTCATACATATCAGGAAACATTTCTAGGCCTAATAATTTTGTGATCAATGACATAATATATTTACAGTTTATAAAGTACTAATGCCATGGTGTTCTTGTCCTATCCTATGTAATGTAATTAAGAAAAAATGAGAAATCGAAGATTAGTTTTCTAAGGTTACGTACCATGCTCTCGGACGTCATGTGCAAAGCCATCACCCTTTCCCCAAAATATGTTCATCTTGGTCATAACATAATTGAATTTACCTGAAAATATATAAATGGACATGATTAATTAAAATTAAATTCGAAAGAAGTATTCATGAAATATAGTTTTATTTTCTTAGTATAGGTGTGTTGGTGTTCATACCTTGCTTTGATTTTGTGATGGATTTGTTTTATAACAGGTACCAAAGATAACAGACACCGTAAAAGGGGTATTTTTTTCTTTTGACAGTGAACTCTTGAATTGATGGTACAAGCCTTGTTTATATTCTTGACAATGAACTTGAAGAAGAGGTACGTGCTCACAGATCTCAGATCAATGTCGTTTACAAAGCATGAAAGATTATCTCTTATGTGATGATTTTATTTGTAGCTGCTGATTCCAGCTCTTTGAACTTTCACAAAGATGCTTTGTTCTTTTATGTTGTCGAGTGGCTCCCTTACAAAAGGCTGGAATTGTGTCGCTCGTGAAGAAAAGGACAGCTGACATGACTATAGCTATTGCCTATTGGAGATGGTATATCTTTTGTTAACTTGTTTCAGATTCTCATTTCTAGAGAACAGAACACGTGACATGAAAGCTCAAAAAATTAATTAAATGTTTTTCGAATATTTTGCAATGGTTGGCTTAATCATCCTAGGGACTGTCTTGGTTGGTTTTGTTTTTATCAGGCTGTGAAGCTTTTGTTTCCTTCTGAGTTGTGTGCAGGGGAGCATTTGTTTTAGGCTTGGTGTTGCGGTGAAAATCGAATAACAAGCTATTAATTAGCTTGCATCGCATTTTTCTTTTACAACCGACATTGATTTATCCAAAGGAAAGGTTCAAGATCGTTAAAAAAACCTAAAGGGGGGAGATCTAAGGTTCGGGGTTTGGTTACGCCTAGGGAAGGTATTAGCACCCTAAACGTCCGTAGTACTCTATGGGAACCTCTTGTTTTAACTTGTCGTATCTTACTCGCTTGCCACGGGTACTATGCTAAAGGTTGAAAACCCTAGGAGTTTGTTTCTAAGTATACTCGACAAAGCATCGCACTTTGCGCCTACGTATCCTTACGGGAGTGGAATCAGAGTATCCGTAGTTCACCGATCTAAGGGTGAAGGATAGGAACCATTGACTATGGCCAAAGTTCCAAGGGGAAAATGAGTATGAGCTCATTTTAGATTTCACGATAACTCTCTAAATCTATGTTATAGGGGAAAGTGAGTTCTCATGATGATGAGAATCACATGGAGTGTAAGAACTCCAACCTACTTCTAAGTTATGATTTCATTGGTTCATGATAGCCAAGAAAAAAAAGGGTAATCCTAGAAGGATAAGGTAAAGGTTGTTTAGTGACTTCAAGAGTCAATTTAAGGTGTTCTCCCTTTGGAATGGGGGGAAAGATAACAGTTGTAAAGATATTAAAAGATAAAAGGATATAATGCAAATACGATGATGCAATAATACATGAATAAGATGAGATGAAATAAAATAGAAATAGTCTCGTCTTAATCATGATTTAATCGAGAAATCGATAATTAATGATTCTTGACTTTCATCGACTAAATAGTAAAGAAACTGAAATTAAAAAAAAAGTGGTCTCATGTTGATCAAAGTTTTGTCAACTCAATGAAATCAACCAAACCATGAGGTTTGTTATGTCATCGACCAAAATAAAGAAAGTGGAGTCGAAATGAAAAATAGAATCGGTCTCGTCTAAATCAAGAATTAATCGAGAAATCAATAATCTTATATTTGACTTTCATTGACCAACAAAAATAAATAAAAAGTAGCCTCACATTTATCAAGACTTTATTGATTTGAAATGATCAAAGTCAAGATTTGTGTAACGTCATCGGCCTAAATAAAGATTAAGAAATAAAAATAAGGTTGATCTCGTCTTAATCAAGATTTAAATCGGTAAATCGATAATCTTGACATTTGACTCTCATCGACCAAAATAGAATCGGAATAAAAATCAAGTTGGTCTCGTTTAAATCAAGATTTAATCGACAAATCGATAATCTTAGATTTTTAACTTTCCTCGACCAAAATAGAATCGGAATAAAAATCAAGCTGGTCTCGTTTAAATCAAGATTTAATCGACAAATCGATAATCTTAGATTTTTAACTTTCATCGACCAAAATAGAATCGGAATAAAAAGTGGCCTCCTACAAATCTAGACTTTTAGTGATTTTGAGATAATCAACAAAGTCAAAATTTATATGATATCATTGGCCAAAATAATATAGAAAATGAAATGCAATGAACCACTAAGTTAAGTGGAGTAACATGAATAAAATTAGTGAAAAAACACAGAAAGACTAATGATTAAAAACTCAAAAACACTTGTTAAAGAAAAGTTAATGAAATGAAAATAATTTTTTTTTAAGAAAAGAAGAGGAGGGAGGCGCTGGATTTGAATAGGAGTATGAACTGATTTAAACCAAATGGACCTAAGCCCAAGTCTACTAGAGACAGAAATTAAAATGAAAGAAAAAAAAACTAGAAGGAATGAGAATCAGTATCACAATGTCACCTCCCCTTTTAAAACATGTTCAAAGGTTACCCTAAAAACAAAGTCAGATTTTTTTCATTTCCTTTTAAAACAAAGAACAAGAGCAGTATAGTTAAACAACAACAACAGTAGCGATTTCCTCAAGGAAGCAGAGTGAATGATGAAGATCAAAATGAACGTCTCAAACTCCTCGCAATTCCGTTTCCAATCTTTTTACGCGAACGGAACTCTCCCTCACTCGAATAGGTTTCGATCTTCTCCTCTTGCTTTGATTTGCTCGCGATTGGGTTCGGTCACGATTTCAGGTTTGTTTGGTCTCATATCCAAATGAATCTGTCTCTCTCCGTCTCTCCGATGTGCTTGTTTGAGGTGGGTGTCGTGGTTTTGAATAGGTTTGGTGTCAGGTTGTTACGAAGCTGAAGGAGTCGTTAAAAGGTTGAACGTGGTGGTTTGTTGAGTTTGGAAGGGAGTTATTGTGAGCTGTTTTCTGGTTTAGAGTGGTGGCGTGTGAAACAGGGATAGCTGGGATAGAAGAACGAGAGTGGTAATGCGTTGTTATGAGAAACGAATTCTTGAAGGGTATGTAGAAAAGCAGAGTATGTCACAATAAACCAACACTAGACCTGGCTCATGCCCCACTCTAAAGGTCTTCCCTGTACAAACTCAAAACCACAGTGCAATCATAGTAATGGAAAGGAAACTCCATGGGCACAATTATGAAGAACCAATGCTGACAAGGTATGTATTGGCCTACTATGTTGAAGGATTGACATAGTACAATTGAGATCAACACAAATATTATAGTACCGTTCAGTTAACGGTAACACAGATTTAGTACAAACATGGAATATGGCAATCAGTAAGGTACACCAATTATGGATCTAACTTGAACAAACTTTGATACATGGACGGTTAACTGTAATGAGATTGAATATTCAATCTCTATCATCTATTATGGATCTAACTTGAACAAAACTTTGATACATGGAAGAACGAGTGTGGTAATGCGTTGTTATGAGAAACGAATTCTTGAAGGGTATGTAGAAAAGCAGAGTATGTCACAATAAACCAACACTAGATCTGGCTCATGCCCCACTCTAAAGGTCTTCCCTGTACAAACTCAAAACCACAGTGCAATCATAGTAATGGAAAGGAAACTCCATGGGCACAATTATGAAGAACCAATGCTGGCAAGGTATGTATTGGCCTACTATGTTGAAGGATTGACATAGTACAATTGAGATCAACACAAACATTATAGTACCGTTCAGTTAACGGTAACACAGATATAATACAAACATGGAATATGGCAATCCGTAAGGTACACCAATTATGGATCTAACTTGAACAAACTTTGATACATGGACGGTTAACTGTAATGAGATTGAATATTCAATCTCTATCATCTATTATGGATCTAACTTGAACAAACTTTGATACATGGACGGTTAACTGTAATGAGATTGAATATTCAATCTCTATCATCTATTATGGATCTAACTTGAACAAACTTCGATATTGTGCAAGATTGAATATTATAGGAAATTTTTATGGGGGAAAATAAACATTTAGCTACACCAATTATGGATCTAACTTGAACAAACTTTGATACATGGACGGTACAAATCTGTGCGATATAACTACAAATCTAGGTTTCCTTTCTGTAAAACCATAAGGGAGGATTTTCTTTCGCTTTATTTTGTATTCTTGCTTGACTTTTAGTCAGTTATAAACATAGTTAAAATATGATTAGTATCTATAAATCATTAGCATCAAATTATCAAGATAAATAAGACTAGTACTAACTAGGAATTTCTCAGAACAACGACCCTTTGTAAAATTTTTCCAAACCTTCTTCGAGAGAAAACTATACCTCACCCATGGACGCTCAAGACCAATCTTAGGATTCCTAATGTAGTCACGCGTGAGTCGTGAGTTAAAACCCCTCCAACACGTACCAACATGAGTTAACCACTTTTTTTAAGTGTTTATCACCATTCGTAAACTCAAAGGTCAACTGCTTTTAAATCAATAAGAATGTATTAGAAATCATAGAAAGTCATATCGAAATGATGAAAATTAAAACTAATACCTTAACATATGTCCATATGCTATCTTTGACCTCAGCTGGCGCTTGTTTCCAATCATCTACCTATATATTAACTTTGCTACGTCCAAGGAACGCAACATTACTCTTAAAAAGAGAAGAGTATTCATCATCAACTACTCTATTATACGAATCAAACGCGATAGGAAATTTGAAACCAGATTTATGGACTTTTGTTACTTTGGTAAGCATAGTGGCACCTCTTTGTGATCTTTTCTTTTTGATCTGAGTATCACTTGTCATAGTTTCCTCGCCACTAGATGAAGAATACGACGAAGTAGACATCTATTTTCAAAAACAATAACAACCTCAACAAGAACAACAACAAACTCTTTCATCTATTATCATCACTATGCCACGGAAGGGAAAAGACAGCGCTTTTTTTGGCTTTTAACAGCGTTTAAAAGCGCTGCCTAAGGTGGCGCTGCTATAGGTAAAGACAGCGCTTTTGTTTTATGCAAAAGCGCTGCCTTATATAGGCCTTTAGCAGCGCTTTTTCTGGAAAAACGCTTTCTAAAGTGGGCCTTTAGCAGCATTTTTCTGGAAACGCGCTGTCTAAAGTGGGCCTTTTATGCTTTCTATTGGCATCTTTAGGCAGCACTTTTTCAGGAAAAAGCGCTTTCTATTGTCCCCCTTTAGACAGCGCTTTTTAAAGCGCTGTCTAATGTATTTTTATTTCACTTTAAGGCAACGCTTTTAATGGAAAGCGCTTTCTATTGTGAACTATAGGCAGCGCTTTTGTTGAAAAGCGCTGTCTTTTCTTCACGTAAATTGTGCTTTTTAAAAGCACTTTTTTAAAAATCAGAATTTAGGTAGCATTTTTTATTTAAACCATTGAGCCTTTATTTCAACAAACAAGCTTTTATTCAAAAATAGGCATTATATACCATTATAATCGAAAATATATACACCATTATAATTCAACACATAAACCATTTGATATAAATCAACACAACAACTTTCATACCTTATATGATTCTTTTCTCAATAAATATTCACACAATTCCTCCTTGATTTCTTCCAATTTATCTTTCGAGTAATAAACACACTTGTATTCATCAAAGTACTACATAATAAAACATAATATGCATGATTTAGTTAAAAGTAATAAATTATATGAAATATTCGATAAATATTAAAATAAATCCTAAGTTAAAAATCCATACCATGATTGGAATCTCTATTTGATCCAAATGAACGATTTCTCTCATAAACCTCAAAACGTAATAACCGCAATCTATGCTTGTATTGCTCTAACAAAATAAAAACAAATAAGAATATATAGTTGTCTTGTTTTTTCAAGTACCATCACTATTATAAGCAAAATTGTGAAAATTAATATATCTCCACTCTGATCCATTTAATGTTGTTTGCTTTAGACTGTGATACTCGAGCTTCTCTTTGTGATCGGATTAATAGCAACCAACAAACCAGTGACCGCTGTAAAAAAAACAAAAGTTTAGATGGAAATTTTCTACGCAAAAGATACAAATATTAGAATGAAATTACAATGAAAATCTAACCAGTTTCCAGTATTATACGAGCAGAAGACACGAAATAGAATCTGTTTGACAATTAATTCTCGCGCATCAATTTGTCATACAAGAACCTTAAATAAAAACATAATAAACATTAGACTATTTTCATTGAAATGAGTAAATAAATTGTTCAACTTATTAAATAATAGACACGAAATAGTACCTTTTGCACTAACGTCTCTTTCTTTTCTTGGTTGGAATATGTTCTACTCATCTCTTAACAACACAGACGGTTGGATTGATCCAAATACCCTCATTATGATCATTTCTAATATATGATTCATTTGCTATAATATTCTCATCTTGATCATTTCTAGTAAACGATTCAATCTCAATATCAATATCACCTTGATCTCCAATGTTTTCATCAATTACTTTGTTAGATAAAAGCACTATAGACCATTTCGTACTTGTCGGATCAGTGACATAGAACACTTGTTTAGCTTGAGAGGCTAGAATAAAAGACTCATCTTTGTACCCCACCCTATTAAGATCCACTTGCAAAAATCCTGACTTATCCATTCGTATGCCATTATTATTTTCAACCCACTTGAAACCAAATATAGGAATCTGAAACTTCTCATAATCAAACACCTAAATGCGCTCGATAACCCCAAAATATGACAGATTTGCAAATTTGGGGTTTAAGTCCTTCACACTTGAAATGTGCATTGCTTCAGCTACCACGGTGACACCACTATTTTGCATAGTACTTTTATCATCTTGTTCTTTGGTATAAAATGTGTATCCATTAATTGCGTATGCGCTATAAGAAAACGCAACCAAACTTGGACCTTATGCTAAACATCACAACCTTTCTGTTATTGAAGTGGGATCTGAATAATACTTTGAATAAATATGATCCTTAAACCAAGGTATAAAACTTCGATTGTGCTCTCGTACTATCCAATTTTCATTTCTATTCGGATTTAAATCTCGGAGAACATCCTTGTGCATTTCAACATACGGCTCAACCTCGTTCTCATTGTGCAGAACATACAAATGAACTTGATCCCGTTCGACCCTTGATAATGTCACAACTTTATTTCCAATTAACTTTTTTCCTTCTTTTTTTTCGACAATATGAGATTTGGGGAGTCCAATTGATTGAACAATGGACAGATATTCAGAACAAAACTCAATCGCTTCTTCAACAATGTATCGTTCAACAATACAACCCTCGGGTCGACTTCGGTTTTTCACATACCCTTTTAATATTTTCATATAACGTTCACCAGGGTACATCCATCTCATATAAGCTGGTCCACATAATTGTGTCTCTTTCACAAGATGTACAACTAGATGTACCATTATGTCAAAAAACGAGGGAGGAAAATACATTTCAAGCTCACACAAAGTAATAACTATTTCTTTTTGCAATGTTGGTAAGATCGTAGGATCGATCACCTTACTTCAAATTGACTTGAATATAGAACACAATTTAGTTATTGCGCTTCTTACTTTTTTTGGCAGAATAAAACTTATACCTATTGGTAGAAAATGTTCCATTATAACATGGCAATCATGCGTCTTTAAACTCTTTAACTTGAGGTCTTTCATAGACACAAGTCTTCTAATACCTGAAGAGTATCCTTCTGGAACTTTAACTTCACTTAGACTAGATAGAGTATAGGCAGCAGATGGTAGATATGTTCGACTTCCTTTCTTCAAGGGTCCTAATTCAGTTCTTATCCTCATCGCTATCAAGTCCTTTCTTGCTTTAAGGCCATCCTTAGAATTTCCTCGTATATTGAGTAACGTACCAATAACATTGTCAAATACATTTTTTTCAATATTCATAACATCGAGAAAATGTCTTACATACAACGACTTCCAATATGGAAATTAAAAAAAAATTGACCTCTTCTTCCACCCACTCTTAACAAGCGTACGTGCAAAAGGCTTGCCAAACTGAATACTCACATCTTTCACCTTTTCAAAAATTTGATCACCTGTCAATATAGGTGGAGCTCTACCTTGTTCTAGGGCTCCATTGAAGGCTTTTCTCCACCCACGGTAATGATGATTAGAATTTAAGAATCTACGGTGATCGAGAAAGACATTCTTCTGACCAAACTTTAATCGCGTCCAATCTGTTTTATCTTCACAAATAGGACACACACATTGACCTTTTATGCTATACCCTGATAGATTTTCGTATGCTGGAAAATCATTAATTGTGCCAAACAACATCGCCCTCAAGTTGAAACTTTCTTTCCTATATCCATCATAAACCTCCACACCGTTCTCCCACAAAGTCTTTAAATCTTCGATTAAGGCTGCAAGTATACGTCTATGTCATTCCCAGGTTGCTTAGGCCCAGAAATTAACATAGATAACATCATGTACTTACGCTTCATACATAGCCATTGAGGTAGGTTATAAATCATAATAATCACAGGTCATGTGCTATGTGAGATACTTTGAAGACCGTGTGGGTTCATTCCATCAGTAGATAATGCCAAGCGAAGGTTTCTTGCTTCTTTTCCAAATTCAGGATAATCATCATCAAGTTTCATCCACTGTGGTGAATCTTCCGGATGTCGAAACTTTCCATCAATAATTCTTTCATCTGCATGCCAAGTCAAGTGTCTTGCATCGGTTTCACTACGAAACATGCGTCTAAATCTCGGAATTATAGGAAAATACCATAAGACTTTTGCTGGAGACAACTTTTTCTTATATCGAGATACACCGCATTTAGGACACTCATTTAACAATGCATACTCATTTCGAAACAAAACGCAATCGTTTGGACATGTATGTATCTTATCATATCTCATGCCAATAGAGCACAACATCTTTTTTCCCTCATATGTTCGATTGGGAAGAACATTATCCTCTGGAAGCATA
Source organism: Lathyrus tuberosus (assembly GCA_022829125.1). NCBI lineage: Eukaryota > Viridiplantae > Streptophyta > Magnoliopsida > Fabales > Fabaceae > Lathyrus > Lathyrus tuberosus. The sequence goes on along the minus strand of JALAZF010000218.1, from coordinate 7,120,985 downwards.
TCTTTCATAAGGGCTAATAACTCTGTGAAACTTTTATCCGACCATCCATTGCCCGCCTTTACATTGTACAACTTTAATACCGCAGACAATCTTGTGAATTTAGTGCAACCATTATACAATGTTTTCTCTGCATCGCTTACCAACCTCTCAAACATTTTGGAACAATCCTTAAGATCTTCTTTAAGTGCTTCTGCAATCTCTTCGACTCGATCACAATCGTATGTATCTGTGCAATTGTCGTTTGAAGCATAGGTCGTATTATCCTCCAATTCAACATTCCCGTTACTTTTCTCACCATGCAAATTCCAACATGTATAACTTGGATCAATTCCATGCCTCATTAAATGCGATGCCAACTGAACTGCGTCAACCCGACTCCCATAACAGCAATCCAAGCAAGGACATGTCATTCGACTGGGGTCTTTGGCATGCGCAGCAGCAAACTTAACGAATTCTGATACCCCATTCTCATACTCTTTCGACAATCGCCTTGAAGACATTCATTTCTTATCCATCGTTTTACTAATTAAGCTAAACAAAAACAAAATAAAAACTATTTACCTGTAAGGAAGTCAATAGGTTCTGGACCCACACAGTGTAAGATTCTTGGAAACAATCAGACTTTCACTCATCACAAGTAACCTCTATAGCAAATTCACTAAGTTAGTGATGATGGTGTATGCCAAATATAACACGACAAATTCAGTATATAATAGGAAAAACAAGATATATCGGAGAAACAAGTCAAAGTCTCAAGAATCAATTAATTTCAACAATTTCATTTTCATTTTCATCAGTAACATACCAAATATAACAATTAATTTCATTATCATTTTCAATCAATAATTAGATTAAAATAAAGTAATCACTAAAAAGTATCCATCAACAATGTCATTATCATCAATTAATTTCAACAAATCATCACTAACATTCAACATCAACTTACAAAATTAACACCAATTCCCAACATAAATCCACCACAAATATCACTATTTATCATCTTCAACTTTACTACAACAACAATTTCAAAATCAAATTCAAACAACAACCACAACAACACTAATTCACCAAATCGACAACAACCACATCAACACTTTGATACTCTAACAACACTCATTTTTCTATAACACTCATTTTTGTAACAACCCTCATTTTTGTAATGGATATAATTTCCTATAATATAACAACACTCATTCAAACTACATTCAAACTAAAAACAAAACAAAAATAAAACAAGATGCTCAAGAACAAACAAAAGAAACTATATAGCAAGCTTAAGAACATTAAATAATCACTGAAACTCAAGAACAAACAAAAGAAACAGTGACACTTACGGAGGAATGCAGGTCGGAGAAGATGGAGATACGAACAGAGGAACAATTCCGGTCGGAGAAGACGGACAGAGGAACGCCGGTCGGAGAAGACGAACAGAGGAACAATGCAGAGGGAGAAGTCGCGAGAGAGGCTGTTGTGTCCTTTGCAATTAATGCTAAACTGTGTTTAATTGTAATTAGTTTTTGTAATATATTTAATAAAGAGAATTTTGTAACATATAACTTTTGAAATAGAAGTTGAAGTATAATTGGGTAGTTTTGTTGAAAGATTTAATTCTACAGGTGACACGTCAGCTTTTAATTGACGTAACAAATATAATCTACATGGCATATTATATGTCGTAATATAATGCGGTGCATTAGATTTAATATATTACTAGATGGTAACCCGCGCGTTGCGCGGACGTATAAATATTTTTTTAAATTATTTTTGTATTTATTTAAATATTATAATTGATAATATTTTTCTGTTTTCATCAAATATATAGACAGTTCATTTAAATATTTTTAATTGTTTTGTATATGTTTTATATTGTACAATGGTTCAATATAGGCAAACAAAAGAATCACCAAATTACTAGTTGGATTCCATTCAGTTACGAAGCTTAATCCATCACTTTCTTTTTGCATCGAAAACTTTGATGGTTTAATAGATGGCATTTAACTACAAATCTAGGTGTTCGCTCAGGAACGGGGTTTGTAATATGGCAAACCTCCTTGGTCTGCCATATTCCATGTTTGTACTAATAGATGATAGAAGACTGGATTATAAACCACGCTTTCACACATAAAAATTTCCTGAGTGGCACACCAAATTAGCTGTACCTTTCACACATAAAAATTTCCTATAATATTCAATGTTAGTACTAGATGGCAAACCACGCTTTATTCCATTATATGAACTTGCCCATCCGTAACAAAACCGATGGGCAAGTTCATATAATATGGCAAAAATTGTACAATTGAGATCATTCACCAAGTAAAGGTTTGTAATTAATACACACCTTTATAACTCTGTATATGAAGAACCAAGTTACGGATGAAGAATGGACTATCTCCCCAGAGCACACCATGTCCAAAATACCCCGTAAATTATTTTACTCTGGATAATATTAGTTGTGATCAACTGAGTCCCAGTGTGCTCTGAGAAATTATTTGCAGATATAATTAGGGTAACTTTTGAACTTAGAGTATATCCAATTAATATTATCTGACTATAAGATAATTAAATATTTGGGCTTTAGAGGCTTTTTGGAAAATTGATAGTGTTGCTAATTGATGATCTTTTCCCTATATTATTTTCTTTCCTTTCATTTTCCAAAGAAAAAGATAGAAAGGATTTTGGAGAGAAAGAAAAGAGAAGGAAAGGAAGAGAAAAATGAGGAGAAAAGTTCAAGATCAAAATCATCAAGCACATCATCAAATCTTCATCCAATCATCTTCATCTATTCAAGGTGGGTTCTAGTTAGATGCTTTTGTTTTGGTTTCTCTTAGATTCTAAGACTTAGGTTAGGATTGTAAGGAAATTGGATTAATTGCAAAATCTTGGGAATTAACGGTTAAAATGTGTTATAAACTGAGTAGTATGAGTTATAGGAGTATAGAATCATTTATATTTGATTGTATGATGTTTGGATATGTTTTGGTGGGGTTTTGGAACCATGGGAGATCAGCTGTTACGCTGATGAAGTTTTCTGAAATTCCCAGATTCGCAATGTGAATCCCCCAGCGAAGGGGGAAATCGTGGGCTCGCTGGCAGCTCGCACTGCGAAGGCGAGTGTTCGCCAGTGGCTCGCCAGTGGTTCGCACTGCGAACCTTACGTTGTATTTGCTACTGACTTGGTTCGCCAGCGTTCGCACTGCAAATGGTGCAGTGAACAGGTGTTGGCTAGACGTTCGCGGGACGCTTTGCGCTGCGAATGAAGTAGCGAGCATTCGCTGGCTTCTTCGCAATGCGAACATAGCAGAACATCCAATTTGTTTCTTGCATAACTTTTGACTCGGTTATCCGTTTTGCGTATTCTTGATACCGTTGTGAAGCTAGGAACGTATTCTAGCTGATGGTAGTGAAAAATATCTATTTATTTCCCGATTAAATGAATCGGAGGGAACCGTAATTTGGTATAAATTGTGGTATGTTGAATTTTGGTGTTCCATTATGTGATTGATGATTACATGCCTATGTTGTTATTGTTAAACAGGTTGGAATATGTATGCATGTTAAAATATGAATAGGTAGAGTGAGGAACATTACCATAATGATATCGAAGTATGTAAATGACATGGTGACAACGCTCGTGCAAAAGAGGCCGAGGCGTGTGTCTAGTAATAATAACCGAATGATCTTGCAGTGTAGTTTCATGAGACTCGAGCACCTCCTCTGAAACGTATGCACAACTACTTGGTAGGTTTGATTCCCGCGTATAGTATGATTGGAGCCTACGGGTAAAGAGACTTGTGACGGTGTACGGGCCGTGAGAAGTGAAGGATCACGGTGTACGGGCCGATGATCCCGAATCCAATTCGTATGCCAAGTAGATACAAGGATCCATGACTCGAATCGTCTTCTAGATGTATAAGCGGACGGGAATAGGGGATACCTTGGTACGGTTATTGATTTGTGAGATTCTGGAGTAACAGGCTCAGAACTTACTTTGGTACTTGTGTGAGTTAGCAGGCTCACGGGTGTGAATGTATTTATATCGTGTGTGTACTCAAAGTCACTTCCCTTCCCTTTGACTTGAGTTAGGCTTATTAGAACCTTTTAAAGCCGAGAGGACTATAAGATAGCGAATTCACTGAGATTTGATGTATCTCACCCCACTGTTGTTGTTTACATCACAGGTTCTGCAAATTCGGCGAAGGGTAAGGACAAAGTGGGTTGACTTTTCCTTACGGATCGTGGTTTTTGAGATGGCATGGCTTCTGCTATGGGGTTTTATTTTGAGATCATTGTATTGATCTAGTTCTTAGTGCTTTTGGGACATCTTATATATGTTATGCCGTAGGCTTTAGACTTTGCATTTTGGGCATTTAATGTATATAATGTGTTAACTAGGAACTTGTACATATATATTTCAGTACCAAACGTATTATTCATGTATGATATATGCTTGATGTATGTATGTATATGTGGGCGTTACAGTTGGTATCAGAGCAGGTCGTATCCTCGACCTAGCCATGAAATAGTATAAGTATTTCTTTCCGTTTCATATGTGTTTTGTCGCCATTGGTCTTACGTGTTATATTTATGGTATTGAGCCTGATCAACTTAATCCTATCTGTATGACATTTAGGAACATTGCCGACCGACGCAGAAACAACCGTGGTAGACCGAGAACTACTCCAGCAGGGACAAATCCGCCAGGGGATGAAGGGAATGCCCCTTTGTATCAATTCATGCAACAGATGCAGCAGCAGCAGAATCAGTTTGTGCAACAGATGGTACAACAAATGGCTGGTGGCGTGCATCCTCTAGTGGTTGTTCCTGAAGCTGCAGGGGGAACCTTTAGGGATTTCATTCGTATGAATCCTCCAGAGTTTCTGGGAGGGTTAGATCCAGTAAAGGCTCATGAATGGATATCCGGCATGGAGCGGATTTTCTTGATCGTTCAGTGTAGTGAAGAAAATAAGGTTGTCTTTGCTTCTCATTTGTTAAAGGGTCCTGCTATGAGATGATGGGAAAGCGCTTCAGCACTAATGACAATACAAGAGGTACCGAGAGTGTGGGAGCAGTTTAAGATAATTTTTATGGAGATGTATTTTCCAAGTTCCTTAAGGTCTCAAAAAGAATTCGAATTTCAACAGCTAAGGCAAGGTAACTTGACATTGGCTTCTTATGCGGAAAAGTTCGAGGTTATGGATGCTTCTTCTAGACAGGCCATGTATGCTCCTGATGAAAGGTGGAAGATTGATCAGTTTCTGTTTAGTTTAAGGGCTAAAATCTCACATAGTGTGTCTCAGAGAGAATTTACTAGTTATGCAGAATTGTTACGACAGTGTTATGTGGCGGAGCATAGTTTGAAAAAGGTACAAGCAGAAGGAGAGTTAAGTAGAGTGAATCAAAGTGATCGTGGGAGATCGAATCAACAATTTAGACCGAGACAACAATCTTTCAAAGGGAAACAAGTTCAGAGTTCTAAGTCCAGTGCGCCTCCGGTATGCCGTACTTGTGGTAGGAATCATTTTGGGAGGTGCAATTGGGATGGGATACGATGTTATCAGTGTAACAAGGTGGGTCACTTATCGAGAGATTGTCCTCAGAAGAGGAATCAGATGCAAGAAAAGAATACCGGACGAGTGTATAATTTGGATGCAAGGAAGATAAAGGGTGATAATTCCTTGATTGCGGGTACGTGTTTCGTGAATGGAAATCCTTGTTTTATTTTATTTGATTGTGGGGTAACGCATTCTTTTGTGTCCACGCGGTGCGTGAAGCGACTTGGGTTGCAAGCTGTTCCTTTGTCTCCACCCATGGTGGTTACTACTGCCATGGATGAAATTGTGGAAACACCGTTGATGTGGGAAAATTGTGTATTGTCGGTGAATGAAAGAGTCTTCCAGATTGATTTGATTTACTTACCGCTTAAGAAAGTGGATGTGGTTCTGGGAATGGATTGGCTTTCAGCTAATTCGGTTTTTATCGGTTGTGAGGAGAAGTTAATCATTATTCCATCTACTAAAGCTACTCCGAAGGATGTGTTAACTACTATTTTAGAAGGTACGGTTGGAATGATTAATTTCTTGTTTGAAGAGGAAAAGTCTGTTCTTATGATTCTTACTAAGGAGGGGAGTAGTAACCTTCAAGTTTCGAGTATTCCGGTAGTTTGTGACTTTCCTGAAGTTTTCCCCGAGGATATCACTTCTCTTCCTCCAGAGCGGGAAGTGGAATTCTCTATTGACCTGATACCGGGAACGACTCCAATATCCGTTTCTCCGTATCGGATGGTACCACTTGAATTAAGAGAATTAAAGGACCAATTGGAAGAGTTGTTGGCTAAACATTTTGTTCGCCCCAGTGTTTCGCCCTGGGGAGCTCCAGTGTTGTTGGTAAAGAAGAAAAATGGGGGAATGCGGTTGTGTATTGATTACCGTCAATTGAATAAGGTCACCATCAAGAACAAATACCCACTGCCAAGGATAGATGATCTGTTAGATCAATTGAAAGGAGCCTGTGTGTTCTCGAAGATTGATTTACGGTCGGGTTATCATCAGATTCGGGTGTAGAGTTCAGACGTATCGAAGACTGCATTTAGAACTCGTTATGGTCATTATGAATTTTTGGTGATGCCTTTCGGTGTGACGAATGCTCCGGCAGTTTTCATGGATTACATGAATCGGATATTTCAACCTTACTTGGACCAATTTGTGGTAATTTTCATTGATGACATTCTTATTTATTCCCGTGACCCTCAAGAGCACGGTGAACACCTAAGAATAGTCTTATCCATTTTGCAAGAGAGACAACTTTTTGCTAAACTAAGTAAGTGTGAATTTTGGATGTCGGAGGTGTATTTCCTTGGACATGTCATATCTCAAGGGGGTGTAGCGGTTGATCCATCCAAAGTTGAAGCAGTGATAAATTGGGAGAGACCGAAGAATGTGTCCGAAGTTAGAAGCTTTTTGGGACTAGCAGGTTATTATAGAAGGTTTATTAAAGGCTTTTCCCAACTGGCTTTACCGATGACGAGACTTACTCGTAAAGATTGTTCTTATGAATGGGATTCGGCTTGTGAGCAAAGTTTTATGAATTTGAAGGAAAGGTTGACGACCGCTCCTGTTCTGGTTATTCCAGATCCTAGCAAGTCGTATGAAATATATTGTGATGCGTCGAAGATGGGATTAGGAAGGGTGCTAATTCAAGATGGACATGTAGTGGCATATGCTTCACGACAGTTGAAAGTCCATGAAAAGAATTATCCAACGCATGATTTAGAATTGGTGGCAGTTGTATTTACCTTGAAAGTGTGGCGTCACTATTTGTATGGTGCGTTTTGAGATGTTTAGCGACCACAAGAGCTTATAATACCTCTTTGATCAAAAGGAGTTGAACATGCGTCAACGAAGGTGGATGGAATATTTGAAAGATTATGACTTGGAACTAAGATACCATCCGGGTAAAGCGAATAAGGTGGCAGACGCTTTAAGTAGGAAAGTGTTGCACAGTACCGACTTGACGATGCTAGAGTATACCTTATTGGAGAAATTTCGAGATCTAAATCTTCAATTTAATTGGACTCCTAATTGTGTGGTTTTGGGGAATTTGGATATCAATTCTACTCTTAGGGAAGAAATCCAACAAGAGCAAGGGTTAGATGAGAAGTTGCAAGGAGTGTTATTACAACTGGGTTTTGTGCGAGATACCGACGGAGTTATTGTATTTAACCGAAGGATTTATGTTCCGGATAACACGGAGTTAAAGAGGAAGATTTTAGATGAAGCGTATAAGGGTGCTTTTACTATACATCCGGAATCTTCGAAGATGTATCAAGACCAAAAGAGGGACTATTGGTGGTCCGGGATGAAAAGGGATATTGCGGTGTATGTGTCGGAATGTGTGGTTTGTCAACAAGTAAAGATCGAGCACCAAAGGTCGGGTGGCTTGTTGCAACCTTTAGAAATTCCGGTGTGGAAATGGGATAGTATTTCGATGGACTTCGCGGTGGGTTTACCCCGTGCCCAAGGTGGTTATGATTCAATTTGGGTGATTGTGGATCGATTAACGAAGTCTGCTCATTTCTTGGCCGTGAAGACTACTTATAAGGCGAGTCATCTCGCAAGGTTGTTCATTTCGGAGATAGTGAGGTTGCATGGTATTCCTACTAGTATTGTTTTGGCTAGAGATCCAAAATTTACTTCTAGATTTTGGAGAGCTTTTAAACAAGCTAAGGGGATGAAGTTGTGTATGAGCACGTCGAATCATCCGCAAACGGATGGTCAGACGGAACGGACAATACATACCATGGAGGATATGTTGAGAGCTTGTGTGTTGGAGAGTGGCGGAAACTGGATAGAACTTTTGCCATTGATTGAGTTCTCTTATAATAACAGTTATCATGCAAGTATTGGTATGGCTCCGTATGAGGCATTGTATGGAAGGAAGTGTAGGACACCGTTGTGTTGGGCAGAGGTTGGTGAAGATAGGATGTTGGGACTTGAGATTATTCACAAAACTACGGAGAAGATTAGGATGATTTGTGATAAGGTTAAGCAAGCCCAAGATCGTCAGAAGAGTTATGCGGATAACCGTAGAAGGCCTTTAGAATTTGAAGAAGGCGATCACGTGTTTTTAAAAGTCACTCCGAGATTGCGGTTGAAAGGACCGTTTCGATCGCGAAAGTTAAATCTGAGATACGTAGGACCGTATCAGATCTTGGAGAGAATTGGTGAAGTAGCTTACAGATTAGCCTTACCGCCTTCTCTGTCCGAGATGCACGATGTTTTCCATGTGTCTCAACTTAGGAAATTTGTCCCAGATCCTCTTCAGCCAATTTTACCAGATACAATAGAAATAGAAGCAGGTTTGACGTTTGAACCTCAACCGAGCCGTATCACCGGGAGAGGAACTAAAGTGCTGAGGAATAAAGAGATTCATCTTGTTAAGGTCCAGTGGGATGAGGCGCATCCGGGTGATGCAACTTGGGAGTTGGAATCGGAGATGCGGGGGGTTTATCCTCATCTTTTCAGGTAATTGTTTTAAATTCGTGGGCGAATTTCTATTTAAGGGGGGGGGGGGTAGGATGTAATACCCCGTAAATTATTTTACTCTGGATAATATTAGTTGTGATCAACTGAGTCCCAGTGTGCTCTGAGAAATTATCTGCAGAGATAATTAGGGTAACTGTTGAACTTAGAGTACATCCAATTAATATTATCTGACTCTGAGATAATTAAATGTTTGGGCTTTAGAGGCTTTTTGGACAATTAGTAGTGTTGCTAATTGATGATGTTTTCCCTATATTATTTTCTTTCCTTTCATTTTCCAAAGAAAAAGATAGAAAGGATTTTGGAGAGAAAGAAAAGAGAAGGAAAAGAAGAGAAAAAGGAGGAGAAAAGTTCAAGATCAAAATCATCAAGAACATCATCAAATCTTCATCCAATCATCTTCAAATCTTCACCATCTTCATCTATTCAAGGTGGGTTCTAGTTAGATGCTTTTGTTTTAGTTTCTCTTAGATTCTAAGACTTAGGTTAGGATTGTAAGGAAATTGGATTAATTGCAAAATCTTGGGAATTAACAGTAAAAATGTGTTATAAACTGAGTAGTATGAGTTATAGGAGTATAGAATCATTTATATTTGATTGTATGATGTTTGGATATGTTTTTGTGGGGTTTTGGAACCATGGGAGATCAGCTGTTACGCTAATGATGTTTTCTGAAATTCCCAGATTCGCACTACGAATCCCCCAGTAAAGGGGGAAATCGTGGGCTCGCTGGCAGCTCGCACTGTGAAGGCGAAGGCGAGTGTTCGCCAGTGGCTCGCCAGTGGTTCGCACTGCGAACCTTACGTTGTATTTGCTACTGACTTGGTTCGCCAGCGTTCGCACTGCAAATGGTGCAGCGAACAAGTGTTGGCTAGGCATTTGCGGGACGCTTCGCACTGCGAATGAAGTAGCGAGCATTCGCTGGCTTTTTCGCAATGCGAACATAGCAGAACATCCAATTTGTTTCTTGCATAACTTTTGACTCGGTTATCCGTTTTGCGTATTCTTGATACCGTTGTGAAGCTAGGAACGTATTCTAGCTGATGGTAGTGAGAAATATCTGTTTATTGCCCGATTAAATGAATCGGAGGGAACCATAATTTGGTATAAATTGTGGTATGTTGAATTTTGGTGTTCCATTATGTGATTGATGATTACATGCCTATGTTGTTAGTGTTAAACAGGTTGGAATATGTATGCATGTTAAAATATGAATAGGTAGAGTGAGGAACATTACCGTAATGATATCGAAGTGTGTAAATGACATCGTGACAACGCTCATGCAAAAGAGGCCGAGGCGTGTGTCTAGTAATAATAACCGAATGATCTTGCGGTGTAGTTTCATGAGACTCGAGCACCTCCTCTGAAACGTATGCACAACTACTTGGCAGGTTTCATTCCCATGTATAGTACGATTGGAGCCTACGGGTAAAGAGACTTGTGATGGTGTACAGGCCGTGAGAAGTGAAGGATCACGGTGTACGGGCCGATGATCCCGAATCCAATTCTTATGCCAAGTAGATACAAGGATCCATGACTCGAATCATCTTCTAGACGTAGAAGCGGATGTGAATAGGGGATACCTTGGTACGGTTATTGATTTGTGAGATTCTGGAGTAAAAGGCTCAGAACTTACTTTGGTACTTGTGTGAGTTAGCAGGCTCACGAGTGTGAATGTATTTATATCGTGTGTGTACTCAAAGTCACTTCCCTTCCCTTTGACTTGAGTTAGGCTTATTAGAACCTTGTAAAGCCGAGAGGACTATAAGATAGTGAACTCACTGAGATTTAATGTATCTCACCCCACTGTTGTTGTTTACATCACAGGTTTTGCAGGTTCGGCAAAGGGTAAGGACAAAGTGGGTTAAATTTTCCTTACGGATCGTGGTTTTTGAGATGGCATGGCTTCCACTATGGCGTTTTATTTTGAGATCATTGTATTGATCTAGTTCTTAGTGCTTTTAGGACATCTTATATATGTTATGCCGTAGGCTTTAGACTTTGCATTTTGGGCATTTAATGTATGTACATATATATTTCAGTACCAAACGTATTATTCATGTATGATATATGCTTGATGTATGTATGTATATGTGGGCGTTACAATATTGCTGTTTTCACTTTTCGTTTTTTCAAAAAATGGTAATCCTAAAATAACCCAAAATAAAAACAAGCATTTTTCAGAAAATACACTGCACACACTCTTTCATTCTCTCTGTCTTTTCTTAAAAAATGAATCATTACGTCATGCAGATCGCTTATTTTAAACCACATGGAAACGTATGATCCAATGCCTTCTCCTAACTTTGAATTTCCGGTATTTAAGGCTGAAGAAGAAGAGGACGAAGAAATTCCAGAAGAGATCTCCCGATTACTCAAGCAAGAGGAAAGGTCTATTGAGCCTCACAAAGAGCCGTTGGAAACGGTCAATTTGGGTGCAGAGGAAGAAAAGAAAGAAGTTAAGATTGGAGCACTGCTCAGTCCAACTGTCAGAGAAGACTTGATAAAACTCCTCAAAGATTTTCCAGATGTGTTTGCTTGGTCCTACCAGGACATGCCAGGGTTGGATACCAGCATCGTGGAACACCACTTACCGCTGAAATCAGAATGTCTGCCCGTAAAACAAAGACATAGAAGGACTCGTCCTGATATGGCCATCAAAATTAAAGAGGAAGTGCAGAAACAGATCGACGCAGGTTTCCTTGCCACCTCAGAATATCCTCAATGTTTGGCCAACATAGTGCCAGTTCTGAAAAAGGACGGAAAAGTCAGAATGTGTGTAGACTACAGGGATCTGAATAAAGCAGGTCCAAAGGATGACTTCCCCCTTCCGCACATTGACATGTTGGTAGACAGCACAACAAAATTCAAAGTCTTCTCCATCATAGATGGATTTTCGAGCTATAATCAAATGAAAATGGTGTCGAAAGATATGGATAAAACTTCATTCGTCACCCCATGGAGCACCTTTTGTTACAAGGTAAAGTCGTTCCGTTTGAAGAACGCCGGGGCAACCTATCAAAGGGCCATGACAACTTTGTTTCACGACATGATGCACAAAGAGATTGAAGTGTACGTCGATGACATGATTGCCAAATCTAAAACAGAAGAAGAGCATGTGACACACCTATCAAAATTATTCGAGCGTTTGAGAAAATATAGACTTCACTTGAATCCCAATAAATGCACGTTCGGTGTCTGCTCGGGAAAACGTTTAGGATTCATCGTCAGCCAGAAAGGAATTGAGGTTGATCCTGACAAGATCAAGGCCATTCAAGAAATGCCTTCACCAAAGACTGAAAAATAGGTCAGAGGATTTCTGGGACGTCTGAATTACATCTCCAGATTCATATCCCTTATGACCGTGATATGCGCGCCAATCTTCAAACTACTCAGAAAGAATCAAAGTTGTGTATGGATAGAAGATTTCCAAAAAGATTTTGACAGTATCAAAGAATATCTGTTGAATCCACCTATTATGTCTCCTTCAGTGGAGGGAAGACCACTGATCATCTACCTAACAGTCTTGGAAGACTCCATGGGTTGTGTAATTGGCCAACAAGACGAAACAAAAAGAAAAGAGTCTGCCATTTATTACTTAAGCAAGAAATTCACAGACTGTGAAACTCGGTACACTATGCTCGAGAAAACTTACTACACTCTGGCTTGGGCAGCCAAACATCTACGCCAGTACATGATTTGTCACACTACTTGGTTAATCTCCGAAAATGATCCGATCAAGTACGTCTTTGAAAAACGTACTCTCACGGGAAGGATCGCCCGTTTGCAGATGTTGTTATCAGAATACAACATCGAGTACCATGCTCAAAAAGTCGTCAAAGAAAGTATTTTAGCTGATCATTTGGATCATCAACCGATTGACGATCAGGAATCAGTCGGTTTGACTTCCCAGATGAATATGTCATGTACTTGAAAATGAAAGATTGCGATGAACCGCTACCCAGTGAAGGGCCAGAACCAGGTTCTAAATGGGGACTAATTTTTGATGGAGCTGTCAACACTTATGGAAATAGAATTGGGGCAAGCATAGTAACACCTCAGGGTACCCACATTCCTTTCACCGCTCGACTGACGCTCAAATGTACAAACAACGAGGCCGAATACGAAGCTTGTATCATGGGTCTCGATGAAGCAATTGAGTTAAGAATAAAAAACTTGGATGTGTATGGAGACTTAGCCTTGGTTATCAATCCGATCAAAGGAGATTGGAACATATACCAATCAGGACTAATTCCTTACAAAGATTACGCGAGAAGGTTGTTACCATTCTTCAACAGAATTGAGTTTCATCATATCCCTCGTGAAGGAAATCACATGGCTGATGCACTAGCCACTCTCTCTTCCATGATTGCTGTAAATCATTGGAACGACGTACCTAAGATTGACATAATGCGCCTCGAAAGGCCCGCCTACATCTTCGCGATTGAAGCAGTCATAGATTACACTTATAGTGATTCCAAACGACCGTATTCTTGACTTAGCGGATGAGCAGACGCGTCTTTAGGATGCTTTCCAGCTTGCTGATGATGTTCTGCGACAGGGAGTACATAGAATATAAGACATCATAATAATGGGTTGATCAACAATTTATTGATATTTCCTATTTCATCACTGTAATGTGAGAAAGTTTAGTTTATCACAGTAGATTGATAGATTGCTAAATTGCAAAGAGAATTAGGTTATTAAAAAGTTGAATAAATTCTCTACCTCCTTTTTTCATTTGAGTGATGATACAAATTTTCCTGTCAAGTACATTTTGATGTTCTTCTATTACAACAATACGAATTATCTATCTTTTTTACAGATACCTAGTCCTGTAAATGTAGATTTCGCTGATGTAAAAGCTGTGATGAAAGACTCTGGAACTGCAATGTTTGGAGTAGGTGTTTCCACTGGTAAAAACTGTGCAGAAGAAGCTGCAGAACATGCTACTTTGGCACCTTTTAATTGGATCATCTATTCAATCAACTACTGGAATAATGTATAATATTATCAGAGAAAAAGACATAACTCTGCACGAATTGAATAGAGTGTCTCAGGTACTTCATCTTATCAACACTTGTTGAAAGAGAATCCTATCATTACTTTTGCACTAATGATCTGATTGGATTAGTTTATTTGAGCTTATCAATTGATATAAACATTCGCGAAACTGTTTTGGAGAGTTTATGGAAACAACTTTTGACATGTCCATAAGCGCTATTTTTTCAGTTCATTTCCATAAACTTTTTAGAATAGCTTTTGGTTAAGTACATATGTTGTTGTAGTTCTATTTGGTTAAGTTCCTTTAAAATTTCTTATATGGACACATAGATATTGATCCATTTTTATACATATTCTTTTCCTTTTTTGGTTTGGTTGTAGCGAATGTATCCGGTGAATAACCCTTTCATAAAGACAATATCAGAGACATTCGATTCCGTGCTAAAGGAAAATTGTTTGTATCAGCCGGTGATGATAAATTCGGCCTTGTTTAGGCTGTGGTTCTTAACCAAACTTCCCATGATAAGAAACTAACACCAATTCCACTTCTTTCTCATTATTGTAGTATCATAGTAATTATGTTTAATTAATTCCTTGATTAATTCTCAAGTCAGGTATTTGCTGAGTGAATTGTTAACTTTTTTTCTTTTCAAAAACAATTTGGCAGGACGTTGTTGCTGCAATGCAAATATTTAACTCCTTGAACTCTTGAATTAGGTTCTAGGGTAGTGAACTCTTAAATTATCTTTGGTTCAAGTCTCACTGCAATTATACGCAAACAGTTTCAAGAAATTAGTTAAAGAAGCTTTATTCTATTTGCTAATCATGCCAAGTTTGAAATTATAAGTCATACATATCAGGAAACATTTCTAGGCCTAATAATTTTGTGATCAATGACAGAATATATTTACAGTTTATAAAGTACTAATGCCATGGTGTTCTTGTCCTATCCTATGCAATGTAATTAAGAAAAAATGAGAAATCGAAGATTAATTTTCTAAGGTTACGTACCATGCTCTCGGACGTCATGTACAAAGCCATCACCCTTTCCCCAAAATATGTTCATCTTGGTCATAACATAATTGAATTTACCTGAAAATATATAAATGGCCATGATTAATTAAAATTAAATTCGAAAGAAGTATTCATGAAATATAGTTTTATTTTCTTAGTATAGGTGTGTTGGTGTTCATACCTTGCTTTGATTTTGTGATGGATTTGTTTTATAACAGGTACCAAAGATAACAGACACCGTAAAAGGGGTATTTTTTTTCTTTTGACAGTGAACTCTTGAATTGATGGTACAAGCCTTGTTTATATTCTTGACAATGAACTTGAAGAAGAGGTACGTGCTCACAGATCTCAGATCAATGTCGTTTACAAAGCATGAAAGATTATCTCTTATGTGATGATTTTATTTGTAGCTGCTGATTCCAGCTCTTTGAACTTTCACAAAGATGCTCTGTTCTTCTATGTTGTCGAGTGGCTCCCTTACAAAAGGATGGAATTGTGTCGCTCGTGAAGAAAAGGACAGCTGACATGACTATAGTTATTGCCTATTGGAGATGGTATATCTTTTGTTAACTTGTTTCAGATTCTCATTTCTAGAGAACAGAACACGTGACATGAAAGCTCAAAAAATTATTTAAATGTTTTTCGAATATTTTGCAATGGTTGGCTTAATCATCCTAGGGACTGTCTTGGTTGGTTTTGTTTTTATCAGGCTGTGAAGCTTTTGTTTCCTTCTGAGTTGTGTGCAGGGGAGCATTTGTTTTAGGCTTGGTGTTGCGGTGAAAATCGAATAACAAGCTATTAATTAGCTTGCATCGCATTTTTCTTTTACAACCGACTTTGATTTATCCAAAGGAAAGGTTCAAGATCGTTAAAAAAACCTAAAGGGGGGAGATCTAAGGTTCGGGGGTTGGTTACGCCTAGGGAAGGTATTAGCACCCTAAACGTCCGTAGTACTCTACGGGAACCTCTTGTTTTAACTTGTCGTATCTTACTCGCTTGCTAAGGGTACTATGCTAAAGGTTGAAAACCCTAGGAGTTTGTTTCTAAGTATACTCGACAAAGCATCGCACTTTGCGCCTACGTATCCTTACGGGAGTGGAATCAGAGTATCCGTAGTTCACCGATCTAAGGGTGAAGGATAGGAACCATTGACTATGGCCAAAGTTCCAAGGGGAAAATGAGTATGAGCTCATTTTAGAGTTCACGATAACTCTCTAAATCTATGTTATAGGGGAAAGTGAGTTCTCATGATGATGAGAATCACATGGAGTGTAAGAACTCCAACCTACTTCTAAGTTATGATTTCATTGGCTCATGATAGCCAAGAAAAAAAGGGTAATCCTAGAAGGATAAGGTAAAGGTTGTTTAGTGACTTCAAGAGTCAATTTAAGGTGTTCTCCCTTTGGAATGGGGGGAAAGATAACAGTTGTAAAGATATTAAAAGATAACAAGATATAATGCAAATACGATGATACAATAATACATGAATAAGATGAGATGAAATAAAATAGAAATAGTCTCGTCTTAATCATGATTTAATCAAGAAATCGATAATCAATGATTCTTGACTTTCATCGACTAAATAGTAAAGAAACTGAAATTAAAAAAAAAAAGTGGTCTCATGTTGATCAAAGTTTTGTCAACTCAATGAAATCAACCAAACCATGAGGTTTGTTATGTCATCGACCAAAATAAAGAAAGTGGAATCGAAATGAAAAATAGAATCGGTCTCGTCTAAATCAAGAATTAATCGAGAAATCGATAATCTTATATTTGACTTTCATTGACCAACAAAAATAAATAAAAAGTAGCCTCACATTTATCAAGACTTTATTGATTTGAAATGATCAAAGTCAAGATTTGTGTAACGTCATCGGCCTAAATAAAGATTAAGAAATAAAAATAAGGTTGATCTCGTCTTAATCAAGATTTAAATCGATAAATCGATAATCTTGACATTTGACTCTCATCGACCAAAATAGAATCGGAATAAAAATCAAGTTGGTCTCGTTTAAATCAAGATTTAATCGACAAATCGATAATCTTAGATTTTTAACTTTCCTCGACCAAAATAGAATCGGAATAAAAATCAAGTTGGTCTCGTTTAAATCAAGATTTAATCGACAAATCGATAATCTTAGATTTTTAACTTTCATCGACCAAAATAGAATCGGAATAAAAAGTGGCCTCCTACAAATCTAGACTTTTAGTGATTTTGAGATAATCAACAAAGTCAAAATTTATATGATATCATTGGCCAAAATAATATAGAAAATGAAATGCAATGAACCACTAAGTTAAGTGGAGTAACATGAATAAAATTAGTGAAAAAACACAGAAAGACTAATGATTAAAAACTCAAAAACACTTGTTAAAGAAAAGTTAAGGAAATGAAAATAATTTTTTTTAAGAAAAGAAGAGGAGGGAGGCGCTGGATTTGAATAGGAGTATGAACTGATTTAAACCAAAATGGACCTAAGCCCAAGTCTACTAGAGACAGAAATTAAAATGAAAGAAAAAAAAACTAGAAGGAATGAGAATCAGTATCACAATGTCGCCTCCCCTTTTAAAACATGTTCAAAGGTTACCCTAAAAACAAAGTCAGATTTTTTTCATTTCCTTTTAAAACAAAGAACAAGAGCAGTATAGTTAAACAACAACAACAGTAGCGATTTCCTCAAGGAAGCAGAGTGAATGATGAAGATCAAAATGAACGTCTCAAACTCCTCGCAATTCCGTTTCCAATCTTTTTACGCGAACGGAACTCTCCCTCACTCGAATAGGTTTCGATCTCCTCCTCTTGCTTCGATTTGCTCGCGATTGGGTTCGGTCACGATTTCAGGTTTGTTTGGTCTCATATCCAAATGAATCTGTCTCTCTCCGTCTCTCCGGTGTGCTTGTTTGAGGTGGGTGTCGTGGTTTTGAATAGGTTTGGTGTCAGGTTGTTACGCAGCGGAATGAGTCATTAAAAGGTTGAACGTGGTGGTTTGTTGAGTTTGGAAGGGAGTTATTGTGAGTTGTTTTCTGGTTTAGATTGGTGGCGTATGAAACAGGGATAACTGGGATAGAAGAATGAGAGTGGTAATGTGTTGTTATGAGAAACGAATTCTTGAAGGGTATGTAGAAAAGCAGAGTATGTCACAATAAACCAACACTAGACCTGGCTCATGCCCCACTCTAAAGGTCTTCCCTGTACAAACTCAAAACTACAGTGCAATCGTAGTAATGGAAAGGAAATTCCATGGGCACAATTATGAAGAACCAATGCTGAAAAGGTATGTATTGGCCTACTATGTTGAAGGATTGACATAGTACAATTGAGATCAACACAAACATTATAGTACCGTTCAGTTAACGGTAACACAGATTTAGTACAAACATGGAATATGGCAATCCGTAAGGTACACCAATTATGGATCTAACTTGAACAAACTTTGATACATGGACGGTTAACTGTAATGAGATTGAATATTCAATCTCTATCATCTATTATGGATCTAACTTGAACAAAACTTTGATACATGGAAGAACGAGAGTGGTAATGCGTTGTTTGAGAAACGAATTCTTGAAGGGTATGTAGAAAAGCAGAGTATGTCACAATAAACCAACATTAGACCTGGCTCATGCCCCACTCTAAAGGTCTTCCCTGTACAAACTCAAAACCACAGTGCAATCATAGTAATGGAAAGGAAACTCCATGGGCACAATTATGAAGAACCAATGCTGACAAGGTATGTATTGGCCTACTATGTTGAAGGATTGACATAGTACAATTGAGATCAACACAAACATTATCGTACCGTTCAGTTAACGGTAACACAGATTTAGTACAAACATGGAATATGGCAATCCGTAAGGTACACCAATTATGGATCTAACTTGAACAAACTTTGATACATGGACGGTTAACTGTAATGAGATTGAATATTCAATCACTATCATCTATTATGGATCTAACTTGAACAAACTTTGATACATGGCCGGTTAACTGTAATGAGACTGAATATTCAATCTCTATCATCTATTATGGATCTAACTTGAACAAACTTCGATATTGTGCAAGATTGAATATTATAGGAAATTTTTATGGGTGAAAATAAACATTTAGCTACACCAATTATGGATCTAACTTGAACAAACTTTGATACATGGACGGTACAAATCTGTGTGATACAACTACAAATCTAGGTTTCCTTTCTGTAAAACCATAAGGGAGGATTTTCTTTCGCTTTATTTTGTATTCTTCCTTGACTTTTAGTCAGTTATAAACATAGTTAAAATATGATTAGTATCTATAAATCATTAGCATTAAATTATCAAGATAAATAAGACTAGTACTAACTAGGAATTTCTCAGAACACGACCCTTTGCAAAATTTTTCCAAACCTTCTTTGAGAGAAAACTATACCTCACCCATGGACGCTCAAGACCAGTCTTAGGATTCCTAATGTAGTCACGCGTGAGTCGTGAGTTAAAACCCCTCCAACACGTACCAACATGAGTTAACCATTTTTTTTAAGTGTTTATCACTATCCGTAAACTCAAAGGTCAACTGTTTTTCAATCAATAAGAATGTATTAGAAATCATAGAAAGTAATACCTTAACATATGTCCATATGCTATCTTTGACCTCAGCTGGCGCTTGTTTTCAATCATCTACCTATATATTAACTTTGCTACGTCCAAGGAACGCAACATTACTCTTAAAAAGAGAAGAGTATTCACCATCAACTACTCTATTATACAAATCAAACGCGATAGGAAATTTGATACCAGATTTGTGGACTTTTGTTACTTTGGTAAGCATAGTGGCACCTCTTTGTGATCTTTTCTTTTTGATCTGAGTATCACTTGTCATAGTTTCCTCGCCACTAGATGAAGAATACGACGAAGTAGACATCTATTTTCAAAAACAATAACAACCTCAACAAGAACAACAACAAACTCTTTCATCTATTATCATCACTATGCCACGGAAGGGAAAAAACAGCGCTTTTTTTGGCTTTTAACAGCGTTTAAAAGCGCTGCCTAAGGTGGCGCTGCTATAGGTAAAGACAGCGCTTTTGTTTTATGCAAAAGCGCTGCCTTATATAGGCCTTTAGCAGCGTTTTTTCTGGAAAAACGCTTTCTAAAGTGGGCCTTTAGCAGCGTTTTTCTGGAAACGCGCTGTCTAAAGTGGGCCTTTAGCAACGCTTTTTTTGGCCTTTTATGCTTTCTATTGGCATCTTTAGGCAGCACTTTTCAGGAAAAAGCGCTTTCTATTGTCCCCCTTTAGACAGCGCTTTTTAAAGCGCTGTCTAATGTATTTTTTATTTCACTTTAAGGCAGCGCTTTTAATGGAAAGCGCTTTCTATTGTGAACTATAGGCAACGCTTTTGTTGAAAAGAGCTGTCTTTTCTTCACGTAAATTGTGCTTTTTAAAAGCACTTTTTTAAAAACCAGAATTTAGGTAGCATTTTTTATTTAAACCATTGAGCCTTTATTTCAACAAACAAGCTTTTATTCAAACATAGGCATTATATACCATTATAATCGAAAATATATACACCATTATAATTCAACACATAAATCATTTGATATAAATCAACACAACAACTTTCATACCTTATATGATTCTTTTCTCAATAAATATTCACACAATTCCTCCTTGATTTCTTCCAATTTATCTTTCGAGTAATAAGCACACTTGTATTCATCAAAGTACTACATAATAAAACATAATATGCATGATTTAGTTAAAAGTAATAAATTATATGAAATATTCGATAAATATTAAAATAAATCCTAAGTTAAAAATCCATACCATGATTGGAATCTCTATTTGATCCAAATGAACGATTTCTCTCATAAACCTCAAAACGTAATAACCGCAATCTATACTTGTATTGCTCTAACAAAATAAAAACAAATAAGAATATATAGTTGTCTTGTTTTATCAAGTACCATCACTATTATAAGCAAAATTGTGAAAATTAATATACCTCCACTCTGATCCATGTAATGTTGTTTGCTTTAGACCGTGATACTCGAGCTTCTCTTTGTAATCGGATTAATAGCAACCAACAAACCAGTGACCGCTGTAAAAAAAACAAAAGTTTAGATGGAAATTTTCTACGCAAAAGATACAAATATTAGAATGAAATTACAATGAAAATCTAACCCGTTGCCAGTATTATACGAGCAGAAGACACGAAATAGAATCTGTTTGACAATTAATTCTCGTGCATCAATTTGTCATACAAGAACCTTAAATAAAAACATAATAAACATTAGACTATTTTCATTGAAATGAGTAAATAAATTGTTCAACTTATTAAATAATAGACACGAAATAGTACCTTTTGCACTAACGTCTCTTTCTTTTCTTGGTTGGAATATGTTCTACTCATCTCTTAACAACACAGACGGTTGGATTGATCCAAATACGCTCATTATGATCATTTCTAATATATGATTCATTTGCTATAATATTCTCATCTTGATCATTTCTAGTAAACGATTCAATCTCAACATCAATATCACCTTGATCTCCAATGTTTTCATCAATTACTTTGTTAGATAAAAGCACTATAGACCATTTCGTACTTGTCGGATCAGTGACATAGAACCCTTGTTTAGCTTGAGAGGCTAGAATAAAAGACTCATCTTTGTACCCCACCCTATTAAGATCCACTTGCAAAAATCCTGACTTATCCATTCGTATGCCATTATTATTTTCAACCCACTTGAAACCAAATATAGGAATCTGAAACATCTCATAATCAAACACCTAAATGCGCTCGATAACCCCAAAATATGACAGATTTGCAAATTTGGGGTTTATGTCCTTCACACTTGAAATGTGCATTGCTTCAGCTACCACGGTGACACCACTATTTTGCATAATACATTTATCATCTTGTTCTTTGGTATAAAATGTGTATCCATTAATTGCGTATGCGCTATAAGAAAACGCAACCAAACTTGGACCATATGCTAAACATCACAACCTTTCTGTTATTGAAGTGGGATCTGAATAATACTTTGAATAAATATGATCCTTAAACCAAGGTATAAAACTTCGATTCAGCTCTCGTACTATCCAATTTTCATTTCTATTCGGATTTAAATTTCGGAGAACATCCTTGTGCATTTCAATATACGGCTCAACCTCGTTCTCATTGTGCAGAACATACAAATGCACTTGATCCCGCTCGACCCTTGATAATGTCACAACTTTATTTCCAATTAACTTTTTTCCTTCTTTTTTTTCGACAATATGAGATTTGGGGAGTCCAATTGATTGAACATTGGACAGATATTCAGAACAAAACTCAATCGCTTCTTCAACAATGTATCGTTCAGCAATACAACCCTCGGGTCGACTTCGGTTTTTCACATACCCTTTTAATATTTTCATATAACGTTCACCAGGGTACATCCATCTCATATAAGCTGGTCCACATAATTGTGTCTCTTTCACAAGATGTACAACTAGATGTACCATTATGTCAAAAAACGAGGGAGGAAAATACATTTCAAGCTCACACAAAGTAATAACTATTTCTTTTTGCAATGTTGGTAAGATCGTAGGATCGATCACCTTACTGCAAATTGACTTGAAGAAAGAACACAATTTAGTTATTGCGCTTCTTACTTTTTTTGGCAGAATAAAACTTATACCTATTGGTAGAAAATGTTCCATTATAACATGGCAATCATGCGTCTTTAAACTCTTTAACTTGAGGTCTTTCATAGACACAAGTCTTCTAATATCTGAAGAGTATCCTTCTGGAACTTTAACTTCACTTAGAAACTTACACAATACTTTTTTCTCCTTTCTAGATAGAGTATAGGCAGCAGGTGGTAGATATGTTCGACTTCCTTTCTTCAAGGGTCCTAACTCAGTTCTTATCCCCATCGCTATCAAGTCCTTTCTTACTTTAAGGCCATCCTTAGAATTTCCTTGTATATTGAGTAACGTACCAATAACATTGTCAAATACATTTTTTTCAATATGCATAACATCGAGAAAATGTCTTACATACAACGACTTCCAATATGGAAATTAAAAAAAAATTGACCTCTTCTTCCACCCACTCTTAACAAGCGTACGTGCAAAAGGCTTGCCAAACTGAATACTCACATCTTTCACCTTTTCAAAAATTTGATCACCTGTCAATATAGGTGGAGCTCTACCTTGTTCTAGGGCTCCATTGAAGGCTTTTCTCCACCCACGGTAATGATGATTAGAATTTAAGAATCTACGATGATCGAGAAAGACATTCTTCTGACCAAACTTTAATCGCGTCCAATCTGTTTTATCTTCACAAATAGGACACGCACATTGACCTTTTATGCTATACCCTGATAGATTTTCGTATGCTGGAAAATCATTAATTGTGCCAAACAACATCGCCCTCAAGTTGAAACTTTCTTTCCTATATCCATCATAAACCTCCACACCGTTCTCCCACAAAGTCTTTAAATCTTCGATTAAGGCTGCAAGTATACGTCTATGTCATTCCCAGGTTGTTTAGGCCCAGAAATTAACATAGATAACATCATGTACTTACGCTTCATACATAGCCATTGAGGTAGGTTATAAATCATAATAATCACAGGCCATGTGCTATGTGACATACTTTGAAGACCGTGTGGGTTCATTCCATCAGTAGATAATGCCAAGCAAAGGTTTCTTGCTTCTTTTCCAAATTCAGGATAATCATCATCAAGTTTCATCCACTGTGGTGAATCTTCCGGATGTCGAAACTTTCCATCAATAATTCTTTCATCTGCATGCCAAGTCAAGTGTCTTGCATCGGTTTCACTACGAAACATGCGTCTAAATCTCGGAATTATAGGAAAATACCATAAGACTTTTGCTGGAGATAACTTTTTCTTATATCGAGATACACCGCATTTAGGACACTCATTTAACGATGCATACTCATTTTGAAACAAAACGCAATCGTTTGGACAGGTATGTATCTTATCATAGCTCATGCCAATATAGCACAACATCTTTTTGGCCTCATATGTTCGATTGGGAAGAACATTATCCTCTGGAAGCATATCTTTCATAAGGGCTAATAACTCTGTGAAACTTTTATCCGACCATCCATTGCCCGCCTTTACATTGTACAACTTTAATACCGCAGACAATCTTGTGAATTTAGTGCAACCATTATACAATGTTTTCTCTGCATCGCTTACCAACCTCTCAAACATTTTGGAACAATCCTTAAGATCTTCTTTAAGTGCTTCTGCAATCTCTTCGACTCGATCACAATCGTATGTATCTGTGCAATTGTCGTTTGAAGCATAGGTCGTATTATCCTCCAATTCAACATTCCCGTTACTTTTCTCACCATGCAAATTCCAACATGTATAACTTCGATCAATTCCACGCCTCATTAAATGCGATGCCAACTGAACTGCGTCAACCCGACTCCCATAACAACAATCCAAGCAAGGACATGTCATTCGACTGGGGTCTTTGGCATGCGCAGCAACAAACTTAACGAATTCTGATACCCCATTCTCGTACTCTTTCGACAATCGCCTTGAAGACATTCATTTCTTATCCATGGTTTTACTAATTAAGCTAAACAAAAAAAAAACTATTTACCTGTAAGGAAGTCAACAGGTTCTGGACCCACACAGTGTAAGATTCTTGGAAACAATCAGACTTTCACTCATCACAAGTAACCTCTATAGCAAATTCACTAAGTTAGTGATGATGGTGTATGCCAAATATAACACGACAAATTCAATATATAATAGGAAAAACAAGATATATCGGAGAAACAAGTCAAAGTCTCAAGAATCAATTAATTTCAACAATTTCATTTTCATTTTCATCACTAACATACCAAATATAACAATTAATTTCATTATCATTTTCAATCAATAATTAGATTAAAATAAAGTAATCACTAAAAAGTATCCATCAACAATGTCATTATCATCAATTAATTTCAACAAATCATCACTAACATTCAACATCAACTTACAAAATTAACACCAATTCCCAACATAAATCCACCACAAATATCACTATTTATCATCTTCAACTTTACTACAACAACAATTTCAAAATCAAATTCAAACAACAACCACAACAACACTAATTCACCAAATCGACAACAACCACATCAACACTTTGATACTCTAACAACACTCATTTTTCTATAACACTCATTTTTGTAACAACCCTCATTTTTGTAATGGATATAATTTCCTATAATATAACAACACTCATTCAAACTACATTCAAACTAAAAACAAAACAAAAACAAAACAAGATGCTCAAGAACAAACAAAAGAAACTATATAGCAAGCTCAAGAACATTAAATAATCACTGAAACTCAAGAACAAACAAAAGAAACAGTGACACTCACGGAGGAATGCAGGTCGGAGAAGATGGAGATACGAACAGAGGAACAATTCCGGTCGGAGAAGACGGACAGAGGAACGCCGGTCGGAGAAGACGAACAGAGGAACAGTGCAGAGGGAGAAATCGCGAGAGAGGCTGTTGTGTCCTTTGCAATTAATGCTAAACTGTGTTTAATTGTAATTAGTTTTTGTAATATATTTAATAAAGAGAATTTTGTAACATATAACTTTTGAAATAGAAGTTGAAGTATAATTGGGTAGTTTTGTTGAAAGATTTAATTCTAAAGGTGACACGTCAGCTTTTAATTGACGTGGCAAATATAATCTACATGGCATATTATATGTCATAATATAATGCGGTGCATTAGATTTAATATATTACTAGATGGTAACCCGCGCGTTGCGCTGACGTATAAATATTTTTTTAAATTATTTTTGTATTTATTTGAATATTATAATTGATAATATTTTGCTGTTTTCATCAAATATATAGACAGTTCATTTAAATATTTTTAATTGTTTTGTATATGTTTTATATTGTACAATGGTTCAATATAGGCAAACAAAAGAATCACCAAATTACTAGTTGGATTCCATTCAGTTACGAAGCTTAATCCATCACTTTCTTTTTGCATCGAAAACTTTGATGGTTTAATAGATGGCATTTAACTACAAATCTAGGTGTTCGCTCAGGAACGGGGTTTGTAATATGGCAAACCTCCTTGGTCTGCCATATTCCATGTTTGTACTAATAGATGATAGAAGACTGGATTATAAACCACGCTTTCACACATAAAAATTTCCTGAGTGGCACACCAAATTAGCTGTACCTTTCACACATAAAAATTTCCTATAATATTCAATGTTAGTACTAGATGGCAAACCACGCTTTATTCCATTATATGAACTTGCCCATCCGTAACAAAACCGATGGGCAAGTTCATATAATATGGCAAAAATTGTACAATTGAGATCATTCACCAAGTAAAGGTTTGTAATTAATACACACCTTTATAACTTTGTATATGAAGAACCAAGTTACGGATGAAGAATGGACTATCTCCCCAGAGCACACCATGTCCAAAATACCCCGTAAATTATTTTACTCTGGATAATATTAGTTGTGATCAACTGAGTCCCAGTGTGCTCTGAGAAATTATCTGCAGATATAATTAGGGTAACTTTTGAACTTAGAGTACATCCAATTAATATTATCTGACTCTGAGATAATTAAATGTTTGGGCTTTAGAGGCTTTTTGGACAATTGATAGTGTTGCTAATTGATGATCTTTTCCCTATATTATTTTCTTTCCTTTCATTTTCCAAAGAAAAAGATAAAAAGGATTTTGGAGAGAAAGAAAAGAGAAGGAAAGGAAGAGAAAAATGAGGAGAAAAGTTCAAGATCAAAATCATCAAGCACATCATCAAATCTTCATCCAATCATCTTCAAATCTTCACCATCTTCATCTATACAAGGTGGGTTCTAGTTAGATGCTTTTGTTTTAGTTTCTCTTAGATTCTAAGACTTAGGTTAGGATTGTAAGGAAATTGGATTAATTGCAAAATCTTGGGAATTAACGGTTAAAATGTGTTATAAACTGAGTAGTATGAGTTATAGGAGTATAGAATCATTTATATTTGATTGTATGATGTTTGGATATGTTTTGGTGGGGTTTTGAAACATGGGAGATCAGCGGTTACGCTGATGAAGTTTTCTGAAATTCCCAGATTCGCACTGCGAATCCCCCAGCGAAGGGGGAAATCGTGGGCTCGCTGGCAGCTCGCACTGCGAAGGCGAAGGCGAGTGTTCGCCAGTGGCTCGCCAGGGGTTCGCACTGCGAACCTTACGTTGTATTTGCTACTGACTTGGTTCGCCAGCGTTCGCACGGCAAATGGTGCAGCAAACAGGTGTTGGCTAGGCATTCGCGGGACGCTTTGCACTGCAAATGAAGTAGCGAGCATTCGCTGGCTTCTTTGCAATGCGAACATAGCAGAACATCCAATTTGTTTCTTGCATAACTTTTGACTCGGTTATCCGTTTTGCGTATTCTTGATACCGTTGTGAAGCTAGGAACGTATTCTAGCAGATGGTAGTGAGATATATCTGTTTATTGCCCGATTAAATGAATCAGAGGGAACCGTAATTTGGTATAAATTGTGGTATGTTGAATTTTGGTGTTCCATTATGTGATTGATGATTACATGCCTATGTTGTTATTGTTAAACAGGTTGGAATATGTATGCATGTTAAAATATGAATAGGTAGAGTGAGGAACATTACCGTAATGATATCGAAGTGTGTAAATGACATGGTGACAACGCTCGTGCAAAAGAGGCCGAGGCGTGTGTCTAGTAATAATAACCGAATGATCTTGCGGTGTAGTTTCATGAGACTCGAGCACCTCCTCTGAAACGTATGCACAACTACTTGGCAGGTTTGATTCCCGCGTATAGTATGATTGGAGCCTACGGGTAAAGAGACTTGTGACGGTGTACGGGCCGTGAGAAGTGAAGGATCACGGTGTACGGGCCGATGATCCCGAATCCAATTCATATGCCAAGTAGATACAAGGATCCATGACTCGAATCATCTTCTAGATGTAGAAGCAGACGGGAATAGGGGATACCTTGGTACGGTTATTAATTTGTGAGATTCTGGAGTAACAGGCTCAGAACTTACTTTGGTACTTGTGTGAATTAGCAGACTCACGAGTGTGAATGTATTTATATCGTGTGTGTACTCAAAGTCACTTCCCTTCCCTTTGACTTGAGTTAGGCTTATTAGAACCTTGTAAATCTGAGAGGACTATAAGATAGCGAACTCACTGAGATTTGATGTATCTCACCCCACTGTTGTTGTTTACATCACAGGTTCTGCAGATTCGGCGAAGGGTAAGGACAAAGTGGGTTGACTTTTCCTTACGGATCGTGGTTTTTGAGATGGCATGGTTTTTGCTATGGCGTTTTATTTTGAGATCATTGTATTGATCTAGTTCTTAGTGCTTTTGGGACATCTTATATATGTTATGCCGTAGGCTTTAGACTTTGCATTTTGGGCATTTAATGTATATAATGTGTTAACTAGGAACTTATACATATATATTTCAGTACCAAACGTATTATTCATGTATGATATATGCTTGATGTATGTATGTATATGTGGGCGTTATAGTTGGTATCAGAGCAGGTCGTATCCTCGACCTAGCCATGAAATAGTATAAGTATTTCTTTCCGTTTCATATGTGTTTTGTCGCCATTGGTCTTACGTGTTATATTTATGGTATTGAGCCTGATCAACTTAATCCTATCTGTATGACATTTAGGAACATGGCCGACCGACGCAGAAACAACCGTGGTAGACCGAGAACTACTCCAGCAGGGACAAATTTGCCAGGGGATGAAGGGAATGCCCCTTTGTATCAATTTATGCAACAGATGCAGCAGCAGCAGAATCAATTTGTGCAACAGATGGTACAGCAAATGGCTGGTGGCGTGCATCCTCCAGTGGTTGTTCCTGAAGCTGCAGGGGGAACCTTTAGGGATTTCATTCGTATGAATCCTCCGGAGTTTCTGGGATGGTTAGATCCAGTAAAGGCTCATGAATGGATATCCGGCATGGAGCGGATTTTCTTGATCGTTCAGTGTAGTGAAGAAAATAAGGTTGTCTTTGCTTCTCATTTGTTAAAGGGTCCTGCTATGAGATGGTGGGAAAGCGCTTCAGCACTAATGACAATACAAGAGGTACCGAGAGTGTGGGAGCAGTTTAAGATAATTTTTATGGAGAAGTATTTTCCAAGTTCCTTAAGGTCTCAAAAAGAATTCGAATTTCAACAGCTGAGGCAAGGTAACTTGACAGTGGCTTCTTATGCGGAAAAGTTCGAGGTTATGGCTGCTTATTCTAGACAGGCCATGTATGCTCCTGATGAAAGGTGGAAGATTGATCAGTTTCTATTTGGTTTAAGGGCTAAAATCTCACATAGTGTGTCTCAGAGAGAATTTACTAGTTATGCGGAATTGTTACGACAGTGTTATGTGGCGGAGCATAGTTTGAAAAAGGTACAAGCAGAAGGAGAGTTAAGTAGAGTGAATCAAAGTGATCGTGGGAGATCGAATCAACAATTTAGACCGAGACAACAATCTTTCAAAGGGAAACAAGTTCAGAGTTCTAAGTCCAGTGCACCTCCGGTATGCCGTACTTGTGGTAGGAATCATTTTGGGAGGTGCAATTGGGATGGGATACGATGTTATCAGTGTAACAAGGTGGGTCACTTATCGAGAGATTGTCCTCAGAAGAGGAATCAGATGCAAGAAAAGAATACCGGATGAGTGTATACCTTGGATGCAAGGAAGATAAAGGGTGATAATTCCTTGATTGCGGGTACGTGTTTCGTGAATGGAAATCCTTGTTTTGTTTTATTTGATTGTGGGGCAACACATTCTTTTGTGTCCACGCGGTGCGTGAAGCGACTTGGGTTGCAAGCTGTTCCTTTGTCTCCACCCATGGTGGTTACTACTGCCATGGATGAAATTGTGGAAACACCGTTGATGTGGGAAAATTGTGTATTGTCGGTGAATGAAAGAGTCTTCCAGATTGATTTGATTTACTTACCGCTTAAGAAAGTGGATGTGGTTCTGGGAATGGATTGGCTTTCAGCTAATTCGGTTTTTATCGGTTGTGAGGAGAAGTTAATCATTATTCCATCTGCTAAAGCTACTCCGAAGGATGTGTTAACTACTATTTTAGAAGGTACGGTTGGAATGATTAATTTCTTGTTTGAAGAGGAAAAGTCTGTTCTTATGATTCTTACTAAGGAGGGGAGTAGTAACCTTCAAGTTTCGAGTATTCCGGTAGTTTGTGACTTTCCTGAAGTTTTCCCCGAGGATATCACTTCTCTTCCTCCAAAGCGGGAAGTGGAATTCTCTATTGACCTGATACCGGGAACGGCTCCAATATCCGTTTCTCCGTATCAGATGG